>OW386286.2:199293841-200493841 GCA_936432065.2 Rutpela maculata | reverse complement strand
TTTTGTTTGAGAGCTCTTGTAAAGAAGACACTTTTTTGTCCCTATACGTTTATCTGTACACTTTAAGGGTTCTGCGCAATTTAAGAAAATATATATTTTTTAATTTTTAAAGATATTTCTTTGCACAGTGGGACAAACTGAATCTGAAAACTTATTTCATATAATGCAACTTTCAATTCATGTTAACTTGGGACAGCTGGTACATAGTAAAGGTCATTGTAATAACTTTTTCAAAATTAAGCCTATAAGTATTATAGTGACAGTGAAATAAAATTAAATAAAAACTTATAAATACTTCAAAGAGAACTTCATGCTTTGTTGTTATTTGATGGCAATCATTTTTTGCTCATATTTGACCCATGTACTCGGAAACACAAAGGTCACTTGCTGTCTCAAAATAAGTACATTTTCAAAAGAAAAATTGCATCAAGGGATTCTTTTACTATTATACCTGATGTTACTGTACTATTAAAACAATTCGTTTGATATATCTATGTTAGGTAAATAAACGTAATTTAATTTCTACCCCTTTGCATCTTTTTATTTTACTGTTAATAAGGCAATACTTTAAAAGTGGAAAACAAAAAATGAGGACAAATTCAAAATATTTAAATACTTATAGGCCTACCACGGAGTAATTACATTATCAGTTATTAATAATTAATGTCTATTTGCATAAAAAAATTACCTAATATTTTATTAGGTTCTTCTAATATATCTTCAAATTCGTAACAATGAATAATAAAAAACGTAACTGTTATATTATTTTGGCGATCAAAGAATGAATACATTTCCTTTAATAGCTGGCCCTCCATTAGCGTCTCTACTGTAAACAGTAATGGTAGTGGCGCGGTATAGCAAGTACTCCTATTATGTTGTGCTTCGTGACGATGCATGCATCAAAGAAATATATATTATAAAAATATAACCTACTGAGGCCCGATTACATTGGCAACATCGCTGGGACGGAGAACGAACGCTAGCTATATTCTTATATACAGCGGGCTTTGAAAGGATCAGTAAATATATCCGGGCTCTGAAATATGCCATGTTTATATAATTGAAAGAAAAATAATAATTAGCTACCCCTAGTGGCTTCCTATTAGAAAAGATTCATAACAATCGCCATATTTAATAAATTTGTTAATTTATACACTCGGGAAATGCCGGGCTAATGAACGACCTGTCGATATATCGGGCTACACAATATACCGTCTATACCTATATATATATATATATATATATATATATATATATATATATATATATATATATATATATATATATATATATATATATATAAAAATAATGAAGGATAGTCACGTCCGACTAGTTAAAGAACAATCTAAATTTAGTAGGGCTAGGTCCGAAGCCCTACTAAATTTAGATTGTTATATATATATATATATATACATATAGACATATTATATTGAGAATAGTAATAAACATCTCTCTCTCTCTCTCTCTCTCTCTCTCTCTCTCTCAGCTAGACTACCATTTATTCTTGAGGGCTTCGAACCTACAGAGCAGACCATCCCGAGCACTTCACACAACACCTAGTATAACACTATTATTATTAACATCGAGTTAATTGTTAAGATTTTGATATGAGATTTATTTAAAAATAATGTAGGTACTTTATAAATAGTAAAAAAAACATTTTTCCCACAAGTAGAATGACCCCAGTGCATACCTGAAACATAAAAAAGTAGATTATTGGAAGGTCTTTATTTTGTTCTAAATTCTACACGTATTCTCTCATATAACGGAATTTGTGACTCATCCCTGAGGTAGCAATTTGTCGAAATGAAGTTTCTGGAAGTTGACTTGGAGCTTAATAAAAGTGACAACTCTAGAATAAACGTGTGATATAAATAGTACGAAAGTTGAGAACAAATAGGAATTTACCAAGTTTAAATAACATATCACTAGAGAGCGACTTTTAGACAAATGATTTAGTTTCTAGTAGTAAAGTTAAATACACATGCATGAAAAAAAACTAAAGCGAATATCATAATTGTAACTTTCTGAGTTCTATTTTTTATTTCCTATAATGTCTATTTTTTAAAATATTATAAGTGCCCCCCTATTCACAATATCCGAAATACTGAACATTCTCGATGAGCTTTCCTCAACCATATTGGCATCATCTGAAAAAAATATAACTTAGTGTTTTAGTGGTAACTACTTCAACGTTAGTGTTACATCGGGTGTTCCGCAAGGAACTGCTTCAGGACTAATCTTATTTATTTTGTATCTGAACAATAACTTACCCGAAATACCAAAGGAACTATCATCTGTTTTGCAGACGATACTGCTATTTTCTACAGCGGCGCGGCGATACAAGTCTTGTCAAGATCAAGATCAAAACCAACGTGAAACTTGATATGCTAAATATTAAACAACGTTTTGATAGCAAAAAATTACCGATATATTATAACAAAAAATTCTGTCTACTTTTAATTTCTCTAAAAATTATAAATCATCAAAAAACATTGCAATTAAAGCAGTAAAAACAATTAAATATTTAGGAACTAACATTAACTGTCACTTGAAATGGCAATAATAAGTACAGCCTTCTATTGAAAAACTATTTTCTACAGTTAAAAAAAATATTCTCCTCGACCATTCATAAGACATTAGTTGAATCCATTTTAAAGTATACTTTAATCGAATGGAATGGAGTTGGGGAAAGCCTAAAACTGCACAAGATGTCCAAAAAAGGATAATAAAAATAATATACACCAATGATAAAAGATCTAGTACGTATATATTATTTCAATACACATGACTCCTTGATGTAAGACAACTATATTGTTAAAGCGCCATAATATGCCAATAAGAAATGTGTATGAAAACATGTCTTTAAATTATATTTATAACACCCGACGCGGCGTAGAGCACAGTGGGGTTAATAAAATCACCAAAAATGATGAAAACTGTTCGTGACACCAAGATTACTGAACATGATGCAGTCGAATATCACAATTAATGCCCGATATACAGTTCTTAAGAGACACGTCAAAGGGATGATGAAATTGCAAGGATATTCGAGGATAATAGCCAATTAAAAATGATGTAAAAGGTACAGAAAATAGTTTATGCTCATTATTTTAATTTTTTGTTATTGTATAAATATAATACATTTAATACACCATAATAATTATACGTTTGTTTTAAAATGTTTTGAAAAATTATTTATTTAATTTAAAGATATAGTTTAATCGAATGGGAGTGGAGTTAAGGAAATTTACCTAAAACGATTACAAAATATCCAGAAAAACATACAAATAATATACAGCAAATATATAAGATACAGAATACATTTATGTTACTTCAGCACACAGAACTCTTTGATGTAAGACAAATATATTGTTATACCGCCTAATATACCAACAAAAAATGCGCATGCGTATAAAAACATGTCTTTAAATTATAATTAGAACACCCGATGATGCAGAGAACGGTTAACAAAAATATCAAAAATAACGAAAACACTTAGACAAAGATATTTTGGTTTATTAGGGTTAAGAATCGATGTATGATTTTTAAGGAACAAGTAATAATAATAATAATAATAATAATAATAATAATAATAATATGTATTCGAGGATATTAGCCAATTGAAAATCATGTAAAAGGTACAAAAAATAGTCTTTGTTCGTTATTTTAATGGTTTGTTATTGTATTTAAATGTAATACACTCAATATTAGAGAAATTATTTAGGTATAGTGTATTCCACAAATATTTCAGCGATATAAAAAAGCTCGCAAAAAAGCATAAAGGATGCCGACCGCTTCTAGTTAGTGTACCGCCCGCCGGTCCAATTTGTCAACGCTAGTCCACGTTGACCACCAACCTATCATAATTCTGGTAGAGAAAATTTAAACCAATTATATTCAGTGGGAGTGGCCTACATTTTTGTTCGGAAATATGTGACCATTTTTTTGTGATGATAATAAAGAAGCCGAACACTTTTATGGCCTGTTATGTAAATAGACTGAAATTGATACAGGTCGATACCCTTTACGTTTTTTTGCGAACTTTTTTATATCGCTGGATTATCGGTGGTACAAACTATACAACTTATACACTTTTTTTATTTATTATGTAATTAGCTACTTTCTATATATTATTGCCCTAATATGAGGACGCTAATATACTAATTAGGTAAATACTTTAAAACACTTATTACTGGAGAACCAATCAAAACAACTACTCTTCTAGCTAAACTGACGAAGTATTGAATTACATGATAAGGTTTCTAGCATTTTAAAGCAAAAAAATATATTGAAAATATTTAAATCATTAAATGACTGAATTTATATCAACGATTTAAGTATTTTCAATATGTTTTTTGCTTTAAAATGTTAGAAATCCTATCATGTAATTTAATACTTCGTCAGTATTAGCTAGAAGAGTAGTTGTTTTGATTGGTTCTCCAATAATTAATGAGTGTTTTAAAGTATATTAGCGTGCCCAGATTAGAGCAACAATATAAAAAAAGTAGGTGATTTCATAATAAATAAAAAAGTATATGAGTTGTGATCTGTCTAATATCTAAATAATATTCTCTAATTATGATGAAAGCCAATAAATAAAACACAATTAATTGTAAAGATAAATCAAGATTAGCTTTGTAAATAATGAATGAATGTTTCTATACTATACTGCACTAACGAGTTCGAAAAAATGTATACAACTTTTTTAGAGTTGAAATAGAATGTAACGTTTAATAATTGTTGTGAATGACTGAATTTCAATAAACGATTTGAGTATTTTCAATATATTTTTTTTGCCTTAAAATGCTAGGAATTCTATCATGTAATTCAATACTTTGTCATTATTAGCTAGAAGAGTAGTTATTCTGATTGGTTCTCCAATGATGAGTGTTTTATTAAAGTGTGTTTCTAGGTAGTATGTTAGCGTGACCAGATTAAAGTACCAATAAAGTAGATAATTCTATATTGAACGAAAAATTGTGAATAACTGAATTTAAATATATGATTTAAGTATTTTCAATATATTGTTTTGCTTTAAAATGCTAGAAATCCTATGATGTAATTCAATACTTCGTCAGTATCAGCTAGAAGAGTAGTTGTTTTGATTGGTTCTTCAATAATGAGTGTCTTAAAGTATTTATCTAACTAGCATATTAGCGTGCCCAGATTAGGGTAACAATATACAGAAAGTAGGTAATTTCATAATAAATAAAAAAGTGTATAAGTTGTGATTTGCTTAATACCTAAATAATACCTACGCTAGATTTCATCGAGATAAGACGTTACTAAAAGTGTTTATATAGTGTTACATAACTGTGGAATTTAACTTAAATTAAAGTGATTTTATAAAACATACGCATCTACAAATAAGTGTGGACAAATAGGTGCTTTGTTAATATGAGTGCTGACAAACTAGGTTCAAATGTCGAAATGGGTAGAAACCATTCAGATGTAAACATGGAATATAGTGAAGTAGATGAAAACAGAGCTAAATCAATAACCAATCTAAACAACAAATTTACTGTAAGTGATAATAATATAAAACAAACATCATTACCAGACGCAGAAATTCAACAAAAAGATCGAGTTTGCTATGTTTATGACAATACCAACTCTGGACTCTCCTCTGTATATGTCGAAAATCGAGATCCCGAGTTTAAAGGTAAATTAAATCCAATGAAAATTGGAGAAATTATTTACAATTCTCATCCAAATATTGACAACAAAATAAAACGAATTGAGTCGATAGGTAAAAATAGGGTACGTGTAATATTTAAAGATTATAACAGCGCAAATATTCTTACTAAATCGGTGATTATTCAAAGATATAGGTTAGTGGCATATATTCCCAAGTTTATTTTATTTAGAACAGGCGTTATTAAAAAAATCGACACTGACTTTTCGGAAGAGTATCTAAAAAATAAAATTGCCCCGTATGATTTTCATTGTAAGTTCCAGGTAGATACAGTAAAGCGAATGACGCGAAAAGTGACAAATAGTGATAATACAGTTCAATATTTGCCCACACAAACAATTGTATTCTCATTTAAATCTCAAGCGCTCCCCAAATATGTATCAATAGGTCATGTTATTTGTGAGGTAGAACCTTACATTCAAAAAGTCATATTATACTACTACTGCTTTAGATTTGGCCACCTTGGCAAACAATGTAAAAGCAAACCCCGTTGTTTAAAATGCAAGGAAAATCACACTAGTAGCGAATGTCAATCTACAGAACCTACATTAGTAAAATGTCTCTCATGCGACAGAGAACATCTTACAACTCATTTTACCAAATGTCCAGAATTCGACCGTCAAAAGCAAATTAAACAGGCAATGGGTGAGACTAATATATCGTATAGAGATGCATCCTTAAGCATACCCAAACATAGTTATGCATCGGTAGTGTCCTCTAATAATGAGGCTTCTATCCCCATTTCCTCTCCTACTGTAAAGAATCCATTATCTCCAACAATATCCCAGAGTCAAACCTCAAATAATGCGGTAGTTGCACAAAATCATAATAAACAAACAGTTAAGCGACAAAGAATATCAAACCAGAACTCGATTACAAATTTAAGTCATAAACAAATCTTGAATAAGCCCACCTTACAAAACAACCCTGGAGGAAGATATACCCAAGATATCAAGCAAACATAAGTACCACATCAGCTAGCCAATCAAATAGAACAAGTCAAGTCCTATCCAATGACAGTAATGATATGACCAACACAATTTTAGAAGTAGTTATGTTAGTTATTAATTTATTAAAAGAGAAAAACTCGTTTGATGTGCAGAATTCAGATTTATTAAGTGTAATTAAGAACCATTTAGGATATAATAATTATGGTGAGTCCGACTCCGATACCTACTGATTTAGAAGAAGTTATAATAAATCAATGGAATTGCAGGTCAGCTATTGCTAACAAAGAAAATTTAGAGTATCTTTTAGAAACAAATAGAGTACATATTCTTTACTAAGTGAAACTTGGTTCAAAGCACAAATTAATGTAAAATTCACAGGATACAATATTATAAGACAAGATAGGCAAGATGGCAGAGGCGGAGTAGCAATTCTTATTATATCAAATATTATATTTAAAGAATATAATATTAACGGATCGCTGGCGGACTCAAATTATACAGCTATAAATATCAAGTTAAGTAATAATATTAATCTTACTATTTTATGAATATATGTTAGACCAAATTCAAATATTTCATTGCAACAGTGGAACAATTTCTTCTCGGCAATTCCAAAACCATTTTTAGTGTGCGGTGATTTTAATGCCCATAACCTTGCTTGGGGTTGTGAATATACAAATGGACAAGGAAAAAATATATTAGATGCCTTAGACGAAAATAACCTGATATTTCTAAATAATGGAAACCCCACCCATGTAGGTAATTTTAATAATAAGAATAGTGCAATAGATCTGTCTATCTGTACTCCAGATATTGCTCACCTATTTGAATGGGACACTTTACCTCACCCACATGGATCAGACCACCTACCGATTTTAATAAGAAGCAAAATAAACAGTCAATGCTTCTCAAAGAAATATAAGAAAAAATGGAATTTAAGAAAGGCTAACTGGGAGACATATAACCTGGAAATCGATCATTACATGGCTCAGAATAGTTCAGAAAAATACCAAGATTTTATTGCTAACGTTAATTCTAGCGCACAAATCTCTATACCAGAATATAAAAATACAATACAATCCAAAGGAAAACCGTGGTGGAATGATAGATGCCAAACTGCAGTAGAAGAATGAAAGAGATATTTCAACATATAAATTTAACAAACCTAAATAATTATAAAAGGCAGGACGCCCTTACGAAAAGAATTATTAAAGAAGCAAAAAGAGAAGGTTGGCGAACATACTGTGGATCACTAAATAAATCCACTCCATTGAAGCAAATCTGGAACAAAGTAAACGCCGATAAAAACAGAAAACAATCCAATGAAATTCCTATTGATCTGAACGACGCACCATGGATAGAACAACTTCACGCAAATTTGACACCCTTGTCGGCAAACCCACCACCACTCCAGGAAATAGACTTACCAGTTCCAAATTCTCATGCATATCTACTGAATGCTTTTACAATAGAAGAATTTAATAAAGCTCTTAAACAAAATAATAATTCTGCTCCAGGACTGGATAATATTCACTATTTAATGTTATCAAAACTGCAACCTCAAGTAATTAACAACATCTGGCTTAACAACGAACCTATTCCTCAGGACTGGTATAATTATATTGTAATTCCTATACTGAAACCAGGGAAGCCTATTGATCAATGGGATTCTTATCGACCAATATCTTTAGCTTCGTGTGTATTAAAAACCTATGAGAGACTAATTAAAATTCGCCTGGAGCACTTCTTGGAATACAATAAACTTTTACCAAGGACCCAATTCGGATTCCGTCGAGGCAAATCCACTCGAGAAATGTTGCAAATCTCATAATGGATGTACAAATAGTCTTCTCAAAAAATAATTCAGTAACAGCAATTTTTCTGGACCTAAAAGGGGCCTACGATAATGTGAATCTGTATATCCTAGCAAGTAAAATGTTACAGTTAGGGATACCAGAGGGACTAGTACGAAATGTTTACAAGCTTTATCAAAATAGAAAAATATATCTTAGAATTAATGAACACTTGATCGGACCTCGACAAACGTCAAGTGGACTACCTCAAAGAAGTATACTTAGCCCTCTATTGTACATAATTTATATGCATAAACTCCAATATATATGCGACCCTAATATTAATATTAAGTACTAGAGTTTGCGGATGATGTGTGCATTTATTCAGAAGCAAAAACCATCGAAAAATGCAATTCTCAATTACATCACACTATGCGGAAATTAAATAAATATCTGTCAAATATGGGTTCTACTATCTCCGAGTCAAAATCTGTGGTGGTAACATTCACTAGAAGAAGATTTTAACCGCCGAGCTTTATTAATCTGCATAGTTGTTCATTTCCGTACAAATCTTCTACAAAATTCCTAGGAATTATATTGGACAAAAAGCTAAATTGGAAAGAATATATCTATTATACTATTAAAAAATCAGAAAATGCCATTAATCTATTAAAAACATTTTATCAACACAAATGGGGAGCAGATCCAAATATTGCCTTGCTATTTTACAAAAGTTTAGTCAAATCGATTTTGGACTATGCGTGCATGTTCTATGGATCAGCCGCTGACGTTCATTTAAAGAAGATTGAACAAGTGAAAAACAAATGTTTGAGGATATGTATAGGATATTTACCCAGTACCCCGATCGTAACTTTGGAAGCCGAAACAGGTGAATCTCCTTTGGATCTAAGAAGAAAATTCCTGTCAGACAAAAGTCTTATAAAATGACACGCTACAGATAGTGACATCTTACCTAAAATCAGTCAGCTCACTACATTGTGTCTTACAAATAAATATTGGCGGATTAAAAAAATACCCCTACTGGTGGAGAGTTTTATGGACGTTTCGGAGTATTTAGACGAATTACATCAAACAGAGAGACTTCCAAATTTCACCGCTGGATACGAGGTATATAATCAACCAATGTCTATACAAGTCATGCCAGACTACAAGAACGTTCCAGAGAAACTAAGAAACTTTTTGAAGAAGAAATAACTAAAAAATGGGAAAATTTCGAATATATTTATACAGATGGCTCCAAAATCAACAACAGAACAGGATGTGCCGTATTCTACCTAAATGGAAATTGTAGCCTTAGCTATAAAGTACCAGATAATTCTAGTGTGTTTAGTGCGGAATTGTTTGCAATTAAAAAGCATATGAAATATGTTTAAGATCAGATAAGGAGAATTTTGTAATATTCACGGACTGCAAAAGCGCGTTAGAGAAATTAAAAGGTGCCTCTTCCTCAACATATCTGAATCATTTGGTTGTGAATATACTACAGCTAAACCTTGAAGCGAAACTCAAATTCAAATCTGTTGTTCTAATGTGAATAAGAGCACATATAGGGCTAAAAAATAATAAAGTTGTAGATAAACTAGTGAAAGAAGCAACAGAAGTAGGAGATATGGCAATTACTTACCAAACCTCACGTAACGACTTTTTCTCAGCGCTAAAAATGAAGATGAAGAATCTGTGGCAAACTCGATATGAAAACTCGGAAAAAGGCAAATTTTATCGTAATATTCAACCTGAAATTCCAGCTTCCCCATGGTTTAAGAATATCACATATAGACATCTTATACAAACAATGTGTAGAATAAGAAGTAATCACGCCTTATTTCCGCAGTATAAATACAAACTTGGATTGTCAGATAATCCGAACTGCATCTGCGATGAAATAGCAGACCTACAACACATTTTATTGGAATGTGTATTATCTGACCTGGATATACAAAGGTTATATGAACACTTGGTCGAGGAGAAAATTCAACTACCTATAAATATTTTTACCTTATTGTCAGGAAAAAATAATAGAGTAATTTCTATGCTCTACAAATTTATTATAAGGAATTATCCAAAAATTTAATACGTATTGTATTATTTCGCTTTTGTATTGTAGGTACATATGGTAGATAAGTAATAGATACTTGTAAGTAGGCACATTTAGACTAAGTTACTAACATTAAATGCTGTAAGGATTATTATCCATAGTATCTATATTTTGGATGCTTTTTATTTGTATTACATAAGGAAAATAATATAATTAAAAAAAAATCACAACAAAAACAATGTATAAATATTTTGGATGCATTTTATTGGTATTAAATAAGGAAAATATTATAATTAAAAAAAAATCACAACAAAAATAATGTAAAATAAATTAAAAAAAAAAAGAAAAAAAAAGATATATGAAATATGTATATATAAAAAAATATATGTATATATATATTTATTAGAATGGTATACTAACAATATTTAAATCATATCATTGCCTGGCATTTGATAAATTAAGTAAAGGATGGATTGAATATTAAATTCAAATATAGATAATGGATAAATAAATAATAACGACAAAAACAAAATTCATAAATTTCTGGTTTCCACAAAAATGACTGGCTAGTTGGTATGATACCAGTGCCATTGAAACGTATGCACACACACACACACACACACCTAAATAATATTCTCTAATTATGATGAAAGCAAATAAATAAAGAATAATTAATTGTAAAAACATTTAATACCTTATGGAATTGTTTTAAAATGTTTTGAAAATTTACTTATTATTTCCACACTCAGTGGAAGTATAGCAACGACAAAAAAAATTTGAAAATCTTTATTGTTCAAATAGGCTTAGAATGTTATGAAACGTCGAGATTTTAAGATTGAGCAAAAGAAAATATTCTGTCTGTCTGTCGGTCTGTAACTTTTTGTGCGCACGATTACTCTAGAACCGTTTAAGATATTAACTTGAAATTTGGTACACTTATGTATTTTAACGAGATTTGGAACTAGATTATATCTTTATCTTATTCTGTTGAAGGGCTGGGGGGTAAAGGGGGGTAAATAGGTAAATCCAGCAAGTAAGAGTCCATAAAATTGGTATTTAGTATACATAAGGGAAGCTAAGGCCTCAAAAATTTTTTTGACATTAGCCACCCCGTCGAGATTTTAAGTTTGAACGAAAAAAAATTCTGTCTGCCGTTCTGTCGGCCTGTCTGTAACTTTTCTTGTGCGCATGATTACTCTGGAACCGTTTAAGATATTGGCTTGAAATTTGGAACATGTATGTATTTTAACGAGATCTGGAACTAGATTATATTTTGATCTTATTCCTTTGAAGAGTTGGGAGGATGAATTGGGGAAAATGGGGGTAAATAGGTAAATCAAGCAAGTAAGAGTTCATAAAATAAGGGAACCTAAGGCATCAATAAAATTTTTGACGTTAACCACCTCCATTACCACCCCTACTCCATCATTAAAGGGGGTGAAAAAATAAAATTGTTATTTAATGTGCATACAAGAACCAAAGGCCTTATTTTTTTTTACTTCATCCACCCCCACTACCTTCCCAATGGGCCTGTTGATACACTGGAATAATTTCGTAATTCGGAAATTTCTCCTACGTCCCTGAAGCGATTAAAAAAATTTTTTGATAGGCTTTTAGAGACAACTAAAATAGAACGGTACTGAAAAGTCAACCAAAATTTTTTTTTGATTTTCGCACAGGTAAAAAAAAATTTCAATAGCCTAGTACCATTCTATAAAGTTGTCTCTAAAAGCCTATCAAAATTTTTTTTCAATCTATTCAGGGATGTAGGAGAAATCGTCGAATTACGTTCACGACACCGCCCACCTTAAAGAAGGCACTTTCTCAAGATGCGCAGAACAATGTAAAATGGGATGCATTAGATCTAAATCGTCTAATGCATGTGGTAAACAGCTCCATTAATTTTTATATTTTATATTTATATATAATCGTATTATATATTTTGTAATAAGCTTATATAAAATAAAACTTTACCCAATGGTATTGTTTTGCACAGCGGTTCCAAATTAAGTTTTTTTTATTCAAAAATGGCTAGAGAGCGCAAATCTTGTCGAAAATGAACAATTTTCTTTTAAATTGAAGCTTACCGAAATTAAAACAAATATCCTCGGAGCCCGAATTTTGAAAAAAAAATCCTCTTTTATTACATTAAGTTAAAGTTCAACATGAATAGAGAACGCAAATCTTGTCGGAAATGAACATTTTTTTTAAATTAAAGCTTACCGAAATTCCAACAAATCCTCGGAGCCCGAATTTTGAAAAAACAAATTCCTTTTTTATTATATTAAGATAAAGACCAAAATAAATGTTTTTTCCTTTAACTTAATATAATAAAAAAGGAAATTTTTCTTTCAAAATTCGGACTTCGAGGATTTGTTGGAATTTCGGTCAGTTTTAATTTAAAAAAAAAATTGTTAATTTCCGACAAGATTTGTGCTCTCTAGCCATTTTTGAACCAGAAAACTCAATTTGGGACCACTGTGCGTTGTGGCGCAACATGCAGTTGCGCCACATATGGCGAGTAGCGTGGTGCCTTCTTCCTTGGCGTCTTTCGGTAAATGTAAATCTGCGACAATTTTTATATACACATTGTCATTAGAATTAAATTTTCTGAAACTTTCATTTCGATAATTTTTTAAATTCAAACCTACCAAAAAAAATTGAGGTATTAAGATTCTAACTTGTAATTTTGCCGCAAACGCTTTATATACGAAACTAAGGTAGAATATCATTTCAAAGAAAACAAGATAGGGAATAAAACTTCATTAAGTTTGCAAATTCGTTTCAAAATATACTCAAATTCGCGGCATTATGGTGCCAAAAGAAGTAATTACCATTTCAGAAAAGTTGTGAAACGGAATTTTTATGGCAAATTGATCATATTTGCGACGAAAAAGTTGTTAGTTGATGCTGTACTCGAAATAATGAACTTCTCGGTGCTAAACTACCTGCCGAACTACTAGACCGGGCAACCACGTCAAAAACGCCTCGTCATCGAGTTTCGAGTTGAATTGTTTATGTAGAGTTATTTCATCCTTAGTACTTTTACGAGGCAATTGTCGTCCACGGCATTTCCTGTCGGGTTATGCGTGGCAGTAGAGTTCCGGTAGTTTTTGGTATTATTACATGATCGAATTTCAATTTTTTTCTTTTATTAATTTGTAGATCTCAATAAGTTTAAATGGAATAAATTGGTCGGCTACATAATGATATATTGTAGGATAGCGCTGGCCGACCAAAAAAAGGGGATAGATTATGAAAGGACTTTTACGTGATCGAGTTTCGGGCTGAATTTTACACCAAATTAAAGCTAAAACTACGTACATTTTTAATATTTTTGTCGTCCATCTTCAAACCTGTCAGTTTTTTCAGGCCGACTGAATTTCTCTTTAAAAGCAGTATGTTTTTCACCACCAATAAATATTATGAAACATTAAGTTTCCTTTTATATTTATAAGTCTTCAGTAATTATACTACATATTAAATGTTTTCGACAATAATGAGTGTTGTTTTTATTAAAAACTTTTATTTAACTTGCAATGTTTGTATGTTTGTTCGTTTAGGTCAAATCTTGCAAGCTGAATTTCGACTAGCTCTAATTAAGCTAGAGCTTTGAAATTTGGCACACGTGTATAAGTCCGGTGACAATGCAACATAGTGAAGCCATTATCGGTCTAAATTCAATATGGCGGACGTCCCAAGATGGTGGATGGCGTTTCTCTTCACAACCCCCTTGATATGGGTATCAAGTGAAGGGGCTTGACGAGTAAAATACGATAAACTATGTGACGTCATTCCAAATTCAATATGGCGGACGTTCCAAGATGGCGGATCGCCTTTTTCTTCACAACCCCCTTGATATTCGTATGAAATGAAAGGGGTTGACGAGTAAAATACAATAAACTGTTTGACGTCATTCTACATTCAATATGGCGTACGTCAAAGAAGGCGGATCGCAACCTCCTTGATATCGGTATCAAATGAAAGGGTTTGACGAGTAAAATGCGATAAACTATGTGACGTCATTCTAAATTCAATATATGAAAAAACGGTACTAAAAAGTAAAAATAATTTTTTTAAAATTCATACACCTGGAAACCAAAAGCTTTGGGGGCGGTCAATTGAGCAAAGTAACTATGCAATAGCGCTATATGACCGTCCCCAAAGCTTTTGGTTTCCAGGTGTATGAATTTAAAAAAAAAAATTTTTACTTTTTATTAGTTTTTTCAAATAAAAGCTTTTTCTTAAAAATGTTTTTTTTATGTAATTTTATTCTAGTGTAGTTGTAGATTAAATGGAATAAAATGGTTTAAGGAATATTAAAAAATTGGGATGCTGCAGGTTTAATCAAGTTATTTGAATTATTATTAATAATGATAATATTTATATTATAAAATTTTAATTATTATTGATATTATATTCCATAAATATAAACTTACAAATAATTATAATATTTATATTAATTATAATGGATCATCGTCTGATGAATAACAACATTCAACAATGTCTCCTGGATCTGAGAGTTCAGATTCTTCTGGCGATTTCTCTGGTATGATTATATCTGCAGTGTTCAGAGGTGTGGGATCACCTTCATACCAATTTATTTGATATCCAAATTCAAGACTTAAGAACCAGCCACAATCTTCTGGATTAAATTGTAGGCAGTCAAATTCAGTAGCTGCCAGCCACATTGAATTTATATATATGGCTCTCAAAATTTGTTTTTAAAGGGATTTCCAGCATATTGGTATACTCTCTGAATCAAAAGTTTGAGTTCTCTTGAAAAGTGATCCTTCAATTGTCTGGCAACTCTATTTTTTATTGAACAGTAGTACTCTACCAACATTTACATCATTATTTTTTTATTCCGTACATTTCGTTGGTAAACTTCTGGATTTTCGACATTTTTTCATGATCGTTTAGATCAGGAGTACGTAATTCTGAAAAAACCTTCTGGTATTCCTTACTACGTTTTAATATTTGAAATGGTTTTATTTTGCCTCTTCCTTTGAAGCCAGGATTATAATCGCATCCAATATATGTGTGTAAGAAAGGTAGATCTTTACAAAGCTCCGAGCCTAAATTTTCAAATAATTGAATACCAGAAGGTTTTCTCAAAATTACGTACTCCTGATGATCTAAACGAACATGAAAAAATGCCGAAAATCCAGAAGTTTACCAACGAAATGTACGGAATAAAAAGTAACGATGTAAATGCTGGTAGAGTACTACTGTTTAACAAAAAAATACAGTTGCCAGACAATTGAAGGATCACTTTTCAAGAGAACTCAAACTTTTGATTCAGAGAGTATACCACCATGCTGGAAATCTCTTCAAAAACAAATTTTAAGAGCCATATATATATATATATATATATATATATATATATATATATATATATATATATATATATATATATGAATTCAATGTGGCTGGCAGCTACTGAATTTGACTTCCTACAATTTAATCCGGAAGATTGTGGCTGATCCTTAAGTCCTGAATATGGATATCAAATAAATTGGTATGAAGCTGGTCCCATACCTCTGAACACTGCAGATATAATCATAACAGAGAAATCGCCAGAAGAATCTGAACTATCAGATCCAGGAGACATTGTTGAATGTTGTTATTCATCAGACGATGATCCATTATAATTAATATAATTAATGTAAATATTTGTTTAGTTTTATGTAATACAATATCAATAATAATTAAAATTTTATAATATAAATCATTATCATTATTAATAAACAGTTAATAATTCAAATAACCTGATTGAGCCTGCAGCATCCCAATTTTTTAATATTCCTTGAATAAACCATTTTATTCCATTTAATATACAACTACTTTAGAATAAAAACAACACTCATTATTGTCGAAAACATTTAATATGTAGTATAATTACTGAAGACTTATAAAATATATAAAAAGAAACTTCATGTTTCATAATATTTATTGGTGGGGAAAAACATACTTTTTTTTAAAGAGAAATTCAGTCGGCCTGAAAAAACTGACAGGTTTGAAGGTTGACGACAAAAATATTTAAAATGTACGTCGTTTTAGCTTTAATTTGGTGTAATCAGCCCGAAACTCGATCACGTAAAAGTCCTTTCATAATCTATCCCCTTTTTTGGTCGGCCAGCGCTATCCTACAATATATCATGTAGCCGACTAATTTATTCCATTTATACTCATTGAGATCTACAAATTAATAAAAGAAAAAATCGAAACTCAATCATGTAATAGTACAGTTCTAAAAACCACCGGAACTCTACTGCCATGCATAACCCGACAGGAAATTCCGTGGACGACAATTGCCTCGTAAAAGTACTAAGGATGAAACAACTCTACATAAACAATTCAACTCGAAACTCGATGACGAGGCGTTTTTGACGTGGCCGCCCGGTCTATACCATATTTCATATTGTATCGAAAAATATTATTGTCTTTAAAGCACAGAGCATCTAATCCTGCCCTTGTGAATCTAATTTCATGATAACAACAAAATATATTCATCAACGTAACATCTCTCATCATATCGATTCCCGATTATCTCATTATTTTACACTAACACGCCACCCACTCACTTAGATCAAACCATGTTGTCTCCTCTTTCGTATTAAAAATAAGTAAACGTGCAAATTACAGATACGAAATTTTTACTACATTATAACAAATACATTTATTTTTTAAATGTTTTAAAATATTACAAAAAGAATACCAAATATTAATAACACTACTAGCAGCAAAATTAAATGAGTTGTCCATTCACTGTTTTTAGAACCAGTACTTGAGCGAGAAATCACACATTAACAGTCTAGAAATAATGTATCTCCAGGAATAATAAATATGCCAATGATGCTGAGAATATTTTCTCAAATATTAAAGTGTGCTATTATTAAATCATTTTATAAAGATGGCGACCGTAGTCAAATGGCATATCGTTCAATATCAAATATAGTAAACATTTTTGAGAAAGCAATGACCACGTGATTATATAAATATTTTGAAATATTAAATGTCGTTTCGGATTCAGACCAAATAAATGTAACTATGGTCTTGATTTAAAACATATACAGTGATGTAAATAAAAGTGCCGAAAGGTGCCACCTTTCTAGATCAGCCATATAAGGCTTCGGCTATTAAAAGTCTCGTACTTCCGAGGCTGTTCTCACAACTTAATGAAAAGCTATCTTAATAACAGCCAATAATATATTGTAAAAATTAATGAAAGGGGCATAGAATCTGCAGTAACATGTGGCGTACCACAAAGTACAGTTCTTGGTTCTGTACTTTCATAATTTATGCAAATGATATGTGTATCTGATGGTGTTATGTACGTCAGCGGTGATTTTTGGGAGGATGTTCGATTAAAATCGAGCACATATTAGAACAAGCTAAAAACGTAGTACTCTTCGCCAATTTACTGAGCTTCTTATATAATTGTTACACATTCTATAGGATACTATTTTTTTTTCGTAAATAATGTTAGTTTTTGGACATCTTTAATTTTGTGATACCAACTTTGTTGTGAAGAAAATATATGAAAAAAAAAAACATCCAACCTGACTAGGATTCGAACACGGGATCTTTGGATTGCAAAAAAAATCTTTAGCCATCAGAGATCACTGCAAATATTGTTGTTCAGAATTTGTTCACTAACACTATGATATGAAATTTTTTTCTCTACGAGCGATATTTCCGGTTTTAGAAATGTGCCGATCAAATGCAATATACTCTTCATTTTTTGCGAAGAGTATAATTAACAGCAATATGGGTGAATAGTAGTTTGTTAAAACTCAATATATCAAAATCAACATTCATGTTTTTCATTTTGTGATAGTCAATTTAATTTTATTAACTTTACATCAGGACATATGAAGCAAAATTGCATATAATTTAATTTAAAATAAAATTATATAAAAAAAATATTTTTAAGAAAAAGCTTTTATTTGAAAAAACTACTAAAAAGTAAAAATAATTTTTTTAAAATTCATACACCTGGAAACCAAAAGCTTTGGGGCGGTCATATAGAGCTATTGCATAGTTAATTTGCTCAATTGACCGCCCCCAAAGCTTTTGGTTTCCAGGTGTACGAATTTTAAAAATATTATTTTTACTTTTTAGAAATTTTTTCAAATAAAAGCTTTTTCTTAAAAATATTTTTTTTATATAATTTTATTTTTTACTTTTTGGTCTACTTATTTTACAGACAAAACCCTTTCATTTTCCACCGCCATCCACCCCTTCCCTCTCCCGTCTTCTCCCCCTCTAACACTACTTCCCACTTCTTCCAAACCCCTTTCGCACCCCATTCCCACCTCTCCCCACCCATTCCCACCTCTTTCCACCCCTTTCCGGCCTCTTCCCACCCCTTTTCCACCTCGTCCCATCCCTTTTCACCTGTTACCAACCACCCACCCTTCCCCATCTCTTCCCACTCCTTCCCCATCTCTTCCCACCCCTTTCCCACCTCTTTCCACCTCTCCCACGTCCGCCATATTGAATTTAGAATGACGTCACATACTTTATAGTATTTTACTCGTCAAACCCTTTCATTTGATACCCATAAGAGGGTTGTGACTAAAAAGCCGATCCGCCATCTTGGGACGTCCGCCATATTGGGTTTAAAATGCCGTCATATTGTTTATCGTATTTTACTCATTAAACCCTTTCTTTTGAGACCCACATCAAGGGGGTTGTGACTAAAAAGTCGATCCGCCATCTTGGGACGTCCGCCATATTGGATTTAGACCAATAATGGCTATACTATGTTGCATTGTCACCGGACTTATACACGTGTGCCAAATTTCAGAGCTCTAGCTTAATTAGAACTACTCGAAATTCAGCTTACAAGATTTGACCTAAACTAACAAACATACAAACAAACATTGCAAGTTAAATAAAAGCTTTTAATAAATATTAATTTCGATAGACTCCTCACTTTTCGATTGTAATATGTTTGTCAGAGATTTGTACTTCTTGGTACCATGGTTTATAATATTTGACATGAATGCCATTAACGATAAAATAGGTTTTAAAAGAAGGATATCAAAGTTGAAAAAACTGTGGGTAACAGATAATATCAAAATGACAAAACTTAAAGACAAGCGAGGGGGCTCACCAGAGATGTTGAAAATTTGGTACCGGTGCCCATGATTTGATGTGGGGGGCCTGAATTCCAGTACACTGGATTCTATACAAATCTTTGAAAAAATTAGTTACAAGTAGCATCAAAAGAGAAAGAAAAACGTACTTGGATCGAGGTCGAGTCAAATCCGGAAGAATATTTCTGGACTAGAGTATTAAAAGGCCAATCACCATTTTTGTCATTTATAAGAACCATCACTGAAATGCCCCCCACTTAAATATTACCGATAGAATAAAGGCCAACCTCCTAGTGATAATGCTTTCTAATATAATATATCAGAACATATAAGAAAGCATTATCACTAGGAGATTGGCCTTTATTCTATCGGTAATATTTAACTGGGGCATTTCAATGATGGTTCTTAAAAACGGCAGAAATAGAGATTGACCCTTTTAATACTCAAGTCCAGATTTATAAACTGAAAATAATAAATAAAACAGAGAATAATCATACTATTCCAGATAACTTACAAGATGTAAATAAAATAAAATAAACTTTTTAAATTCGTGTAATGGTACATTTTTTTTAATTGACAGAGACTGTTATACAAGTAACAAAAAACCCACTTTATCCAACTATTTACGTTCAAAGAGGAGAATGAATCTGATGTAGAAAAAAATTATAAACAGTATTGAAACGAATGCCACTAGATATAACAATGATAATGATGATAATGATAATGATAATTTATTGCCCAAGTTACATATACATGTTTAAGGTTGTCAGTGGTTATAATGCTAGTATCTAAGGTATAAATGAGTGTATGAGTGTATAACAACAACACAATAAAAAAAAAGTACATAAGTTTGTAAAAATAAACCTACACAATACATATATACACATATATATATACACACATATATATATATATATATATATATATATATATATATATATATATATACATATATACACATATATATACATATATACAAATTTACCACAAAGAAAACACAGAAATATCACATCTTATAATTAAATTGAAGAATTTAACTGAAAGTCATAACTGAGAAATTCAGCAGTACTATAAAAAGGATGTGCAATTAATATTTTCTTAAGAGATGAGTTTAATGCCCTGATCGACTTATCCTTCAAATAATGTGGTAGCTTGTTATATAATTTTATAGCTAAGTAGTTAATAGGTTGTTGAGTCCTACATAAGCGGTGATAGGGTATGGTTACATCGTTCTTATTTCTCGTATTATAATTATGATAGGTAGAGTTTGTAGGGAGGGAGTTATTTTCTTTAATATACATTATACAATGCAGTATAAATACACCAGGTAGTGTTATAATATTAAAATGTTTGAATAAGGGTCTACAATGTTCCCTATTGCCTGCAGAGGCCAATATTCTAATCATTCTCTTTTGTATCTTAAAGATTCTGTCAAATTCTGTAGAGTCTCCCCAAATTAAAATGCCATAGCTAATTAAGCTGTAGAAGTTACTATAATAAAAGGTGATAGCTGTTTCGAGGGTAGTTAATTCGATAAGTTTCCTCGTTTGGTAAAGTACCTTATTTAATTTTTTGGCTAAATAATCGATATGAGTGTTCCATTTTAGCTGGGAGTCTATGTAAACACCCAATAATTTTACAGAAGAAATTTCCATTTTTGGAGAAAATATTATTGTTTGGGTTTTATCGGAATTATTTTTTAATTTATTGGGTACAAACCAGCTAATAGCATCTGTTACAGCTGTGGAGCTTTTAATTTTTACGTCATCTACATTTGATGCAGAAGTAACGAAAGTAGCATCATCGGCATAAAGTGTTATGCCTTCTGATCGTACATTCACTGGTAAGTCATTAATAAAAACTAAGAAGAAAATTGGTCCCAATATTGACCCCTGTGGTACCCCAATATTTACCGGTAGTGTATTTGATGTGTCACCTGTTGGCAAGGCTACTGCTTGACGTCTATTGTGTAGATATGATCTAATCAGATTCAAAGCACTTCCTCTAATGCCATAATAATCAAGCTTTTGTAAGAGATATTCATGAGTTACGCAGTCGAAAGCTTTGCTTAGATCTAAAAGCGTTGCACATGGCACAAGATTTTGGTCGATTGCTTCTAGTAATTTTTCAATTATATTGACAATAGCTTTTAAGGTAGATTTGTTTTCCCTGTAACCATACTGATTTTGAACAAACAGGTTGTTAGCTTCGAAAAATTGTACAATTCTATTTTTTATTAAAATTTCAAAAATTTTCGATATGATAGGTAGAACAGAGATGGGCCTAAAATTATTCATATCTTCCACGTCTCCATTCTTGGGAATGGGGACCACTTTTGCTATTTTCAGTACGTCAGGAAATGTCTGTTGCTGTATACATTTATTAAATATTTCAGTTAAAATAGGCACCAAGTTATCTTTAATGTATTTTATAACTTTTGAATTAAATCCATAAATGTCCCTGCTATTTGAATTTTTTAAATTTATAATTATGTTATTGATTTCATGGATGTCAGTAGGAGACATATAAAAGGAGAAAGATGGGGATATATGGTTTTTATTTAGGAAGTGCTTAAAATCTGTATTAGAGTGTGGTATATCTTTGATGATCTTATTTGCAACATTTACAAAAAAGTTATTAAAATTTTCGGCCGGAATTAGAGAATTATCAATATCAATATTAAACGTTTAAATTTTTTCTGCCCTCATTTGATATTCTATATTACACACATTGTAAATTTTTGTTTAAAAAAAATTGTGTTTTTTGAAATAAGGAAAAAAACATTAGTGACACTGTAGACGAACCTTTTAAAACTCGTCTGAAGGATTACTTGAATTTATTTTATTTTATGGGCACCAAGTCATTTCTCTATACAAGATGGTTCATCCACTCTCAGAGAGGTTTTTCTGAATTTATGTGAGACGCTAAAAATAATAGACGAGATAAGTTGTTATACCTACCAATAGATTGCTTACTGCTTATATTCAGCTCTCTCTCTTCTCACCTGATCTCTTCACCCATTAACCTTCGTGACTCCATCGATGTCCTGATGACCAGTCTTAAGGATCTGATGAAAATCCTTTCAAAATTAGTTGTCGACCCAACACAGGAAGACGCCTGATAGATCATACTTAAACCTAGAAAATTCAAGCTATCTAGCTAAAGAAGGGGTGCCGCTAAGACCCTTATTTGGCCCCAGCTGATTCTCTATATTTGTTATCGTATCTACCTATGTACCATTAAAGAAAAAATAGTTTCACCTCAAGATACATCTACGTAAAGATTCTATACATGCGGTGGCAAAGGTACTAATACTTCCAAATGAATATGAAATAAAAGCATGAATATCGTTATATTAGTATTTTTATCATGTATGAATGACGTATGGTTTTGGAAAGAACTGGTGGGAGTTATAGGGCCGCGCCAAGCCTTTTGAGCGTGGTCGTGCAAATATGAACATGCGCCCTTCAGTAGCATATCTAGAAATCAGCTGAAAAGGGAGGTTGAGGAAAAAAGTATTTCAAATAAATCACGCTAGACAATTGAATATAAATGTTTAAAATTTTTCGATACATGCCAGGGCCGGATTAAGGATTGGCGCGCCTTTAGGCAAATTAAGTATTTGCGTCCTCTTATTTACAGGCGGGATTACGGAACCGTAAAATGCGCCGCAGGTGAAATTTTCGAATTTTTCAAGGTCAAACAGCCTCAAATTAAAAGTTAGAAATTTGATTTAAAATTATATTGTCTTCGAAAAGTAAGTTTCGTGGGCGCAAGAGGTAAAAATATAAAATACCAATAAAATTTTTTTTATTATAAACAAATTGCAGTCTTTATATTTTCCCTGAACTGAAATATAAACATTAAATATAAAAATAACATAGGTACTGAAAAACATATCTTTTTTGGTGACTTCTTGTTTGCGAATTCCGCCATAATATAATTCTATAAATAAGTCTGTAATATGTTGCTACAGAAGAGAGATAATAAATGCGACAATTCTATCAAAATAAAACAATCGAAAAACAAATATATAATTTCCCTGTACATTTTATTTTCCAACTGATCAATGGTAAGCGATAAACGTCGCCCGTCAGTCGACGGGGGATAAAATTAGTTAATTTTGATCTGCTGGAGCGCCTACTCGCTCGTTGGGGCCCCTAGGCAATTACCTAGTTTGTCTATTGGATAATCCGGCTCTGGTTCATGCTATAGTGTAACTAAACGTTTATATATTTTTTCAATTTTAAATTTCAAGACTCGCGGTGCCTTACGGCGCCTTTAGTTACGTGGTGCCGTCGTGCGCCGCACGACTTGCCCATATGGGCGGAGTTAGTTATCTGCGCCAGGCGGCTTTATAATAATTGGCGTTTACAGTAAATACAGAGAAAATCAAATAAAATATCAAACTGCCTTCAATTACCCACCTTTTCCTCATACATGATCGTAACTCAATTTCGTATAAACTTGTTTTTCACTTTGAGCACAGCAAGTACCACTTTGATTCTTACATAGTCAAAAATTCTAACACTAAAATCTTTACAGTACTCTCTTGTGCTTGGTGTAAAACAACCAACCAAAAGCACAAATGGTGATTTTCACGTATTTTAGTGAAAGGAGAAAGTATTCTGTGCACTATGTCCAAGGTAATAGAAAGAATTATGGAAATACAGAAATTTATAAATATGATATTTTACCTGAAACGCAATCTGGTCTTCGATCCGAATATAGCTACATCTACAGTCCACTTGACTCCAAATGAGTACAGCAGAACAGGAACGGTAAGTAAGTAAGTTAGTAGCAGATACTTTATTCTTCCCCGAAAGTTCGGACGACCAAATCTTCCGGAGTAGGAGTCTGTACTTGCCGTTGACAGTCTCTTTTAATTGTTGCACATCCTGGATGTGATGTTGCTGAAGCCCCAGATATGTGTAGATCACTCCGGCATCCACATGTCTAAGATATTTTCATCTGCGAGCTGCGCGGCCTCAGTAAATTCCCTGCATCGCCCTCTCTCGAGGTGAATGACCGCGCACTTGTCCAACCTAAACTCCATACCAATGGCCCGCGTGTACTCCTTAACCACCCTTAGAGTATTTTGAAGTTCACTCTCACCGGAGGCATACATATAGAACAGATGAGTGACTTTATGCCTCCGGTTCGAGGGTGGGCCACAGTTGTACCCACGAGTTTGTCGGAGTTCAACAGATAATGGCAGCAGTGAGATACAAAAGAGGAGGGGACTCAGAGAATCTCCCTGGAATGGAGAATCGGAATGTCATCTGCTCTGTGGAAACCCGCTGTGCACCTGATGTTTTGGTGAAGCGAATCCTCCAAAGCGGCAGCAGTTGTTCTGTGCATCTCAGTAGTGGCTCTGCTACTGCAAGACATTTGAGCAAATGTAACAATAGTTCATATGATGTTGTGTCAAATGCCTTGCGATAGTCAATCCAGGTCATTGATAGATTCAGTTTGTACTACACAGAGTCCTGTGTAATACAGCGGTCTACCAGGAGACTATCCTTGTAACCTGCTATGCTTTTCTTGAAGCCACGCTGCTCGTATATCTGTTGGAAGATCGGGTCTACCTGCCGTAGAGTCCGATACAAGATACGAGTGAATAGTTTGTAGCAGGAGTTCAGGGAGGTGATTGGTTTATAATTCCTTGGGCCAAACAGATCACTCTTTTTAGGAATAAGCACGTACGTCCCTTGACAAACCAGTTTGGGATTTGCTGCCCCTCGTTCAACCACGTGTTGAAAACTCGGGCCACACGATGGTGAGTGGAAAGATATTTTTTCCACCACCAGTTGTTTATGCTGTTTGGACCCGGAGCAGTGAAGTTCTTGGAGAAAACAAGAGCTTGTTGAACTTCCTCCGAACTGATTGCCGGGCACACACGATATGTTTCCGTGAAAATGTAGATAAATAAAAATTTATTAATACTGCTGTCAAATCAAGAACTTAAAACTTCTAATCTTAATTTTATAAAATAAAGATCACACAATTAGAGAAAACTCACGTAACAACTCTTCTGGTTCTTCAAAGTTTCTGCGACAGAAAATATCGTGCTATTGCTGGAGTGTCGCTATTGAATGGGCGTGTCGTTTCGTAGATTTCTTTCCAAAAGCCTTCGACATCGACTACAATCGGCGGATTGTCGACAACACGTTGTTGCTCTTGAAATAGCCTGGAAGGATTCGTATGAAACAATGTATTTTGCTCCATACTTCATACCCGCCTATTTAGCTGTTTCTTAATAGACATGAGTGCTCCAATTCTATCTAGACAGTGCTGCTTATAGTGAGCATCACTGTTAGATTTAGAGTGTGGTGCTGAAATCTCAGTCCGGCTGCTGTTCGCTTAACTTTGGGTGTAAATGCCTTGCCAGTTGTTACATATTCCACCACACTCTTGATTCGAGAAGCGTGTTGTTTAGCCAACTGTATTTTGCCTTAGATCTTTTGCACACGCTGCTTAGCCTTTTCGATATTGCTCGAGGCATTGTTTGTCGTCTCGTGGGGAACGAGTCGGCTGGCAGGGCACTGTTGATTTGCCAAATGTCGGTGTCTTCTGGTAATTCCTCATCGATGACAGTGTCCAGCCGTGACTTTAGAGTAGCTCTGCTGTTAAGAATAGGATTTTGCAGAGTGAGAGGGAAATATGCGTTTATTTTCAATTTATCATAAATATTTAAAAAATCAAAATAGCATAATCTTTAAAACTGTTTTAGATACTTCCTGTTCTAATGAATACAACTAGATATATTTTTTAATGTAAATTTCTGTTGTACTTGAATGTTGTAAGTTCATCAATGAAAATAGTTCCTAATTTCATTATTAGAGTATGGCATTTAACTAAATACAAAATTTATGGTCAAAACTGTATTTGGTTGTATTCCTTAGAGCAATGGAAAGTACCTGAAAACATTTTAAAGATTATACCATTTGTGATTTTTTAAATATTTATAATAAACCGAAAATAAACGCAATTTTCCTCTCACTCTGCAAAATCCTATCCTTAAGGTTAACACGCGTTCTTAAATCGACATCGGCGTACTCTTCAGGATGTTCCCCGATAGCTGTTATTATTATTATCATTATTATTATTATAATTATCACTATTATTATTATTATTCTTGTTGTTATTACTGAAATGCTTGTTGAAGAGTAGACAAACATTTTTTTAACTTCGATCCAGTAAACCTGAAATTACAATTTGACTTATGTATTGTGCTCAATTTAAACGGAGGGACCAAAAGAAAGTCCATTCGATGTCATTAATAAATAGGTACGGGCGTATACTCGGTGACAAACGAAATCCATAGTAAGTAAATTGATGCGTAGGCACGAAAAATTGTGTGTAGTAACATGGCGTTAATCAGGCAATTTAATCCTTATCAGCCAATTACTATGGAGGTCTAGATAAGCTCATATCATGCTCGACTTGCTGAAAACATTTCAGATTGCGCTCGTGGTATACCTATAGCATAACCACAAAAAATACCAGTTTAATTAACGCAATTAAAGACCACATTAACAGTTTGCCCCGCGAAGACGAGTAGGACAACCTGTAATGTTTAGACCGACGAATATCCCTTGAAATAATCGATTTTTCAACCTACGATACGCCTTCGCACTCGATGTGGGCGCCGGCGCTTGGCGTCGCTTCGTCAAACGGCTTTAAAACAACTAGTGAATCTTGGACGGCTGGTCCGCCGCATATTTTGTCCTCCAGTCAATTTTGACAAATAAGTTATATTGTTTACTGACAACAAATTGACAGGGACATGCAGTGAGGTCCCGACGCTAGAGCTGGTGAGTGAACGTTTTTTTCACATGTTTTTTGTTTAGTTGATCTCAATCGCTTTAGCACCCACCTGTTATTGGGTCAGATGTCACCTTCAAGTTATTTTTTCCTTTCGGCTGTTCCAAAAATAGCTACACCCCGTACTCTGCTTTGCATTAAATGCGTTTGTGTAACAGTAATCAAATGTATTTAACAAAAGAATAACACAAGTGTTTAGAAAGAACCTGCACTGAACTTATTTAGATGTTTCGGACGTAGTTTATCGACCATTGGCAGGATGTGACCATTGATAAAGATAAAATACTTGTTATTTTGCCTGTTAAGTTATAAGTGGGTACTAATCTGTATAATATTATTGTCAGTCTTTGTATCATCAACATTGGGGACATTATTGATTTTTGCGTTCGTCTCAATGAAAATGATCTTTCTCTTTTTATTCGACAATATATGTCATTTCTGAAAGATACGTAGGTACTTGGTTTTGTCACTCCTCTATGAGTAATGTCTTTTTGAAACAAAAACAGTAAAATAATATACAGTGTGTTTCAAATTATTTGTGTAGTGAGTTTACGTAGGTAAATTTTTGAGTTTGCAATATATTGTATCAGTAAAATTTTAAAATCTCAAAACTGATGCTACTGAGGTACAGGTTAAAACATTTGTTAAACTTATTTTTAAAAATGGCTCAGATAAGTTTGAAAATACTTCCTTGGTAGAAGATTAAAAACAGACTATCGCGATCTATCAGATTTAAGACGTTATTATCCATTTTAAAAAGTGTTGAATACAATCTGTTGAAGAAATACTTTTTAAAATGTAATGTAATAGTTTATTATTAAATAGCACGTATTTTATTTTCTAAATTTGGCTGGTTTTTACTTCCTTAATGTTATACAGGTTGTTTTTGAGTTACGATCTATAAATTCGGATGCTCACAAAATAAAAAAAGCTCATATTGACGCGAGTTGGATAATGGCTCCTGCGTCGGATAATGATTCCTGAATTACGCCTCTCGAAATGAATAAAGTAAAAACATTTCTGTGTCTCAAATCTGGGAAGATACGATTATCTACTAAACTGCAAAAAATTGACCCATGTTTTTCGAAAATAGAAACTTTGCTTCTTTTCTAATTAGCGTCGCTGAAAAAAAAAAAAATGCGCCCAAAGTATAACAATGTTTTCAAACAAAATTTGTTTGTACGTTTAATGTAAAATGACACTTTTTCAAAAATTTACTTGTATCTATTATTTAGTGTCGAATAGCGTCATTTAGCGGCACTGAAAAAAATGTGTTCAATGTAGAAAAAGTTATACACTTATAGACAAAATTACATTATCATCTAAAATTTGCCCTGATATTGAAGTTGATTTTTTTTTAACCGTTTGTTGTGTTTTATTTTGTATTGTAGGTTAACTCGTCTAGTATGGAATGCTATACTGATTTCAATTAAAAATTATTATTTCTTTAAATACAGTTACAATACAATAAAGCTGTCTTTTTTCAAAAACTAAAAAACATCCTATGGGAATGATCGACAGCAAAATTAAAATTCATTTTAGAGTAAATTAAGCCTCATCTATTCTAAACATTTTAGTATTTAGTAAATCTTTTTATCTTTTAAAAATCAAAATTTTAATTTTTTGCATGACTATTTCATTCCTATATTTCGTCGAATCAAAATCGATCATTTTAATCAAAAAATAGTTTTGTATCGACAAAATTTAAAATTTTGCCAGGATTGCTCAATCAATAAAAAGCCAGAATGAAGCAACCAGCGGCAAATTTTCCTTTGGTTTTTGAAAACATAGTAACCGATTCAACAAGACGGCGTCATTACAATAATTTTTGCAAACGTCAGTTCACGTCAGTTGTAAAAAATATTTGAGAATAGTGGCCCAAATGTTCAAGATTTGGTGATTTATTTATTTATTTTCTTAAATTTACTTCCTATATCTAATAAATTTGTTTTCCTTTGCCTAAATATTTATTCATGAAATAGTCATGACGAATGCCATTTGTGATATACTTAATTTCGTCTGGCAAAATTTAATGATTATTTTACTCGAGTTTGTTGTTTTGACAATTTCGCTTTTGACATTGACAAAAATAACTCGCCTGTCGGTTCGTTATTTTTATCTGTCAATGTCAATTGCGAAATTGCCAATAATCACTAAATTTTGCTGACTATTTCACTCCTATAAATTTCGTTCAATCAAAATGGATCATTTTATTAAAAAAATAGTTTCGCGTCGACAAAATTTAACATTTAAAACTTTCCCAGGGTTGCTCAACCAATGAGAAGCCAAAGTGAAGCAACCAACCTGTTTTTCAGCGGCAAATTTTCCTTTGTTTTTTGAAAACATAGTAACCGATTCAACCAGTAGGGAATCTGCACTTGACGTCACAGCTAACCTCAAAAATATGTGTTTCTTAAGATTTAAGAGTATTACGCAGCTATATTAAAATTTCTGCTTGGTTCCCGTATTTTCAACTAAAATCTAGTTCAGTGTAATGTTTATGAAGTTCTAAATACTTTGTCCTAACAAAATAGGACTCATTTTGAGGTTTGGAAATCTAACCTGTAATTAGCAGTCTGTTTTTATTAATCAACAATGTTGAAAAATTATTTACGTGAATTTTTAAATATTTGCATGGAACTAGTACGGCTCCAAGATAAAAATGCGTATACAAACATTAAAAATGAGAATAAACTTGAAAAACTTAAAATCTAAGGTTCTGTTGGTTACATGATCCAGATGCCCTATAACGGCCCCAAATGTTCAAGATTTGGTGATTCATGTATTTATTTTTTTAAATTTACTTCCTATATCTAATAAATTTGTTTTCTTTTGCCTAGATTTTTATTCATGAAATAGTCATGAAGAATACCATTCGTGATATAATTTCGTCGCAAAATTTAATGATGTTTCTACTCGAGTTTGTTGCTTTGGCAATTTCGCGATTGACATTGACAGATAAAAATAACGAGCCGTCGAGCAACAAACTCTCATAATAATCACTAAATTTTGCCGACAAAATTATATCACTTACGTTATTATATGACAAGATGATTTATAATATTGAGAAATATTCTTTGAACATGAACTTTACAATATTACCGCAATATTGAATAGTCTATATTTACACATTCGGTTATTTTAATATCAATTGTCTATATTGTACATCTAATATCGATTCATAATTACAAATATTATTACACATCCGACAAATAGAATTATCTTTCAACCTTCTTGTATATTGTAGTGCTTCTTCAGAGGACAAAGTTCTGTTATCAGGCCTACCAACAATGTCATTCTTTCTCAATCGAGCCCAAACAATCACTTTATGTGAAGTCAGTTGAAAGTCCTTTTACATGGAGCTCTGATTGCCTCATTCGGGGGACTAGCGCCCAATAGTTGTTGAACTGTGCTTAGTCTCGTGGCTCTGGTCAGACTTATTGGCAAACTAGAAGCTGACTTAAGGCCAGGGAAAGTGTTTTTACTCCTCCCATCAAAATGTCCGCTGCTTCAGCGCCCTCCATACCAATGTGCACGAGCACCCTTATAGGTTTAACTGAAATGTATTCACTCAACTCAGCTAAAATATTCCGACAGTTCAGCACCAGCTCTTGTTTTATGCAAGGGTTGTCAAAGCCGTCTGACTGTCGCTGTGTATATAAATGTGCTTGTCAGAGAAACGTCTGCTGAGGTTATCGCTTGCACACAGTACGATGTCACATACTCCTGTTTGGAATAGACTAGGATACTTATCAAGTGGCACGGATATACGAGCCCTTGGTTTGCATCCGAGTATACCAGCACCGGCTCCCTTCTAAGTCTTCGATCCCAGTCGTATCGACTAGGGAGCACAACTGTGTAAGGAATAATAAATTTATAGACGAGTAGACATCCTCAGTGATGACTTGATCCTGATAGAACTAATACTAAGTCGTGCCACAATTTTATGACATGTATTAATTCTACATGTAGCGTTATTTTTAATTAAATCTAAACAGCCATTTTCCCGCCTGAAACAGATTCGCTACTGTACATTCAAAGCTCAGCTGTAAAGCTATTTTGTGTGTTACTGGTACCTTTGTGTTATTTTGCAATACACAAATTCAGCACAAAAGGAGAAATACAGAAATAAAAAGTTAGGTAATAATTGCTGTACCTCAATAATTTTCTGCGTTGTTCCTGTATGTTTAACACCTCCTAAACTCACGTATCAGAACTAGCATTCAAGCATCCATGGTTTGAATTTTTCATCATGATATAGGTACACAACAAAACGTAAACAAAACATCTCCTATCTTTGTACGTAGCGTTTGTAGTTCATTGATATACCCTAAGCAGCCTGCTTAATTTTAACATGCATTTGAATTTTCCACACCATATTATCGAGATATAGTGAGATCTTACAAAAGTTATATACAACAATGTATATTCTGAAAATTAGTAATGCTTCTAATTACAACTAAGAGACATGGGTTTTTGCAATTTGGTTCTGGACTCTATTTTAAAGGTAATTTCAAGATCACAAAACCGAGTTTTGCCCAGTGTATGATTGCCTAGACAATAATCACTTATGGTATACTTACATTACATTTGGGTTCATTCAATGGCAAGTTGTTGTTCACGCACCAATCATTGATTGCAGAGTAACTAGAGGTTTTTATTTAGAAAGATTGTAATATGAAATAAATTCCGCTTTTTTTTATATGATACATAATTATACATCATTTTTCACATAAGTTCTGAAACAAATGTGCAAAAGCCGAAAAATCAATGACTACACAGGCACACAAAATAAAAAAGTGGTCTTTTTCTGGAACTCCATTGGGTGATCCTTATGTATTTCGACGTGCTGAATACGAATCAGGTGTCCGCTTAGCTTCATTGGCCACCATTTTTTTGTAAATCGCGAAAATAACTTAAAAAAACTCATCATTTAGGTACGTTATTTTCGCGATTTACTAAAAATTGGTGAGTGAAAAAGTTTCAAATTTATTGTAATTCGTTTCAGGATGCCACGCGGATTAAACGATAGTTTTATTGATTACGAACATGACCCTGAATTTGGTCCACTTTTTGACCGCCGGAACATTGTTTATTTAACGATTTATTGTTGAAAAATTCCAAAAAATCGACTTTTTTAAAGATAACTCAAAGACCTTTAACGATAGGTTTTTCGATTTGTAGATACTGTTAGAACTTTGGGAAACGGTTAATTTGAGAGGTGGTTCGTTTAAATCGCTTGAAAATTTGTTTAAATAATTGCAAAAAACCGCGAAAATTATCGCAATTTGCAAATATTTTTCATTTTTTAACAAAAGCACTTTAGTACTTGAAATTTTGACAAAATATGTCTTTTGTTACCCCAAAGTTACCTCAAAAATTTCATCAAAAAATTTTAGTTAGTTTAAGAGATATTCAATTTGTTTATTAAAAACATAAATAATGTAAAGTGCAAATTCACCCAGTTCCCGTTATCGTAGAGGGTTGATCCGTGCACCATTTTTTTCGTTGAGACTAAAAATGTATGTTTTCATTAATGGTAAATCAAATTTGCATTATTTTCAACTTCAAAATGGCGTTTGAAAAAGTGTCACATTTTGAGGTTAGGTTTTTTGCTAATAACTATTAAACAAATGAAGATTTTGCAATATCGTTTTCATATCTTTGTTGCTGGGTTCTTTTCACACATTTTCAAAAAAAAAAATGACTCTGTAGCCTTACTAGAAGCCGAGATGTTTTTTTTTAATAAATTCGTAAACATTTTTTTAACAAAAAATAATTGTTTATAACAAGTTATTGTTTAATTATGAAAACATCGACATGACAGATATTATTATTTCATCACGCTACCCCAGATTAAAAAAAAAAGTCAAAATCGGAGAAACCAGGATGCCACGCGGATTAAACGATAGTTTTATTGATTACGAACATGACCCTGAATTTGGTCCACTTTTTGACCGCCGGAACATTGTTTATTTAACGATTTATTGTTGAAAAATTCCAAAAAATCGACTTTTTTAAAGATAACTCAAAGACCTTTAACGATAGGTTTTTCGATTTGTAGATACTGTTAGAACTTTGGGAAACGGTTAATTTGAGAGGTGGTTCGTTTAAATCGCTTGAAAATTTGTTTAAATAATTGCAAAAAACCGCGAAAATTATCGCAATTTGCAAATATTTTTCATTTTTTAACAAAAGCACTTTAGTACTTGAAACTTTGACAAAATATGTCTTTTGTTACCCCAAAGTTACCTCAAAAATTTCATCAAAAAATTTTAGTTAGTTTAAGAGATATTCAATTTGTTTATTAAAAACATAAATAATGTAAAGTGCAAATTCACCCAGTTCCCGTTATCGTAGAGGGTTGATCCGTGCACCATTTTTTTCGTTGAGACTAAAAATTTATGTTTTCATTAATGGTAAATCAAATTTGCATTATTTTCAACTTCAAAATGGCGTTTGAAAAAGTGTCACATTTTGAGGTTAGGTTTTTTGCTAATAACTATTAAACAAATGAAGATTTTGCAATATCGTTTTCATATCTTTGTTGCTGGGTTCTTTTCACACATTTTCAAAAAAAAATGACTCTGTAGCCTTACTAGAAGCCGAGATGTTTTTTTTTAATAAATTCGTAAACATTTTTTTAACAAAAAATAATTGTTTATAACAAGTTATTGTTTAATTATGAAAACATCGACATGACAGATATTATTATTTCATCACGCTTTAAAAAAAAGATTAAAAAAAAAGTCAAAATCGGAGAAACGGTAAATTTTTGGTTGACGGATTTGAACTCGTCTCGATCATTTTATGAATATGTTACAGATATGACTCATGCTTCTCACTCCTATTCTGACGCTGATTTAAAATTAATTATTGTTATCGTTGCAAATTGAATTTTCTCCCCCAAATTCTGCTCTATTACAAAGATAGACTATTAAACTAGTTGTTCGCCAAGTCTCAGCTGTTAATGTTTATTAATAAACAAATTACGAATTTACTGAAAAAAAAAATCATCTCGGCTTCTAGTAAGGCTACAGTCATTTTTTTTTGAAAATGTGTGAAAAAACGCCAGCAACAAAGATATGAGAACAATATTGCAAAATCTTCAATTGTTTAAAAGTTATTAGCAAAAACCTAACCTCAAAATATGACACTTTTTCAAATGCCATTTTGAAGTTGAAAATAAAATGCAAATTTGATTTACCATTAATGAAAACATAAAGTTTAAGTCTCAACGAAAAAAATTATGTCCGGATCAACCCTCTACGATAACGGGAACTGGGTGAATTTGCACTTTACATTATTTATGTTTCTAATAAACAAATTGAATATCTCTTAAACTAATCAAAATTTGTTGATGAAATTTTAGGCGGTAACTTTGGGGTAATAAAAGACATATTTTGTCAATGTTTCAAGTACTAAAGTGCTTTTGTTAAAGAATGAAAAATATTTGCAAATTGCGATAATTTTCGCGGTTTTTTGCAATTATTTAAACAAATTTTTAAGCGTCTTAAACGAAACACCTCTCAAATTAACCGTTTTCCAAATTTCTGACAGTATCTACAAATTGAAAAACCTATCGTTAAAGGTCTTTGAGCTATCTTTAAAAAAGTCGATTTTTTGGAATTTTTCAACAATAAATCGTTAAATAAACAATGTTCCGGCAGTCAAAAAGTAGACCAAATTCAGGGTCATGTTCGTAATCAATAAAACCATCGTTTAATCCACGTGGCATCCTGAAACGAATTACAATATGCATATTTTCTAATTCCACTGGACTAATACGCATTACTTAATGGAGTCCCACAAACAGATTACTTTTCACTTTTTTGTGTCTGTGTAATATATACCTGCATACGCGATTTTCTAGAAAATGGCGGAGGATTCGGAGATATTCATATATTACACAGACACACACACACACAGGCACACACACACACACACACACACACACTGTTTCTGGGACTTCATTGGGCAACCCCCATGTATTTCGACATGCTGAATATGAATCAGGTATCCGTTTAGCTTCGTTACCCACAAATTTTTAGTAAATAGCGGAAATAACCTAAATTATATGTTTTATTTTGGGTTATTTTCGCGATTTACAAAAAAATGGTGGGCGATGGAGCTAAACGGACACCTGATTCGTGTTCAGCGCGTCGAAGTACATATGGGTTACCCAATGGAGTACCAGAAAAATACTACTTTTTTTTATTTTGTGTGCTTGTGTTATTGATTTTGAGATATTGGCAAAAAAGTTATACAGCGGTATCCTCAAATGTTTAAAAACTGTTATAACTGGATTAAGCTGTTTGTTGGTCATATAATACAATTCAAAACTTTTGTTTCATAATATTTTTTGGTATTTTTAATTTTGACTTTTGTTTGGATTTATCTGTTTTTGAATTTGGATTGGTGTTTCTGAACGATTTAATCACTTGATATGAACTATTCGTGTTTCCCTTCATAAGTTCCCAAATCGATTTTTCTCGAAAACAGTGCAACATGGCGATAACAAACGAGAGTACCTTAATGTTAGAAAAATTCTGTAGTTTTTAAATCTAACATGAAAAATAAAAAAAAATAATATGATTCAAAATGTCCGCTAGGGTGGTCCTTATTTTGCGACATTGGATTTTTTTCAGACTCACCCCCAAAAGTGGTTTCGATTATTTAAAAAATGAACTATACAAAATTTCAACTCAATCGGACTAAAATACGCAATTTTTCACCTATTTTCAAAAGTATCTCGTTACTGGTTGATCATATTGACATATTCTACGTTTTTCATCGAATGAAAATTTCATTTTCTGTATTTTTCTCGTACAATTAATACTTTTCGAACTAATGGAGTTTAGACGTCTTAGCAGATGTTTCAGATCCCATGAATTATTCGAATTGGTTTCTCGAAATCGAAATTTTGTACACTGCTGGCCATATAAAATTGGCCTCTCAAACTTTCATAGTGTAATTTTGGCTTTAAACATTATTTTCTCATTTTCTACGTCGTTTCCAAACGACCTCAAACTTTTATTGCTTGAAATAAAAAAAATATGTTTTCAGTTATCTACATCAAATCTACCTCTGAACACGCACAAACATGCACACCATATATAACTAGACAACCCCCAAATCCAAAACCAAGGCTATCTGCAGACATACATCGAAACCTACCGGCACTGTCAGTGCCGCACAACCTTTCCAAAACTTTTCCCATCAGCTCCTTACTGATATCAGCACAATGTTCAGCAGATGAGTCTCTTCGCTTTTTGCTATTTAGTTTTCCTGAAATATCAACTGTTTTATATTGTCGACTCTTTGGTTGACGTGACCAAAATATGAGAGTTTATCTAATTTTCCTCAATAGTTCGCATCTTCTGTAGTTGTACTTTCAAATGTTTTATATATCTCGAATATAAGGTTCTACCTCTGGACAAGGTTATTTATTACACGTTAATATCCAAACTTATTGCCAAAATATTAATATTTCGCAAATAATATGCAAAACGCTTTTACAAATTGTCATTTTAATTTCTCTGAAATTAAAATAAACTCACTTAAAACTTGTCTGCTAAAAAATGGCAATTTACTGCTGATAATTTGATTAGTAAAATCTCTAAATAGATTTTAGCAGCGTCGTGAAGACTCGTGACCGGTGAATTCAGTAATATGTCACCATAATTGCGAATTGAAGTCCGCTATATCTCACAGAACTTTCCATCCTATGATGTTTTTGGCAACGTCAACCGAATAGGAAAACAAAACGGTTAATGGTTAATGGAAAATCAGATGGCAAATGATGAAAGAAACTTTATTTCATACTGTCCGGTAAATGACTATTTCCCGGACTCATTTGCGGCCGGTAAATCGAACATTACAGTATCTGATACCGTAATGTGTTACTTGCGAACATTACGGTATCTGACATTGTAGCAATACTATCATATTATTGTTATTAGTAAGCAAGTTTTGACTTTTTCACCTAAAAATATAAGAAATAAAATATTTAAATACACAGATTTAGCAATTATTTAATACATGAAAAGTTTATTTTTAAATTAACTACAACAATGATTTATTAACACTATTTTCAAATGCTTTTCAAATTCTTTCAGAACTTCTCACCTTAATGGTGAATATGTGGAATGAAAATTGTCGACGATCAAATGTTTATGTTTCATATAATAGATATAATACCTTGAGACAATTCGATTTTTCGTCTTGTTTGACAGAAAGCTCTAAAAGAGCCTCTTGAATTTTCCGGAACAACATTGTATCATCCGCTTCTAAAGTACAATTACGGATTAAGTCAGTTAAGTACGTTAAATGACGATGACAATTATTAATATCACGAAATCAAAATCAAAATGTGCAAACTGCCATATTGTTGAAAAACGGGGATATAATAATGTTTATTAATAGGTTATTCAATATGTATAACAAAAATAACTGTCATAATTTAAAGAAACACATAATAATGGAGTCATAGCCAACTATAAAAATGCGTCCCGAGAAGTGTTTTATTGAAGAAAATCATTCACCGCTGTATAGCGGTTTTTTGATTGTAAAATATACTTTCTGTCGACTTTAGTAAATGAAGAACGTTACATAACTGTAGATTAGGCTTCTACTATTTACAAAATTTATAATATTTTGCTTAACTAAAGTTAGTAATTTTTATTTGATTTGAACTTATATTAATTCATATTGACACTATTGTGAAGTAAGCACTTTGGCCCTTACCACTACTTATAAAATTTACTTTTCTACCAACTTTAGTAAATGAAGAATGTTAGATAACTACAGATTAGGCTTCTACTTAAATTTTGCGTATTTGGAGCCAATATACAGATTATTTAATTTACACTAAATATGATGATTTTTCTGGATTAATTTTCCGGTTGCTTCAACAGATTTATTTTAAGTCTGCTCCAAAATCTCCATAATACAAAACAATGCAAAAATTATGGTTTTATTTAGTTGACAGTGACAAGCTAAATACAATCATAATTAGCTATGGAAAACAATGGCTTTAACATCGTTACGGTGGGGTTATGCGATTGTTAGATTACGAACTAATATTTTTCAAATTTCAACAATTATAACTTTTTATTCATTTTAAAAAGGATTTAGCGGACAGTATGAAATAAAATATTATACGATACACGTCCGGTAGGTTTCATTATAGTACTCGTTTATATTCCGGACTCGGCTCCTGCGTCGCGTCGCCTCGTCCGTAAAACAACTCGTACTGTAATAAGTCACCTACCGGACTTATAACGTAAATTACTATAACCGACTCAGTGGTTCAGTGCTTACATGTTAGCATTGAGACCACGGATTTCCTGGTTTGAGGCTAGAGTATGGATGTTTAGTGCTGCTGTTATCTTTACTGAGTTCAAGCCTCAGCTGTAGCAGATGGCAATATCGCAGGGAATCGTTGTTGTTAAAAAGCGACCAATGAAAAAGTATTTGTTGAAGTCGTACGCCTAGCAGACAACCGCGACAGATACCGTGTTCTTATAAGACATCCCTTACAATAAGGGGAAGCTAATTCGATTAATTCATGGGACACAAAACGTGTATCCTGGCATTTCAACGAGAACATGAATGTTCTGGTTTATGCCAACCAAAGCTTCATTATTCTTATTCAACTATTAAATATTAAATGTATGAGAAAAATGCAAATAAATGACGTTTTATAAAAATGAATTTTCTTCCAATGGGCCTTTCCCACGTAATTGAACTTGATGTTTATTTTGTCATAAATCATTTATTAACACCTAATAAATATTGTATATACACGTCATATCGTATAATATTTTAATTTTAAATGGATATTTTAAAAATAAAAATATTGTCTAATTTACTCCATATTTCAAACAAGTAAACGCGCTCAAATTACGTCATGGACGGATCCTCCAATCAAAAGTAAACGATTTCCGGCTTCATAGGGCATCTGCACGTGATGTCACAGCTAACCTCAAAAATATGTGTTTCTTAAGATTTAAGAGTATTACCCAGCTAAAATTTCTGCCTGGTTCCCGTATTTTCAACTAAAATCTAGTTCAGTGTAATGTTTATCAAGTTCTAAATACTTTGTCCTAATAAAATAGGTAGGTTGGAAATCTAACCTGTAATTAGCAGTCTATTTTTATTAATCAACAATTGAAAAATAATTTACGTGAATTTTTAAATATTTGCTTGGAACCAGTACGGCTCCAAGCTAAAAATGCGTATACAAACATTAAAAATGAGAATAAACTTGAAAAACTTAAAATTTAAGGTTATGTTGGTTTGATGATGCAGATGCCCTATACGAACATTAACCGAACCTGTTGACATTTCTGAATTTTACATCTCGTCTGGAAACCTGCCGATGAGACTATTTCCCTAATGTATATGAACGTTAGAGGAAATGCTTTAATTATTTCACTAAAGAATGTCTACTTTTTATCTCCTCTTTTGAAAATAATGAATTTCCATTGAATAATACCACCTACTATAATAAAAATGATAGTAATTAACAAAAGAAACACTTTACATGTCGGCTGTCAACAAATAATTGACACTTGGCAACACTGGAAATAAAATGGGCGTAGGTCGCGTGCGCCGACGTCACAACTGCTGAGACCTTAGGAAAATAAAACAAACTACTGTCATCGAGTGACGTACCGATTGAATGTGTCATTCTAAAGTATATTTTTCCGTTTTTGTAATATTTTAGAACTTAAGTTTGGACACAACTATCCTTAATTATTTCGTGTGGGTTAATATGCAGATAAGTTTATACTTTACGAAATCGTCTCATAATATAGAAGTTAGGTATATCTTAATGTAACCAGTGTATTTTTCTCTTGTATTTGCTTGATGACATGTCTGTCAATTCGGTAAAGGTAGAAAGAAACAATCACTTATACGTACAATCTGCTCATATGTAGCCTCTACTAAGGGTGCTAAAGTATACTGATTGGTCCTTCCGCCCAATGCATCATCAGTGGAGAAATATTGTCGCCAATTTTAAATTCATATAACATAATAATTTTTTCTGTAGAAAGAGGGAGCAAATTTCGCAAAAAAAGAAAAAATCCGGGTGAGTTTTTTTAAAGAGAACTTCTGAAATATTCAATAAAAACAAACGTGGGAAAGGTGTATGTATAACATTTTAATGTGATCAATAGTTCACGATATACTATTGAAAATAGATGAAAATTGCGTCTGATGGTGAATTTTAATTGCCTTGGGGCACGGATTAGCGCTATCCGATCGAGTTAAAATTTTGTACACTTCATTTTTTAAATAATTGGAAGAATTTTAGGGGAGGCCGAAAAAATTGTAAGAAAAAAATATCGTCAAATATAGCTAAGAACCACCCTGATGTCCGCTGGCCTCCCCAAATGAGACACTTATGATCGCAATATAAAAATCATATTTACAGCAAAGGGCGGGTCATTTTTAGGTTAATAAATGTACCAAGTTTTATCTTTTTATGTAAAGCGTTTTGAAGATATTTAAAAAAAAAATAGTTATGACAAGGTTCCATCTTTAAAGGGATGTAGCTTTCGTTTGTCAGGAGGGTTTCTAGACACCCTGTATATGATATTATTTCTAAGTTTTATCTCTGGGTACTATATTGTATTGGTTTTCAAATATTGAAAAATTCATATTTGCTCCGAATTGGCCAACTCTCTGTAAGATCCCGACTACTGCGGAAAGATTGATGAAATTTGATCAGGGACCGTAACCGAACCGAAACCAGAACTGAAAACCGCACTGTAATTTAGATTTTTTTCTAACCGTAACGGAAACCGAAAGCCGGAATAAGAGTATCTGATAAACCGAAACCGAAAACCGGAATGAGGGTTTATAGTAAACCTAAATCAAAACTCATACCGAAATTAAAATTCACAGAAAACCGAAACCTAAAGTATGATAAGTTGCGTATATTTGCCCACATTTGAATTGTGAATAAAGTACAAAAAATACGGCTGAAATCGCACATTCAAATCTTTAAACCGTGATGTAGAAATACTAAATTGTATGATGAAAACCATATCTACATCGATTCGTCCATTATAAAGATTATAGAAGGTAAAAGGCAAGTAAAAACACAAACTTACTTACTAATGTAAAAACCAATATTAAGGCGCCATCGTCAGAAGGCCGTAACTATCTTAGAAAGCATTTCCAGACAATATGTTTATAAGAACTTGTCTTACTATTCTTGCATGTAGAATCAGCACCTAAAGAAGAATGAGCGAATTTCAGTCTTCGGAACTCTATATATAATCACTGCATTTATCCAACATAGGTACTTGCTTGTATTTAGCTATTAAATAAATTCATTTTTTGGCAAGCATTAATTTAACTTCACTTGTGCCTTGTGCGTTAGGGTCAAATTTCGAGTTAAAACTTTGCGCACGTACTGTCGTGCCCAAAAAAAAAAAAAAATGGGACAAGTCTTATAATAGCAGGAGAGCCAGCAACGGATTTACTTGTGTTATTTTAGTAGTCTTATAATTTTTGCTAAAAACTAGTTGTGTACATCTAACTTTAATTTTTGTGACATTGTCAGTTATTTGTCAAAATTCATTGCAAGTGTGCAAAAATTAATATGCCCCATATAAGCGATTTAGTTAAAGCTGGAGTTATTGCTAAAGCAGAAGATGGATGGTCAATGAGACAAATTTCACTGCGTTATAATATTAACAAAAATTCGGTGTGTAACATTTTAAAAAAGTGGAGAATAAACGGTACGATTAGTAGAAATCCTGGATCAGGGCGACGAAGGATATCAGCTCAACAACAAGATTTGCAATTGGTAAATACATTAGTAGAAAATCCATTTTACTCAGTTATTCAGGCCGCTGACGAAACGAATTTTCCTGGAGTAGTACTGGTCGCCGGCGAGTAAGATAATCGGAACTATGCTGTCATCCAGCAGCACAGAAATACTTACTTAAAGTTGAGCATAAAGAAGCTCGACAAGGATTTGCGCTTGAATTTTTAGTGCATGATGTAAATTTTTGGAACAATGTAGTTTTTACATACGAAAAAACTTTTTAGTCAACACACAGCGGTCGTATTCCCGTTTACGCGTTCGCGTTTCCGAATACTCGATTCGATGAGAAATATATATCTAACAATGACAAAAGTGGTAGATTTTCCGTTAATATGTGGGCTTGGATATCTGCACTTGGTCCTGGTGCTATGTGGCATATTGAGGAACGATTTAATAGTGAAACGTATATTAGGATTTTAGACAATATTGTGCTCCCTTCTGTATTTCCTGATAATGAATTCATATTTCAACAAGATAATTGTTCCGTTCATACTGCTCATACCGTAACTAACTGGTTTCAAGATAACAACATTAATTTTCTTAACTGGCCCAGTCATAGTCCAGATCTTACCTGTATGGAAGACGTATGGGGACTACTCGTAAGAAGTATTCAAAAACTAAATGTGAGACCACGGAATGCCCAAGAATTACTGGAAATAATAAATAATACATGGCAAAATATTATTACGGATGATTATTGTATAAGTTTATTTAATTCTATGCCAAACAGACTTATAGAAGTTATAAATAGAAATGGTGTAATAACGAAATATTAATAGTTAGTTTCTGTTAAGTTGGATATCCTTTGTTCCCTGATCTAGGATTTATATTTATTGTGCCGTTTATTCTCCACTTTTTTAAATGTTAAACACCAAATTTTTGTTAATGTTATAACGCAGTGCAACTTGTCTCTTTGACCATCCATCATTTGCTATAGCAATAACTACAGCATTACAATAAAAAATAAAATAAAAGTGCTAACTGTTTTATTTCGGCTGCTCATTACATATTCAAATAGAGACAGATTTAAAAGTTTAATTTTTATAAGATGACACTATCGGCAATAAAACGCCAGACGAAGAAAAATGCATATCTCAATTCTTGAGCAAGCGCAAGACAAGAAATGAAACCACGTGTATCTACAAACTTAGGGGCGGGGCTGCTCGAATAGGCGCGAGAAAAGGTGAGATATGCATTTTTATTCGTCTGGCGTTTTATTGCCGATAGTGTCATCTTATAAAAATTAAACTATACATTATAGTCCCCTGCCAAGTGTACAAAAATAGGCTCCCGTGGGCTCCTTGATGATGCAAGTGTGGTAGTAGTCTGAATCTCTTTGTTAGGCCTTGAAGAAATATAATTTCGATGTTGGCACTCTCAGAAATGATGCGCATGAGTACTGCGCGCGAAAAAAAAAATAGCCGCCATTGCAAACACTTTCCAATTTATCTAAGTAACCATTGGGATTACGAAAAAAAATCTTCATAAAAAAGATTGCTAAATCAATTTTTCACAAAAAAGGTTATTATAAGTTTTTATGCAGGACTAACCATTTTCCCAGAAACTTAAGTTTTAAAATTATTTAATTTAAGATATTATTTGAGCAACTACGAGTTCTCAGCACTACCGAAGTCATTATTTGCAGTTGACAGGAGTATGCACCATTGTCTAGCTAAGTACAAACTTGAATCAATGCAAGATATACCTGCCGAAGAGAACAATGATGATCATGCTTCCACCACACCTGCAGTTTTAGAAGAAAATGAGGAGCTACAGGAAGAAGCTGCGATAATAGATGGCATGGCGCTTCTTCACACTTACCACAAACCTAGTACAGTAAAGACATGCCGTGACCTCGGTTTAAGCTTCAGCAAATGGATCGGACAAAAATTCAGCAATTACAGTGAGGTCCATGTTGCTTTCGACTCTTACAAAGAAAACTCGTTGAAGAAAGCCATGAGAGTGATTCGGCAAAAAGGTTCAGATCTAATCCAGTACAAAATCGGACCAGAAACGAAAATTGGAAGTATAGCAATGAACAAATTCTTGTCCAACGATAAGACGAAGGATAAACTGACAGAGTTCCTTTCCGGTCAGATTCTTCAATTCGGCGTGACCAATAACAAAAGGTTTGTAATCACTTGGAGGGACAAAGCAGCTTCATCACACGGCGATGATGTATCCAGTCTTTCAAGTACGCAGGAGGAGGCGGACACAAAGATCATATTGCATGCAGTATATTTAACACAGAAAGGAATTAAAACTGCTCATGTATTCTCCCCCGATACTGATGTCCTAATTTTGGCACTAAGACGATATCCCCAACTTTCGAAAGAGTTTGTATTTTTCCTTGGCCATGGCATGAAAAGGTTTGTTCAGCTAGGTTAAATTTACAAAGCAACTTGGAAGCGTTCATTTGTCAGCTTTATATCCCCAAAACAACACTGACCGACATAGGAGCTGTGAGATGGTTGTTGTTCAGCCAGAAACAATGTTAAGATGAGAACCTTCCTCCAACAAGATCTGCACTGGATCCGGCTTTGCTAAGGGCCCACCTTCAGTGTTTTGAGTGGAATCAGGACCTCATTCAGCATCCCAATAACCCACCACCCTCAGTCTTGGATGGAAGAAAGTAGGGAACACATACGAGCCAGTTGCTTGTACCAAACCTTGCGCTCCAGAGCTTATCTTGGAACTTTGTCGCTGCTCATGCTCCTAAAGACGTTGCTCTCCTCCATGTACGTTTCAGTCGAATGGACTCCGGTGTACCGAAATGTGTAAGTGCAAAGGTAATCTCGACCGATGTGATAATATGGGAGAGTGCGAGCAAGGCGATGATGAAGATTTGGGGCTAAGTGAGATTTGCATTGAAAGTGACGATGATTTTAATTAAATATGTCATTGTAGAAGTGAAAAGTATTGCTTGTCTGTACTTTGTCTATATAAATCTGTAACTACTGTACTTCTATAAGTTTCTTCATTAAACGTTAAATTTTTTTGTCCTTTTCTGGAATTGGATGGTTTCCATCAGCCATCTACACAGATGGGGGAAAGACAAGGAAGTAAAAAGGAAAAACGTTAAAATTATATATTTTTTCTTTCAATTTCCTATGCCTGCCTACACTGTAAAACATAGGGGAGATGGGGTATTTGTTAATTTATTTATGTTTGTAATGTTTTAGTTATAACTATTGTTTCCAGTGGCCCGAGAAATAGTGTCAAATATGTTAATATGCACTGGCAAATCTCTCATCATTAGACATATTAATTTTTATTATTGGAAACTATAAAATGAAACTTTTTGAGAGAACAGTTAGTTCTACATAAAAAATTGTAATAACCTTTTCTCTGTATAATTGATTTAGCAATATTTAGGACATTATTAGAAAAACATAGTTGTTCTATTTTTTTTTGCTCACGACAGTAAGTAGTTTCGACGACAGCACAATAATTATCATTTTACTTTATTTACATTTTAAAATTGTACAAACATAAGTTACCAAAGTTTTTTATCTTCATTTTTAAAACCGAAAGCGTAACCGTAACCGAATTGGCGCTAACCTGTAAACCGAATTGTCGCTTCCTTGAAAACCTAAAACGTAACCGAAAGTCGAAAATGGTGTACGTTAGGTAACCGCAACCGAAACCGAACTGAAGTAAATTTCAGTTTCGGTTCCTGAATTTGATACAGCCGTTTTCGAATTATGCACATATACTTACATACATAGAGTTAAAAAGCCTTCATTTTCATAATCAAACTTCTTGAAAAAAACTATTATTGGTCATACATCGTTTAAAAATGCACGGAAAATGATTTTCTCTTGTCATTCATATTCAACTTACCTAAAGTCTAAGTTTGAGATAAGCTTGAATTTGGATTTATCTGTAAATTTGATCCGAAGTTGCTTGTCAGTTGCACTCGTTTATAACACAAGTTCATTAAGAAGCTTTTAAGTTATAATTATAAGAATTTCTTTCTTTATAGTAATAGGGATGTTAGGAGATATAACATTTTTACAGTATAACATCAAAAGTTCATTAGTCGATTCCCCACAACTGTCTGGTACAGAATTTTCATCCATTATTTGTATTCCGTAATTATATTGACATTGACATATTCATACCATTATATTCTGATTAATACTGATGTGAGTTATCATGTTCCGAGAGCTTTATAAATAATGAGTGAGTTCTCATGTATCGCCGACTATTTAGGTCCTGATATAATTGTTTGAATGATCAATACGAGAGTAAATTGCATTGGTTTGCTTAGCGTTAACAGAAATTCCGAGCTATGTATCTTTCCTTGTTGGTAGTTTCAAAGTTAAACAGACCCAGATGAGAGTAAAATAAATATATAGCTGTGATGTGGAACAGAAAAAACAATTATACACGTATTCTTATGAACTTTGTGGAATTGTTAAGTTTAAATTTCTTCGTTTGCAGATGTATTAAGAGGATGTTATTTTTATGTCTGTCTCGAGATCGCACTTTCGAAAATGTTCTCGCCTTTTATGCTAAGAGTAAGACTTTTCATAGACATTAGAAGCCATTTATTTATTTATTTATTTAAGATACACTTACCCAAACAGAAATCCATTTACAATTGCAGGGTAGGAAGGAATTAACATTATTAGATAATATTACATAATTTTATACATTAAATACGCGTTGGATGTTGGAGTCCCAAGTAATAATAATAACGATTGGTTTTATTTTAATTAATTATTATTAATCCAATATTTATAAAGATTAAGATCGCCTTTTCTGTTGTGGACAATTCGAGGGCGAAGTTTAACCATACCTTACACTTAATTATCTGATTTACCAAGATAATATTTTTACAGAGAAAATTAAAAATAGAGTAATAAAATAAATGGCGCAAATATGAACCTACATAAAGGAATACTAGTTTTACGCAATATGATATATGGTACCTCGGGTGCAAAAAACTTTAATCTCCTTATACTATTTTAAGCGTTGTAATATACGAAATAAGGAAAAATAGAGAAAATAAATTATAATATTTTCTAGTTTAGAAATTATATGTGAAAAGTGGCTTGTTTTCAGAAGTAATAGATCCCAAGGCGCAAGTGGAGATAGTGGTAGACTCCGCCTTCAAAAATCACACCACACGCGGTTTTTCGCATTATTTTGCGAAATAGTTGGTCCCTTAACCTTAGTTTTCATTAGTAGTTGTTAACGTTAGAGTATACTGGCATACTTTTTATCAAAACTACTACTACTACAAAACAGCTTCTGTGATCTGATCAATGTTCTGAATAACAGACCTGTGGGACCTTTGAAATCTCTTTCATTTAGTTGTTGACCTAACACACAAAAGCTCCAGGGAGGTTAAACTAGTTAACTATTCAATCAAGACAATGCAAGAATTGAACTAATACCATTTGTTAAGGTAATTCAAGTGTACAGTAAATATGTGCAAGAATCTATCTAATAATATGTAAGAATCAACCTAGTAAACATGGCAAGGGCGGACACCTCCTTAGGTGACGTGTATCTCAACCATCATGCAATGAAGATTATGTACTAGCAATCGATTTGGTAAAAAAGATTCACAACTTCTTCAAAAACTACGAGTGCAATTTGATGGTATTTTACTATCATTCACAAGAACTCGTCAATTGAAAGGTGTTTTACGGCAACACATAAGTTAAATGATGTTTTCCTAAGATGGCTTCGATTTCCAGCGATCCTCATAGAGTTACCAGCATAAGTACATTTAGGGGCTAATCGGCTTTTTCCATTATTTCGCTAAAATTCCAATTGTACCTTCCGACGTGAAACTATACTTTTCTGATGGCCCTCCTGTGCTCCTATGGTCAATTCTCCGCATGTATTTTAACCTTTCTTGTGTAAAATTTTGCGTACTTTCCAATGTTTTGCTTCAGGGCCGGACTCGGAAAGAATCTGCCTTCCTTGTTTTTGACCAATAAGTACATTTTTCTATTGCATTTCTGGAAAACTATTGGAGGATTCGGAAAGTTCAGAGAAAATGCTATAAGAATAGTGATTCAATTCTGACGGCACACCTAACCCGTTTAGGCATAAAAATCAAAATAATTTAGCGCATCAGGACTAATAATTTGATCGAACATTATTTATGGAACAGTTTGATAGAGTCCATTCAAATGCTAAATCCATATCCCTTCGAAGACTGCACATAATACATGCGAATAACATACCTAGTAAGAAAAATACATGGCCGTACTTGTGAAATGTTTTATTTGTTTAGTACATTTAGGGGCTAATCAGCTTTTTCCATTAATTCGCTAAAATTCCAATTGTACCTTCCGACGTGAAACTATACTTTTCTGATGGCCCTCCTGTGCTCCTATGGTCAATTCCCCGCATGTATTTTAACCTTTCTTGTGTAAAATTTGGCGTACTTTCCAATGTTTTGCTTCAGGGCCGGACTCGGAAAGAATCTGCCCTCCTTGTTTTTGACCAATAAGTACATTTTTCTATTGCATTTCTGGAAAACTATTGGCGGATTCGGAAAGTTCAGAGAAAATGCTATAAGAATAGTGATTCAATTTTGACGGCACACCTAAACCGTTTAGTCATAAAAATCACAAAACAATTTAGGGCATCAGGACTAATAATTTTACCGAGCATTATTTATAGAACAGTTTGATAGAGTCCATTCAAATGCTTAAGATCCATATCCCTTCGAAGACTGCACATAATACATGCGAATAACATACCTAGTAAGAAAAATACTTGGCCGTACTTGTGAAATTTTTTATTTGTTTTTTTTTTATTTTAATGCCTTATTTATATTAACTTCCTGGCGAAGTTTAGCCAATTGCTACTCTACCACTTAACCAGGACGGCGAGATGAGATACTGGTCACCCATCCAAGTGCCGAACTCAAGCAGCGAGCCTTACTCACTGATCGATGGCGTCACTTAAACCGGTGATCGATACCACCTCCGAATTATTTCATGTAATCTAGATAAAATGATAAAATTTGAATGGATTATGGGTATAACCTTCTTATGAAAAAGCATTAATAAACAAACAAACTTAACATCATAATATTACATAAGCAATGCTCCAAATCTAGTATATAAAGTTCTCAAAATGTCCTCCCTCAACTTCGATACATTTCCTGCACCGCACTAATAAATGTCGTGTGGCCTTCCCGATGGTTTATCTCTGGTTCCTCATGTTATCAAATGCTGTCAGTACCAGCTGCCGTAGTTCCTCTCTAGTGGTGACTTCTGTGCTGTATACCGATTGTTTCATGTAGCCCCAAACATAAAAATCAAGAACAGTTAGGTCAGGAGACCTAGCTGGCCAAGCTTGAGTGTCTCCGCGACCGATCCAGCGGTTAGAAAACTCATTGTTGAAGTGCTCCCGGACCTGGAGTGAGAAATGCGGCGGTGCCCCATCATGCTGGAAATGAAGACCTCTTCTGTTGACATCTTGCGCCAATAACACATTGGGCAAAATGTTCCGGAAGAAATTTAAGTAGATTTCTCCAGTCAATTGGCCTTCAAAAAAATGCGGTCCTACCAATGTATCGTTCACCACTCCACACCATACATTAAGTGCGAACTTGCGCTGGGAGTTTCTCTGGACAACGGCGTGAGGATTATTGTGGGCTAACATGTGTCAATTCCTAGAATTCCACACTCCGTCTCGAGTGAATTGAGCTTCGTCCGTGAAAAGAATTCTGGGCAAAGTTCTTGGATGACGAATTATCCAACGGCAGAACGTAAGACGTGCGACTTCATCGCCTGGTTCGAGACGCTGGAACTTTTGAATGCGGTAAGGATACAGCCGTTCCGCTTCTAATGCCCTCCATACACGGGTTTGAGGAATAACTAGCGCGTGTGCTATTCTTCTAGTGCTTGTCGAAGGATTTTGCTCTGCCATCTCCACAATGTTTTCTTCGGCTGGTCTAACTACTCGATCTATATTTTCGTTACTTAAAGGAAATCTACCATGTTCTCGAGAGAACTGGAAAACTCCGCTGAAGGTGTGGCGCGACGGTATTCGTCGACCAGGAAATCTTTGCTGATATTCTGTAACGGCAGCCCTTGTATTACCATCGCAAAACCCATCCATACACATAAATGATATCAGCGAATTCAGCGTTTGTAAACTTAGTTGGCATCTTTAAAACACGAATGAAACGAGGTACAATTAGATAGAACACCAAATTGTCAAGATAATCAGTGGCGGTCTGGTCAGGTTGGCGAGTCGGCAAATGCCGACTGGGCCTTTTGCCTTTTGAGTACAAAATGCGCTTATATACATGCGAAGCAAAAACATTCAGATCGCTGACCAATTGCGTTTGAATGTTTATTTATTTTTAAAAGTTTTGGCATATGTGGTGAGCTGGTGAATACTTTTGGCAAGTCCGAAACACGAACTCGAGATGTGCTCAGTGCGGAGGCAGCAAAAGCAACCGATGAAGCTAATACCGAAATTTTAACACTTTAACTGTTAGTATTAAGTGAACTGTCATGTCGTCGTTCTTTTTTCCTGATCCTCCCAATAATAATTGTTTTTTATAAAGATTTTTATTTTTTATGTTTATGAGTTTTTTAATTTTAATAAATAAATCGTTCTGCAGTTCTAAAGAACCTACGATTTTATTTATCCTTAAACCGGTCCTTAAACATTATAATAAAAAAAATTATTTATTGAACATTAAAGTTTAGTACAAAATTCCCATCCCCCGAATAAATGGCCGGTGCGAGGCCCACAAAATCCACCCCCCGATAAAAAAAATTCTTGTTTGCTTCGCTTGTAAAATGCCGACTAAGCCCTAGACACTCAGACCGCCACTGAAGATAATTATTGCTGTCATGGAGATAATGATAAATACATTGGTTACTATTCTTTTCGATTTCAAAATATGTGTATCTTTCTTAATTAATAGAGTTATGTTCTCTTATTTACGTCGTAACCGCACGTATCTAGTGTTTCGACTTTATAATTTTGTGTCTTATTAATTATTTAAAAGTGAATGCATGTACTGTGTGAACATAAAAAAGATGGAAAAGGGTTTTGAGAAATTCCTGATGCGCTAAATTGTTTTGTGATTTTTTTGCCGAAACGTTTTAGGTGTGCCGTCAAAATTGAATCACTATTCTTATAGCATTTTTTCTGAACTTTCCGAATCCGCTAATACTTTTCCAGAAATGCGATAGAAAAATGTACTTATTGGTCAAAAACTAGGAGGGCAGATTCTTTCCGAGTCTGGCGCTGAATTTTTCAAAACCAATTAGGCTAGAGATTGTAGATTGTTTAAGGGGTCGCTTGGCCCTGGGCTGGCCTTTCTTCACCTCGACCTAAAAGGTCTTTTGTGAATTACCCTGCATCTAGTTGTTGCCCAGGATTCCAAGACTTTTTGCAAAGCTTGCGATTTTCCTGGGAGCTAATTTCCCTATGTCTTCAGGCGTTAATTCCGCCTGTTCTAGGTACTTTAGCCTAATGCGGATTAGCACCCTGCATTCACAAAGTATATGTTCCGCAGTTTCAGTTGCAGCTTCACAGTATCTGCATTTGTCATCTTCTGCCATGCCCATGTTCTTGAGATGATATCTCAAGGGGCAATGGCCAGTTAGAAGGCCTGTGATCAGCCTTAGATTGGACTTTTCCAGTTCGAGAAGCCTTGTGGCATTCTTTGTTGAATAGGTTATAAACCTTTTTGCTTGTCTTTGGCCTGGAGTGTTCCTCCAGTAGAACTCTTTTTGTTCCTTTTCCCATTTTAGGACCTCCTCCGTTATGTGTCCCTTGGATAGGCCACAGAACGGTTCGGGTCCAAAAAACGGGGCTATCAGCCAATTCGATGCCTTCTATCCCTTCATGCCCTGGCACCCACATCAAGGTAACCTTGTTGTTTTTTGCCAGTTGCTTCAGGGATTGTCTGCATTCCCAGGCAATTTTTGACTCGAAGGTATATGACCTGAGAGCCTTTAATGCTGCCTGACTATCTGAAAGTATATAGATCTTTGCCCTTCGAGTGCCTCTATTTAGGCATTCCTGGGCACATAGATCTATAGCATAAATTTCTGCTTGGAAGATGGTTGGGGTGTTACCAAGGGCTTTAGATAGCCTGCATTTAGGCCCTGCTACGCCCACACCAACCCCTTAATCCATCTTGGATTCATCTGTGTACCAGATGTGTGACTCTTTCTCCAACCGCAATGCTCCGACCCTGCCCGCCTGACGGCTTTCAATCAGCACATCAAACGGGCAGTCAAAGTCATGCTTGATTGGCATTGAGTCAGTGGGTTTGGCCACGGATTCGAATTGCATTAACTCCAGAATCCTTAAGTGACCAACCAGGTCGCCTGGTCTGAATTTAAGTGCCTGATGCAGCCTTAAGGTACTAAGTGCTGCCTCCTTCCTCACATGCAAATGCAGAGGAAGTAAGTCCAGCATTGCCTCCATAGCTGATGTGGGACACGAGCGCATTGCTCCTGTAGTCTCTAGACAGGCAAGGCGTTGCAATTTCTGCAACTTTCCTTGTGCTACTTTTTCTTCTGTTTTTGGCCACCATATGCATGATGCATAGGTAACCATAGGTCTCACAACCGATAGGTAGGACCAGTGTATCATTTTCGGCTTCAGACCAAGTCTTACCAAACAGCCTACGGCACGTCCAAATAGCCGTCGTTGTTTTGGTAATTAGGCTAATCTGACAGCTGTGAGATGTTACTGGAAAATTTCATTCGATTACATCCAACCGTTGCTCTTTGAATTTTCTGACCAAATGCATAAAACATTTTTTTCGTTGGTGATCTAGATTCGCCTTGAAGTGCTCTACTGCCCTATCTGCCATTAGGCTTTGGCTCATTGCTAGTGAATCACCCATAGTAAAGAACTCAAAACAAATGTAAATTCTATAAACGAATTACGGTATCTCATGTACAAAATTTAAAGCAAGGAAAATAATTGACGCATATTTGAATTCATTGCCTCCCACAAATTCCAGTTTAACATATCACTTATTAAGAGTGTATTATCAAGTGCAGCAGTAAAATGCCCTCGAAAATGAAAAAAAAGTGAAAAAATTTGGGTGAAAAGTAAATAATGACATTCTGTGTCCCATATTATCTGATAGAGATCCCCATCTCCAGAATTACTAAAGATTGTCCATTGAACTTGCACATTAAATTGCACTTCAATCAAAAACACAAGTAAGAAAACTGGCCCCTTATGTACCAGCATGCGTAGTAATTGCTAAGGACATTCTTGTTTTAATAAATAGTTGGTTGCAGACAATGAATAACAATTTTGTATTAATTTGCTTTCAGTTCTTAACTATCGTTAATCGTTTGCATTTCTCTGTACAAATTTTGGAATTTTCTGAATAAATAAACCGTAACAAATAGGTAAAATGTTTGTAGCTCTGTACATTTTTGTAACTAGAACTGCTTTAACTTTCGGAATAATAAACATGTTATGAACAATGTAATAAATTCAAGAAAGCAACACTAAAATTTGCGAGCATATAATATATAAAAATAATTTTTAAATTGGAAAACAGCTTATTTTCAGCTTGATACGGCGACGAAAGCTCACAGCGGATTCCTGGGGAGTCGACGGATTATTGTTTCTGATCCAATTCTGAACGTCCATGCCAAAATACAGCTTTATATCATTTTGTCCAGCAAAAAAACCCTATTTACTGTACTAAAAAACTTATTTAAAAAGAGTTACTTGAATTCAATATATTGACTTAATTAATCATTTATATTTCCAAACCTACACGTAAACTTCAGCGCTGAATAAAGTAAGAATAAATAATGACGAGGCTTTATAAAAGGTCAAGTCCTAATTAATGATAGAAGATAAAATTCGCATAAATTATGACCGCTTTATATTGCTTTCTTTAATATTCAAATCTTGCGTACACCAATAGGGAAGTTTTATGAAAAAACTTGGACAAACATAATTAAAAAAATTTCAGAATTCGCCACCAAGCAAACTTCTGACACATTGGAAATGAACGTAGTTATCATAAGGAAAATAGAACACTACACACTGCTACATAAATTGATTTATAGAACACACACGTAGGTAGGGACACTTGAACGCCGAGCATCAGACCCATCAAACCTTACATCAGATTTCTTGTAATTTTACAAAAAATTCAAATATGTAGAAATATATACACCGAAAAAAGTACTTGTGTAATTTTACGTGCTTCTTCATGCAGTTCTGTGATCAGTGATAATGACTAGAATTTCACAGACTGGATGTAAAACTACATGCGCAATGTGATGTGATTTTACGTATACTCTTATAATTCTTCGGCGTAATTACACATGACGGCCGTAATTATACAATATGATTTTACACGAATTTATGAGTTTTGTTGGCATATGCACATGGAGGCCATAACTTTACAACGTGATTTTACGCGACAATTTTTGTTGTAAATTTACAGGGTGTATGTGATTTTCAGTGAATATGAATGGCTCAAATTTATTGTTTTTAAGTATAATTTAGATAAGTTATAAAATAGTTTTTGTTATATAAAAAATAAAAAATAATAAACACTATAGAAATATTTGGAAATAAGAAAGGCAATAAAATATTTTAATCTCCAAGCTGAACGTGCAGTTATTGAACATGTTCTTACAAGTTCGAAACAAATTAGCTTAGAATTCTTTATGCGAACGTAAAATGCCTTTCTTTTCAATTTGCAAGAACATTGAGGCAGGTTTTCTTAGTTTCAAGGTGATCTGTTACTGGAACGGGTTGTTCTCTAGTGGTTCCAGTAATTGATAATAAATACGGACGCGTAACTAAAATGGAAGTTGCCCATTTTCAAGTCTCTGTCGCGTATGTGGTTTCACTAAAGCTCTAGCTAATTCAAGAAGAAAGTCTTTGAGTTCCATCCATTTGTAGCTTTTATAGGATTAGAATATATGCATTTATTTGATGACTCAGAATATCCCGACATTTTTCAAATAATGTAAAAAATCAGTGTCTCAATAAGTAAAAAATTATTTTTTTTTCGGCCGACCAGAAAGTACACCCTTTCTGGAGAAATTATCCGCCAGAAATTAACGCTCTCCCGGGCTAGACCGGAAAGTGACAATAGAGATCCGCAAAAGCTTTTTTCTACTCCCTTATGTGCTGTTTTCTGTACAGTCTGTAGAATGGATAAGTAGACAATTCCAGTTAACTGAACGGATATATTTCATATCAGTTCTAGGATGGATATGAAATGAAACTGACCAATCACAGTTCGTGTATAAGTACATAGACAACTATTCGTTCTAAAATCAAATTAGTGCGTAAGCTGTCAAAGTAACTGTCAGTGTGTACTGTCAGTGTGTACTGTCAGTGTGTATTTGTGTAATATATTAATGTTTAATAAATTTTGTAGTTTTTTTAAGCTGGTCGTAGAAAAAGTATACTGTACAATTCGAGTGGATTATCCATATCGCACTCAAACTTCTTTAACGTGCGATATGGATATCATATCCACTCTTGTTGCACAAACTACTATTCCGATCCCTGTTATTCTCGTTGTTATGGAAATGATTTTGTGTTAGTTATTGAGATAAGAAGTGTCAAATAGACAAATACACTTAACTTTTACGAGTTTTCAAAAGTCAATTCACAAGTTATGGCAAATATGAATTCAGATTTTGAAGCGTTACAAGCAGAAATAGAAGTTGTATAATAGTGTCGGTCGTAAAAATAATTTATTTAATTAGTTATTATTGCTTGTCGTTGTATTTGTTAGAAAATTTATTAAAAAAAGAATACAAAATTGATTTTGAATGACAGTGTCGGCGGAAAAAAAAAATTATACGTTACACGACCGAAAAACAGTGTTTTGCGGGTCTCACCAAGATTCCAGGACTCACCTGCGGCTCGCCCTGGAATCTGCTTGGATCGACCTGCAAAACACCTCTTTCCGGTCTTGTAACGTAAATTACTAGTTTATATCCAATAACTCAAAAAACAATAATCAGGAATTTACTCACGTTTGGACTAATGCCGGCATTACACACCGCAACACAACAATTAGTCACGAGTACCCGCACAATATTTGACTGTCAAATTTTTCCGCAGAGTAGCATGTAGTATGAAGCGTTCTTGAAAGGTACTGAGACACCCAGCGACTAAATAGTAAATTTATGTAAAACGCGGAATTTTGAAAACTTATAGCTATATGTAGTACCGCTAGCCGTCGAGTGCTAAGAAGGATTTCAAATGTAACTTGAACACCAATAAGTGGCCTACATTAGTGCTCCTATTTGCAACTTTTGCAATAACTTTTAGACCGACAATCTCAATTATCTTGCAACAATTTGCGTCACCCTGATGTTGCAGAAGCATATTCGCAATAACAGAGGTGATTAAAGCCTTGTGTTAAATTCGCAAAACTTTTAGTTGGGGATTGCAAAATATTAAGAATATAAATAAGAATATAAAAATGCAAAAATGTACAAGGTATTTAAACTGCAATATACATGCTCCTACAGGTTCGAACGAACTTTATGTGGGTATATAACAATTTTACCATAAAATGTCATTACGGTATTTTTAATAAGACAAAATTTGTCTGTCAAATTTTTTCCGCAGAGTAGCATGCAATATGAAACGTTCTTGAAAGGCACTGAGACACGCAGCGACTAAATAGTAAAATTATATAAAACACGGAATTTTGAATACTTATAGCTATGTGTGGTACCGCTAGATAGCTGTTGAGGGCTCAAATTTAACTTGAACACCAATAAGTGGCCTACATTTGCTGTCCTGTTTGAAAAACTTTTGCAATAACTTTTAGACCGACAGTTGCAATTATTTTTCAATAATTTGCGTCACCCTGATACAAATGCAAATGCATATTCGCAATAACGGAGGTGTTTAAAGCCTTGTGCTAAGTTCGCAAAACTTTCAGTTGTGAAATGCAAAAGTATTAAGAATGTACATAATATAAAAATGTAAAGAAGATATCTAAATTGCAATATACATTTTACAGGTTCGAGTGAACTTTTGTAGGTTAGATGATACAACAATTTTACCTTAAAATGTCATTACGGTATTTTTAATAAGACTATTACCAACGCAAATAGAATTTGCTGTCGGGCGTTGGCGAATACCTAATAAACAATATGACTTCTGAGAGAAAAATTTTATATGTAGATTAGCATGGCCGACTATTACGAAACGAACGATAGTTCCAGTCAGGCGTTAGATTAGATTAGATTTGAGAAAGGAGCTAGCTGATTGGCCTTGACGACCGCGACCACCGCGCCCCTGTGGATCTGATGTGGCACTCCTTGTCCAATTTTACTTAGAGCTTCTTATCTAGCTTTGTCTTTTGTATCAGACACCATAGCCTTGATGAGGGCTCCTTGGTATAGCTATCTGCTCTTGGTCTCTCTTCGCTAAGTAGTGGAACCTCAGTATGGCTAGGCCTTCGTAATGGCACAGCACATATACTGAGGTTTCCTCTTCCTCTTGACAGAATTTGCGTGTTGCATCCTCTGCCAGGCCCATTAGACTCATATGTCTATTAAGCCTACAATGTCCAGTTAGAAGACCTACCTACTATTATCCTAACAGCCTTTCCATTTTGGCATAGTAAGTCTTCCGTGAATTTGGCCGATCGATGAACTGTTTAGCCTGTCTCTGTCGTGGGAAATTATTCCACCACTCGATTTATTTGTTCGTATGTTCGTATGCGTGGCTTTGCCACACCGCAAAAGGTTCGGGTCCTACTAGGACCTTAGATGCACCTTCTCGGGCCAGTTCATCAGCCTTCTCATTTCCCCTGTGTCCCTCGTGTCCTGGTACACACGGTCACCTTGTTCTGACTTCCTAGTCAAGTTTTTTTTGTGTGGGAGGGGAAATCGTCATGGACACCCGTCGCTTGAAGTCTATCGCGACGGATACTGCTGGACTCCAACCAGCTAAAACTCCTCCCTCTCTTCAGTGTTTCCTGTTGGCCTGGGACTGCTTTCGCTTTTCATCGGACCCACAGGTCATTTAAGTTTGTCGGTGTTAATTGGCGTTTCTCCATGGGTTCGAACCCATCTCTCTTTTCTCCTCTTCCTCCCTTTTGATAATGCGGGTTATTCCCTCCTGCGCCCTTCTTCAGTTCTCCTCCGTTTCTGGCATCCTCTTTACCACATCTTCCGTAGACAATAATGACGCCTCGCCGTCTCGTCTCTCTACCCTTCATCTGTTGCATGCGAACACGGTGTGCTCCATGTCACCGATCTCTCCACATTATGCACACTTTCTACTGTCAGTCTTGCCAATATCATATAAGTACTCCATGTCCGCTCAAGGCTTGGGTGAGGTAATAGCCTACCTCACCATGCCTCCGTTCCATCCACACTCTGATGTTCGGGATGAGGCGTCTCGTCTACCTTCCTTGTCTGCAGTATTCCACCGCCTCTGCCATCTTTCAAACAGCCTGTCCCTGGCCTCTGCCCTCCCGGCTCCTTCAATGATTTCAAGCCGTTCTTTGGTCATCAGATCCAAAGAGGGGATCCCCGTCACTACCAACACCGCCTCGTACGAAATCATTTTATATGCGCTGCATACCTTTAGTGCGGCACATCTCTGGATTCTAGCCATCCTCGTCCTATCCACCTTCATCGTACTTCAGCTGCATAAAAGAAGATAAAGTGCGCGATGCTGCACAGCAGTCTCCTCTTGCTCGCTCTCGGTCCGTGCGTATTGACCATAAACCTCCCAATGGCTGTGGCTGCCTTTTCCGCCTTCTCGGCCGTCTTTGTGGCAAGGACACCGAAGTTCAGCTTGGAGTCCAGCCAAACCCCTAGGTATTTCAGGTGGTTTCCTGGGGGTATCTCCACCTGGCCCCCCTAACTTTCATAGGCGGAAGATTTCTTTTCCTGATGATAACCAGGAGCTCCATTTTCCCAGGAGCTAGCTCAAGCTGCATTCTTTCTAGCCATCTCTCAATTTTTCTGATGATCTCATTGGCTGCTTCCATCATTTGGACAATCCACCTTCCAGTCACCGGTATGGCCAACTCGTCGGCATACCCGATGACTTTCACACCCTCCTTCCAAGGCAATCGAAAGACATCGTCAATTCCACAAGGTCGGACCGAGCGACTTGTATGGAACCCCACACATGATGCTTTTCCAGGTTATCTCTCCCTCTGACTCGAATCCGATCATCCTGTCTTGGAAGTAGCTCATCATCAGCCTGACAAGGTACCGAGCTACCCCCAAGCTCTGCATCTGCTCTCCTAGTCAAGTTAAAGACATTTATACAATCCCCTACTAGTCTTGAATTGACTTGCATGGAATCGAGTGCCTTTAGCGCTGCTTGGCTGTCGAAAAAAATGGCAATTGACTGGTTTACAGTTCCTTGCCTCAGTCAGGCGTTACCGACATTTAATATCTACTTCAAAAATGAAAATAAAATGTATACGTACTGTGTACTTAATCTTAGTGGCCCCCTTTAAAGGTGAATCGTGCTGTGTTCGTGCAAAATATGAATCAAATAGGTATTCGCTGTCGGCCACATTCGACTGCAACTTCTACTTGTTAAATATTGCCCTCATATTACTCGACTTTTGCAATATCCCACGCGAAATGATCGAATAAATTCTTATTTAGCATTTTTCAACATATTCCTTAACTCGAAGAGGAAAATGGCTGCGAAATGCCTATCTACTACTTTACAGTTAAGAGAAGATATAATTAGCGGAGATTTTTTTTATACAAGCATGGAATAATTTATCTTACAAAGCATGATTATGTCATTTAAATTTAATAATACCCATTCAGCAACGTAAATCCATCATTTTAAATTATCTGGAAAGCAATGGAGTTTCCAGTAAACTCTAAGCGTTAATTGCAATTAGGAGGTGTCAAGAATCTCGCATTAAAAGGCAACGACAAGCACTGAATACTAATTTTCGGTTTTTGTCCACAGTGAAAATGACTAAATACAATTTCCATGATTTTCTAATGTTCTTTTTAACTTCAAGAAAAATTCGATTCACGGTAGCACTCTCTTATACTTTGCACAATCTACATTATTCACTGACAATAATGATTAATGTTGTTGATCTCAAAGACAACTTAATATATAATAATATAATGAATAAAACCTAACTAAGTCAGTTGAGAGCTGGTGCATTCTCATCGCATTTCCAGTCGATCTTCTTCTGCAGGACACAAATATTAAAATTAATACCGATAATCCTGAAACAAATAGTTCATTTATAATACAAAATTTAACTAAAAAACAAATTATAGCAGGTAATTAAAACAAAAAATGACTATTTTTATTGAGAGATTGTGCTTTTGCTCTCGCCTAGTTGCTAACGAATATTTTTAATTTAATTTTAAAGACATGCAAAGTAGGGTGGAGCGAGGCGCAAGAAAACAAATTTTTGAAAATGAAGTTACCTGTGTATGCAAAAGATGAGTTTTGAGATTCTTAGTCACCCAAAAAAATCCGGATGTCTTAAGATGATTTCTTCGGCTGCCGAAATGACCTTGAAAACTGGAAAAAAAATCGAAAATAGATAAAACTCCTAAACATGCAACTCTCAGCTAATTTTTGTTCAAAAACTACCCAGAACTCACTACGTGGATGTGGCTGCACCCTAACCCTCTCGTCAACAAAGTAAAAATTTCTATTTTATTTGCCCTAGAACTTATAAAAATTGTTTTCATGTTTCAAATTGCGGCAAAATTTCTCTTGATTGGATACGAGCCCTTATGAACCCGTCTCGTGCTTCGGTGCCATAAACTGCTAGAGAGGCTTCGGTGACTAGTTTAATGCATCGCTCCACTGTGTGCAAATGGCAAGGAAATTTTACCAATGGTGTTTCATCCGGAACCAGAGAAATCATGCTGGTTAATTCTTCATTTGATATATTCATTGTTAACGGGGGCTCGCTTATAGTAACATTCTGCTAGTCAATTAAGTCCACAATCTTGACAATAAAAGTTTAGTTTACTCACCCGAATACCCCGATACCCTCGGTTCTTGCAGTTGATTTTCTACATTTCAAAATTCTTCTTACGGCCAACTCTTGAATGTATTGACTATCACCTCCTAACATTGCTATCAAAAGGTTTTCTGGATGGCCAAAATATCTGTTTCTCTCAGTTACGGGATCTATTACTTCCTTGAGTTCATCAGGGAGGTAGCGAGATCTTCAGAATGCTAAATAAGTGCGAGCACCATATTTACAAGACCAATGGCATTTAATTTCAAACCAGCATAAGGCATACATCTTGACTATAAATCCAGTCAATATTTTAAGGTTTTGAGATGGCTCTTTGCTGGAAACATATAATCATTGACTGACACATTTCATACATGTATTTTTGGTCAGTACTTGTTTTCAAATCAACCAAAGGTAAAGAAGTCTACCACAGGTAAGTTTTCACACGATTCAAGTGCCTTGCTTATTTATCTGGAAAATCCTTTTGGTCCAGTAGTTTTTCCGTCTAAATGGTTCATGGTAATTCGTTAGTGTGGAGTAAACAAATCATCCACTGCAATGGCTTCCTTAGATCCGATTCTAAATCTCAAATGACTCCGTTTTTTAAACACTCCGCCTACTGGGATGCTGTGTGTGTATGTGTGTCACGTGTGATGTGTGTTTTGTATTAACGTCAATCAGAAGTGGGTGCAGTGCGCAACGTAAAATTGAAGCGTTATTTGGAAATATAAATGAGTATAAATCTTGATAACATCATTCATTTATTACCAAATTCGTTAAAAACTAGTTAAATGTGTGTAATTTAAATAAAAAAAATTTTGAATTTCCAAAATTTAAAGCGGTCTCGGCAGCCGAAGATGTCAATTTTGGGAGCTCTGATTTTAGTCACTTATTTAGGTGTATAATAGGCACCTTTTAAGCACACAGGGTGTTTAAGTTTCAAAATTTTAAAAAATCGCTCCACCCTAATGCAAAGGCTATAGTCGGTTAAGATGGGTGAATTTGCCCCCGCACGGATTGTGCTCATTTTTTTTGTTTGTATTTACCACATAATACGCTAAATTGCCAAATTACTATCTTTTTATTTTATTTAACTATGGTTCACACGTCAAAGGTATATTATTTATTTTTAATTGTACGATCTATAAATATATCTACCTTACTATGAACGCGAACTGTGAACGCAGAGTAGCGCAGAGGCCGATCTTGTGGCAGGTGACATGCAGACTATGTGATATTAATTTCTTGGAGCTCAAGCGAGTTTGTGTTATTTATGTTGTTACTTCAAATAAAATCGCTCTATTTTGCATTGGTTATGATTAAGATTGATATATATATATATATATATAGGGAAAAGAATATAAAAAAAAACCTACTTAATTTGTCAAAGATTAAAAGCCTCTTCTGTACAGGAAGTCCAAATTTTAAAAGGCATAAGTGTCGACGAGGGGGTTAGCAGGGTTGAGGAGATGTTGATAGGGTGGGGTGTTTTTGAGGGGGGTATGTTTTTGTGAGAGTGTAGATTTTATTGGGGTGGATTTTGTCAGTCTTGTAGAGGTTAAGTCGTAAATGGGTAATCTTTCGTATATGTATTTATGAGTGTGACGTATGTTATCGTGTCGTCGAATATTAGGTAAGTGTTGTGCCAGTATCGAGTTGGTCATTTTGTATGTAAAAATTTTTTGAGATGTCTCGTCAATATCTCTAATCATTTGCACTCTCGTAAGCCTATGCAGATCAGCGATGGTTATATATCTAGGTGAATTGGTCAGCAAGCGCATCATTCTATTTTGAGTAACTTGAAGTCTTTTGCACTGCGCATCTGAGATAAAGGTCTAGGATACGCAGGAATAAGTAATTATTGGTCTGAATATAACTTTGTATAAAGGTATTTTGTTTTCAGTGGTAAGCATACTACGCCTGCTGATCAGCGGGTATAATTTGCTGAGAGCTGTATAGCTTTGTTTATAACCTTAGTTATATGGGCAAAAGAAAGTCTCCTGTCCAAGTAAGTTTACATTTTTTCGTTGCGTAATTTCGATATTGCACAGTGGGTCAGGTTTAACGTTTTTTGGCCAAAACTCTGAAACTCCTTGAAACGCCCCAAAATCAGCTGGCGTTGAAAGGAAAAATAATGAAAAAAATCCCATCGATAAATAAGGGTGGAAATTAAAATAATTAAATAAAATTGTGAAACTTTGGATTTGAATAGAATATTGCCTCCAAATTCTAGGAAAAATGGTTTAAAAATTCCACCGATATATAAGGGTGGGTTTCAGGGGGTGGAAACTGAAATAATTGGATAAAATTGTGAAACTTTATTTCTTCACTAGAATATTGCCTCCAAATTCTAGGGAAAATGGTGAAAAAATTCCATTGAACGATTTCATGAATTGAAATAAATCAGTCATTGCAATATCAGTAATTATATTACTCCTAAAATTGGATATTTTTAACCTGCATTAACGTATTCAAAACGCCTTTACTGAAAAAACGGCAGTTAGGGGCAGCTGCAATTCACAGAACATGTAGACAACGCTGTATTCAATATCATAAAAAAAATTATAGGGGTAAAGTTTGCGAAAGTGAAGTGTAACAAAAATGAAAAGTTTCATTTTAATCAAAATTTACGGCTGAAACCGCTCAATCGCTAAAAGGCTATAATTCGGATACCAAGTAGCAAATAAAGTCAATTAACTGCCTACAATAAAGCTCTTGCCTTGTTCTATGCCAAACATGGCCGATTCGTTCAATTGAAGAGAAAAAAAACAAAAATTCACAGTCGTATAAACGCTGAATTTTCACTGCACAATTTTAAAGTTGAACACGTATTTCGTTCTCGAGCTGTAGAACGCAAATGGGGCAGATATAGAGATTAAGGCCTTTTGTTCCCCCAAGAATAACGTCCACCCTTACCAAAAAGAATGTTTATTACTCATTTCTCGGAAGTTGGTGAAATTTGGTTCATATGCGCAGATGAGAAATTAGTTTATTTATTTAGTTTTAATTTAAATCTATTATTAATAAATCGATCGAAGAAGATAACCTAGTTACGTTAGAATGGAACTGCAATGCCATAAGTCTGAAACAAAGCTTAGTTATTTGCTTCAATAACGTAACGTAATTAGCGAACGTCGTGCGGTACCACTGACTGCCATATCTCTCTATTGTCAAGTTTTAGTTTTGTAATAGTCTTGATATTCGTGAACTTTCTGTAAAATGTGATAATTCCAGATTTTGTATGATTAATTTTTATTTTCCACCTATTGTAATAGTCAATCAGTCTGTCCATGAATACTGTGAGCGTAGATAGTCGTGTCGTCTGCGTAAAGTAACAGGTTAGTGGTGGCATGGGTGGAAATGGTAGATATGTAAAGGTTAAAAAGGATGCGAGAGAGGATGGAGTCCTGAGGTACTCTCGCTGAAAGTCTATGTGATTCCGAACAGGTGTTACTACATAATACGCGTTAGCCGAGTGAGCTATCGTGCCGGTTGCCGACGAGTTGGTATTTTTATTTAACAAGTTGTGTTATTTTTTATAAAAATTATTCTCCTTATTTAAAACGAAAAATCTCTATTTTTAATTTGAATATATCTAACCCTGTAGAGCTGGCAAGGATCCGATAACGGAAAAGAAGGTTTCTGGTGAAGCAGATTTTTTCATCAAGAATTGCTTTTTTCTATAAAATCAAGAATTAAAAAGTGTTTCCTCTTCCGGACTCTATCCGTGGACACACTGTATGAACACGTAAAAAAGATAATTGACCAGTGGATGAACACGTAAAAAAGATAATTGACCAGTGGATTTACGAGTTTGTACTTAACCACAATAAACCTAATTTGCCTAACTGAATATATCTCGGATACTCAAGATAAACAAGATCAAGTTTAAGCCTCCTCCAAGACTTTTGATAAATTAAATCATAAAATATTATAAAACTGGTTTAGTATGGTATGTCAGCAAATATTTTTAGCCGTTTTGGATCTTACTTTAAAACAGCACGTGCAGTACCATCTTTATAAGTCTGTAAGTTTAGAAATTCTATCAGGAGTACCGCGGGGATCAATATTAGGACCTCTCTTGTTCAATATAATTCAAGACGATATTAAATATCGTCTGATGTATGCGGATGACATGAAATTTTATACCAATATCAAGTCATATGATGACTGTGCTAGACTACAGGCTACGTTGGAACATTTTAGCAATTGATGCATCGCAAATAATTTTCCTCTGAATATCAAGAAATGTAACGTGATGTCATTCAGTAGGCTATGAAGTCCTCTAGTCTTTGCTTATCAGATAAATAATATATGCTTAAGGACATGAATTTTCTCCAAGATATGTTTTTAGATATGTGTGGTTTTGAATCATTGAAGAAATGAAGATCCATGCGCTTTATTATTTTCTTGCATAAGAGTATTAAACATATGTTTGACTGCCCGCAATTAATTACTAGTCTTTTTATGTCATTGCTGTTGAAAACTATACCTATATCATGTTATATACATTAAATTAATAGTTTATATTACGGCATCATCTGCTTTTATTTAATGTTGTTTTACATTTTACCATCTATACGTATTCCTGTCCTATAATTGGAAATAATTCTGTTGGATAGTGTATTTAAATAAATAAATAAATATGATGACTGGCCATAAAAGTTATGATTAAGACTAGAGAAAAGGCATTATTAAAGTTTAAGAAAAGTGGAAGAAACGCGGACTGGGAGACTTATAAAAATATACGAAATATGATAACAACTGCTATTAAAAATGAAAGTAAGTAAGAAGAATAATAATATTCCAGATCATCCTAGTGATCCAAACAAAATAAATGAACATTTCATCAATTCGGTCAATCAATTAGTTATTTCTCCACCTCAAGACACTATGAATTATTATAAGAATAACAGCTTTAACCCCAACATTAAATTGCAATTAAAAGAAATTTCGGAAGAATATGTTGGGGGACTTATTAACAAAATCAAAAGTAAAGCCACAGGGTCAGATGGCATATCAATAAAAATGCTAAAATTTTGCGTTCCTCACCTTACTTTCAATATTAACTTTTGCTATTAACAAATGCAAAATGGAGAAGAGCTGTCATTTTCCCACTCTCAAAGTTGAATAAACCCGAGAGTTATAACGATCTAAGGCCGATTAATATTCTTCCGGCCTTATCTAAAGTTTTAGAAAAAGCTGTCCATGAGCAGATATCAGATTGCGTTTTCACTAATGAAATTATCTCTGACAATCGGTCAGGATTTAGAAAACATCACTCTACAACTAGTACGTTATTAAAACTTATAGATGATATTCTTAGTGGATGGGATCAAAAGTGTGTAACTGTATTATTATCTTTAGATTATAGAAAAGCTTTTGGTACCTTGAAGCATGAACTGCTATATTTAAAACATAAATACTTCGGTTTTGATGATCCACCTTCTGCTTTCGTTCAATCTTTTCTAACCAGGAGAAGTCAGATTGTTGTTGTAAACGGTGTGAAATCTGAAAATAAAGAAATTTTACATGGTGCCCCACAAGGATCAATTCTGGCTCCACTTTTGTTTACAATGTACACACCGGACTTCCAAAAATCTTTAAAATTGTTCTCGTCTCAATACTATGCTGACGATGCAGAGCTGTATCATACTACACCCGTGGAAAATTTAATTGAAATAGTTCCACTATTAAATAGGGAAATAGAGGACATCGTGGAGGTTTCTAAAAATCATTCTTTGAATATTAATCCTTCTAAATCAGCAGTAATTTTTTTTGGTAATGACAGAGATCAAGAAAGGGCCATAAACGATGTCTCATTGGTGGTGGAAGGGCAAATTTTACAACAGAAAGATAATATAAAATGTCTAGGTTTGATTATAGATCATAAACTGCGCTTTGTTAGGCATATAAACAATTTAGTAAGATGATCTTATAGTATATTAAAGAGTTTATATGCAAACCGACATAGCTTAAATAAGAAGATCAAAACAATGCTATGTGACACACTCATTTTATTTTTATATAACTATTGCGACATTGTTTATGGCCCATGTATAGATCAATATACTTGCTCTAGAGTACAAAAGGTACAGAACTTCTGCATTAGGTTCATTTTAGGATTAAGAAGGAGATATCATGTCTCCCTTCATGTAAAAGAAATAGGTTGGTTAAACATGCCAAATCGTATGACATTACATCTTGCCACCTATACACATAAATTATTAACCACTCAGAGTCCAAGCTATACATAGATGGCAAATTCATACCAGAAACCTTAGATCACTAGAACATTTAACAATTCTGCAACATACGACCGCACTTTTCCAGAGATCTTTTTCTTATAATTCACCCATTACCTACAATGCAATATCTGATGCTACAAAACGATTGTCTTCACAATCATTTAAATTTGTCCTTAAAACTAATTTATTAAATGAATAATGACCTTAAATATTCTTAATATGTTTTCAAATTTTTGTATTTATTTATATACCGTGTGTGTAGTCGCGGGCTAGGCATGGGGAGAAGAATTACAACATCGCGCGTGACAGCTGGCTGAAATGAAATAACAGAGCTGGAATGCTCCATCGACGGACGAATTTACGGCTGACGGTGTTGTCAAATCTCTCGCGCTACGTGAATGTACATGCCTAATGGGAAATTACACGCACGGTATAAGTATATGTGTGTAGTGCGTATGTATGTATATATGTAGACGTGGACGTATGTAAAATAGTAAATAAAGAAAAACAATCACATATAACTGTTAATGCGTAAGTAGGAAGGTATGTAGTTGGTTATTTGCTTATTGCTTATTGCGAAAATATTTTTTTCTTGTAAACTGTATCTTGCACTGTATCTTGTTTAGTTAATAGTTTATATTATATTTTATATTATTTTAAAATGTCCTGGTTGAGTGGTGGAATAGCTATGCTAAACTCCGCCAGGACTTAAATATCAATAAAGGCGATTTATTATTATTATTATTATTATTATTATTATTATATTATACTTATTATTATTATTATTATTAATAAATAAATTGAGATTTTAAGAAAGCATATCCTGCTCCTTTCCAAATCTTATTTATTACAAATTATAACTGTAGAAACTTTTTTAAGATAATTTTCTAAGCCCGATGTAATAATTCTAAGTAAACTTTTTTAAAATGCGTTTACTCTGATGATTTAAGGTAACTGAAAGATATTTACACACTGTGGTCAATATCATAGGAGGTAGCATAAGAAGGTGTCAGTTTTTATCAAATCGAATTGCCAATAATATAACCGAACATGTTTTCTTAGGATGATTATCGGCGGTGGCTTATGACAGAATGGTAGAAAAGGTCAAGCAGCGGAGTTCTAGAGAGCACACGAGCTTCGACTTATGGGAGTTGCCCCCGTGGGCAAATAATAATTTGGTGGTTCAAAATAATTGTATTTTATGTTTACCTATGGAGCGCGTGATAAGTTTTCAAGATCAAAGAAAATACACAGCTTGCAAAACAATTTATTATGAGCTGGCTTCTAGCAAAACTAACCCCTAACAGGTGCTAGCCATTGATTTTGAGTACCATGTGTTCACAAAACCACTACTTACATGGCCTGAAATAATTAAGTACGTATAATTAGTTTACAAACAACTAAATTTACCCGTCCCTAAGTAGTCAGAATAATTAGATTTTATGCTTCATTGATCTATTTGCTATAAAGATATAAAAGAAAATAATTTCCATGACTTTTTTATATTTTCTCTATATGCAGTTTCTAACAAAATTCCTCATACTAGAAAAAAAAAAGAATAAGGTCACTATTTGCAATATATTTCACAATAATAATATTGACCTTTCTAATAGTACAATACCTAGAGATAAAAAATATGCAAAATTATGTAATAATCTCATATGTAATGATAATTTTTCTTTATGAGTCATTATCGCAGCAAAGGGTATCGTCTTCAGTTTTTATATAGTCCAAACACTTGCTTTTACCCCCAAATTTAGATATTTAATATTTGCAAAAATATTACTAATTTATTTTTGAATCGTGGCATATTTATGTTTTTGGGATCGCTGATTATGAATCTTAAGTTAAAATTTAAAAAATTTAAATGGTGGTTCCAATATGGCGGATGGAATTTATTCCTAAAGCAAGTGTTTCAAATGGACTAAAAAAAAATTGAGCATCTAGGTGATGCTATAATATATTAACGAAAAACAGAATTTCTGAAAAGAAAATTTAACTACTGGGCAATTACAATAACAAAATGGCTACATTTTGTTAATAAAAAATGTGACAACGCACATTGCTTCGACCATAACTTCTTTATTTTTTATGATACAGGAACAAACAAAAAGTCATTTTAAAGACCGATAAAACATTTTTAATTCTGTTCCTTAGAACTTTTGATGAGTGTGTCATAGTTTCTGAGATATTTAAAATTTAAGCTACATACTTTATCCTATAAACCTTCGAATGCCATCTTTAAACTTGAATATCTCCGAAACTATTAATCCTACGTAAATTTAAAATGAAACAAATTCATTCTCACTTTATAAGCTTTATTTTGCCATTTTTTCACTAAAACTAATATTTGTTGAGATATTTGCAAAGAACCAAAAATTTTATATTTTCTCGAAAATCCCTATATAGTTTAAAGTCCAATTTTTTTTTGAAGCAAGTGTTGTAGACGGTAGAAAAAATCGAGCGTCAACAGGTCATTCTATAGGTTAATGAAAAACAGTATACGAGAATATATTTTTTAATTAGTGACTACTTACATTAACAAAATGGCGACGACTTTATTAAGAAAATGTGAAGAAGCACATTGTTTTTGTCATAACTTCTTTGTTTCTTATGCTATAGGGTTAATCAAAAAATCATTTGAAAGCTTAATTAATAGTCTTTCATTTTAACGTAAGTGCTAGAGTATCTGAGATATTTAACATTTAAACTAAATACTTCATCTTATAAACGTTCGGATGCCATTTTTATACTTCCAAATCTTCATTATATCTCCAGAAATTAGAAAAAGAACGGCATTCGTGCTCAATTTAGTAATTTGCTTATTTGTTCTCACTCAATGTGACTTTTCGAGTTATTTGATGAAAATCGTTTTTAAATACCTCCTTTTTCAAGCTAAAATCCAAATTTTCAAGTCGTTATAACTTAGATGCTGTCGATTTGTATGAAAAATCGCATAAACCATTTTCTTCTCAAAATTTGAATACCTTTCTGCTCCAATGTTTTTTTTTTGTGGGCCATCTCCTGAAAATGCGTGGCGTCCATCCCCTATAAATTAGCAACCCCTTATAATATCGAAGCTTTTACTTGATGCATTTACTATTAAGTTGCCAAAAATGAACGAAATATAATTCATATGACATTATTCCGAAGTTAAAACCACTAGCTACTGTACTATAATAAAACTAATTAAAAACGTGCGAAAATTTTGAGGTATAAGAAAGAAATATCACACTGTGCCAAAATTTTTTGGCTTGATACATTTTTTTTACGCTCTACAAATTTGATTTCTTATATTTTTCAATATCTGTATATCTTTCGAGTTACGAGCATTTTTAAAGTGTGAAAATTGACCACATTTTTGAAATTTTTAAGCTTATGTAAAAAATATAAAGATTCATCTGGCCAACAGGCAGATTTAGTAATAATAATAACACGTCTTTATTATTTTTCATACAAACATGACAATTAATTATACAATTCATATTAAAATAAAACATGAAAAATAAATGGCGAAGTTAAGCGGTCACAATCCACACGAAATCATGCACGCTTTTCTTACACTTAACCACAAAATCAAAATAATTTACAGTAATTTAAACGTAATTACAAAAAAAAAATAGATAATGCTGAATGAATGAATGATTTAGGTATTTCAATTATATACGTACTTTTTATGGGCCCATTTAATGAACTTCATTTAGTAGTTGTTACTTTTTGTGGATAAAGTATTACTTAAAATTAGACGATAGTGAAAATTTCAGATGAATCCGATATGTGGTTTTCGAAATATACGACTTTTAAAGAGCACGGTGCGACCAACATCGTGACGTCAGAGAATAGTAATATAAATCAGTGAAAATAGTTAATAAACTGAAATTCTTCACAAACACGCATAAGTTTCAAAACACACTGCTTGAGTTAACGATTTGTAATATTGTAAAACTATAATAACGCGCTGCAGCTATCCGCTTCGGCTAGCGGGTTCCTATCAAGTGACGTCACGGCCGATACCCGACCGCGGGTGCGGTCCATTTTTATGATTTTTTTTAGACGATTTATTTATAGGTCTCACAAAATTCTAGTTTGTTGCACAGGGTCTTAAAATGATAAGATCTTTCCGATAATCAAATAAAAAAAATGTGCTAAATGAGCCCATTCTAAAGGGCTATAACAATCCTGTACATTGACGTTCGAACAAGTGCGACTTATCGACTTATATATTTTTTTAAACCTATTGATGCTATTCTCTTTTAGCTGATTATTCAAACCACTATAAGTTTTACCAATTTGATAACCAAATGATCTCTTGAACAATTCAGTACGGTGCTGCGGTGGAGTTAGAAGACCTTTAAATCTAATATTCGATGTACGTCCATCAGTGAAAAATTTAATTTTGTGGTAGAGATATTTGGGAGTCTTATTTAATATAACTTCATGAAAAAGACAGACTGTGTGATACAATCTTCTATTATATATATTAAGCCATTTTATCTCTTTGAGTTTGTGAGAAATTCTCTGATTTCTGATTTCCATAAATGAGTCTGAGACAAGAATTTTGTAATTTCTGTATTTTCTTGCATACAAAGTAGTTATGCAAGAGCCATATAAACAGTCCGTATCATTTAAAATAGATAAGAAAGAGTTTCACAAAGAGAAACTTTGATTTTATGTGGGAGATAACGGCGATTACCTTATATTAATTTTAAAACAGAATAACCTTCTTGTAGCATTTTATTTAGATGATCCTCAAATCTTAAATCACAGTCTAATATAACTTCTAGACTTTTTGCTTTGTCTACTTTTACCAAAGAATCATTACTGATTTTAATATTTATTCTTTCTTTAATATTGTTTCGTTGGTTTTTAAGACTAAAATTTATAACACTAAATTTAACGGGATTAATGACAAGACAATGAACATTTGCAGTTTTTACAAAATTTTGAAGATCTTCATTGACAAATGTACAGGCCATATTAGCATCAGAGGGCTTGAAAGAATAGTAGAGCCAGGTGTCATCTGCATATAAATGCACTATGCAATAGCTTAAATGATTAATAAGGTTGCTTGTGTACACAGTAAATAGTAATGGACCAAGAATAGATCCTTGGGGAACACCAGATCTTAGAGTTAGATAATTTGAAATAGTATTATTCAATTTTACACGTTGTACCCAATTATTTAAGTATTTATTAAATAATTATATTGCTTTCTCAGAGAGCTCTATGTGATGTAAAATGTTATTAAGTATTTCATAATTTATGGTGTCAAAGGGTCTACTAGAGTCAAGCAAAATTAAAGTAGGACATAAACCTTGATCAGTAACTTTGACCATCTACTATGTGTAAGAGGGCTGTAGTGCAACTATGTTTGGGCCGTAATCTGGACCTGAACCGAGGGAATTAATTTGTATTTTTTTATGTGCTCTCTTAACTGGTGTTCCATTATTCGTTCAATAAGTTTATTAAGTTTTGACATGGTTGGCAGTAAACTAATAGCTCGACAATCTTTAAATTCTTCTGGATTTTTTTTTTAGGCAACACAGTTACATCAGCCCTCTTCCACATTGTTGGAAAAACGTTTTCAGTTAAGCAGAAATTAATAATATGAGTTAAATATAAAATATTATGCGGACAACATAATTTTAAAAGGTTAACATTTAAACCATCACACGCAGCTGCAGTAATTTTTATTTAATTTAAAATCTTATATATTTTGTGTTCGACGATAGGTTCGAATTTAAAATGTGAATTATTTATATTATGATTTTTATAGTCGACTCAAAAGTTTCTAGATTTGTTGTTAGATTTCACATTATTTAATATCCTTTTCCAGCCTATTTCGTAAATTCCTAATTAATGTAAAACAAATTTATTACACTACTTGTGACAAATTAACCTCGATCAACGTAAATACAGCACGGCACGTACGAGTTTGAATTTGAATGGTGTCAGTTCATATTTCAAGTTTCTGAATTATTGAAGCAAATGGTGTGATTACCTCTGTTGCCAGTAATTTGTTCCAAAACTACGAGGAGACAAAATCAAGTAATTACAATGTAGTAGTAATTTACATTTAATTTTATTGGAATGAACCAGCAGAATCTAAAAGATGTCACTATCAAAACTTTTAAGCTAGATCTGTTCATAACCCATTGTTTCAGCATATTTTTTAAAATAATCTTTCTGCCCCTTAAATTTTTGGTAAATTGGTTCAGTTGTCCAAACATCATACAGCAGATTTATCAGCTGTTGTTTATTCTCGTCATTTGTTAAAAAGTGTTTCCAGTCTTTGGGTTTTTTTGTTTTAGGTCGAACAACAATAAACTTATCAGAAGTGCCGCGTCGTTCTCGCTCTAAAGCTTTTACCGACGAATCATTGTACATATCTGTACTAAAAATAACATCATCTACTTTTGCAGTCATATCAAAGATTTTCATACATATATTTTGAAAAATTGGCGGAATCTCCTTCAAAATACAGAAAATAATATATAATGTTATTTAGGGACGTTATAGATGACAGATTAACACGTTAGCTGCGATATATATCCCCCATGATATGTATTGAATTATTTTGATATGCGCGCCACAAATCTGACATAACCTTCCAGCATGCGAAACCAGACTTAACTTCTTATACTTAGAATTTTACCACTTCAAATATAGCTTTAGAATCGTCGGAAGTTACTGAATTCATATCAGAAACAATACAATACATATCGCGAGGGTTATGTAATGCATATGAATAAAAAAACATAGTTCACTTGCGGCACATATCCTCGAGGATATGTACAGGTTTTAGTAAGTCGGTACGTGAGTCTGCGCTTATGTATCTATCAGCTACCGTAAAAACAGACATCCGTACAGCGTTGCCAGTGTTAGTTCGTTAGTGCTACTTTCATTGTGTCAGTTAATTTTTTGTATGAAGTTTTACTGGCTTACTTTGTAACTTTAGACTCCTAATTTAAAGAATTTATTCGGGAAACGAAATATTTTTTTTTTAGGATTTGTCTCCCCGCTCATCAAAATTTTTTTTTGGGGATTTTTATACTCCCATCCCGCCCTGATGAACATTTGGAGGAGGAGGAATTAAACCTTGATTTTAATAGTGGTATTCAAACCGAAACTAATTTTGATTCTGACGAGGATGAAACGGATATCTTAGAAATACCTGTTGGTAGTGAAGAGTGGGATATAATCGGTAGTCCTACAAATGTTCCTTTTGATTTGTATTATGAAAGGTCTTAAGATGTTTTTAAACACTTTGTTAATGATGAATTGCTTGAATAAGTTGTTACTCAAACAAACTCAACAAACGTCTATCAAATAATTCTAGGAGTAAGTCATGGACTGACACCAATAAACTTGAAATCAGCAAATTTTTAGGAGTTACACTGGTAATGGGCTTGACAATAGTTCCTACCATAAATCTTTAAAGGTCAAAAGATCACCTACAAATCTGGTATCTGATACAAAATTAGGTATAATTGAATTTCGGAAGCAATTGGTGCAACGTGCAACTTACTGAGAATATAAAAAAATATTACACTTAATGCTCGAAATAGAACACATACTTTTATCAAATCTGAAGGACCTGGTAAAAAGAAAAGGAACCCTGCAGAGGATGCTATAATAAGCTGAGGGCAACGTTATCCAGTCGGGAAGCGGATAAGAAATTCTTTTATGACAATTGTCCGAAGAAACCGGGCTGTTATGCCTTCCTTGCTTTAATACATATCATATTTGAAATATCATATTATAATATATATCACACATTGGTTGAAAATATTTGATTTGTTACGAATGTTTGCTCACAAATAAACCTTAAAACTGTAGTTGTTCATTTCCTCATTCATATGCGGTTCTAGTCCTCAGAGATATGTACGGCCGCAGTACCATATTAATTGACTATCGAACTAACAGATTTCAGCATTAAAAGTTTTTATAATTCAGCCTACTCTAGTCTAGAGGGCAGTAATCTCGAAATAGTTTACATATCCTCGGAGATATGTATCGCATGTTAGTACAGTTTTCTTACATATCTTTGAGGATATGTATCGCAATATTGGAGAGGCATCAAATTTCTCTATCGCAGTTAACGTGTTAAGCAGCGAAGAAGTAAAATGGCACCTACAAGGTTTCCAGAGCTAATATTTGTAACTTCAAATTGGCAATCATTGCTCACCTCTGAAAATTTGATCCCAGACTGGACAGCGCATAATTTGCAGATATTTATCTCGAAAACGGCAACTTCAAATTGGCAATCATTGCCCACCTCTGAAAATTTGATCCCAGACTGGATAGCGCATAATTTGCAGATATTTATCTCGAAAACGGCAACTCCTATCCAAATATTGTCCAAATATTGCTAAATATTGTATATGAGCAAAATTATAGAAAATTTTATGCAAGTTGTTTTTTGTGAAAAAAGTTTTTGTCCAACTTTTGTTCAGTTTTTGTGTTAAATGACAAAAATAACATTGGCAACAGTTTTTTTTAACATATGGCCGCCATTTTGAAAATACAGCCGTTTTTTTTTGGGAATTGTTCCTTAGGCATTAATCTTTATGAAAAACATTGTTCTCTAGGAACCGGGGGGAGGGGGGGGGGGGGGACACGTACATCTAAGGTGAGCTCCCGACTGCCTTGTTTACTGACTGAGACTGCTTACGTCTGACAAGGTTCTAATTTTCGTCTGGCAATTGTATATTAGTATTAAGGGAGTTCTATCTTAAAGTAAAAAAAATCAACCATTTAACTATGACGTATATGATTCTTGTAAAAATGCAACATCAGGCACATCTGGATCTGGTACCTCTTAAGTTCCGAGCAAATCGTCTGAAAATATTTTTTGGGTTTGCTATTAAGAAAACAATCACCATACCAGAATTCAGCCATTTCCAAACGATGTAAATGAACTTTTTTTTTACATACAACTTCAAACATGTCTGGCACCTGTTAAGTTTCTTTGAGCAAATCATTTGGCAATATTTCTTCGTTATTTATTATTATATAAACCGTCACCACACCAAAAATCAAATTCGGCCTACGCCGGGAGCCCGTGTATAAAATGACTAACTATCCGGCGAACTTTAAAAATATGTAAAATGGATTGTTCTTATATAAGTTAGCAAGGAATGGACCGTCAGCTGGTTGGGTAGCGGTGGGAGTGGCTGTCAAAGGGTTGAAAACACGTAAAAAAAAATGAGAGAAACAACTATTCGGCGAACGCTGAAACTTATATGAGGGGAAGATTATGTTATATAATGAAAGTAGAATATAGTCAGCTGGACGGGGGGCGGTGGATTTACCGTCAACTGATCGATCAAACAGGTCCAAAAACATGAAAACCCAAATTTTAAAGTTCGCCGAATAATTTAAATAAATTATTCGGCGAACTTTAAAATTTGGGTATAAGATAATATTTATACTGCGATTCACGAAAAACATAGTCAGCTGCAAGTATGTGGGTGGAAAAGTCGTCAGCTGGTACAGAACAATGCTGAGTGTTGATCGCCTGCGAGGCAGCGCGCATCACCTTTCTTGCATCAGCTGACGACTTTTCCACCCACATACTTGCAGCTGACTGTGTTTGTCGTTAATCTTAGTATGAATATTATCATATACCCGAATTTCAAAGTTCGCCATAAAGATTTAATTAGTATTATCGATATTGATAACTTAATGTTAGAAAACGTGCGTGCGGCAATCCCGAGTTTCTTTTTTTAATTTGATTAAATATTCAAATTATTATTAATATACATTATTTTATGAGAATACAATTGCCAGCTTTCCACGGTTTCGCGGGATGTGATTATAATCCCGCTTTTTTTCAAGAAAGGAAAAAAAATCCTTCTACTATATTAAGAAAAGATCAAGAGTTTATTGAAGCATTTACAAGTTTGAATAATTTACCAGAGGAGAACCTAAATAATGTCGTTAACATAATAGAGATGTTTGTTTGCACGATGTATAAAAAACATCAATGATGCTCGTGTAGCTATCTTCACTAAGGTATATAAATTTAACGAAAATGATAACGAATTTCGGTTACCAGACAAAAATTTTGATGCATCTCTCTCACCTCCGTCGAAATCGGAACTTGTACAGCACGTTTTAAGAACTGTGTATGTACGTATACAATTTGGAATAACGCATACAAACAAGTGTCATCTATATTAGATCTCTTGGTTACGGATGACAGCTTGAGGAAAACAAATTTAACTTGACAGTGAGTTGATGGAGATCAATTACCTCCATAAGTGGAAATGATTATCCGAGATGCCAAAAATACTGAAGGTATTATATCATTTGTGCCTTTCACTTTTCATCCGATTATAATCTTAATCAATTTTTTTATAAGTAAATAATTATTTTTTTTAGATGTGAGTGACAAGGAGAAAAATGATCTTTCACCCACTGAGCATGAAGAGAGTGCTGGGTGGGATGAAAATGAGAATAAGGAAGATCTGTTATCGGAAGCCGAATAAATTTATTTTTATTTTCTCTAAACTAAATAAATTTTCTGAGCAGATCATTCTATATAATTTTGAAATGAACGAATGTATTAATTTGTATTCTCATAAAATAATGTATATTAATAATAATTTGAATATTTAATCAAATTAAAAAAAGAACCTCGGGAATGCCACACTCACGTTTTCTAACATTAAGTTATCAATATCGATATTACTAATTAAATCTTTATGGCGAACCTTGAAATTCGGGTACATGATAATATTCATACTAAGATTAAAGATAAACACAGTCAGCTGCAAGTATGTGGGTGGAAAAGTCGTCAGCTGATGCAGGAAAAGTCGTCAGCACTGTTCTGTACCAGCTGACGACTTTTCCACCCACATACTTGCAGCTGACTATGTTTTTCGTGAATCTCAATATAAACATTATCTTATACCCAAATTTTAAAGTTCACCGAATAATTTAAATTTTTCATGTTTTTGGACCTGTTTGATCGATCAGCTGACGGTAAATCCACCGCCCCCCGTTCAGCTGACTATGTTCTACTTTCATTATATAACATAATCTTCCCCTCGTATAAGTTTCAGAGTTCGCCGGATAGTTTTTTTTCTCAATTTTTTTACGTGTGGCTTTGACAGCCACCCCCACCGCTACCCAACCAGCTGACCGTCCATTCCTTGCTAACTTATATAAGAACAATCCATTTTACATATTTTCAAAGTTCGCCGGATAGTCAGTCATTTTATACACGGGCTCCCGGCCTATTAGGTAAGCTGATAATCAGTGCAGATAGTCTATAACCGTTTGGGGAGGAACTATTGGAGAACATGTAATAGAGCCACATTTTTTTGACGGTACATTGACTGGAGCTATTTATCTTCATGTTCTGGAACAATTATTGGTGAATCTTCCTGAAAGGCATTATTTAAATACAGTTAGAGACCACTTAAATAATACCTACCCACTTGAATGGATTGGAAGAAAAGGACCCACTAAATGGCCTGCTAGATCCCCAGATCTTACAAAAATGGATTTCTTTTATGGGGATACGTGAAGGAAATTGTTTATAAAAACACACCAACAACAGTACAAGATATGAAGGAAAGGATAATAACTGCATTTAGATCTATCACACCGGCAATTTTAGGAACAATAGAAACCGCATTTCAAGGGCGCATAGAGATGTGTGTCGATCAAAATGGGCAACATGTGGAGCACTTATTATAATATTAATTATAATTTGTTCGTGGGGTTGCTCCGTGGGGTTGCTCCACTCGCTACGCTCGTTCCGCAATATTCCCCACTCACAAAATAAAATGTCACTTTTAACACTTGTATCATAAATAACTATTCTTTTTCATTGTGACAGAACAGTGTCATAATAAGTCGCCTCTTGTGATAATAGCCCTTTAAAGATTCATCCGCCAGAAACACCGCCTAGGGAACTCCGCGGTCGTGACCTGAGGCTACAGGTTCATAAAATCTGACTTATAACCATTCTGTGATGTTGTGATAGCAAAACGAATCGACATGTTGATCGTTGTAGATAACAGAGTGCACAGACTTGATTATGCTCTCGAGAGTTGAAGTTTATTTAAAGCACAAACTAGAAATACAAAACTGCGGCTAGAGAGAAATTTCTCATTGGAATAATACAGAATTAAATTCTTGGTTGTTTTTGACTTAATCAAAAATAGTTATTACGTATACCATTACATTATTTTCATGTAACATAACAATTGCTTTTTACGTCCAATTTAAAGTTAATTAAGTTTAGGTATGGACTAATTAGTCTCTAATCCACGTTGTAATTATTAATTAAATCGCAGTAGGTATATTCTAACATTACTCTGATATTCATCAAACATTATATCAGGATTTTAGCATTTGTAGCACAGCCCAGAGTTAATTAAGATACCCTTTGTGAGAAGTTGAAGTGTGCATGTGGTTATGATTAAATCATTTACATGTTTACTTGTGAATACATTAAATAATTTGTATCAACGTTAGAGGTGATCGATTCTTATACAATTAACTTGGGTTTATATACGCATGTTGAAATCAAAATGTAATTTAAAGAAAAAGTTTGTCATTGTGATGTTTGTAATCACGAATAGTAATGGTAAATGAACTTAGAATATAGCAATAAGCAAACAAGTTTTATTTAGATTAGAGCCAAACTTTTTAAATTTGATTGAGGTACGTTAATGGTATAACAAAGTATTATTAGGCTTTTCCACAATGTGGGTAGATGAAGTCCATGTAATTATTAATGGAGAATCAGAAATTAATTTTTTGGCTTACGTGGAATTTAGGAGTACCTATAGACGGAGAGCCAGATCCAAATCAATTCTCTGAATTTACTATGTCCGTTTTTTTGTCAGTTGGTTACAGTACACAAACATACTTCGGTCAGTCAAGCGAAATCGAGAACAGGTGTCTCAGGTACGCCTTCACAGGTGTCATAATTACAGAGGTAATGAAATGCATTTACTATGACTGAAAATCGTTATGCACATTGGATATTGCATATAAATAACAGTTATGTCAGTCAGTCAGTTGAATGTGGGGACGGAGCTGGTCAGTCAGCCCCAATGTATGTACAAAAAATAAATAACGTGCAATTCATTTACTATACTTCAAAATCTCTGTGAGGGTATTAAACGCTATATTAATCATAAATAAAATGGTCAGTCAACCATCTTGTGGGACAACGCCCGTCAGTCAGCGAAATAAAAAAAAAAATCGCGCGCGCAATCGGTGTGGCAGGCGGCGGCTCGCTCTTTTCCTTATTACTTATTACTTAACGAACTATTAACTAACTTTATTTTAAAGTGTAATTGACAGCAATGTTAATAATATTCATTTTGTAAATAATTAAATTTGTCCTAATTACATTGAATAGACCATTAGGAAAGAAATATTGAAAATGTATGCACTTAAAAAATTATATTAGATAATCAATATATACAATATATAAAAATTAAATTATTACTTAAAATATGAAATTTATCTTTGACATCACGTAAATAAAATTAATGTGAATAAAAGTGTATACTTAAAGCGAGCAGGTATACTCCTAGGTAAGAACCGGAATTACTGTACACAACTGCTAGGTTTCATTAACCTCCCCTTTCCAAGGGCGGATCTGGACCTTGAGCTTGGGGAGGGGTAACACAGCCGCACGCTGAAAATAACAAAAATGTTTTTCCTCGAAAATTAAAATTGACGAGCGGGGGGGGGGGGGGATCACAAACAAAAATTTATAGACACAACTAAACAGAATATATATTCAAAAATATAAAATACAATAATAAAAATTATGAAACTTTAAAATGAAAGTTGGTGGTTTACAGAATCTTACCTCCCCCACCATAAATTCGCGCTTGCCCCTTTCCTATTTAAGATGGAAAGATACTCCCCCCCCAACGAAGGTCCTCTACTCTAAAACATAACGACTTTTCTGCTGAAAGCACTGCTCTCAGCAAAAGATTTGTTATGTTTGCAAAAACATACAAATGCTCAAATAGCGTCAATGATTCGTTTCAAATAAAAGTGAAAAACGTTGATGGATCAAGTATGCCACCATGCCAATCAGAATTGATGCAACAATTTTTAAGAGCGAGCTACATTTCAAACAATTGGCGCAATGCCCATCTTAAAGTCACGACGGAACTGTCCCCAATCGATCACGGGTGGACATTGATCGACAATAAATATGACTTTGATTGGTTCAAAGGTGATTTTCTTCTTCTTCTTCTTTTAGCAGGGCGACTGAGAGTCGCCGCACTCAGGTCTTGTGGCCCATTGTGCTACCGCTACGAATTTATTGAATTCCCCCATCCAGGCCGGATTCTAACCCAAAGGCCAAAACCCTTCCTATAGGGGCATTCCTTATTTCCTCCGGCACCGGAAAACCAATGCCGAAGTGTTTGTGCCTCAAGTACATAAGACTAGAGCAGGAAGTAAGGACGTGGATGGAAGTCTCCTCCTCGTCTCCGCAGAACCTGCAGTCGGGGTTGTCAACCATCCCCATAGTGTGCAGGTGTTTTCTGAAAGAGCCGTGTCCAGTCAAAAGACCTACCACGGTTCTGACCTGTTTCCTGTTTAGTTGCAGGATTTGTTCTGTTCGCTTCGGCAAGGGCCCCGAGATCAGGAGCTTCGTTTGCTGGAGTCCTGGGTAGTAGGCCCAGAACTCAAAGAACTGGGACCGTGTCCAATCTTCTACTGACTTCTTGGCATTTGATCTAGGGTAACCGAGAGCCAGCTCCGGACCCAGTAGGAGCCTCTGAGAGCCCCCTCTGGCCAGAGCGTCTTCAAAGGTGATTGGTTACCACAATTAATCAACGATGTCGTTATTCAACCTCCGCAGGAAAATTCAGGTATGCATATAATATTGTCGGCAAACTAATTGCCACTGATTTTACGTAAAAAAGGTTTTTCTATTGTATATAATTACAGAAGTTATATTTATTTTTTAGATTCCCAATCCGAAACTGAATTGAAAACGTTAGATATTAGCATTTCTGATGAGAGCCAAATTGACGAATTTGATTGGGAGGAATAGTTTGATTACAAAGAATTAAACATTGTAATAATAGTGTTGTAATAGTCTTTTTTATAATAATAATTTATGTTAAATATAATATTTCAACTGCATACATTTTCAATATTTCTTTCCTAATGGTCTATTGTCTATTCATTGTAATTAGGACAAATTTAATTATTTACAAAATGTATATTATTAACATTGCCATCAATTACACTTTAAAATCAAGTTAGTTAATAGCTCGTTAAGTAATAATAAGGAAAACAGCGAGCCGCCGCCTGCCACACCGATCGCGCGCGTGAAATTTTTGTTTTTTTATTTCGCTGACTGACGGGCGTTGTCCCACAAGATGGTTGACTGACCATTTTATTTATGATTAATATAGCGTTTAATACCTTCACAGAGATTTTTAAGTATAGTAAATGAATTGCACGTTATTTATTTTTTGTACATACATTGGGGCTGACTGACCAGCTCCGTCCCCACATTCAACTGACTGACTGACATAACTGTTATTTATATGCAATGTCTAATGTGCATAACGATTTTCAACCATAGTAAATTCATTTTATTACCTCCGTAATTATGACACCTTTGAAGGCGCACCTGAGACACCTGTTCTCGATTTCGTTTGACTGACCGAAGTATGTTTGTGTACACAACTACTGTAATCAACTGACAAAAAAACCGGGCATAAATTCAGAGAATTGATTTGGGTCCTGGCTCTTAGACTACTACTAGTAGCCAGGTAGGTAGCGACAGATTTTTCGCGTTAATATCTATAAAGCTAGATTTTTTTCCTAAAAAAGTTTAGATAGTATCTATGATGGAGGTGTAATTCTACCAATCTATAAGTCTTGCATAAATGAGTGAAAAATTAAATAGCATGTTGCAAAAAGAGATCGATTTTCTGAAATGTCACAAAATGTCACTTTTGATTCGTTCGTGCCGAGCCAAATTTTCGATTTTCGCCGTGCAATTTACGATCAGGTTTATCTGGAAGACTTCCTCTTTCCGTCGCGACATCATTCGGCCGTCCCAATGGTGTTTTTGGAAAAATGTGAACGTGCCAAGATCGCATACTTTAGCAATTTTTTCGAGTCCCAAATGCAAGCTGTTTTTTTAATTTTTCTCCGAAACGGTGGGAGTTAGCTCGAAACAAAAAATAAGGTCAAACGAATATTTTCCACTACGAATATTTTACTTCCATCAGAGTTTTGATATTTTTTTTCGTTTCGGAGATAACTACTGAAATGTCGGCCATGTACGGCAAAAAATCGCAAATTTTGAGCTTCTACAGTTGGCAACTTTTTAATCTTGGCTCCTACGCCAAAAGGTTACTCTAGCTAATTTAAATAGAATTAAATTTGCTAAAATTATTTTTTCTATTTTTTTGAACTCCGACAAAAATGAAGGAATTAGAGGGGGCGGGATTTGGGACTTTTTTTTTTCGGTAAAATGTCTCATTTTGTCGCCATAATTAATCGGTTAAACTGAAATCGATCTCTAATACGATGTTCACTTAATATTATGTACTACTTTGACACTCCGTTAATCTCTGCCCTTCGAAACAAAGGTTTCTGAGAAAAATTATTTTTTTAAGATTTACATGCACTCTATAGGAAAACATGTAATTTCCTACATTTCCTCGAGTTATCGTTTTTTTCGAAAAATTTGTAGACAGCTTATATAAAGAGAGTTGATTGAGCTTTCCGACACTTTTTTTTATTTTTTTTGTAACATAAAAACAAAAGACTTATGACCGAATATACATATATTTGATGTCAACCTCTCGTACAATTTACTAACTCATATACCTTAATGAAGTGTCTACGCCAACTTCCATCCACACCTTCACTTCAGGATGCACAAATTTCATATTGTTTAACATGTTTAACATTATTATCGTGTCTGAGCATCGCACGAGAACGTTAAATGGTTCAAAATTGCAGACATGAAGTCGGGAGGGCGAGTCGATGGATCTCTAATTTCAATTTTTCGACCTCGACGGGATATCTGCATTAGTCATTGGTGCTACTGCAAAATCGTCTGCAGCTCGACCACTAGCAGTATTAAAAAGTAAATAAAAGTGATTATTAACACCTCTACAAGAAAACTGTATATTCTCTAATATTAATGAAGAATATAATTGTCATGATTTGATTATGCATTGCCATTTTGGCAACGTCTACCAAAGATTTAGCCACCTTTCAGCGGAGGTACAATGTGACTAACTATATTTTTTCGTATTTTTGTTGCTTTAGACGTAGGGAAAGGGAGTAAAACGGGCGCAAGGTTATATCTTTCTGCCGAAAGTATAAGAAAAGTCTTCGTTATACCATTTTCAAGCTTGTAGCAGTATGATGATCGCGGGAATGGTTCGGGAGAGTGGGTATTGAGGGAGGGGGGTTATAAGAGGAATTGATAATTTATCGATAATCTAAATGAAAAGTCCTTTTAAAATTATTTTATCCTGGTAGGAGCATAAAAGTTTATGTTAGTGAGGGGAGTGGTGGGTGTCGTTGGGGTGTTGGGTGTTGTATAGTAGTAGGGGGAGCTTTGGGTGCAGTTTGTTCAAAGGAAATATGATTTTCAAGTTCAAAAACATCTAAGCATGTGTCTTAACGTAAACTGGTTCTTTAATAACATAGGCACACAAAAGAAAAAAAAAGTCAAAACCTCCCACCATGTATTTTGGGACACTGAAACAGAATATGACAATAAAAAAAGGTTTTAATTATCCAATTTTCTCCTAGCATCCCCTTACAATCCTCCTGGTGGATTGAAATTCCATTTGTTCTAAAAATTTGAAAAGCAGGTTTGTTGCAGCGCTGAAACCGAATATGACGATAAAAACTGATTCGATTTGTGCTTCGACGATAAAGTTAATTTTGACATTTTGTTATTTAAATATGGAAATTGGGGAGAATCGTGGAAAAAATATTGTATGAAATTCGTTCATAAAAGAGTATTTCACTCTCAGAAAATTCCCCACTGGCAGGCCTCCCGCATCAAATTGCGGGCCCCGTAACTGCTGAGCTAAACGCCCCGCGAAATCTATGAAGCGCCTCTTTTTTTACCATAAATGAAAATTGATGAGCGAGGAGGAGAATGAAGAAAAAAATATTTTTTGATGAGCGGGGGTGAGATATGTGAAAACATTTTTTTTACCCGGATGAGTTTTTTTACCCGGATTTTTTTATCCCAATCTTATAATTGATGAGCCCCGGAACAAACAAATTCGAAAAAACTTGAAAAAACGAATACAGGACTTTTGTGGGTCGGCACCTCAAAAAATGAAACTGTTCCGCCTAATACGGGACGGGACGACTTTATGTATGCATCTGTTGCGTAAATAAACATTATGTTTTATAAGTACCTACAGGACAATACAACATATATTTTTTAACGTGTGTTGTACCGTCATGTATTTGTAAAACAAAAATTTTATTATTTAGTCGTAAAGTAGCTGAACTGAGGTCTTACGATTTATATACTTTCATACTATTAATCTCTGACATGTTCCTTAATGGAGGTATTTTACTTTTGACAAGATTTGATATATTAATATAGAAACTCTGGGTAGTCTGAGGGTGTGAAACAAAATTTTATATGTAGATGTATGTTACGTTCCAAAATAAGACTGATGTTTATTTTTCCTTATTATGAGTAAAATGTGAGAATTTATGATTTTTGTTTTATTCTTACCATGTTATTTATTTATGATTAGATTACACAGGCCCACAAAAAAAAGTTATTTGAACTGGACTTTTGAATACACTTTTCTTTAGTATTTCTTCCTGCTGATTACGAATCTGAAATCAGAATGGGGGGTTAATGCGCATATTACAGAGAAAAACCCGAAAAACTGTCAAGAAATGCGTTTTTTACGGTTTTTTGGGTGGTAAAATATGCATGTGGCGTGTCCGGCTAGGCTGCATATATTTTTCTTATGTTTTTTGCCCCACTGACCTCGAATCTATTGTTAGAACCCAGAGCTAATTGTCAAAATGTTGAGGAATATAAAAAAACCGTCAAAGATCGCGTTTTTCACGGATACTATGTTTCTTTATGGATATCACGTTTTTTTCATGAATAAAGAGCGTATTACGATGGCCTTCGACATCTTTTTTGAGTAGCTTTTCCCGCTGATCACAAATGTTGAGTCAAATTTGAAGGTCAGTGATGAAAATACTGAGAAAAATCAAAAGAACTGTCAAAAATCGTTTTTTTCTTCATGAATGTCGCATTTTTTCATCAACGCATAACGTGTTCCAATGGTCTGCATATACCTTTATCCAGTAATTTTTTCCGCTGATCACGAATCTGGAGTCAAAAGAACTGTCAAAAATCTGTTTTTTTCAGGATACCCAATCATTTTGCGTGATATATAGTATTTCAATTTTATATGGGTTTTCGTTTTCGAACGCGCTTATCTTCAAACGATCTGTTTCGTTTCTTTTGGTTTCACTTCTCTTTGTAGCATCCAGCAGTAATCTGCTAACATGTTGACATTCCATTTACCCCGATATCGACGTTCAAAGTCTTTTAAATCTTGGTGGAATCTTTCTCCTTGCTCTTCGCTGAAGTCGCCGTTATTTTCTGAAAACTCATCCAGGTGTGAATCGAGAAAGTACAATTTCAAACTCATCATACAACCTAACTTTTCGTAATTCTTTATCATTCTTTATACAATGTTTCTGTAGTCTGAATCTTTTTTATTACCGAGAAATTTTGTGGACACGTCAAAAATCGGTTTTTTTCATACATAAAAAAAAGACTCTGAATTACTATACTGCACGAATGTTAAAGGACTTGTAGACGAATTGGCCTTTATAAACCTCAAGACTGGAGGTTGAACATTGACTCTTCAAAGCGAAGTCTGATGGCGGTTCTCCTTCATAATAGGGATTTTGCCCTGTAAAGTAATAATGATTTTGATATATGTTGTTTAAGTTGAAGCCCTGATGAATGATTGAAAAATACAAGTTTTTTTTCAAAATAATTTGGCAACACTCGATCCTACGAGAAAAATGTTGAACAGGATAAAATTTCCTACATTTTTTGTATATACATTTTTATTGTAAGTTTAATGTTTAAAGAGATACAGCGTCAGAAAGATGGATTTGAAAAAAATATATATATATTTTTTTATTATGTAATGTACGTTTACAACATAACATATTTTATATTATTTATATTGTTATAATAAAGATCTACTTATACTGAAACTAAAAAGATATGAAATTGACGGTATAGTATTACAGTGGTTTATATCATATCTCGAAAATTGTGATCTCTCTCCTGATCTCTAGTCCTTCTTGGGTTAAAAACTAAGAGAGAATAACTATTAATATTGAAAGTTACCATTTTGTCCGTAAGTACAGGATATGCCAATTTACTATTTTAACAAGGTATTTAAAATATAGTCCAACATTTTTTAATGATTCTAGGAAACATCTACTATAAAAATGAAACTTGAAATTTACTCCACCGTGGCCGCAAGAAAATGTATATAATACAAGAAAAATCATTGAAATTTGAAATAGTTTCCATATAGTATCTCATTGCGATGTGTGTAATTTTTTTGAAAAAAAAATTCGTTAATCACCATTTTCCACCGTTGCATCTCGTTACATATGAGACTTACAATAAAAATGTATAAACAATGTGGGAAATTTTGTCTTCTTACTTTGACATTTTTCTAGGATCGAGCGTTGCCGAATTATTTTGAAAAACAATCAGAATGCCACCCCCGAAGATATAAAACTTGTATTTTTCATCATGGTTTCGACTTAAACAAAATACATACAGTAGTGGCCAAAGTTCTTGGGTCGATCCCCATAATAAGATAGAGTGAAATATAAAGAGGAAAATAATGTACTCGAAAGAGAGCGATATAATAACAACGATGCCAGCACTTGTGCATGTTAAGAGTTCCGCCCTATATCCCCTCTTATTGTCCCTCCTACAGCTTGAGACGTTTATGATGAAAACAGAAGTTTCCTAAAAATTGTTTAGTACATTTCAAGATGAGTTGGGATGTACTACTCTTGTCAAAAATGGTGTTACGCGTATTGGAGTTTGCTGGAGGGTAGTTATTTGATACATTTTTTAATGCTCAAATAACTAAAATACTGTTTTATTTTTGCACATTTTTAGCCATGTGGCGTGAAAATTAAACTAGCATTCCGTAGGTACATAAATAAAATAAATAAAAATTCTTTAAATAAATAAGTACATAATAAATAAATAAAATAATAACACTATGAAAAATAAAAAAGTAACTCTTTTAAAAATTAACGAATTATTGGTTCAAAAACATCGCCTTCTTGTGCTAGACAATATCCCAAACGATCATAGAATTCTGTCCTGACGTTTGTTAACATATCTGGTGTCACACTTAGTGCGGCAGTAACATTTTTCTCACGTAACTCATCAAGGTTACGCGCTCTTTGATGTTCGTGTCCATAAATTTTTGTTTTCATGTACCCCCATAAAAAAAATCACTGGGCGTTAGGTCAGGAGACCTTGCTGGCCACTTAATTGTGCTTGTCCCACTTATAAGGCGATCGTGAAATGTAGTGTCTAGGAATCTACGTATCACTATCGCGTTATGAGCAGGACAATCATCCTGCTGGTACCAAATCTCTTCGAGGTCAATGCCCAAAGTTCGAACGGCCGGAATAATTTGTTCACGTAACAAATTTAAATATTTTTGTGCTGTAAGGTTGCCGTCGATAAAGAAGGGGACAACTATTGAATTACCTAAAATTCCAGCCCACACATTGACTTTCTGTGGGTACTGAGTTCGGTGTGGCATACTTAAATACTTATTTTCCCGGGACCAATATCTAGTAATGGATGAATTGTGACGACCGTGCAGCGAAAATGAACTTTCGTCAGTAAATAAAATATTTTTAATAAAAGTTTCATTTTCGTTCGCCTTTTCCGTCATGGTCTCACAGAATACCATACGTCGTATAAAGTCATCGGGAAAAATGTATTGTGTGACGGCAACTTTATAAGAATGATATTTGTTACGTTTTAAAATTGCCCGAACCGTACGGTCAGGTACATCGAGCTCGGCAGAGATTTGCCTGCTGGAACAGCAGCAGCAAAACTACACACATTTATTTCCCTCTGTTCCCGTTCGTCACTCATCTGTCTGCCATCGTTGTCACCACCTTCATTATTACATTTTCTGCAAGATTTTACACATCCAGACGATTCAAACTTATGAACAATGTTCAAAACTGTTTGTTCCGTCGGAACGGGTCGATCCTCAAATGTAAAAACAAATCGGGCGACAACTTCTGCAGCCGTATTATTTCCAAAATACCATTTAATAATTTGCACTCATTCTTCCGTTGTATAAATCGTCATTTTAAAAGAGTTACCTACGACTACGATAGTACTGTTTAACGCACACGCAATGGCTCAAATAAAATAAACATCTGAAAGCTACTTGTCTTTCTGATTTCTCCCCTTTCCAGATCACAGTGATTTTAGTTGGGGATGTCTAAGCGAATACTCTGCAATGATGGGAAAAAGTGGGATAAATAGAAAATGCGAAATCGGATGAAATTCAATTATTGATTAATACGGCTTTATTTGCAATTGGTTTCTTGTTAAAATAATTTAATTAACAGTAGCTCATAGAAATATCATGATTTGTTAAATTTATTTAGATTTATGCTGAGTATTTTAACATGGCGCAAAATAATTTACGTTCCCCAATCTCCCCCAATGTCAAATCTAGGCAGCATTGAAGGCAACAGGTCAGAAGCTCCTCCCACAGCCTACACGTGCGCACCTCCCGTTGGGATGTCTAAATTAAACAGGCAGGCAAATATGGGCGTGCCGTTTTTTTTTTATCCATAGTTCTCCCATGTCCTGAAAACATAATCTTTGTCTAATTATGAAGAAATGACAGAAACAGAATGAGTTGACGCAAATGTATCACAAAGAAAATTCAGTAAAAGAGGAAGGATTCTCTTGACGACTAAAAGTAGCTAGAGAGAAAAGTGGCAACAGCGTAGGTTAAATCTCTTTCTTTTCAGCATATTATTTGTCCATTTCTCTTCTCTTCTACCTTACATTGGCATCGACTCAATATTTTAACATGCCACTGCTGTATATCAAAATCGTTACTACTCACCTTTTGTAAGACAAAGACCATTTTTTATCCCTACTGACTGGATTAGCAAGAGTCTGTGTGAACCTGTTCCATCCCGATGGGACCTTAGGGTAAAAACACAAAGAAAGCAGGCAACCTGCTTACTGGTAGTCAGCGCCTATAAGCGCCAATAATTAAGTACGCTTTTAAACGTTCCCGTACATAGACAAAGCCGGCTACCAGTAAGCAGGCAACCTGCTTTCTTTGTGTTCTTACCCTTTCAAAAGCTAACTTAAGGTAAGAACAGAAAGAAAGCAGGTAAACAAGCACCGATTTTCAGCTCCTACAACCAGCGCCTACCTGCTATTCGAGGTGCACATAGTGAACGCTTACTAGCAGCTCCAACCTGCTTGTTCATTTTGAGGTCTCTGCGGGTAAACATGTCGAATTCGTCGTCTGATGATGATTTATTTCTGCTTGACAATGTATTTTTGAGAGTGAATCGAAAATTATACGGAATACATCCAATAAACCATAATAGGTCAGTTTTTGGTGAATATCATCATCTATTTGGTGAATTAAAACAGCATGAAAATCGTTTTTTTCAATATATGAGAATGACTATCGAAACTTTCAATTATATTTTGGAAAAAGTTGAACATCGCTTGTCAAAAACTTGGTGCAACTGATCATTTCGATGGAAAGTGTGGCTATAGAGGTTGTCGGAAAATGGGCAACGCCTGGTATGGTAAAGTGCCCAGCACCGATGTGATAAACTTGAAATTTTTACCAATTCGTTTTAAGTAAGATGTTGTCAATTCATTTTCCTTAAAAAAAATAGAGGCATCCATAAGGAAAACAAAAATTGGGCGTCGAAATAATAAAAATATATTATTTGAGAATTTTCAATAGGAAACCGAACACAATTCATCTTTCATCTAAAGAGATATTAGTAAATATTAAAAACCGCTGCCCAAGGAATCACCACTTCCACATCCAGATTTTCTATCCAAGTCTCTCATAACGAAAAAATTTTATATGTGGAAATAATTGTTTATAGAACTTTAATAATATAATATTTGAAATCGTCTACCACAAAAACCCATAAAACGATGTCCTACACGGTAGTGGGGTGGGGATGGTGATAGGAGGGTGGTAATGGGGGTGGCTAATACCAAGCTAATACCAAGCCTTGAAATATTAGCTTCTCTTGTATACACTAAATACCAATTTTATGGACTCTTACCTGCTTGATTTACCTATTTACCCCCCATTTACCCCATTTTATCCCCCAACCCTTCGACGGTATAAGATGGAAATATAATCTAGTTCCAGATCCCGTTAAAGTACATACGTGTACCAAATTTCAAGTCAATATCTTAAACAGTTCCAGAGTAAACGTGCGCACAAAAAAAAGTTACAGACCGACAGAAATTTTTTTTCGCTCAAATTTAAAATCTCAACGTTTCATGACCTTCTAAACCTATTTGAACAATAAAAATTTTAAAAAATTTTTTTGTCGTTACTATCGGTATGACAAATGGCAATTTTCACTGTTTTCAGAATGTCCCTGAAATTACTGAAAATGTTTAAAATCTAAGAACAGCATATTAACGAGCTTTAAAATACGCAACTTTTCTCTAATTTATCCGACTTTTTATCTTTTACGGTGAAAAGTTACCAATACAGTTCCATTGAAAAAGTGGACACCATGTACCCCTACATTGATTAAATCTTTTAAATTAGCTACTTACCATCAAGAGCCATTTCCTTACTAATTTCCTTCCATTGTTTTCCAATTATGTTTCTGTTGCTATGTAGTTTATCTCTCTTGTCCCAGATTGCACGTCTTTTGAAAACCGATGCGATTAATATCTCGATATCAAAATCAACATCCATACTTATTTAATTAATTAATAATCAGACATAAATAAACCACTAAAGGGTATAACCGGCGCCTAGAACCAGCGAACAAGAACTAAAAATTCATTCCGATAAACTTGCCAGCGCCGGTTAGTACCGGCTACAAGTTCCGACCTGCTTTGTTTGTGTGCGGTATCATTAGTAAACGTTATTATTTATTGGCGCTGGTCGGCGCCGGTTACCAGTATGCAGGCAACCTGCTTTCTTTCTGTTCTTACCTTTAATTATTGGCGCTTATAGGCGCTGACTACCAGTAAGCAGGTTGCCTGCTTTCTTTGTGTTTTTACCCTTACAGATCTGTACGGCCCTGTACATGTACGAAGTTGTGACTTGATAATGACATGATATCGGTTATATAACTAAAATTTTTTGGTTTCTAAAATATATTTGTGGGTATTATTAAGAATATATGATTACGGTATACGCATCAGTTTGAAGCTTAAGACTTGTTAGCTACAATCGCGACAAAAACGACGATCAATATTACTTCCTTGCAGTTCACTTGACCTTTTCTAATACATAGTAGTTTTAGAAATCTAGATGTTTCAGACACATACTATGATGATAAATGGAGAGCGTAGGCGAAGTGCAAAGAGGCAACTAGTAGATAACATTTCAAAGATTTTGATTTATCACACAAGAAAAAGCAGAATACTTTGTTTTTGCATAATACAGGGTGTAACACAATTATATGCCTTACTCTTTAGGACGTATTCTATGACTTCAAAGAAGAGATAAAGTTATACAAACATGTGTCCTAACTTGCTTCCCTTTTTTTACTTCGTTTGCTTCGATATTGAGTTCGGTGTAAAAATGAACAAATAAAGCAACCAAACGTATCTTTAATCGACTTCAGTATTGATATTAGGTTATAAGGTCCAATTAAGAGGACGAATATGTGAAATATTATTTCGTGTTTTTTAGTTTTTTTTTTGAAGGCGATTTCATTTTTTACCAGCATTTCTTTACTTATAACTAAGCAAGCAACTTATAAAATATAAAACTGAAGAGTACTCTTCCTTTTATCACCTTGTCGTGTGTCAACGCAGGGCATCGATACCTACCGCTTCCAACCGCACAATGCGAAAATCTCACAAAGTGTGTTATAGTAGGAGTATACTCGTTTTTCTTTTCCTATATTATCTGCCGAATCGTAAATACTTACATCTATCTGTCTGGTGAATTGTTTGCGTACTTTCCGATGAGCTAGGAACTGGTTATTGGGCATTGAGGTAAGGAGGGGTACCTTTTCGACACAAAAAATTTTTCAATATTGCAAAATTCAAATTGGCGGCTCTAATATGGCGACCAATCAATATATGTACAATGTCCTCCCGTATGGGAGGACCGTACCCGTACCGTACCCATATCGCTCTCTTTTTTTATTTTTGATTTGCCGAGAAAAAGTCATTCTTTATAAAAAGTTTTGCTTGTCTTAGGAAGCCATAAACAATTATCAATCTTAAGATAAATTATACAGAGTATTCTAAAAATTATAAAATATGAAATCGACTTGGAGCAAACTACCTTGCTTTTACATTTTTATTGAAAATTTTGTTTAACAAACTTTTTTCAGTTATGAAGAAAAGAAAAAATAACATTTTATTCAAGTAAGTTGAAAACTCTTCCACATGTACACCTCTTACTAGTACACATTTTTCTACATTCTTCTAAATTCTTCATAGTTAGATGAGATCACATCTTCATTTATGGTTGCAGGAGCATCTACAATTTATTCCTTTAGTAAATCTACGTCGTCTTCGAAATCGTTTGCGTATACTTTTTGCTTTAAATGCGAAGTAATCCAACGGGGTTAGATCTGACAAGTGGGTTGGCCATGCTATTGGTCCATAACTGCCAATCCACTTGTCGTGGAAGTGAGTGTCTAATAATTGTCTAACTAGAATTTCAGAATGTCCATGTTGCTGAAAAATTATTTTTCTTCCAAATTTTAAATTTTCTTCGTCAAGTTCGCCCAAAACAAAATTATTCGAAATTTCTAAATAAATATTTTGAATTAAATTTCCATCCATAAAATAAGGACCGATTATTCTGTGATGCATTATGACGCACCAAACATTTACTTTTTTAAACTTTTGATTATTAGTGGCAATTCCGACATAAGAATTTTTCTGAGCCCAGTACCTACAATTTTGAGAAGAGACAACCACATTAGTCGTAAAAGTAGATTAATCCATGAATAAAATGTTTTTATGAAATGGTCTATCTGCTAAAATTTTCTCACCCATAGTTAAACAAAAGTCCAAACGACGAGCATCATCTCCAACTTGAAGTTTGTGAATAAATTTAGGTTTGAGCGCATAAAATTTGTTGCTGATTAAAATCCTCTGAATATAAGATATGCTCATTCCTAAATTTATTGATCTTTTCCTTAATGACCATCTTGGGTGTTTTTGTACAGAGTCTAAGACTACAAGGGTAACAGCGTCATTTTCATTTAATTGTTTTTTTTTTGATATTTTCTACATACTTAGTGGAATTAGATTTATAAATTAATTCACTGCTTTGAGAGTTAATTTAACTTTAACATCTTGATACTTCTCATTAAAAACGTCAAGTGCGTATTTATAAGAAACATTTCTGATTCCAAAGCATTTGACCAAGTAAATTCGTTGTTCCAGGGTTAGCATAATTCAATAATCAATAATTAATATTTTTATATAAAATGCAAAATACGAATAAATATTAGATATTAAGCAAATGACAACTTATACACTTTTTTATTTATTAAGAAATTAACTAATTTCTGAATATTGTTGCCCTAATTTGGGCTGGCTAATACTAGTTAGGTAAATATTTTAAACACTCATTATTGGAGAACCAATCAAAACAACCACTCTTTTACTGACGAAGTATTGAATTACATGATTGGATTCATAGCATTTTAAAGCAAAAAATTATATTGAATATATATAATTAAATTATGAATTAAATAATTTATTTAAATTCAGTAATTCACACTTTTTAACCTCCCCAGAATAAAATTGTGGGAGATTGCTACAATTAGTCCAAAATCGAAAACTGAGATAATATCAAATCTTTACGTTTTGAAGTCCTAGTAACCTAAAAAAGTGGTTTTTGAAAAATGTCTGTGTGTGTATGTATGTTAGCATGATAGCGGCGAAGCTATTAAACGGATTTGGATGAAACTTTGCATGAGGGTTTCTTTAGTGCTCCGGAAGATCTGAAAAGGTTTTGGTTGAGATCGGAGGTCGTTTAGTGCCGTTTTGGCACAACAAGTTGTTTATTTTATGATTACTTACAATTTGTAATCGAACCATTGAAAAGCAGTAAAAATTCCAATTTCAACGATATATCATATATGCACCCTTTCGATTTGGTTTCCGTTAAAAAAATTAAAAAGAATTCGTTATATGTGCACACATAACAACAGCATCCAAAAAATATTATTGGTATTATTGTTAGGGGAAAATGTATTTTGCCATCTGTCAAAAATATTTGGGTTGATAACCTTTGTGAATGTTGATTTATAGGTTATGGTACGTGACGTCAGAGCTAACCTCAAAAATATATATTTCTTAAGACTTAAGAATATTACGTAGCTATTATTAAAATGTATGTCTTGTTTCCGTACTTTCAACCAAAATCTAGTACAGTGTAATGTTTATGAAGTTCTAAATAATTTGTCCTAATAAAATAAGACTCTTTTTGTAGGTTGGAAATCTAACCTGTAATTAGCACTGTGACTCCAAGCTAAAAAGGCGTATACAGACATTAAAAATGGAAATAAACTTGAAAAACTTAGACATGATGCAGACGTTATGTCCCTAAATATATTTCATAACCTAAAAATCAACATTCGTAAAGGTTACCAACCCAAATATTTTTGACATTGTCAAAACTCGTTAGTTAATTTTTTTAAAGTAGTCGGGGAGTCCTTCTAGCTCTCCCTAGCTGTACGTGCACCCCCCCCCCCCACCGATCCTTGGGGACAATGTTTTTCATAAATATTAAAGCCCAAGGAACAATTTAAGACATGTCCCCCAAAAAATGGCTGTACTTTCAAAATGGTGGCCATATGTTAAAAAAAACTGTTGCCAATGTTGTTTTTGTCATTTGACACAAAAACTAAAAAAGATGGACAAAAAAACAACGTGCATAAAATTTTCTACAATTTCCTACACAATATTCTGATAGGAGTTACCATTTTCCAGATAAATGAGTCCAAAATTAAGAAAACATGGAAATTCATATATCGGTAAATCACTTGGAGGAAATAACTGTGACAATTATTGTAAGGCGTATAACATAACTTTATATTATTAACATAACAAAAAATAGAATAAACTGAAAAAAATTAATAATAATAATAATAATAATAATATTATAATTTGCAAACATTTACCTAGAAAACGGCAACAATGGTATGTGGAAAATGGTAACTCCTATCCAAATATTGTATAGGAACAAAATTATAGGACATTTTATGCCCTTTGTTTTTTGTGCAGAAAGTTTTTCTCCATCTTTTTTAATTTTCGTGTTAAATGACAAAAACAATATTTGCAATTTTTTTACGGACGCCATTTTGAAAGTAGAGCCAATTTTTTTTTTCGGGGACATGTCCAGAATTGTTCCTTAGGCTTTAATCTTTATGAAAAACATTGTCCCCAAGGATCTGGGGGTGTGGGGGAGGGGGTCCACGGGCACTTAGGGCGGGCTCCCGTAGTAAAGGTAATAATTGTTTATAGCCGTGTTCGGATATTACGTCTGATTGATGGGACGCATCACAATCGTTCATTTAACGCAAATCGAGCTAACCGAGCTAAATCTGAAACGTTCGAATGTTACAAAATAAAGGCCTCGGACGAAGCTCGACTTGCTCGGAACTTTTTGATCGAGCAGGAAGATTTTAATTTGTCGCATGCGTAGTCTGCTTGAATTGTCCATAATGTTATTGACTTGTGGAGGTTAGAGTGTCATTTGGGCTAAATTCTGTGTTATTTTTTTTCGCTATCCAATGTTCTACGAAATCTTCTAAACGTTATCTGCTAATACCCTTAGAATATACGGCAAGTGATTAACATGCAACATAAAAAACAAGAGAGGTTATATTTTATCAGATTGCTTGAAGGCCACTTCAGTTCGTTCGATATTTGCTCATGAAATAAATGGCTCCAATGTCACGTGTAATTTATCTGTTTGCTCAGTGCTCTGATTTCCGATGTAATATCCAAACACAACTGCTAAGGATCTACCTTGTGGGGAGGTTCCAGCCGCTTCCAGTAGCTGCCGATTTTTTTATTTAATATGAAATTATCTACCTTCTGTATATTGATATCTTAATCTGGTCACCCTAATATACTAGTTGTTCTAACTGGTTCTCCAATAATGAGTGTTTTAAAGTATTTACCTAACTAGTATATTAGCGTGCCCAATTTATGGCAACAATATGTAGAAAATAGATAATTTCGTAATAAATAAAAAAGTTTGTAAGTTGTCATTTGCTCAGTACCTAAATAATATTCTCTAATCATGATGAAAGCAAATAAATAAAAAATAATTAATTGTAAAAATACAAATAAATATCTACTACGCTGATATTGACATTAATCCATGGAATTACTTGATGAAATTGCATCTGTCTATGAAGAGTTTAGTAAAAGAAGATCAAAATGTGTACTAGTAGGAGATCTAGATGTGTGTTATTTGAATAAAATGTTATTTTTTTGAAAGTTGTTATTTCATTATATTACAACTAAACTCCGTATTTAAGCTTTTTTTCATAGGTAATTGAAAAAATTTTATTAAATAAAATTTTCAATAAAAATGTAAAAAAAGTAGTTTACCTAAAGACGCTATTATATTTTTCAATTTTTAGAATACCTTGTATAATTTATCTTAAGTTTGACAACTGGTTATGACTTCCTAGGACGATGACTTTTTCTCGACAAATCAAAAAAGTTTACAAGAGTGCGGTACCACATCCGGAGACACACTGTATATGGAAGGCCATATACCCATATTAGAATGAAAACGCTACCAAATGGTAAGGGATGCGAAAAATCTGTAGAGAAGAAAGTTATACAGAATTATATGAGCATTGTATTGTGCATATCTCTTATAATTAGGGTGACCATATATTTTTCTAGAAAAAAGAGTACCTACAATGATAGAAGGGGCCTTAAATTAAAAGTTAGATATTTGATTAAAAATTATATTGTCTTCAAAATGTAGGTCTCGTGTGCGCAAGATTTAAAAATATAAAATGCCAATACACAATACCGTACTCTACTTAGTCACAATATCTACTCTAAACTAGTATTGACATTCGGCGGTAAATCCTAAGCTAATAACTACGCTGTAGCCGACCTAAGCGCTTTTGATCTGCAGTAAAATGAAAGAGCGAGATAACGAGATAAGTGACACATTCGACAGTCGATGCTAGACTCACGTAGCGTCACCGTGGCATCGCAATCGGTTGATATTAGTGATGAGCTATATCGCGATTTTTCAATCACTCCGTGATCAGTGACTGCTATTTTTGAATCACGGTGATTTTAAACAGTGACTGCGATCGCGGTTTAGCGCAAAAATCTGTAAACTGTTATAAGTTTGCCGTGGCCTGCTTACATTACATATTGAGTATGTGTTCTGTGATTACATATCTGCACTGCGTTTTAAACAGTGACGACTACGATCGCGGTTTAGACTGAAAGTGAACGCAATCTGCGAGCTTGATATACGTTTGCCGTGATTTATATATCGCTGCTCTGCATAAATATAGGAAACGAAAATACACCTGAATTTTACATTTATAGCAACAACTTGTATAATACAAAATAAATAAATAAATAAATAAATACTAAACATAAAATAAATAATAATTTTAAGCTTATGAGTCAAAAGTATTAGAACTTAGAACAGGATTCATAATTCAACGTATTTTGTTTTTTGTCGTTTAATTGGCTTCTTCTGTCATTAAGTACTTATCCAGCATTAGAAAATAATCGTTCGCATGGCACGGATGTTCCTAGCGCACACAGTTTTTCTTTTGCTACCATTGAAAATTTTAAATAATTATACCTATGCTTCTACCACCATTCTAAAGGATCGGCAATGCGTGGAATTATTTCATCCTCGAATAATTGCACGAGAGGTCACCGGTCAGGTTGGCTCACTTATTCACACGTCATGTATCAGCCAAGACACACTACTGACTTTTCCGAGTAGTGATGTCTTAAGGAAGTGACCCAACCTGGTTTGTGTATATCCATACCCAGCTTGAAATTGAGATGAATGATGATATCTACGAAATGTTACGATTACGTCCGATCCATAATCACCATTGCGTAGTTGCTATTTTTATCATGCCAGTGTACAGAAGAGTATATATCATGCGCTATTAAAATCACTAATCGCCGTGACTTTGTTTCCTTCGTTACTGTTGCTATCGGTGATTTTCTATTCACGGTGATTTAATCACCGGCAGTAAAATATCGCCCATCACTAGTTGATATGCGTGAGCCAGAAACACTTGATTTCGTTTCGTTCGGTACGTTTTATTTTATATGTAAGTACTTATTATAAAAATAAAAAATAAATGAAAATATTTTAGAATTTTTGTGTACCTCAAGAAAAAAGAAGTACATTTATGTGTACTTAATGAACTTTTTAAGGACAGTAGGACATTACTCGAAAAAAGAGTACTCTACTACTAAAATAAGTACATATGGTCACCCTACTTATAATATATGTGCAAGTAAAGTAAAGCGTGCGAATTGTGGCATCGTGCAGTTCATCAGATTTAAACTCATTGATCCAGTCATATAAGGTAAAAAAAGGGTAAACCTCGGAATGAAAGATAATAAGCTGTAAACTTGTACAAATCTTTGTTCTGGCATTTTATAAGTTAGCTCAAAAGTCTCATAGAATCTCGTGTACGCGAGTCAAGATATTCAAGGTCAAAAGACGCAAGAATCGGTTTTTTGGAAATATCTCGTGGTAGAATCCCTATATGATTGGATTACATGTATTTCCAAAACAATAAAAGATACACACATGCCGCCATTCACAGTATGAAATTTAATTCTCTACAACTTTGTGTAGTTTTTCTCATAGTTCTTGCTATTTTGGCAGCATGTTAATTTTAATCTGGGTATTACCTTATATGTAAATACAGATTAGTCGCCATACTGAAGCCGCCATTTCGATAAAATTTCGAGTTTTTCTGTGGGTTGGTAAGATACTTCCTACCTCCATGCCAAATTTCAAGTTTCAAGCTCATCGGGAAGTACCCAAACAATTCATCGGAGAAATAAATATGGGTAAAAACATAATTAGAAGGCAATAAATATAACGACTATATCTGTTGCTCGTATGATTTGTTTGGGCACTTCCAGATACGCTAAGAACGTGAAATTGTGCAACTAGAAGGACTAAACTCAAATTCTCAAGAAAATTAATAAAACTGGGAAATTCTAAATGGCCACTTCAATATGATGGCCTAAAGTTAAGTCAATTTTTGTCGGAATTTCTACATTTGGATAATTTATAGATCGTCATTATTTGAAGAGTTTGGTTTTTGTTTAATAAAAATTGAATGGGGAGTATTATATGTTATCTTTAGTAACCTTAACGAACCCGTAGTGGAACGCGGACATTTTAGTAGTATATTATCAAACATTTTGCCAGCAATTACACCCTGAAATTTGTTTGTCTAAAAAAAATATCTCGTGAAATAGTATCATTATTATTATTTGTTAATATAAGGAAGAGTTCCCAAAATTGTATTAAATATGTTAGCACTTTGCAGGCATTTTTGTAGTCTTCTAAACTCTCATCTAAACTTGTTGTTTTCCTTTCAGGCCATGCCGTGGCCCGGCGTATCGCTGAGGATCGCTTTACTGCTCTTGGCAGCCACTGTTGGCCCACCGGGACTTCGGGCAGAGGGTAACGTTGGTAAGTAAGCATAATACTTAAATTAAATTACTGTTATTATTCACAATCATTTATTTAATGTCGACCTATTTCCGTGACCATAATCTAGTACTGAGCTAGGAGACTAACTCATCAGTAATGATGATACTTAACATATATTTTCCTGGATTGGATTATTAATCCCATTAAATTTTAATTCGTTTTTTTGTGTTATTTATTTCATTTTACGGACTTAACGGAATTAACATTCCAATTACATATAACAGCAGAAGAAAGAGAATATGACAAAAAAATTATATTTTTTTCTAATAAGATGGAATAGTCTGTTTCATCGAAAAAGTCACACTACTATGATTTCGTCGTTCTTGTATACTAGTAAAATGAAAACCATTTCATATGTTTCATTTCTAATGTCATCCTACATGCACAGGAATAAAATCACGTGGATAAAAAACTATCCCTATTTTTACCTGTCACTAAAATAGTATTTACAAGTCTAAACGCAACTAGTGACGAGTATTTGGCGCCGGTGCAGCATTTCGGCCACGACAATGCGAAAACTTCGAGTTCTCGAACACAAATTTATGCGCCTCATTTCTGATTCCAGCAGATACACCTCCCTCAGAGATCTATACGCACGATGTCACTGGCGGATTACGTCCAAGAAATCTCCCAAAAATTCTACACCTTCAAAGTGGGCGAGAGTCCGCTAACCAGTAACATAACCCAGAATGCATAATGCCCCATTTCAGATCAAACATCCTCTACCATACTAGGCGTTGCCCATCTTCCGGCAACCTCTTCCCTAGCCATACTTTCCTATATCACAACCTACCATTTCCCCACCTTTGATCTTTTTTATCTTTCCAATCATTTCTATTCTTTTTCTTTATGTTCTATTTTTGTTCTCTTTTTTATTATATTCGTCCTCTTTTTTTTTTATCAAAAATTCCCTTTTGGCCGATAACTTTTTTAAAAAAAATTCAAACATTTTAAACCCTATCCTTTTTCCACCACATTTTCCTAGCGTCAGGGAGACCACCAGGTCGGCAGTTCTCGTACGGGTTTTTTCGTTTAGCTTTGCACCCGAGTCAACAGCCCAAATTTATTCAGTGTTACAACCAGTGGTTAGTTCCTAAGTTTTATATGAATTAGTTTTAGTTCCAAGTGGACAGCGTTTTTTAATTTTATTGTTAATTTTTAAATCTGCCACAGGCGGATAGAAGTTTTCACATTGTTTTATTAATTATCGTTAAGCCAAACCGAACCCGCCCCGTCCAATCTTACATTCATCACGGCGCTACGCGCCGTGGTTGTCTGGTTGGCTCCGGGCCAGGTTTCGGGCGAGGCGCATTTTGTAAAATTTAAATTTTTAAATAAATATTTCTTGCTTCTTGATACTCCAAGTTAAGCAACGTGCAGCGCGGTTAGTACTTGGATGGGTGACCCACCCATCTTGGGAAACACAGCGATCTCGTCCCACCTTCTAGCGGCTTGTATATCAGTGTATACGCGGAAGATATGTAATTTCAAGACGAGGATTACGTAGTGGATATACCATCTTTCGGAGGAAAGGCGGTCCCTTGTCTATTAAATGTTAGGCAAGTAAAAAATCCCTACTCTTCTTACGAGAAGAGGTTCGGCAAAATTTTCAGGTTGGGGGTAGCTCGTCTCCTGGCGTCGGTGATAGGCCCTGGTAGCGGAAATAGGCCGACGTTAAATAAATAGATTTAAAAAAAGCATAAAAAACCCTGAAGAACAACTTTTGATCACTTAAACTTTATTTCACTTGAATTTCGAATTCCCACCACCTTAAACCACCAACTCCTATTTTAACCCCTTAAAAGGGTTATGGTGCATACGTTAAAAACGATTCAAGAAACTTAAGCAATCAACTAAAGAGAAATATCTGCGATTTTCAGGTTAGGTTAACCCAAAGCCACTTTGTCGCAGCATTACTCTAAAGTACAATGTCTTGAGGGTATTTTTTTAAATTTAAATTGATTGAGATATCTACTGTCGGCAGATTCTTGTCAAAAAAGAGCACATTTATCCCACTGTGCGGCGAGACTTTGCCAAATTATCGACTAAAAGAGTAATCTTATTTTCGATTTTTGTTCACCTTATACTGAAATATAGCTGGATAAAATTAATATGGGACCATCACCGAACCATACCTTACAGTTTGAGAAAAATTTCATAGAAATTCCTTAAGCCAATTCAGAGTAATGTTTGTACGGGTTGAATTGACTCCTTTTCTAAATTTTAAGAAGTCGTTTCAAAATATAAGAAATGTTTATTTATTTTACTCCTGTTTACTGTTCACTAGTCACTGTCATAAAATATTACCAAAAATATAGCGATAAAGGTGCTGCTCGCTGCGTTATAGTGCCGCAAATGTTCCTTTCCTTACATTTTGCAAAGTATTTTACATTATAGCTGATAGAAAAAAAAATGGTTGCCATTTTCATATTCTACTTAACTCAAAACAATAGTTGCTTTTAAAAGTGCCATTTTGTTGCAGGCTTATGTTATTCATGCTAACTTGTCTCGTCGGTGTAGCCTTCTACACTAATGTCCAGAATGTTAATGTTTAAATGCTTTTGGAACTATTTACAGACATTCATTCGCGAAATTAAGATTTGATGATAAATGAATATTGTAGAGGCAAAAAATGTAAATCCTTGTTAAAAATTTTTTGTCGTGTGTCAATAAGGCCATTTCATCTGTTAGCTTAATTTTGGTTAAAACATTTAGAAAGATCGTTTTCTACCACATCTCTCATGTAGCAAACTATTTCTTCTGTTCTTTTACTAAGTCTTCCAAAACCTTTTTTCTTCCCAATGGTGCCTGATTCTCCGGAATTCGCTACCATTCTACAGATAACCCCCATAATACTTCTAATGTATACGACAGCTACCTTGCTAGTAGAGAATTAGGTATTAAGCAAATCACAACTTACACACCTTTTTATTTATTATGAAATTATCTACTTTTGCATATTAGGGCAACAATATATAGAAAGTAGGTAATTTTATAATAAATAAGAAAGTTTGTAAGTTGTGATTTGCTTAATACTTAAATATATTTTCTAATCATGGTGAAATCAATAAATAAAAAATAATTACCTTGCTAGTACTTAACATATCAATCTGACTTAATCATGAAATCATAATAGTAATAGCACAGAAGACAGGAACTATACAGAAACGAAAGCTTGCCGCGGCACCTTTGATATCGGGTGTCTGATTTATGTGACCTCGAAGTGACAGTGATATGCCATACTACACTCAAAGAAATGATGTACACAAAAACATACATCAATATTTCGGTTCAATACATTATACACTGGGAAAACTGTCTTGTTTTATATTTAGTAGATAGGTACATGAATAGGAATACGTATATACGGTATTAATGAAGCTGGGGGCCCAAGTCATAGTGTATTGCAGAATGTTCAAAAAAAGAAGTACACTTTTATATTTATATCCCATATTTCAATCATAATAATGCGCTTTTAAGCCAATGCATTTTTTTTCATACTGCTACCAGAATATGAAATTGCTATCATGGAAAGTAGTACAATGTATAGATATATACAGTGAAAGAGACATATATTATGTATATAATAATATTGGCTGTATTGTTGAATAGAATATTACAATAAATCAAATAGTACAGTGAAAAAAATGTTTACGTAAAATAACAATATACGTGAATAGGGCATGTGCACAGCTAACCTCGAAAATATATATTTCTTAAGATTTATGAGTATTTCGTAGCTGTTGTTAAAATTTCAGCTTGGTTTCCTTACTTTCAACTAAAATCTAATACAGTGTAATGTTTTTGAAGTTCTAAATACTTTCTCCTAATAAAATAGGACTCTTTTTGTAGGTTGGAAATCTAACCTGTAATTAGCAGTCTATTTTTATCAACCAACATTATTGAAAAATTATTACCCTGAATTTTTAAATATTTGCTTGCTCCAAGCTGAAATGAGTATACAAACATTAAAAATGAGAATAAACCTGAAAAAACTTAAAATTTGAGGTTATGTTAGTTATATGATGCACATTATTGCACATGCCCAAATATTGATTTTTTTTAATTGATACAATGAAAAGTTCTTTAGTATGGTACGAGTTGAGAGTCATCACTTAATTACCTTATTCATGGTCACAATACAATTCTGTTCATTAGAAACTGATGAACATATTCTGTAACTTATTGCATTTCTGATAAGAAAATATTTCCTTTCATATTACTTCTTTTCAACTGCTAATTGTTTAGTATATCTAACATTACTTTCTAGTTATTTCAATAATATAAATTTGTACATACCTTTCAAGATCATTAGAAAATAGAAAGAAGCTTATTTGTTTTACCTTCGAAGGGCATGGATGATAAGCACAACCCCAAACCATTTAGAACACATTATAAACAAAAATCAAGTAAATAAATAAACTTAGAATAAGAAATTGTCGAAAATTGGAAGAAAAAGGCACGAAAATAACCAACCACCGTGTAAGAGTTTCAAAGACTGTGAATCGCACAATGTCAAAAATTATCATATGGGTTTTGACAAATATATGCCTTATCGTCATGGCGACTATTAACAAATTTGGTCCCGTCAGAAAGGCTTGCTTGCGCTTCTGTATAGTTCCTGTCTTCTGTGGTAATAGTTTAATCAAAGGCATGCGTTGGAAAACTCACTGATGTCCTTGATTCTCTTTTTGTTGCTCTCCCGATATTATACTTTTTATACCTTCGTACACCTCAGAAATGAAATATATAAGTTTAATTTGGAGTGCATCCTGTAAAACGTATGTTATCAATATTGAGACTATTCAAAAAAATATGATTAATAACCATTTTCTATAACATATTTATCGACTTGGTCATAATTTGCTGCTAAATCGTTCTCATTATTTTAGTATACAAGAACAACGAAATCATAGTATAGTGCGACTTTTTTGATGAAACAGACTATTCCATCTTGATAGAAGAAAAATTAATTTCATGTTCCACGAATCTTGAAAAAACGTTTTTAAATTTACACCCACGTGTGTTATGTACTTTAATTTTAATAAAAAAAAAATAATGGTAACATAGTCCCTTCTTCCTACTCTGTATTTGCAAGACAAATTCTGTTGAGTTCTTTAAATGAAATAGATAAAATAAACAAAGAACTAATCAAAATGAAATTGCAATCGGCCGAGTAGATATTCAAATCGGAAATGAAATTCTTTATTTTCAATATAAATAAAAATAAATAAAAAAATATAAATATTTTTAAGATTCTTTTACAACTGAATCATAAAAACATTCCTTTTGTGGTTTGAAATATTTCTATACGTGAATCCGTATCACTGGCGAAATAGGTTATAAATAAATGATCATAAACTGAAAACATATTTTTCTACCTATTTTTTCGCGTAGGCGATATAGCAATGCCCACTTCAGTTACGTGCTTCATTATTCTCCAACCTACACGTACTGAAATATTGCAATTCCAGACTGGTACTAGGAATTTAGGATCCCGAAAGGTCGCACTAATATTCCAATGAGTATTTTCGAACTGACTCATGAAGTTCTTATTGCTCAAAGGCGGAGGTTTGAGTTGATTATTCTGGAATATTATAAATTATCGAATAACCTGCTTAATGTACTATTTATAATTTCGATTAGAATGTTCGATCATATTGAAAGAAATTCCAGAACCAATTAAAGTTTTTTGTATATCTAATATCATTACATGCTTTTTGTATAATGTTAACGTACTCATTGCAATAATTAAAATCGTGAAGATTTTCTCAAAATTTTAATGAACAAGACTAATAGCTTAAGGGTTGTAAAAATTGTTTAACCTTTATCAAAGATAGCTCTAGGTTTAAGTTGAAAATGATACATATTTTGTTATCGTTGCTGTTTTAAAATCAATTAAGAGTTTCCATTAATAATATCAACATTTTAGTTCCCCTATATTAACATTTTAGATCCTCTTCATTATTTATGTGAATTGACTATTCTCCAATGAAATTTGCACATGCACACACTGCATGCTTGTTTAACGATTTACAGTTCTAATATCTGCGAATACTGCAATGACACAGGTGACCTGGATCATATATTTTTTGAATGTAAAAGACACCGATAGAAGAAGAAGCAACTGATAAACTATATAACAATATAATAAAATACGGCAACATCTCGACACCTTTCAGTATACTGTATCTATTGTCAAATAAGAATAATGTTTTTGACTCTCCCATGGAACAGACAAAAATTAAGCTATGGGTCAGCTTTGTTCTGTATGTTCTACACTTTTGTGTTATATGTACCCTCCTAACCGTAGTCTTATTTTGTATATTAAAAAAATGCCCTGAGAGACCCCTGAACGAGAAGTTTGTGACTTCTGTACATCCTCCGTTTTGTTTCTGATAGTACGTCATGTATTTTATTGTTTAGGCTAGATGTTAGGAAAATTTTAAAATGTTTTTTTTCCCAAAGGGAATGGCTTTGGGGACGTAGCCCGTATAGCCACGACGAAGATTTAAAATGTGATTTAGAGAATAATTTGAAGAAAATAATTGACTGGTATAACTCTAAAGATAAACTTCAATAAAGCAGTTTTTATTCTCTTTTCCTGTTATAAGTTTACATTACCTAACTAGTGGATTGTGTGAGTCGGAAAATAACACGAAAAACCCGACTATTGTCTGATTTAATGAGATTAATTCTCCCCCCCCCGTTTTCGGGGGGTCAAAAACCACCACCAGATGTATTACAATGGTTTGAGGGACTCCTACTTGGTGATCCCTTGTTTTCGAGGATGCTCGGATGCTCGAGAATTTCTCGTTGGTGACCCACCCCCGCAAATGGCCAAAAACCCAAATGGAGGTTAACGCGTATTATACTAGTTTGAGGGACTCTTACTTGGTGATGCCCCGTTTTCGAGGATGCTGAAGTGGCAGAATTTCTCGTTGGGGTGACCCACCCCCGCAAACGGTCAAAAACCAACCCCAAACGCGTCTTGATCATGTTTCACGGAATCTAACTTATTGATCCTCCGTTTTTGAGCATGCCAATTATGGGGAGGACGCTGGGACGCGTGCCTGACACCCGACCACTCCCTCAACGGCCAATAGCCACCCTCTAAAGGGGTGCGAGAGCGCTCTCCCACACCACTGGACAAAAACCTTTCCCTCCCATTTTCGAGCACGGAGAGGACCACGAATCGAATGCTTGACACCCTCTCATCTCTCAATGGCATAAAATATCTCTTTTCATTTTCAAAATAAGTGTAACTGTACGGGTTCAAAGAAAGTAAAAATTAAATAAAAAAAATTTGCTTTAATTTTTTTTTTGAGTCATAGTATTTTATAAGGTAAAAAAAGCCAGCGTAACAATGTATGCAGTCATTATTTGCATCAATAAAAAATATTTTATATAATATATTATAATTAAATAAATCAGATGTTTCAATTATTATATAAATCTCTTTTTCCCAAAAAATATGTGCAACAAATATACATTCATCTTTTTTCAACTCCATAGTAAGTTAAGATGACTACTTTGTTGGCGAGATCGAGGTGACATGTTAATGTTTTTTTCCTGTGTAGCATCCTCAAAAGGAGGGGCGAAGAATGCGCTCTCACCCTTTTGGAGGATATTTACGGGGGTGGGTCACCCCGGGGAGCAATTTCACCATCGCCACGGTGTTCAGCATCTTCGAAAACGGGGGTGTAGGCTAGTACCCTACAATAATGTAGGGTACTAGCCTACAAGGGGATCACCGAGTAAGAGTCCCTTAAACAATTATAATACGCGTTTGCCCTCGTTTGTGGGTCGTTTTTGGCCGCTTGCGAGAAATTCTGTCACCACCACGCCCACGGTGTTCAGCATCCTCTAAAAATGGGGGATCATCAAGTAAGAGTCCCTCAAACAATTATAATACGCGTTTGACCCCGTTTGGGGATGGTTTTTGGCCGTTTGCTGGGGTGGGTCACCCCAACGAGAAATTCGGCATCCTCGAAAACGGGGGGGCGGGACTACTCTCATTAAATTAGACAATAGTCGGGTTCTCGCCCGACTCACACAATCCACTAAACTCCAACGAACCGAATATATTAATGGACGAAAGTCAACCAATATTGATATTATACAGCTCTCATGTGAAATATATTGGAATTTATAGACTCCCATTTGAGGTAGTATACTTATAATTAATTGAATTAATAAATTAAGACGTATGCTTTACCTTTTCAATAACCTTTGAGATATAGTAAATATTGATCAACTTTGAATAACTTGTCTTGTTGCAATTGTACTACTTCAATTGCGATAAGACATAATTGGATTAAACTAACCTTAGTAGTCTACAAAAAATACAAAAAAAATGTATAAAATTCTGAAGAAAAAATTTGGTATATCATAAACACCAAACCAAATATAAAAATCACGCTACTTGCAAAAACTTGTCAAAAACTATTGACCAAAGAATTATGTACCAGTAATAACCCTTGGCCTCCCTGATATGGTGGCACAAAATTGAAAAAGAAGAGGCAATGAGGAAGTTAACAAAGGTGCAAAGAGTAGAGTCTCTAGGGATAACGGGAGCAATGTCAACAAAGCCCACCGCAACCATAGAAGCACTGCTTTGCCTACCTCCACTACACTTAGTCGTGGGGCGTGAGGTATTGCTAGCAGCATACAGGCTGAAAACAAACGGATACGGGAGCATTCCAAGAATAGGATACCTTACCGACATATTTCAATAAATAGAACAAAATGGACTACTAAACATGTCAAATAGAATCAGCACAAGCCATAACTTCACAAAAATCTTCATACATACCTGTTAGGGAAGAGGAGGGAATAAAGCAACTGCGAAGACATTCGAATGATAACCATATGATTTACTGAAGCACACATTAGCCTGAACCTGGGTAGCACAGTAACAGTGTGCCAAGCAGAAGTCACATCTATAGAAATCTATGCAAGGTCATCAGGCCATACACTGTCAAAAGAATCCGTATCATCACTGGCAGTCAAGCAGCTCTCAAAACTCTGAATGGAGTAGAAATACGTTCCAAAAAGGTAAAAGACTTCTTGATTCCCTGACGAAACTGTTGGAATATAGCAGTGTAAAACTGGAGTAGACGTGAGGCTACCAGGGCAATGGAGATAATGAAAAATCAGATAAGCAATACCAGAAAAGGTGCAAAAATAGCTTTGATAAGACCTGAGCCAACCTGCGGGATATTATGTAATAACGCAAGAGGATTGATACAGGAATTATAGTCAGAAGCACAACTTGTCTTGGACAGGGGCGCCAGGGATGAGACAGTCACGTGTGTTTACCGCTGGTGGACCATTAAAAACTAAGACCAGCGAATTGCTAAAGCTGAGCAGAAAACAGCTAAGCTATGTAGTGGGCACCCTAATAGGACATCACACATTAAACAAACACCTATCACCAATAATGGGGAGAGGGACAGTCCCGACTGTAGGATGTATAGTGAGCATGAAGAAACTCCTCACCATATATTATACGGACGCCCAGCCTTAGCGGCTGGAAGGCGTTCATACCTCAAGTGACCCGAAAGAAATAGCCAGAGCTTCCATCGACCATACACTTGCCTTTTATGAGGAAATGGAACTAATGGATTAACGAGACAAGTGGTACAATAAGCTTAAGCCTCAGCACCGCAACCCGTAAGGAAAAAAATGACCAAAGAAGCCACAACTTCTTAAATCCAAAAGCATCCGTGGTGCAAACATACGATTATTTTATAGTTTTGTGTCCAATGCACACTTAAGTGGTCTAAGTAGCTCTTAATGCTTATAAACTATCATGATTTACAATGAATTATTGAATAAACATGTGTGAATGACTGAATTTAGATAAATGATTTAAGTATTTTTAATATATATTTTTTCCTTTAAAATGCTAAGAATCCTATCATGTAATTCAATACTTCGTCAGTATTAGCTAGAAGAGTAGTTGTTTTGATTGGTTCTCCAATAATGAGTGTTTTGAAATATTTACATAACTAGTATATTAGCGTGCCCAGATTGGGGCTACAATATACAGAAAGTAGGTATTTTCATAATAAATAAAAAGTGTGTAAGTTGTAATTTGCATAATACCTAAATGAAAGCAAATAAATGAAAAATAATTAATTGTAAAAATAAATCAAGAATAGGTTTGTAAATAATGAATGAAAGTTTCTATATTCTACCGATGAGAACTAATGAGTTCGAAAAAACTTGTACAACTTTTCTAGAGTTAAAATAGAATGTAAGGTTCAATAATTGTTGTGAATGACTGAATTTCAATAAATGATTTAAGTATTTTCAATATATTTTTTGCCTTAAAATGCCGGGAATCCTATCATGTAATTCAATACTTCGTCAGTATTAGCTAGAAGAGTAGTTGTGTTGGTTGGTTTTCCAATAATGAATGTTTAAGTAGTATCTTAACGTGACCTGATTAAGATACCAATATTCAGAAAGTAGATAATTTCATATTGAATAAACATGTGTGAATGAGTGAATTTAAATAAATGATTTAAGTATTTTTAATACATATTTTTTCCTTTAAAGTGCTAAGAATCCTATCTTGTAATTCAATACTTCAACAGTATTAGCTAGAAGAGTAGTTGTTTTGATTGGTTCTCCAGTAAAGTGTTTTAAAGTATTTACCTACTAGTATATTAGCGTGCCTAGATTAGGGCAACAACATACAGAAAGTAGGTATTTGCATAATAAATAAAAAAAAGTGTGTAAGTTGTAATACCTAAATAATATTCTCTTATCATGTTTTAGTTATTAACAATTACATTGTACCAATTTGCTTGAATTTGCTAATTATACTTATTAGACCCATTCATTCATCACGTAGTTTACGCAAATAGTTTTAATACATATTATTGTAACGCTGTTCTTGATTTCAGCATGTATCTAGTAAACATATATGCACAGTGTTCATGTTTAACAATGTAAATATTTATTATCAAATACGAATACAGAAATGCCGCGAGCCAGTTACAAATAAGGATTAACTTTTAAATATTCGCTTCCCTCGCAACTTTAACATTAAAGCTTACAAAAGCTTTTAAATATTATTTTTTCATATTTTTTAAGTTACATGAATATTCAAAAATAAACTGCTTTCTCATTTACATAAAACTTCATATTTCACAAATGCCCAGAGGAAATCAAAAACATTTGTTAAGGAGCTTATAAAACAATTATTTCATTGCGACGTAACTAAGCTCCAGGAAATGAATGGAAGTTCTGGATGAAATATACGGCGTATTTAATCTGTTTTATTAATCGTTTAGTCATGTTATATTTAAATTAAAAGATGCATCAAAATGGCAAAGCAAGAAGAATAAAACCGTGTGTAAATATTACTTGAAGTTTATGTTCAGAATTAAATAACAAAGGCATAAAAAAAAGTTTTGTCCTAAGGTCCTTGTCTAACTTTTCTGAAGTAGTTTGACCCACTGAAGCCAATTTCGGAGAAAAAATTTTTTCAATCGTGTCAGTTTTCTCAGAAAAAAAGGTCTTGTTTTAAGGTTCTGATCTAAATTTTCGGAGGTATCTTGCCGCACTGAAACCAATTTTGAACACAAAAAAATTTTCTATCGCGTCAGTTTCCCTCTACCAACCTCATTTCATCCCCTAAAAAAAAGGCAAAAAAAGATCTTGCTTGTCCTAAGGTTCTGCCATAACTTTTCTGAAGTATCTTGACGCGCTGAAACCAATTTGGGACACAATATTTTTTCTATCGTATCAGTTTCCCTCTACCACCCTCATTTATTCCCTGATAAGGCAAAAGAAGATTTGTTCTAAGGATCTGATCTAACATTTCTGAAGTATTTTGGCGCGCTGAAATCAATTTTGGACACACAAAAATTTTCTATCTTGTCAGTTTTTCTCTACACCACTATCGCGTCCTCACTAAAATAGGACCGCAGAATACGTTTCATTTTTGCGACTTAACAATCGCGCGACTACAAGTCGCTAGTGCGCGCCTGGCCTTATACTTTTACTTTTGGAAATTTTCACTATTTATCGACATAGTCTTTGAAAGAAAAAATCATATTTTCTAAACTTATTATTTTTAATTATTTTTCCAATAGACGTTGTAAACGAGCAAAATGTTTACCTTTAATTACCCTTAATTACCCCCCCAACTAATTACCCTCTCCAAGCCACGCTCCCCGTGACGTCACAAAAAGAGTGAAGGGTGGAGACTTAGGACCTACTATAATACCCTGCTCCGGCAAACATTCGAAAAAAATTTGGTGTACTTTCGAAACAATTTATGGAACTTTAATAATATAATATTTGAAATCGTCGACCCCAAAAACCCATAAAACGATATGACACACCGGTAGTGGGGTGGGGGTGCATGAAGTAAAAAAAATTTTTGAGGCCTTTGTTTACTGTACACACACTAAATCACAATTTTATTTTTTTCACCCCTTTTAATAATGAGGGTGGCTAATGCCAAAACATTTTTTGAGACCTTAACTTATCCTATATATACTAAATACTAATTTTATCGTCTCTTATTTGCTTAATTTACCTATTTACTTCCATTTATCTCAATTTACCCCCAACCCTTCAACGGAATAAGATTAAAATATAATCAAGTTTTTTTTTGTCTCTTTTATTCAAAGACAGAATTACAGTTACATTCTACGTTACAGTGGCACGCCTAAATCAGGTACAGATTCGTTTGCGAACCACTGATATATTTCTGAACACAATTATGATATATTGCTATTATTGCTATTGCTATTGCTATATATACATAAGTTTTTGAATTACATTATAAATAACTACTAAAAATTATTAATAAACTAGAGGAAGCATTATACTCTTCGCCGATTTACTGAGCTTTTTATATAATTGTTACACATTCTATAGGATACTCTTCGCATTTTTCTTGTAAATAATGTTAGTTTTTGGACATTATAAAATTTTGTGATACCAACTTTGTTGTGGAAAAAAAATATATGAAAAAAAAATTCACCATGTGAGAGGGATCGAACACGAGACCTTTGGATTGCAAGGCAAATTCAATTCAATTCAATTCAAAACAATTTTATTTAACATTATTAGTACAAGAATGCGCCTAGACCGAGCCCCGATTCAGAGCCGACCACACCACCACGTCGCGCAACGCCGTGGTAGATGGGTGGTCGGTTGGGAAGGGGTCGGTTTTCGGCTTTAACAGCAGTTCAAATGATGAGGGTTAGGCCTCCTGTTTAAAAATAGAAAAACTTAAGCCTGACAGTTGCGGTTTAACTAGAACTAAGTTTAAAAACACTTAAAGCTACTTAAGGCTAGATTTAAAAACTTAGATTAGAGGGCGCGCGCACAACACACGCGCACTGGTTTTTAGAGTTTTGGTTAGTAATACGGGAAAAACTCAATGAAAAAACCCGTTCGAACGAGTCACAGTCTTCATCCGGTGGTCTGCCTCCCTCCGGAAAGGTAGGGTGAAGGGGAGAGTGTGATTTTAAAAATTGGGATTTGCTAGAGGTTATTGGTCAAAAGGGGATTTGGGAGGACAAAAAGTGACAAAAATAACAAAATTTAACAAAAATAACAAAATGGATAAAGGGAACAGGGAGGGTTTGAGATAAAAGGTGGTTAAATTAAAGTAAAGGGTGGTGAAAGGGAAATTGTGGTATAGGAAAGGTTTGGCTAGGGAAGTTGCCGAAAGATAGGCAACGCCTGGTATGGTAATGGGTGTTTTAGGTCGAAAAGTATGGCATTATGCTGTCTGATTCGTGTGATGTCTCGGGTTAGCGGACTGTCGCCCAATTTGAATTGGTAGAATTTTTGGGAGGTTTCCCGGATGAAGTCCGCTAGTGAGGTTATGTCGTGGCAACGTGCATAGAGATCTCTGAGGGAGGTGTACCTATCTGAGTCTGAAATGAGGCGCATAAATTTGTGTTCTAAGACTTTATTCATTGTCGTGGCCGGGATGCTGCAAGGCAAATGCTTTAGCCATTGGGCTATCTTATCTTACCGGAAAACTTGAATAAATGTCGTTCAAGAATTATATTTCAACAGATTAGATACATTATTATGAAATATATATATTGGTAAAATATAAAATCAAAAAAAATTATAGAGAATAACATTTCGAAAGATTTCTATTTATAGTTCATCTCAAACTTATGGCAACATGACACCCAGTATTTCAATGCAAAGTTAAGCACTTTATCCTACAAATAAATTAGCTAGAAGTTTAGAATATGCTTTTATTAAACACTTTAATATGTAACTTCATATTCTAATCTTCTAGCTAATTTATTTGTAGGATAAAGTGCTTAACTTTGCATTGAAACACTGGGCCTCATGTTGCTATAAGTTTGAGATAAACTATAAGTACAAATGACAAAAATTTTGAAAATTTTTTTTTTTATTTAAATGATTAATAGCTTTTTTATTTATGGATTTATTTTTTTTAAAAACAACAGGGTTTCTCCTCTAGCTAAAGCCAACTTACTTTCCAAATTTCAATACAATCAGACTTTTCTTTCTTAAGTTATCGTGCTTACAAGAAACGTGACGGACGGACAGACGGACAGACGGACAGACGGACAGACGGACAGACGGACAGACGGACAGACGGACAGACGGACAGACGGACAGACGGACAGACGGACAGACGGACAGACGGACAGACGGACAGACGGACAGACGGACAGACGGACAGACGGACAGACGGACAGACGGACAGACGGACAGACGGACAGACGGACAGACGGACAGACGGACAGACGGACAGACGGACAGACGGACAGACGGACAGACGGACAGACGGACAGACGGACGGACAGACAGACGGACATTTTGAAAGTTGTTCAGAATTCGTTCACTAACACAATGATATGAAAATTTTTTCTCTACGAGCGATATTTTCGGTTTTAGAAATGTGCCGATCAAATGCAATATACTCTTCGTTTTTGCGAAGAGTATAATAATGCTGGAGGAAAAGGGAGAATTATTTATATAAATTAAGTGACTTGTGAGGGTGCAGAGAAAATACAGATCTCATTAAAATATATACGTTTATCAAATTTCAAGTCAATATCTTAAACAGTTTCAGAGCAATAGTGCGCACAAAAAAGTTACAGGCAGACCGATAAACAGAAATTTTTTTATTGCTCAAATTTAACATCTAGACGTTTCATGATAAACAACAACAATAAAAAATTTCAATTTGTTTTTCGCGTTAGGATACTTCCACTGTTCCACTGGATGTGGAAGTAAAAGTGGATCCGTTTGGGTTTGAGTTCAGAAAGTTTTTGTGGGTTAGTACGTACGTACTGTAGGGACAGATCAACTTTCAATTTTAGAACTTAATAAAACATGTTATTCAATTACAAAGTTGACCAATTCAATTCAATTCAAAAAGATTTATTAACTAGTTACAAAAAATGCGCCTGAGTTGAAACCCGGTTCAGAGCCGGCCACACCACCACGGCCCGCAACGCCGTGGTAGATGGGTGGCCGGGTGGGGCCGGTCCAGCCTCGGCTAGAACGGTAAGTAAAATGGGTGGAGGTTAGGGCTCCTGTTTTAATAAGAAATAAAACTTAAACCTAACAATTTATTGAAAAATAATCATGAACGATTTTAAAATACTTAGAACTACTTAGAAATAAATAGAAAATGTCGATCTTTGTTTAAGCGCGCACACGCGCACTGTTTTTAGAAGTCGGGTTACTAGTACGGAAAAACCCAATGAAAAAACCCGTTCGAACAAATGACAACCTTCATCCGATGGTCTACCTGCCTTCGGAAAGGTAGGGTGAAGGGGAAGTTATGATTTAAAAGGTTTTGATTTGTAAGAAGTTATTGGTCGAGAGGGGATTTTAAAAAGAACAAAAAGAAACAAAAGACCAAAAAGAAACAAACGAACAAAAATAAGACTAATAGAGAGAATAGAGAAGGGGTTTGAGAGTAAAAGGTGGTGAAAGGCAAAAGGTGGTGAAATAAAAATTTTGGTATAGGGAGGTTGCCGAAAGATAGGCAACGCCTGGTATGGTAATGGGTGTCTTATATCGAAAAGTATGGCATTATGCTGTCGGATTCGTGTTATGTCTCGAGTTAGAGGACTGTCGCCCAATTTGAATTGGTAGAATTTTTGGAATGTTTCCCGGACGAAGTCCGCTAGTGGGGTTATGTCGTGGAAACGTGCGTAGAGGTCTCTGAGGGAGGTGTACCTACCGGAGTATGAATGAGGCGCATAAATTTATGTTCTAAAACTCTGAGTTTCCACATTGTCGTGGCCGGGATGCTGCACCACACCGGCGTCGCGTATGTGATACAAAGTTGACCGGTTAGTTATACTGCAAATGGAAATTAAAAAAAAATTATAAATTCTGCTGTTGCTTGTGGAGTGCCCAATATGTTTGTAGTTTGTAAAACATAGATCTTAATATTAACACAGAGAAGCTACTTTGAATACTCCCGAGGATGATTTTATATGTATCGAAACGTCAGTTATCGGTTTTCTATAAACTCGTGACATAGATATAATAGATTAAAGTGGTTATATTGAGATTTTGTATTTATTTAAAAATACCGGTACACTCATTTTATAAATTATAATTGATATTTGCATTATTAGAGAATTTTTAAATTTATTAACCCTACGCTGCTTATCTTAATTCATTGAAGTGATGAATTTTTAATTACATTATAAATACACATGATACATATTATACTGTCACGCGAATCATTCCACACAATTTTAAAATATTTCTTATAATATTGTAGTTATTTTAGTATTACCTAGGTATATTTAGCATTAATTTTCTTGTATTACTAATTTAAAATCTATTGAATACGTCTCACTCATCTATTGATGAATTCACCTGGAAAACAATTCCAATACTGTCAGTGTGTATTTGATGAATCTGGGTTATGCATGAAGCTTATGGTATGTCTCCAACCATCAAAGGGTTTCTCAGCCTCACGCTAAACTGTCTAATCGACGCTATCTATTTCATCTTAGTTCGTTAGTTACGTTTAAATTAAAAATACTCCTTATTTTAAGTGTAGCCAATTTGAATAGAATTATTAATATATTTTAGTTTCCAACCAGCTAGGTAGTCACATCTAATTTAGGTTTCCCTGCAAAACAAATAATACATGTAAACGTTAACTCAAAAGAAAAAAATAGGATAAACAGTGAAGAACAATCAGTGAGAGTGCACCTCCGCTTTAATATGCAAATATATCTATCGAATCTAATGTTATTTACAGCAAATAGAATGACCTGAAACTGACTGAAGTACAAATCAGAAAAAACCTGAAGACTCCAAGTGTCCATACTTTGGAATCGAAACAAACTGATGCGAACGATTTAGACTCAAATAGATAAGAATGCTTATCTGCATCTGTAATGAACTGGAGTTACATGTTGATCACATTAATAATAATAAGTCCCTTTTCCAACACTAAGGATAGTTACACGTAAAACCAATCCCAGAACATGATCAATTAAGGACTCAGGTACTCTAAGAATTGACAGGCATAAGATTATTGAACTTTAGCGCCAATACTGTGAAACGTTTTTTGATAGTAACAATTTTGAACTAGAAGATATCAGGCAGCACAACTATGTATGTCAACATGCAATATTGAAATCATAAGTGCGGTCAGCCAAACTAAAAACAGGAGAAGCAACCGAGAGGTCCTTAAATTAAACGGTGAGGATGTAGTGAGAACCCTCACAGAATGTCAAAAAACAAGGAAGAAAAGAAACTGGTCCCATGACTGGGACAATACATAAAAGGGAGTGAAGATATCTGTGGCGATTATAGATTGCTGACAATAATGATATCCCATGCCAGTAAAACAATGCCATAAATTCTTCACTCTAGGCTTCAGCATAATTTATCCTAGCAAATATTCTCTGGGCAAACAAGGTGTTGAGGGATGTGGTACTAGATATCAAATACTGAATGTATGGCAACTTATCGAGAGGGCAAGGAAATAGTACTTGCATATGTATTATGTACCATTGCTCCTTTGACACCATAAAGCTTTTGACAATATCATACAGCAAAGAGAGGCCAGCTAGAATTTCACGGGTCACCAAACGTCTGCCAAGACGTTGTAAATAAAAAAAATTGATTTAAATTCACCCCTGCCTGTCGAACGTTTAGCCGCCTAAGTTCTAGTTCTAATAATTTAGTTAATTATGAATTTTTGAAATGATCTAGAGGTTCTGTTTTCTCTTTCTATGGTCCTACTTTTGCTAGGTCTTCGCTAATTTTTCATCATCATATCTGTTTGTCTGAATGCACCTAGACATTCTGAAGGTGTGTTATTTTATTTCTGTCTTAGATTTAGCTTTCAATTAAATTTAAATAAACTATTACGACTACATTAAAACATTTAATAGTGCTGCAAGTAATTTTTAAGCAGTAAAAATACAGTTGCAAACGATGCAACTTTGCAGTGTTCTGATTTAAACATACACATTAATACAAAATCTTGGTCTACACTTAAACGATTTAGAACTTAAAGCGGAAACTTGATTTACAGCTAAAGTTGATTTTAGATTTATTCTGCTTATAAAAATGTCGGCGTCTTTGATCTTTAGCGCACCATCAAACACGACGACATTTTTTAAATGCAGAATAAAGCTGAAGCTAAACTATAATAACTTAAAATTAAACAGTGACAAAACTTAGCGTTTAACCTTTTAAACTAACAGTAACAGATCTACAGGGCATTCTGTTACTTTAATGGGGGTTACCTCTGATGGTAATTTGAACTGGTCAAATCACATTGAGCAATTATGCTCAAAATTATCAAGCACTTTTTTGCTTCGTCAATTTGAAAATGTCACTACTATTGAAATTCTATTACTTCTTACCATCGCCCTTTTTACTCGCACTTATCGTACGGCATAATCTTTTGGAGAAATGCTTCAAATGAAATAAACATTTTTAGATTGTAGGCACAGTATCTAGTGCAGAATTAGAAAGAAAATTAAAATTATGTAGTCGAATAAAACTATGTTTTTTTAAAGATTGTTTGGGGGGGGGGGTTGTGAAAATGACATCTGTAGGTAGGTAATGAGGATGCTACAGTAAAGTTTTGTTCAATCTGGGAGTAGAGCATTTCTTGGAAATTAAGTTTTGATCTTGAAAAACGTGTCGCAAAAATATATTTGCGAGGTGCGCCGGAAAAGATCCAGTGTAGCATATGTTTTGGGGTCGCTGAAACCAAATATAAAACATATTTTGCCCCATCACGACAGGCTCGTTCGCAAACGATACAGCCTGACACCCTTAAGCCGCAGAAAGGCCAATGGTGTGCTTTTATCGAATAAGGTGAGTCTACCCGTGGCCTACGTAAATGATTTTGATGAAATCATTACGTAAGCCACGGTCCACCTCCATAAAAATCCAATAACTTGACATCCCCGAATCACAGACAAGCCTAAGGTCCGTTTTATAGAAAAAAACTATGAACCAGCACTCCTGCACACAGCCCGCTTCAATCCGAAGCAAAATTTGTCCAGAAGCCTCAACTAGAGCTCTGATTGTCTGCTGTATTGGCCTCTGAGTTATTTAGTTATTAGGATCCTGCCTGTATGCTGCACTCGGTGCAAGTATTGTTCCTGTATAATGTCAGTTTCGTAATTGAAAATTCTAATGAAGGTGAAACACCCATTTTTTGAGTACCTATTGAGTAGATATTTTTGCACCGATTTCAAATTGATATTAGGTAATAAGGTACAGCTCCTTGCTAGTTTCCACTAATAGGTAAACAGATATGTATCTGTAAAACTGATTGAAATTTTATTTCTTACTTTTTAGAGATATTTTTTGAAGGCGGTTCAATTTTTTAAGAAATTTTTTTCAACCTTTTTAGTAGTTTATTTTATCTATTTAATTTCTATATAGTGAAGGGAACTATTGTGAAATTTTCTTTATGTTGGGAACCATGTGAATGTTGCTACAAAAATAATAAATACTGTTTGTAAATTAATTGATATTACCGGCGACTCTGCCAAATCTTTGAATATTCTCGTAATATAAAGTCAGTTAAAAAAAACTGTTCTTAATATAAAAAAAAATCTTGACGTGATGGGGCAAATTAGATTTCCGATTAGGTTTCAGCGACTGCAAAAACATATGTTACACACTGGGTCTGGTCCGGCGCACCTAGCAAAAATATCTTGTACCTATGTAATTAATCTTTTTTAAAGAAACTTTGTGAAATTAGGTGTAAACTGTTGTAGAATTACAAATAAAAATATTTACTTATTAATTTCTTTAAAAAAGCAGATTTTTAAAAAAAATTAAATCTTTATAAGAAACTGCCATTTGGTCACACTAAACATAAACATAAACATAAACAACTAAGACTTCGTTTTTCTCAAATTATAGCTTTTTGAACGTTTATGGTGATAAAAATCATTTTTTTTGTATTATGGTAGTTCTATTCCTAATTTATTTACAAAAATTTTCATTTTTTGTTTGATCTGATCCGATGAAAAAGACCGATATATTTAAAATAAACGAGACAAACTGAATTTCCAATTTCCACGAAACGCTCACCTCCCAGATTGGACAAAACTTTACTGTAACTTTCTGATGCCATACATATTGCATTTCCACAAACAAATCCCCCCTCCCCCTCCAAACAACTGTTCAAACCGTATTTTTCATGTTTAGTTTCATTCGACTAATGTACCTCAATTTGATAGTAACATACTACATATGTACGTATCGCATAATGTAACCAATACGTTTTATTCTGTTCTATTCTATACACTGATAAAAGTACTAGTAAAATTACCGAGTAATTGAGCACTTTACTAAGTATATTTCCCATAACATTACTCTGGAAAAATACATTTTTTTATAAATATTATCGGTGTAAGTAATGTTCAGGTGTAACTTTAACACGTCTTTGTACATTTACAGTAAAACTGTAATTTTGCTTTGAAATTTTAATGCGTAAATTTTATAGTGTACATAAACACTATAAAAAGAAAATCCTGTCTGGATAAGGAGCAATTTTGTTATACCTCGTGGTGTAACAAAATTGACCCTCATCCAGGCAGGATTTTCTTTTTATACTCTACACGATTTTTTTTATGTACCCTATAATTTGGGTAAAATTTTACACTCTTTTTGCGGGTAAAGTTACATTAAAATTGGGTGTAATTTTACACGCAACGACGGTAAATTTACCCTCATTTTTTACAGTGTATATATATGGAGAATATTCGAAACCAAGAACAAATGCTCAAATTTGATTTAGCAGTGATACTCATGTACTTCAATTTTTTTGACATATCAAATAAAACATGATAGATGAAAAGTTAAAAAAAAAAATGTATTGATATCAAATTATTTACAACAAAGACAGGAAAATGCATATCATTTGTGTATAAAGAAAAATATCTTTCAGCTGATTGTTTGGATCAATAAAATTTATTAATAGTTTCTAACTGTTTAGTTTAACGTACTTTAATAAATAAAAAATAAAAAATTGTTCATCTAGAATTTTTACTTTATTAAAATATTTTATTGTTGCGGTTTTGGGTAGGCGTACCTATTAAATTTGTTTTGGAATATTCGGGGAATTCTCCCGGTTGGAAATAGAGGAAATAAGGCTTATATTGAAAGCGCTTTTTTATGGAAATTGCGGAATCTCACAGGTTTCTTTTATTACATGTCTTTTAGTGCAATTTTACTCGTGGGTAGCTTAGACATAAATTCACCTATTGATTTTCAATTTTATAAATGGACACCTATACGAAACATCCATTATTCATAAAACGTATAAATGAAACAAAGGTTTTCCCTTAAATCTAGGTTAATAATGAAAATTGATTGTTAAAATGTGATGTTCTATGCAAGAGTAATGATCCACGTAAATTAGACATTTTAGAAGAAATAATTTATAAAGTAATAATATTTGAGATACGGAATCTAGATGGGGTTAGAAATAGACACCCGAAAAGTTCCCCCCCCCCCCCCCTCATTTAGGGGTAGAACGTCCCTTTTTTGCAAGAAACCACCCCTGACGCGGACTTAAAGCTGGTTTTTCAATTTTATCTTGTAAACCGTTCGTCGGAAGAGAAAAAGTATAGGAAATAAAAAATTTGTCTTTAAATTCTGCATAAGAAGTGTCTTATTAATCTTATAGCTTATCCTCACCTATTTCGCGCTAACAGCCTCCGAACAGAAGGCTAGTTTGGAACGCACAGGTAAAAATCGATCATATTCGAAGTTTCACAGCGAATATCTTAAAACCGGTTACTTTAACGAGAAAAATGCTCAGAAATGAATTTATAGAGCAAAATTCACTTCATAAGATGCATGTATAGCGGATTTTGACGCAAATGATTTTTATTAATTTTCCCTTTTTTTCACACATATGCGTTTATAATTATACGTAAAATATGTATAGTACCGACGTAGATATAAGGACGGCCTCAGGCTATACCCGGAAGGATTACGGCAATAAAAACTTCAGACATAAATAATTACCATAAAAGTATATACCTACCTATAGTAATTATATTGTATTTTCTGTATCATTTTATACACTTCTCTCTGAAAATTAAATATAAGTAAATTAACAGCCATTGTTTTTTGCAAAAAAAGAGACGTTTCAACTCTAAATGGCGGGGGGAGGGAACTTTTCAGGTATCTATTTCTAACCCTATCACGCATCTCAAATATTATTACTTTATAAATTATTTCACTGTTTTTTAATCTAATTTGCATGTACTATAAATATAGTAATTAGGCAATCCAAACCACGTGACATCCAACATGGCGTCTGTGGGCGTCGAGGGCAAACATTAATTTTCAATCGTTAAACGTTTGTTTTTTTCTGTTGGCTTGGCTACGTTTCAGGAATTTAGTAAAAATAAATCCGTGTTTGCCAATTGTTTGCCCACAACGCCATATTTTAATAGGTCGTTGGATTGCTTAATACATAACAATAATTATAATATGCAGAGTTACTACAAAAGAAATAGACACTTTTAATGTTCTATAATTCAGAACTAATACTGTTATAATAAATTCGTTTAAAATTATTTTATAGGGTAATTCTTAAAGTCTACTTTGGTAACTCACAAGTGTTCAATATTTGCTTCTTGTGTCACGTGACACCAGGGGCGGCTTAAGGGCCGGGCAACCCGGGCGGTTGCCCGGGGCACCGGCTTGGAGGGGCGCCAAATTGAGGGTAAAGGAGGGGCGCGTCAGAGGGCAAAAAGTTTTTTAGGATTTTTAATAGTACCCACTCCATGAGGCGATACATTTTTTTTTAGATTTTTAATAGCATCCCCCTCCCATGAGGCGAGAACATTTTTTTTCAGATTTTTAATAGCACTACCCCATGAGGCGAAAAATTTTTTTTTTCTGATTTCTATTTGCACTCCCCCATGAGGCGATAAAAAGTAGTGATCGCGGAGTTCGAAGGGATATCCTTGTACTTTAGTATGAAGTACGTCCGTGATGACCTCAGGAAAAAGCGCCAAAAATGCTCCCGCCCGGGTGGAAAATTTATCTTGAGCCGCCCCTGCATGACACACATCAAAGCGATAGTCTAGTTCATTCCAAACCCGCTGTAACATATCTGCACTTACCACAGTACTGGTGATGCGTTGTTTCAACTCACCTAAATAATTAGGAAGCGGAGGGATGAAAACCTTATCTTTCACAAATGCCCAAAGGAAAAAGTCGCACGGTGTAGGATTGGAGCTCCTTGATGGCCATCTTTCGAGAGAGCGGTTGACGTCTGTTGCACAGCGCTGTGGAAGTGTTTCGTATAGACATGTTCTAAGAGTCAGGTGATAGTGGGGGGTGCTTCATTATATTGGAAGATGAAGTTACTCCCGTCCACATGTAGTTGAGGCATCAAATAATTGACTCACAAAATAAAAAAAGTATGTTGTACCAAAAAAGAGACCATCATGTACTCACTCTGACATTAATTTGGATTTGGATTTGAATTTGGACCTCAGATTCGGATTCAGCGCGCCAAAATACGTGGGGGTTTGAGGTCTTTTTCTGGTACAACATACTTTTCTTTTTTTGTGGGGCTATGTTAACATTTGTCATATGTAGCTCCTGTTACTGCATTTTATTCAAAAAGGAAGGGACCCTACACCTTCTTGCGGGATACAGCACAGAACACATTCACTTTTGGAGAATCCCTCACATGCTCCACTGTCACTATCGGACGTTCAGTCCCCCACATTGCGACGTTGTGCTTATTCATTATTGCAATATGTAAGGCGTGATTTCCAGTCGCTTGCGTAAAATTTCCCACACAGTTTATTGTGGAATTTGTGGTTCCAAACTAACACGTGTTATTGACTTGGGGGACTTTGTTGGTAAGCAGCACGAACACGTTCCACTGTTTATTTCGACACGCGAGGTCTTCCCGAACATTTTCCTTTACATAAACACCCTATGTTTTCATTTTTTTTGGACTAATCGTAGATTGACTATCCAGTAGTTGGTGACTTTTTAAAACGTGTTTGAAAATGACGTTGAACACCAGTTGCGCAGTTCGCTTTGGCAAATTAAAGCACAGAAAATTATTTATCCGCAGCGTTTGCCGCCATCTTAGCTATTATGCTTGCGCAGTACAACTGTCTTATCGAAACTTTTACAGTTCTTCAACCTAACAGTTCAAAATTCATGTAGATATTACAGATACTCTTTGCTTTATACAATATTAAAAGTATCTACTTATTTAGTAGTAATCCTGTGTTGTTCTTAAGTGACTGACATTTTTCAATGAACGTCCAATTTACAAATGCTATTAGGTAGAAAATAACATGAAAAATAGTTTCCTTTATAAAAAAATCGAAAATTCTCTGTTGAATGCGCTTTCAATACCAGGTTCCAGTAATTTTATCTGAATTTTCAAACTTTACGATGCATTTTCTTCTACCAAAAACTTTATCTTTTAACCCCCAACCAAAAAGAAGTAGCTTATGAGTATGGCTCGTATGGATGTTCGTAATCCTTCACATAACTATTACCTCAACCGATTTGAATGTGGTAAGGTTCCCTCCAAGATGGGCTCAATTTATTTGTAAATTTGATCGCCATCTTGATTTCGTCATTTTGGACTTTAAAAGTTTTCCGATCAAAATGATATTTAAAATGTAATAATGCTTTTGACAGTGGAATAATGTTTTGGAGTGGTATTCATAACTTCTTCAAACTGGATTCATCATATTGAATTTTCTTAAAACTTGCCCGATTTGTGTGAATACAAAAAATGTACTAATATAAAATAAAACTACGAATTTAAAAACCCCGACCAAATATAGTCGGAAATGGACATGTCGAAGAATCTGGAAAATCCTGCATTGGTCCCCAACAAATATATTGGATATACGTTGCAGTCAGCAAATCAATGATCGCTTGATAATCGTAGGGGCTACAGCAAATGGCCAAAATTAAAATCAATGACTGTCAGAGACAGGCATACCTGGCTATAATTGGTGTAATAAGTACCACAGCGTCAGCTGCTTTGGGAATCCTTCCAGATCTACCTCTATTTAACATCTACCTGAAGAGAGAGGCCAGGTGGATGTTATACAGACTAAAAAGGGCGGTTATTAATATGCCGCAGGCTAGCATCATGGAATGCATTATGTTGTTAATGACATAGATAGACACGACATCCTGGGAATGCCTTCAGATGTGGTGCCTTACATAACCAGTTACGAGCTGGATTTTAACATCCTGTTTTCTGGAAGAAACGAATGAAATTGATATAAGACCAATCTAAAATGGGCAGATAATTGTTGGCTCACAGGCAACTTCAACACTCCGAAAGGAACTGGAGTCGGAGTATACAGTTGCAACCCAAAGGTAGGAATAACTTATGAGGCTGGGTAATAATGCGACTGTCTTTCAGGCTGAAATGTGTGCCATTGAACTGACAAAATATAACGAAGCAGCCAACTCCTCAGCCAGGGGAGGTACGGTATCGAAATTTATCGGACCAGAACCAAAACTTGGCATTTCTTCAAGCACCGCCAAAACAATTATCTTAACCCAGACTGAGAGAAAAATATTCCAGTACTGGCAGCAACTACAAGAGTAAGTTCGTTCAAACGGTTTATTACATATCCTTTAAAATCAAAATCTAAAACATTATTCTATTACACCTGAAAACTCTAGCTGGCGTATACACTGGGCACTGCAAATTAAATCATCACATTCTCAGTCTTCCACTAAGTTTAGAGAATGATGAAACGGCACAGCACATTTTATGTACCTGTCCTGCTGCAAAAAGAACCCGGTTCTCACTGTTTGGACAACGTGGTCAGAGAAACTGGAAGGTTCCTCACGTAATAAAGTTCTCGGCTTGTAGATTGTAGATTGTTCAAGGGATCGCTCGGCTCTTTAAGCCCTTCTTCACATTGACCTAAAAGATCTTTTGTGAACTAACCTATAATTAATTAGTTGTTGCCTAGGGCTCCCAAGCTTTTTACAAAATTTGTGATTTTCCTAGGGGCTAATTTCTCTATGTCTTCAGGCGTGAGTTCCACCTATTCTAGGTATTTTAGCTTAGTGCGGATTAGCATCTTGCATTCGCAAAGAATATGTTCCGCAGTTTCTATTGCAGTATAACAGTATCTGCAAGTATCATTGTCTGTATTGCTCATATTTCTAAGATGATATCTCAAGGATCAATGGCCTGTTAAAAGGCCTGTCAGCAGCTTTGAGTCGGACTTTTCGAGTTCGAGAAACCTTGTGGCATTTTTCGCTTGTCTTTAGCCTGGAATATTCACCCAGTAGGACTCTTTCTGTTCCTTTTCCCATTTTTGGATCTCGTCGGTTATGTGTGGATAAGCCACGAAACGGTTCGGGCCCAAAATATGGGGCTTCAGCATCTTTTTTTGCAAGGGCGTTAGCTAATTAATTTCTTTCTATTTGCTGATGCCCTGGCACCCACATCAAGGTAACCTTGTATTTTGCCAATTGTGTCAGGGATTTTCTGCATTCCCAGGCAATTTTGGACTTAAATGTGTAGGATCTCAGAGCTTTTGAAGCTGCCTGGCCTCTAAAAGTATATAGATCCTTACTCTTCGAATGCCTTTATTTATGCATTCCTGGGCATATAGGTCTATAGCATACATTTATGCTTTGAAGATGGTTGGGTCTTGCCTAGGGCTCTGGATAGTCTGCGATTAGGCCCCGCTACGCCCAGGCATCTTCGGCCCATCTGTGTACCAGATGAGTGACCCCTTTTCCACTGCAGTTCTTCGACTCTGCTCGTCTAACGGCTCTCAATTTGCACAACAAAAGGACAGACAAAGTCCCGCTTGATTGGTGTTGAGTCAGTGAGTTTGTTCATGGATTCCAGTGCAATTGATCCTCAGAATTCTTAATTAACCAACCAGATCGCCTGGTTTGAATATCTGCTGCAGCCTTAGGGCACTGAGTGCTGCCCCCTTCCTTACATGCAGATGTAGAGGAAGCAGGTTTAGCATTGCCTCCATAGCTGCTGTGGGACAGGAGCACATTGCTCTTGTAATCCCTAAGCAGGGAAGGCGTTACAACTTCTGCAACTTTCCTTGTGTTAATTTTGCTTTAGTTTCTGGCCACCACACACATGATGCAATGGCTTTATCAAAAAGCTGAACTTAATGAGTGAAACATAATTAGGACATTAGATCAAGCAGTCGTCTTGAAGGATCTGATAAGTCCACTTACATTTGAATTTAACCTAACCTAACATACAAAATCTGTACAACTGTACATAATACGGAATCAGCAAAAAACAGCTTTTAAAAGATACTACGATGCTTAAAAATACATCATATTTTGACTAAAAACTCTGGCAGTTATATAAGTTACACAGCTGGGAAAAAATATGTATGTAGTCAAGATATGATCATTTTTAGCAACACAATAGGTAAATACTAAATCAAATCAGATTTATTTCATGTTTAAAAATACAATTTCTTCTCGACACTCGTTTCCGTGTCCAGCCGGACATCCGCTAGCCAAAGCTCTGCGGCAGTTGAAGTTCAAATTTTATGCATAGTTTCTCGTTTAAGATTTGGTAAGGGGTATTTAATATAACTTGATATGAACTGTTAGTTACATGTAGCAATAAAAGCGTAGAAATTTACTTCCATGTTAGGTATTCATATATCGACTGAAACAGGCGTTAATTATTATTCATTTCCTCACACTATTTGTGCTATTTAGATGTTTATTCTAGACACAACGGTTCACTCAATAAATTTTTATCATTCCCACCCATTTTCAACAAAATAATACATTATTCACCCCGTCTTTGTTAGGTAATCTTATTGACCTAATTTTTTACTGCTATCCAAATTTCTCCGTTTCTGCTGATTTATTTCATTCTCGGGGTCGTTTGCGTAAAGGATCTAGAAACAAATTAAAAAGCAACATTTGTTAAAGTTAATCACACATAATCTAATAAAAAAATAAGTAGTTGTGCCAGTTTGCTTGTTTAATCTTCAACATCGTTTGTTCAACCCTTTCATAGTACATAAATTTCAACGATAATAATTTTTTCCATTTATTTAACATCAGAATTTTTTCGCTAATAATAATAATAATAATAATAATAATATAATAATAATAATCTACTTCTGGGATAATGCAACATCTACTGTTTGCGTGTACTTATCTTGCGCGGAAGCATTTCCTTGATCGATACAACAGAGTAGAGGAAATAGTGCACCAGGAAATCTGCAAAAATAAAAATGTTGTTAATGAAACTCTTTCTAGAGAACCAAGAAATACAAATATATTAGGACAAGGGAATTGTTACGGATAAGGAAATCAGACATAACAATCCTAAACAAAAAGGAAAAATGGAGCACATTATATATGTTACGAATCTTCTTGATGAAAATGTAAGAAAATCCAGAACTGAAAATATCAGTAAGTGTCAAGACCTAGCGAATGAACTCAAAACTATTTGCTTACTTGAGAACGTTTCCACAGTGCTCATGGTAATATCAGGTAATGAGTTGACAGATAATGAACTGCCTATTGCGCAAAATCAGCTGGGTATATCTGACCGTTAAAGGGTGATAGAACTCGCGCAAAAAGCTGCAATCCTAGGTACCTGTAGCGCGGTTCGAGGATGTTGGCCCATTAGCATGGTCGTTTAAACCCCGTTTGACTTTGAACTATGAAAACTAACACTTAGTTGTGAAAAAAAATAAGCGCCTTTATTATATTCCACGAAATATATCACAGAAAAGAACACCACTATTTAAACTTACTTATATGGCATATAAAGAGGCAAGTATAATATGTCACAATCGGTTGGTACACAAACAATTATGACCATCAGATTTACACTTAACCTTAAATGAACCGGTTGCATACTTTCATTCATGAACTTAAAATGAGTCTAACGAAAGAGCCAAAATATATAATATTAAGCAAACGGTAAATATTACAATTTTTCTGTACAGGACCCGTAAATAATGTTTATTTATTGAAAGACATTTTTTCCTCTGTTGATTAACGTAGGATTGCAGAGAGAGTAACTTAAAACGCTTCACGATTTACGTCTCTTGCCACGGTCTGCTTAAGCTCTAGTTTGTGAGAATCCGGATGAAGGGATTAGATTAGATTAGATTGTAAATGGTTCATTAGGATATGAGGCGCCTCCTTCGTTTCATCATAGGAAGGTGTGATATATAAAAAATATGTGTTCCCAGTATTTATAGGATTTCCATAAACAAAGTTTATATTTTTGCTCGTAGGGCGATATCATTATGTTAGTGGACGAATTCTGAACAACTTTCAAAATGTCCGTCAGTTCCACCGTCCCACAGTGTGAGAAAAGTACCATTTTTTGACAAAAAGCTGTTGACAGTCTGCATTTTATCTGATTTGAAAATCAACCGGAAAGATACTCGTAAAATATTGTACTTTAAGATAGTACTGCGGCGAAGAAGGTTAAAATTAACAATCTATAAAAAAATTCCCTAGAATACACATATTCGTGATTATAAAATAAAAGGGATGAACAAAATAATCAAAACAATATACCTTTATGTTAACAGATAAATTTCAATAAAATATTTCAGAAAAAATTGTTTTGAAAGTTTATTATTAAATAAGCTAAACGTTTAATGATATACAGAACATTTTTAGATGTATAAATTAAGCGAAATCACATTTTTATCAACCTTACAATATTTTAGAAAAACCTAATGCAAAGTTGTTATGAATAATTCTTCAATAATTGCATATTATTATACCATTATATAATTCTTAAAATTCTACACTACTAGTAGTAATAAAACTAATATAACTTAATTCACAATATAATAATAATTCCAAGCCCTCCATGCAAACCACATCGAAACTAAAATTTTCTGATGCATAAATATAAATTTTAGAATTAACACCATGTAGTGCATATAAAATAGAAATGTTACAAACAATATTACTATTAGCGCAGGAGTTTTAGTCAATAAATCGCTTCTACCCTGAATTAATTATTGTAAAGCTGAAAATTTCCAGGATTGTAGTTTTGGTCCAGGACAATACGTAACAAAAGTCCCCTACTCTCCCCCGTCGGCTTCCCTGTTTTTTCGGGGCAACAAGGACCTGAGTCGCAAAAATTGCAGAGCTGGCTATAAAGTGCAACAGAAAGGTTGTTACTGGTCCGATTTGGGTCGAAATGATCATAATAGATTAGGAGAAGCATATCCGTTAATATTTCAGATGTTCCATGTATATTTTTGTTCATAATTTTCCGTTCTAGTTCTGTCAACATTTCAAAAATTTTTAAAAATTTTAAAAAATCTTAAAAAATTTGAAAAAATTCCGAAATGGCGCCATTGCGGATAAATGAAGACTTGGAATCGAAAACGTATCCCAATAAACATTTCTTTTCATACATGTCTACCTTCTCTGTAGCCTCACCCGTTACGGAGTTACGCCACTCTGAGTGTCGCAGCGCGGCCGCGCCCGTCATGGTCCCGGTGGGTGGAACTGCCCTGGCTGCGTTCATGAGACTTGTTGCAAATTCCTGTTTATATATTATTGGTGTTTTATAAGATTTATTAAATTTAATTTTACTTGTCAGACTCAGTAAATGACTTTATTCGGCAGCCGTCAAGATTTTGACTGGACAATTCTTTGGTGATGTTAAGCTCTCCAGGAAACATCGAGTAAAGCCGCTTGCATCAGTTCAAAGAAGTGTTGTTGTCCGCGATGAAATCGTGCCTGTAATCAACTCAGCACTCTTCATGCGGATAGTTTGTGTGTTGAAATCCGAGGAAGTTTTGAACTGTCTACTAGACCACCTGCTCGCTTCGGTGAGGTGTCGATGCGGAAGACTGCAAATTCAGTTATTCAAAAGTTTTTTCCAAGCACTACACCTGAAGAACTTACTGACAGTGGGCTAGTTGCTCGACGGTGGTTACCTTCTTCACCTTGTTTGGCTTCATCCCTCAATTTTTGGAGAAATAGCCCAGGCATACGTCAGGTTTGTTCAGAAGCGATTTGGATCATCTATTACTCGATGGGTATGAACAAAATTCAACGAAGGCACAAGAACAGCAGCGTGGTCACCATCATCGCCCAGGACACAGACATCCTGGCCGTGCTAGTCGCCCGTGCTAGAGATAACATCTCCAAGGGCACTTCAAGCGGACGAGTGTTTAAGATACAGGAGATCAGGAGCAGTCCTGATCAAATGAACGACTCCATTCTCTTCTGCCATGCCATGACAGGATGCGACACCATGTCACCTCTGTACAGAATGGGAAAGCAAAAGGCGTGGAAGCTTCTGAAGAAGAGACCTGAATGCTCCGCGGTCTTTTCACAACCTGCACCTGGAAAAAGGACTGTGGCCGCCGCTGGGGAAAGATTTATCGTAGCCTGTTATGGAGCCAGTGAGCAGAAGAGCTTGGACCAGCTACGACTAGTCCGATACAACCAGAGCGTGGCAAAGCAGTCGGTGACAGCCTCCTCTGATTTGGCAAGCCTCCCGCCAACGATTGCCGCATATGAACAACATCCATTACGCGCATGCTTTCAGGTGAGGACGTTAGAGAGAATAGTGGGATGATTCAATCTGATTCAATCTCTCGAAAAGCTTGCAGTAATCAAGTAATGTGCGTGTTCATTTTTACAAGTTCAGCAATGGCTAGACGTCAAGCTCAACCCGGAGGAATGGGGATGGATATCAGGAATCCATGGCCTCATTCCTGAATAACCAAGGCAGCCAGCACTTGAGATAGCCTGCTACGGCTAATTTCCTGTGCCTGCAAGGCAGACTGCGGCGCCCGGTACGAGTGCCGGAATTCTGGTCTGAACTGAAGCATCATGTGGAGGAGCTGTAGAGGATCCACAAACAGCCAGTCAGTGGATATGGATAATGATCTGGACGACTCCTCTTCCCAGTAAATCAATAATGTCTTGCCAAATAAAGTCATTTATTGAGTCTCATAACTAAAATTAAATTCAATAAATCTTATAAAATTCCAATAATATATAAACAGGAATTCGCAACAAGTCTCATCAACGCAGCCGGGGCAGTTCCACCGGAAGCATGACGGGCGCGGCCACCGCGCTGCGACACTCAGAGTGGCGGAACTCCGTAACGAGTGACGCTAGAGAGAAGGTAGACATACCAATGGAAAGCCCAAAGTATGAATAGAAATGTTTATTGGGGTACGTTTTCCCCCCCGAGTCTTCATTTATCCGCAATGACGCCGTTTCGGAATTTTTTGAAATTTTTTAAAATTTTTGAAATGCTGACAGAACTAGAACGGAAAATTATGAACAGAAATATGCATGGAAGATCTGAAATATTAGCGAATATGCTTCTCCTAATCTTTTGTGATCATTTCGACCCAAATCGGACTAGTAACAACCTATCTGTTGCACTTTAAAGCCAGCTGGTAGGGAACTTTTTGCTACGTGTTATCCTGGACCAAAACTACAATCCTGGAAATTTTCAGCTTTACAATAATTAATTCCGGGTCAAAAACTAAAATTCCTGGGCTATATCTCTAACTTTAATAAAACATTGGTACCTATATTTATTTAAATAAAGCGCATACTTTGAAGCGCCATATAAAGTTAGATTACATTTTAGACAGCCTTTATACTCTTTCACAAAGACAAAGATATCATCCTGTAAATCATCAGGTTTTTCAAAAATGTTATCAAACTTTACCAACAACCACTGAATGCATGTATAAAAAATATTTCAGAGTTAACCGTGTGAACTATTATTGGTGTCACGTTAGACATAAAAAAGCTAACACCTTGGCAGCGTTTAACCAAGATCGATTTTGATTAATCTAAATGACATTTATAAAAATGTTTCCACATTAAAAAAATGTGCATTTGCCTCATTAATTGTTTAACAAATTATTGTTGATAATATTAACAAAATATTAAAAACGTGGTAATTTTTTTTATTAATTATTGATGCAAATGTTTATATTTTTGATAAGTTATCACAAAAAAATAAATATTAAAAAGATAAAAAAAATGCTAGGTATAAACAAATTATTATAGCAAAATAGGTTTGGTTCATTTTTAAGAATTTCGGTACAAAACCGTTTTTTTTTTGGTTGCTTATTTCAAATTTGATGTTGAAGATAATTTAAAAAAAATAATGTAAGTTGATATTATTATTATAGAATGTTTATTCAAACGTTTGTATATCATCAGTCATGTTTTAAGACTTCCTGCATCATTTATTTTCATAGTTGTTGAAGAGTTAGAAAAGTTCGTCATTGCTTTCACCGCAGGCTATGACTTAATGCAAGCCAATTTCCCTACAACGGCAAGCAGATCCATATCCTGTCTTACAGTTGCAAAAAATTACTTTTAAACATTTTCTATAATGATAATGGATGTTAGTAGCTGGTTGTTATCACGCTTCCATCTCCATTCCTGCGGTAATATGTCATTTCCTATGGATACACTGTTTTGTATGCTGTGCAGCTGCATCGGCTGTAGGCAACGAAGATAACAGTTGTACACAACTATTCTTTGTCGTAGCCTTGACGAGACTTTTGTAAAGATGTCCAGTTATGGCTAGAATAATAATAATATTAACTTAATGTAATTTTTTTTTTACTTATTAAAACCTCCATATTGAGTCCGCCATTTCAAATTTAGTTATTTTTGATATAGTTGATCACACAATAATTTGTTTAGCAAACGAGGATAAGCTCATATACTTGTTGGATTACCTTCGCACAATAAGCTCTAAGTACGGATTAAGTTTAAACTATAACGAAACAAAAATTATGGATAGGAAGTTAGAATATTGTCTCTATTGAAAACATTTTTGCACTGTCCAATCATGCCATATTAAACATTATCCTGATTATGCATTTTTTTATTAACACTCTTTGTATGTTATTGGCAACTCCCCCGTTCAGACACGATTTCATCTATATTATTGCAAGCCATGTTGAGTTGAGTTTAGTACAAACAAAATCAATGTGTTTGTTCCACTTTAATTTACTATCTAAGGGTATTCCTAAGAATTTTGCAGATTCAGAAAGTTCAATATTATTTAGTGTTTCAAAATTTAAGGGTAATGGTTTTTTTACATAGAAATTTAATGAGGCTGTTTTCTCGTTATTAAGAATTAGATTATTCCGTTGACACCATGCCTTTAGTTCGTCTCGCACACAATTCAATTTTACTGAAAGTTCTTCTTGGGTAAGGGCTGCTATAGTTACAGAGGTGTCGTCGGCGAACCTAGTAACTCTGCGTTTAGGCATATTTGATGGTAGATCATTTACGTAAATCATGAAGAGCAGAGGTCCCAATACAGAACCCTGCGGAACTGCCACGTTAATATTTTTAGTCTGAGATTTAACATTTTCATATTTAACCAATAATTTCCTGTTGAAAATATATGACGAGATCCATTATAATATGCTTCCTCTAATTCCCACTGCATATAGTTTTTGATTTAAAAACTCGGTATCGACTGTGTCAAAAGCCCGCGAAAGATCAAACATTAAAGATAGAACATATTTCCCATTGTCCAGTTCCTTATATACAAAATTTAGTAGCTGATAGGAGGCAGTTTTTATGGACATATTTTGTCTAATTCAGTGAAAGCCAGATGACAATAGGCGAAGAGGAGGAGGCCTTCTGAACGTTGAGCTGTTATCACCAAGGAGCTGATGGGAAAAAGTTTCGTTGAGGCTGTGTGCCTTACAGATAACCGCGACGGATGATGCGATACTGTGAGACGGGCGTCATTCAACAAAAGAGGCCAACTAGAATAATTAGATCACAAAACGTCTGCCAAGGCGTTGTGAGTAAGAAGAAGAAAGAACCTCGCACGGAATGGTAGGAAAATGGCCCTCAGTTAAATTCCACCAAATTTTAGTATGTTGTAGGTCTTGACCTCCTGAACAATAGTTCTCATGGGTAAAAGTCAATATAGCGCAAGTCACTGCTTGTCGAAGACGGCGCGGCGCGGCGCGGCGCGGCGCGGCGCGGCGCACGCAACACTACGAAATACAAATCCTCCCGCAATTCTAGTAAATAATGGTTATGATTCAATGACTGTTTAACATTAGGTTCTTCTTTCACTCGAATACTCATTGGCGATAACCGAGTGGTGCAGGTTATTTCAATAACCGCATAACCGGTTATTTTTCATCAATGGTATTAGAATTAGGATTTTTTTGGAATACTTCAATGCTGTTATCAGGATTATTTCTATAATATGCCTGCTTAATGGCACACATACATTCGCATATAGATGAGTAAACAGCACTATTGGAATACATAAATATGAACATATGTTAATTCGTGTAGGGTAGGAACAGTATACTAGTTCTTTGATTCCGCGCTTAATGGTTCTGTCTTCAACAAGTAGTGGCTTGAGCTATATTGACTTTTGAGCATTGTGCCCATGAGAACCATTGTTCAGGAGGCCAAGACATATAACATACTAAAATTCGGTGCAATTTAATCGAGGGCCATTTTCCTATCATTCCGTGCGAGGTTCTTTGTGTAGAAAACTAATGGGGTAAAATCATACGCTTTTAATGGGTAAACATATTTAAAAACGTCATTTGGAACCCATTAAAAAGGTTTAATCAAGATCAGTCGTGGTTAACCGTCCTCCGAGGTATAAACCTAACGTGACTCCACTAAATGTTGCAAGGTATATTTCACAAAATTGCAGCCGGGATAACAACGAAATGTTGAAAAATCTACGGAACATTTCCATAAATAATATTTTTTCAATTATGTATTTCTTATATGTATCATATACAATTATCTGTGTTACACAAAACCACCTTTGTTTGAATGCATAAAATATATACCGGTACATTATTTCTTGTTTTAGGATGCTTGTTCAGCGAACGTCTTTGTTTGGAAGAAGAATGGTGCTATGATGGTAAGTTGATTGAATCGGGGAGCTAAAACGCTGACTTTACTGAATTGACAGTGGTCGCGCCGTTACTCTCAGCTTTTAGAAAAGCAAATACGGCAACAATACACTAATTGATTTTTTTGTCTACAGACTTAGCGTTCGGACGTTGTCTGCAGGCAATTGGAGATGTCGACGAGGACGATCTATATAGGTATGTTTTCGAACTGTTTATTAATTAAATGTCACTGCCTGTCAGTTGAAATGAAGTACATGGGACAAATGAATTCTAGGAAAGCATTACTTTCAAATACATTATTTTAATTAACAGTGGGAAAGATTTGTGTGATCGAAAATAATTAGTCTGATTTTCTCGGTAAAATGTAAAAACAAAATTTCTTGGCAAAAACATGTTTACGAACATTAATTTAATAACTACAATTTCATTATGTACATTTTTTAACATTTTTGTTTTTATATATTTTTCAAGAGACTCATCCGAGCGACATTGTATTGTTTTTAAGCAGACTGTATTTAAAATGGGGAAATGAATAATGAAATAGATATAGTAGTGGAGTCAAATTAAGGATCAAAATAGGTGAATAAGGAATTCTCTGGCTACAGCAATTTTATTGTTTTAACTTGTTGCAGGTATAATAACAAGTGCTGTGAGCAGTTTTGTATTAAATCCGTCCATGGCTTCTTGTAGAATATTTATTTTTCAACACAGAAATTTTCTGCTATTTTCTTTATTATCTCAGGCCATAGTAATCGTATCACGAAAACAAAAATACCAAACTGTTTGCAATAAAATTATGAATAAGACTAGGCATATGATAAAATTTTTTGATAATTTGTTAATTTGTAAAAAAAATAAAAACCACCAAAAATTGCCTTTTGTGACAGTTTAAGAAGTATAATATAATAATGTATCAATTTTAACCAAAATAATAATATAATAATACGAATATAATAGATGTAGAACCATGCCCTTTATCAACAATGATATCTAAATTTCCATCGCATTCTGTTTAAGTGCATTGACTCGTAGGAGGACAATTTTTCTTTCAAATTGTAGGTTTTTATATGTGTTTTACAGTGGTGTTTAGAAAGAGAACCTAAACCAATTTTTTGGAATTTGATTGTAATTATGGATATTGCACGTATAAACAATTTCAAATAACTACATGAATTTGTTGTAAAACCAAAAACGATAAGCGAATTATGAAAGTAGATGAAATAACCAACGTTTAAAAGAAAGAATGATGCTCTACTTGCATTTGAATCCGTGATACGTTAGTTTTTGCGTTTTAGTCGATTATAAATAAACATACTGATATATTTTTTTGAAACTTGGGCAGATTGTTCCAGTTGTTTCAGTTTTGTGCTTATGTCTCTAACCATTAGCGACATCGAAATTATGATTACATATAAAATGAAGATGATAAAATTCTCTACAAAAAATGGTACATGCATTTTTCTTGTATCTCTATTATTATACTCGTTGGCAATACGAAAGCAAAGAATATATTGCATTTAGTCGACAGATGTGTAAATATCGTCCATAGAGAAAAAAAAATATCAATCAAGAAAAAAATCCGGTTTATTGAAATTTGAACAATAAATTAGTGTTAGCTAGAGGAAGCCCCAGCGTTCTTGAAAAAAAATCGATCAGTAAATAAAAAGGTTATGAAACATTTTATGAAAAAAAATCGGCCATTTCGGAAAGCGGCTGGAACTTCCCCACTCGGTGGATCTTTGTAGCCGAAAAGAGTACTAAAAAATATGAACGATCTCATTTAACTATATTTTTTATTTATCTTTTGACAGTTGTCGAAAATTTTTAGGTTGGTATTGCACTTGGTTTGGTTTTTAGGTTATGTTAATGTTTTTTAGGTTATGTTAATGTTTTTTAGGTTGTGATTGCCGGAAATATTTCCGGCGTTGTGTCGGAAATGGATTCAAGTTTCTCAGACTTTTAATGTCACTGTCACTTTTAATAGTTTTTTGTCAAAAAACTTACTTTGGGCCCAGTTATTTAATTTTTTTCACGGAAACCAAATCGAAAGGGTGCAAGTGTAATATATCGTACAAATTGTAAGTAATCTTAAAATAAATAACTTGTTGTGTCGAAACGGCACTAAACGTAATCCGATCTCACCCAAAACCTTTTTAGATCTTCTGGAGCACTAAAGAAACCCTCATGCAAAGTTTAATCCAAATCCGTTTAGTAGTTTCGCCGCTATCGTGCTAACATACATACACATACTGATTTTTCAAATACCACTTTTTTGGGTTCCTGGGACCTCACAACGTAAAAATTTGATGTTATCTCAATTTTCGATTTTGGACCAATTTCAGTAGGTAACCTCCCACAATTTTATTATGGGGAGGTTAAAATACACTTGAAGAGTATTGTACTTTTTGATAAGATTGTAGGTTTAAGTTGCAATTTTAATGATCTCCAGATGATACCATTTTGACTGTCAGTATACCGCATCGGTCAGTATTCTGCAGTATCTTTTGTGTTTATAGAATCTTATAAAAGGCGTTCGGTGTTGCTATTGGTTAGAAACATAAGCAAAAAACTGAAACGGAGTGCCATTTTTCCAAGGCGGCGCGAGTGCATGAGATAGAGTTGAGGACTTTCAGTATTTCTACGGGAGCCCGCAATAAGTGCCCGTGCACCCCCCCTTCCCCCCGATCCTTGAGGACAATGTTTTTCATAAAGATTAAATTGGCTGCACTTTCAAAATGGCGTCCGTTAAAAAAAATTGCAAATATTGTTTTTGTCATTTAACACAAAAACTAAAAAAGATGGAGAAAAACTTACTGCACAAAAGACAAAGTGCATAAAATTTCCTACAATTTTGTCCCTACACAATATTTGGATAGGAGTTACCATTTTTCCTATAAATGCTTCAGCTCTTAAAATAAAATATAAAATTCAATATAAAACGTAATACTACGGGAGCCCACGCTAAGTGTCCGGGCACCCCCAGATCCTTGGGGGCAATGTTTTTCATAAAGATTAAAGCCTAAGGAACAATTTAAGACATGTCCCCCCCCAAAAAAACTGGCTCTAATTTCAAAATGGCGTCCGTTTAAAAAAAATTGCAAATATTGTTTTTGTCATTTAACACGAAAACTAAAAAAGATGGAGAAAAACTTTCTGCACAAAAAACAAAGTGCATAAAATTTCCAACAATTTTGTTCCTATACAATATTTGGATAGGAGTTACCATTTTCCAGATACCATTGTTGCCGTTTTCGAGATAAATGTCCACAAATAATATTATTATTATTATTATTAATTTTTTTCAGTTTATTTTATTTTTTGTTATGTTAATAATATAAAGTTATATTATACGCCTTACAATAATTGTCACAGTTATTTCCTCTAAGTGTTTTACCGATATATGAATTTCCATGTTTTCTTAATTTTGGACTCATTTATCTGGAAAATGGTAACTCCTATCAAAATATTGTATAGGAACAAAATTGTAGAAAATTTTATGCACGTTGTTTTTTGTGGAAAAAGTTTTTGTCCATCTTTTTTAGTTTTTGTGCTAAATGACAAAAACAACATTGGCAACAGTTTTTTTTAACATATGGCCGCCATTTTGAAAATACAGCCAGTTTTTTTTTGGGGACATATCTTAAATTGTTCCTTAGGTTTTAATCTTTATGAAAAACATTGTACCCAAGGATCGGTGGGGGGGTGCACGTACAGCCAGGGAGGGTTCCCCGACTATATGTTTAACAGTGGGCCTTAATGAACATACTATTAAGTTTGAAAACTTTATCAGTTCTTTCCCTCCAATTTTCTCTATTTGACTGGAGTAATATTAAGATCTGCTTTTTTCAGAAAAAAAATTGAAATATATGAAAAATTATTGAGTTTTGCATAATGTATGTTAAGGTTAAATTTACTCCTTAGCTCATGTCCTATCAATCTGCAAAGGAATATGTGGAATTACCAGTAACTCTGTATAATTGTAATAAAAAACTACTCATTTCAAGATTATGATTAATAAATTTCTAACCACCTATAGAAGTTATGACAAGTTATCGATCATCCTGGCGTGAAACTATATCGTCAACATTTCTTATAACGACTTTAATATTGAGAGATCATTAAATCTCCTAGTGGAAATTCTTTTACCCTATCTGGTACTATCTCTATCAGCAAAATTTTTTTTGCTCTTAAATATTGTTAGTGTTATCATTGAGATCGCTATAATCTACAGTATGTTATGACATGACTAATCTCTTTATATTGAATTCCTTCCATCTGCTTATGATGCGTTTATCTCTTGTTATTCACATTCCTCGATCTGTTATTTCAAGGCTCGGGAAATTTATCTCGGCGTCCGAGACGACTCTCATATAGACATAATATATTGAAAATTCCTACTAGAAAAACGACGAAATGGTGAGATATTCATCATTGCCAGCTACAATGTATTTTTGGTAATGAATTTAACCTAAAAACTGTAATGGTTCTTACAAAGATATATAATACATATCTAGCAAATAATAAAACAATTTTGAATCAAACACATATTTTTCTGTTCTGTTTAATATGTGTAGCGTGTTTATTATGTTTATTTTCATAATAATTAAATATAAAAACCCAATTAGCTGCTGGTAATATAAAACATTTTTTCCCAATAAAATAAACCATTTTTATATAATATTACATCATACGATACAAACAAAGTTAAGGATTAATGGCATAAAACTGCCATGTTCCGTGCATCACAAATGTACACAACGTGATAAAGTGAATTTTATTTTATTTTTTTTTTAATCGTGTTATTTATTCGTCTTATTTTTAATTTTTAATGTTCTGGCGGAGTTTAGCCGTATGCTATTCTACCACTCAACCAGGACGGATACACACACACATACACCCACATAGACAACATCATAACTCCCATTCCCTGCGACATTGCCATCTGTCGCAGATGAGACTCGAACTCAGGAGAGGAGAACGACTAGGCCGTGTCGTCTCTCACAAACCGCAGTCTAACTCACTATTACCGTCTTGGCTATACGTGAAAAACGCCACTACACATCCATACCGTAGCCAGGGTTCGAACCCAGGAAATCTACTATATTTGTGAAACGTATTGACAATTACCTAAGGACGTAGTTGATTCTTTTACAATAGGCTTCTTGCACAAAATATAATTTTAGCATTTTTAGAATCTTTACTTAAAACAAAATACAGCGTGTAAAGGATTTTTTCTTATTCTTTCTTTTACAGACGGTATTCAACATTAAAGTTTGAATAAATCCATTAGGCCCGCAAACAACGGGTGACGTCATGTGACAGGAGACGCACAGCGTTAGCGTACATTTTAAATTAAAAATGCCGGTGTCTTTGATCTTTACCTCAACGTCAAAGATGCCGACATTTTTTACACGCCTTAGAATTGTGTAGTCAACTTTACCTAATGTCAGATGGCGTCAACTTCAATATGAGTGTTTTCAGATATGCCCCTTCTCCCGGATATTAATCGGTTATTTAAATACTTTCCAGTTAGAAATTATGAAAACAGATTTGATAATTGCTGATGTTTAGTAACACTATATTAATATATATAAATTAAGTTAAAATATACGGCACATGCAAGAGGCCTATTGCAGTGTTGAAGGCATTCGATCCTGACCGAGTGTCAACATTAGATTCCAGTGTACAGGGGTACTCTTATATGTTTTTTTACTTATACGGTTTTATTGTCTCCTTTAATTAGGCGACGCCATCGAAATTGAGAAACATTGCTTTGACAAAATATCTTTTACTATACCTACACTGTGGCAATTCTGCACAATTACTAAAGGGAAAGGGTAGACCATCCGGGATCGCAGTTTCGCAATCCGTAGTATAAATCTAGCCATATGTATGTATGTATGTACAAACCTAGCGTAAAATTATACAGAGTATATGAGTCGACGATATACAAAAATGTGTGTTACTTTAAGGAAGTGAAAAATACATGGGTGCGTGTTAGTTCAATATTACATTCCCCAATAATCCCGTATAATAAACTGACCATATTAACTTTGGAGATTACGGAATTCCGTAAAAAAAGCACAAAGTGAGACATATTGTGTCATACTTGCATAAAAGTTTTTCCGTGCTGATCTAGAGCCAACCCTAATTTTAATATCACACAGATAAAATTCCCGAGCTCTGGTTATTGAGTTGTACTGCCGATGATAGAACGATGGCATCGTTTTATACTTTATCAACTTATAAATATGACCTGGTTATTACAAAAGAGAATATAATTCACGTGTCACATGGTACATTTTTGATTAATTTCATTGGTTAAAATACAAAAACAAAAGCGCATAATAGGCTATCAAATCGGTGATAATTTTATCACCGCATATTGACTGTCACTTGTTTTTAATGAATAAAATAGTTTACTGTCAAACTGACAGATCGTTTAAAATTTTTGACTTTTTAAAAAATTTATTTTCTGTTAACGTTCATTATATTCTCTCACCAAATATAACACGTGTTATGATTAATAATCGGTGATACCACTCGTTAAAACCTATAGAAAATTGAACTTGTGCTTCGCACTCGGTCAATTTTCATCGGTTTTACCTCGGGCTATCACCGATGGTAATCATAACACTAGTTATATTATCCCCGAATATACTTATGACACATTCAAGACTATGATGTTTATGACAAGACAAATAAAAATATTGGAATAACCGGTATTTACAGATCTCATAGCTGCGATGTAAATGACTTTAATACCCATCTGGACACTTACTTATCGGAATATTGCAAACTGGATACTGAAATCTTGGTTGGTGATATGAATATCAATATTGTAACGTGTTTCCACCCTTAGGAAACTACCCCTTGCAAATTCCGTGGGTTCCAAAAATTATAACAAGAGATGTCCACTAACACACTTTATTAAATATTTACTGGATACTTCACAATACTATTATTAATTTAAATACACTTTACTGACTAAAATCACAATGTTTATCACTTTGTTTATCCTTGAAGTCTTAACCTCACTTTCTATACTTTTTGAACTTTCTGAACTACTCGCCGAGAATGCGGTCGGTCTTTTATACCTAAAAATGTCAGATCTCGATTGTTCTGTGATGACGCCACCATTCTCTAGAGAATTCCAGATGTCACTTTGGAATCTTCTGGTAGGTTCTTTTTCGAGTAGGTGCAAATACACTACATTCATTGTAAGGGTTGTAACACATTACACTGCCCCCTCCTTAAGCCTGAACGTCCCGGTCAGGCAATTCAGCCTCTTTCACATACTTCGCCAGTCTATCCAAGTGTACGATCTTCATCTTGGACTTTTTGTTTCGTTGAATACGATAGACGACATCATTAATTCGGGTAATAACAGTATACGGTCCATCCCAAGGAGGTTGAAGTTTCGGGGATCTCCATTCCTTCCGCTGTGGGTTGTACAGCCAAACCAGATCCCCCACCTTGAATCCCCCTGTACTGGCATTCTGATCATAACGAGCCTTCAAGCGGTTACTAGTTCTATTCATCTGCTCTCGATCATTCTTTGGCTGTTCTCGACTTCCATTTCTGTAGTTGCTCATCGAAAATGGTTCTCCACGGGCAGCACAATTTTTACACTTGTGACACCAGGCCTCCACATCCTGGCGACTATTAACCCAATAGAACTGTTCACGTGCTCTACTCAATGTCTTGTTTATGCCGAAGTGTCTGCTGGACGTTTCATTATGCGCTTCCTGGAGTACTTCTGGTACACGACACCTGGGAATCACTAGACGCATGGCAACCTGCTTCCCATCTGGGCTTTCCCATGCTCTCCTCAAAAGCCCATCTACGACCGTAAGTGAATCCCATTGTGACCATAAAGCCTTCAGCCCCACTTCTTTGTTGGAAACATCCTTCCATGCCGGACGCGTTCCGCCTTCTTTTGCTCTCAACATGGGTTCGATTTCTACATCGCGCAATTGCTCTTGCCTCAGAGTTTCCTTTGGCCAACTGTCTGGAAGATCGACCTTGACAGTGTTGACTTCAACCATGTTCGGCACTTTTCTCACCTGAGGGTAGCGCTTGCAATTTTCCTTGTCTGGTTTTCTGGATAATGCAGGAGTTTTGACTACCTGCGTTGTCAACAGCCTGGTTTTCTCGTATTGGTTGTTCACTTTTGACAGAATAAATTGTTCGTTCCCAATTCTTAAGACTCGCTTTCCTACGTCAACGATAAACCCATACTGTTCCATAATGTCCAGTCCCAAAATGAAGTCATCCGTGATGTCAGCCACGATGACCCTGTGGTCGAACCTTAACTGTCCAATCTGCAAACCCAGGTCTACTTCTCCATGAACCGTAGCCCTGTCCCCCGTAGCTGTCCGGACGATCACTTCATTTTGCCTCTTGGTAATCTTTATGCCTGATATAAATCCTGGCCGTACTATTGATGACGTAGTACCTGTGTCGATGGTAAACAAACATTTCCTTCCATTCACGTGGCCTTGTAACAATAGACTATTCGAAATTCCTCGAAGCTGGGAAATCTTTATTTCTCTGGGGTCACTGCATTCCCTAGCCAGAACAACCCCATTGGTACTGCTTTCCTGCTTCTCTTCAAGATTCACAGCATTTACTCGACTCTCCGAATTCTGCTGTCGACAGTCTCGCTTCATGTGTCCTACCTTGCCGCAGTTGAAACATTTAATACCTCCGCTCGGCTTTCCCCTATTTTGTTGTTTTTCTTGGTTTCCGAGGCCATCCAATTTATCGCATAATTTGGTGAATATTTTCTGCATCTCAGTCAGCAAGGGGTTCTGGTTCATTTCTGGTTGCGATTCTTCGAGAGTCACAGCTCGCACTCTCGACCTTGGAGTATCCCTGTAAGCGGCTTCTACTTCGAGTGCACGCACCAAAGCTTCGCTACTACTTTGGTGTCTCGTCAGCCTCAGAACTCGCCTGACCTCTTCGTCCCTTATACCATCTAAAAAGGCCCCCACGGCTAATTGTTCCTGGAATTCTTTAGGTGCACTCGGATACGCCAGGTGTGCCAGTCTCTCTATCGCAGCTTCAAATTCTTGTAAACTTTCCCCAGCTTTTTGCATCCGGGATTTCAGCTGAGCCTGGTATAATTGGGCGAGATGTTGGTCGCCATATCTTAAGTCCAATGCAGCTTCCAAGACTTTGAAGTCCCTTTGTTTATCCACTGGGATAGTTTGAAGCAACTCTGACGCCTGGCCCCTTAACGCCAGAACTAATGCCATGGCCTTTTCCTCATTATCCCAGTTGTTCGCACACGCTGCTGCCTCAAACTGCCTCTTGTACGTTGTCCATGAGCTTTGGCCGTCAAAGGAGGGAGGTTTTAGTCGCTGACCTGATAATACCACCTGCTGGCTTCCTCTATCTCTCAACTGTCGTTTAAGCCGGTCTATTTCTCCCTTGACTTCTTCTTCGAACTCACTCATCTTTTCTTCAAACTGATTTACTTTTCCTTTTACTTGACCGACTTCGGTCTTGACTTCACCTACTTTATCTTCGACCTTATCTACTTTTTCTTCTACCTTGTTTATCTCTTCTTTGACTTCACTTTTGACAGAAATGATTGCGTCCTGTTGTATTTTTATTTGATCGCTCAGGATTTTCCTTAATTCCTCCTGGCGTCTTTCTTCCAAGTCTTCCATTATTTTTCTGAGTTCGTCTTTTTCCTCTTGACGTTGTCTTTCTTGCTCTTCTTTCTCCTCTTGCTGTCGTATCTTCAGGTCCTCCATCATTTCTTTCAATTCGGCTTTTTCTTCTTGGCGTCTTGTTTCTTCATCCTCTTTTTCTTTCTGACGTCTTCTTTCTTCATCCTCTTTTTCTTTCTGACGTCTTGTTTCTTCACCCTCTTTTTCTTTCTGACGTCTTATTTCCTGATCTTCCATAATTTTCTTTAATTCGTCCCTTTCTTCTTGACGCCGTTTTTCTTCCTCCTGGCGTTTTCTTTCTTGCTCTTCTTTATCTTCCTGCCGTTGCTGAGCCATCATTTTTTGGAATTGTTCGAATAAGTCCTGTATTTGTTTATCGGATGCCATACTTCTTGTTGTTACGGGCATACGATGAAATTAAAATAAAATAAATTTAACTGTCACGTCAATATCGGTAATGGAACTTTTCAGACAAATCTCGAAATAGCACGAAAAAGTCTTATCCAGAGTCTTTTGTCACTATCCAGTTCAGAGAATTTAATAATCTCCACTAATGTTCAAATAGAAGTCCTAGTAATTTTTCACGCACTAAATAAGTCTTTTTCAGTGTCTCTATCACTTCTCAGTTCAAAGGATCACACTAATGTCCTAATAAAATGTTCTACAATGTCTCAAAAAATGCACTTAACACTATTTTCCTGTCCGAAAATAACCCTCGAACAATGTCCAGTAAATTAGTCCACTGTGTTAGCACTAAACCTCGAGAATACTTCTCGAACACTCCAGCACAACTTCAGAGCTCCTCTTGTCATAAAATTCCGCTTTCTGACACCAATTTGTAACGTGTTTCCACCCTTAGGAAACCACCCCTTGCAAATTCCGTGGGTTCCAAAAATTATAACAAGAGATGTCCACTAACACACTTTATTAAATATTTACTGGATACTTCACAATACTATTATTAATTTAAATACACTTTACTGACTAAAATCACAATGTTTATCACTTTGTTTATCCTTGAAGTCTTAACCTCACTTTCTATACTTTTTGAACTTTCTGAACTACTCGCCGAGAATGCGGTCGGTCTTTTATACCTAAAAATGTCAGATCTCGATTGTTCTGTGATGACGCCACCATTCTCTAGAGAATTCCAGATGTCACTTTGGAATCTTCTGGTAGGTTCTTTTTCGAGTAGGTGCAAATACACTACATTCATTGTAAGGGTTGTAACACATTACAATATAATAGAAACTGCCCCAATTTCACATAGTACTGAAACCTATTTAAATACGTTAGCCTTAAACGGATTTAAATCATATATTAATACTCCAACTAGAATTCAAGAACAAACAAAAACATGTCTTGATCATATGTTTATTAAATCAAACTTAACTGATCCATTTTTCAATGTCATAGTATCAAACTTCCAAATAACAGATCACTTACCCTGTATATTACAAATAAAAAATTTTGAATCCAACAAAGCTAACTCACATAATATAATACGAAACGTTAATCATAAAGAAGTACTAGAAAATATAGCTAAAGTAAACTGGGTAGATGTATTAAACACAAATGACATAAATATTAACACAGAAAATTTTATAAACAAAATAAAAGATATTCTAAAGGCAGCAACTGAAACTAGAACATTGACCAGAAAACATATTAAAAGAAAACAGTGGGTAACGCAAGGGTTAATAACATCAATCAATAACAAAAACAATATGTACCTAAAAACAATGAAAGAACCCAATAATCTGCAATTAAAAGAGCACTATAAATTATACAAAAATCACTTAAATTGTCTATTAAAAAAAACCAAGAAAGAATACTTTTCAAATCTAATCAAAAATAATTTAAATAATCCTAAAAAAATCTGGGAAATCACAAATGAAGTAATACATAATAAAAATAATAATAATAACAAAATTGAAGAAATTATAAAAGACAATCATACTATAACACAAAATAAAGAAATTGCCGAAAGTTTCAACAATCATTTTCTAAATGTTGGCTCAAACATCACAAAAAGTATACCAAAAACTAATAATAATACTAAAAGCAAGATTAAACGAGTTGTTCATTCACTGTTTTTAGAGCCGATTCTTGAACAAGAAACTACCAATTACATTAACAGTCTGGTAATAATGTCTCTCCAGGAATAGATGGCATACGATCACCCACCATAAAAATAATATTATTATATATAGTGAAACCACTAACTCAGTTAATAAATATGTCAATGACGTCGGGAATATTTCCTCAAATATTAAAGTGCGCTATTGTTAAACCATTACATAAAGGTGGCGATCGTAATCAGATGGCAAACTATCGTCCAATCTCTCTCATATCAAATATAGCAAAAATTTTTGAGAAAGCAATAACCGCACGATTGTATAATTATTTCGAAAAATACAATATCCTTTCAAATAATCAATTCGGATTCAGACAAAATAAATGCACCCAGGATGCAATTACGGCCTTGACAACAAAAATATATAATGATGTAAATAAAGGCATACCGACAGCTGCTATCTTTCTAGATCTAGCAAAGGCATTTGATACTATCAGCCATGCAAAGCTTCTGGAAAAATTAGAAATGTACGGGGTCCGAGGCTGTTCCTATAATTTAATAAAAACTTATCTCAGCAACAGACAACAATATGTTGTAATAAATAATGAAAGGAGTAGCGAATCAACAGTAACGTGTGGTGTACCACAAGGTACAGTTCTTGGCCCCGTACTTTTCATAATTTACGTTAATGATTTGTTTATAAATACTGATACGGATAGTGTGAGCATTTTTGCTTATGCCGACGATACAGTTATTCACGTTAGCGGTGATTCTTGGGAGGACGTTCGCTCAAAATCTGAACACATATTACAAGTTATAACAATATGGTTGAATAGCAGTTTGCTAAAACTGAATACATCAAAATCAAAATTTATATGTTTTTCACTTCGTGACAAAGTCAATTTAAATCAATTAATTCTACACCAGGACATATGCAATCGAAATGCATGTAATTGTCCCTCGTATATTGAACAAACTAATAACATCAAATACCTTGGCGTAATCATTGATCAGTCTCTTAAATGGCATGAACACATTAACTGTTTAACAAAAAGATTAAAAAAATGCATGTTCATATTTAAAAGTTTAAGCGGCATTCTTAGTAATAAATTGATTAGGAATTGTTACTATGCTCTTGTACAGCCGTTGTTAACGTATGGCATTCTGTCCTGGGGTGGAACTTATAAAAATAATCTAGAAAAAGTATTTGTCTGTCAGAAAATAATTATCAAAACCATCCTTAGGAAACCAATGCGTTACCCAACTAGAATCTTGTTCTCGAATTTTAATGTTTTCACTTTAAGAGAACTGTATGTATTTGATATACTGAAATATTATTATAAGCATAAAAATTCCGTAACCCGTTTTGAACATGAATATAACACCAGAGCCATAAAAAATCATAAATGTATACTTCCTATCTCACACAAAACGACAACTCAAAAATATTTCCTGTATTACCTATCTAAAATTTACAATATACTACCGAATGAACTTAGACTATTTAATGGCAGCATCATTTTATACAGCAAAAAAATTAAAATGTGGATTAAAAATTCAAATATAAATCTTGATCACATATTTATCTAGCGTCCTACATTTTTGTAATTATAGAATACCCTAACTTGTAAAATTAGTAACTTAACACTTTATATTATTTTATTGTAAGAATGTACCTTGTGTTATTTCATTTAGATTTACTTTAGTTGTAAGTATTATTTTATTGTTTTTTAAAAACTTTTTATATGTAATATTATTACTGCCATATCAACAAATTGTAAATATTACAGGAGTCACGAACAAACCTTTTACTAGGTTTCTGTGACTTAACTGTTTATTTTTGTACAATTTCTGTACATTTTTGCACAAATAAAACTTATTCTATTCTATTCTATTCTATGCTTCTTGCTGCAAAATATTTCTCACTTGATGTTTTACCTGTTACCTTTACTAGTCTATGATAATTATCAATCGCCTCAAAATCGATACAACCGCTGTACACTTTGTTGAGGGATATGTATGCAAACTATTATTTCAAAGTGATATTTCCTGGGTTTGAAGTGGTGAGAAATGATTGATTGCACGTTCCGTTTGACGATATGTTTATACAAATTATTTATTTAGCAATTTGTGTGTGTACGCGAACCATTTATCGACGTGTTTTGGAATAACTGAACAAACCGATTAATCTACATTTTTTCATCCATAATAAACAGGACAATAAAAACATTATATCGTAATTTCTTAGGTTTGTGGGATATGAAATTCAAAAATTTCGCAAATAAACAAAACAAAACCAATGTTCTCATTTTTTCTCTGTATACTTTTCTCTCATAATTATCTCTATAGGATGTTTCTAAAATATGGTTCCAATTCCGCAAGAATATTATTTAAAATAATAGAAGTTGAGTTATTTTGTTTTCGGTGAGTAAAATAATGTATTAAGGCGATTGAAAACTCCTCCAACCTGGTTCACTTAAAAACTACGTGCTCAGCTTAGGCTTATTCAATACTATAGAACTACTCCTTGATCAACACGCTGTCTGTCTCTCCAATAGCCCGTATCTCAGAGGCATAAAGAAAAATGGACAAAACTAGAGCGTTAGTAAGTCTGATCAATTCTCTTTCCGTGATTTTCTATTACGCCAAATGTTCCTCAACTGAAAAGATATGTTGATGTGTGTGTATTTCTTGTATTATCGCCACATTTTTGTCGTAACATTTTTGTCGCAACTTTTAAGCAGAGCCCTGTTTATCTTCTGTCTAGAGAAACTGCTAAATTCGTTAATTTTTATGTGTTATTTGTGAGTTTATAAGCTCTGAAGGGTTAGTTCAAAAAATGGATTACTTAGCAGAAGCCTTTCGTATCGAGATTTTAATGATGTTAATGTATGGCTAAAAGTGCCGAACTTAGACTGAGGTTGCTTAATTATTAAGATAAAAGCATTCAGATCTACCACGTATTAGCTAGGGTATAATTAGTAAAATTGAGGAAGGATACTGAGAGTTGGGTCATGTGTGGAATGTACGTAAACAACAATCCATTGTTGGGGACGATTCTAAAATTGACCATGTTGTTAACTATTCAAGAGAATCCAGCGACTTCACCTCTGCAACTGGCATGTGATAAAATTATTAATGATACTACTGTCCTCAAAATACTTAAAAATACAAAGATGTATTCTCACAAGATGCAGATGCATCAGGAACTACAAAATTGAATTTTCTGAACAAATTATAGACTTTCGTAACCAAATGTCTCTGAAATAAATACTTTTTTCGGACGAAAGTACATTAACTTTGAATGGTGAAGTCAATCAGCAGAACTGTTGTTACTGACGCTAATCCTCACTGGATGCGGGAAACCATGAAACCAATACTCAACAACCACAAAAAGTAAATATGTAAGTTGAGATAATTGGCGACCCAGTAATAGGGGCAATATTCTTCAACAATAATGTTAATGGACAAACATATCTCGTTCTACGCTTGGTGTTTTTTTTTCCAAATCAGTTAAATCCAAACTTACTCGACGAAAGATATTCAATTGAGTGATACTGCTACCTCCGGACCTTACTACACTTTCTTTTTCTTTCTATAGCGATATTTCAATAGTAAGGTTTATTTGCAAAATCGGACAACATTGAGAACCTGTAGCGATGAAATCTCTCCGGAAATGTGATAGAATGTAAGGAATACATTTTATCATCAATTGGTCTTTTGCCAAGAAAGATATGGTGCACGTTTCGAACATTTTGTACATTAAATAGCGTTAAATTTAAGTGTAAAATTGAGGTATATTCAATTTACATAATTTTCAACACTGTATATACCAGTTTGTTTACTACCTCACACACTCACCTACTATTAACGTGTTTGAATGATTGTCATTTGCTCGGCCTACAATCGGCCTACAATCATAATTCTCCTATTGTAATTTAAATTTAAACCATATTCGCTCAACATACTATTCGAAAGTTTATCGAAAATATGTATGAACTCATCTTATTGCTACTAAGGGGGTATTGTCTGCAAGAAATTTTAGGTTCATTTATAGCTATTGTAACCGGTCTTGCAGCACATGTCTTATCACGTGTTTATTATAAATGTTAAAGCAGATTAGTGACAGAATACAGTGCAGCCTGACACTCCTTGTAGTCGATTCGAAGCAGAGTTTTCTTGACATAATCCGTGAATAACGAAGACCAGATGTGGTACTCCATCTCCAATAGAATTTACAGCTTGGCTCACTTCGCCTTCATCTCATAGGTTGTATTGGGAACAAATTAAGTGCAGTTTGCCCTCGTTTTTTGCACTTTTATGTACATTAGCCCGCTCTGGGTCAGACGCTGGCTGTAGACGTATTCTTTGGATTAACTGCTACTGCTCTGATATCGAGCTTCTAAGAAAGTCTTTCAATAGCTGCCGTTCAATAGTGCAACTGCTCTCATTTCTCTGCAGTAGAACTGTCTCCCAAGAATGTGAAAGATAGCTCCTGTTCACTACCGTTACCTAATATTTAGAAAATGTTTACGGTATTTTGTTATCACTATAGTTTAACAAATAAAATGTTTTTTAAAATTCAGTGCAAATTCAGTGTTTTATTTGTTAAACTATAATATTGACATGAATGTTCACCAAGCATATGTTGAATCTTTCAAATATCCTGTTGTTGCTAGGTTTATAAAACTTCTAACTTATTGGTATTTTAAGCTTAATTGTAAGTTGTCAGTTAAATCCCTAATGACCAATTTAGTTGTATTAGGGAAAGGGACGATGCCACAAACTTTGAAGTGTTTAGATCATTTCCACAAAATATCGCGTTTCATTTTGTGAATCTCCGAAAACATCATTTAACGGGAAACTCTAGACATTGATACTTAAAACCTTACCATTACGTGCTGTAATAAAATTAATTTCCACAGTTTGCCGAAGGGTTATTATTTCATAACTGTTCGCCCACAATTCGCTGCCTACCCAATTAAACAAAAACGAATTTCAATTTTCCCACTTTAATCTGTTATTTTCGCGGAAATGAACTTGAAATTAAATTACTGATGACGGCTGAATTGTTTTTAACGTTACTTAACCATGCTATTTCATTAATTCATACAGTTTTGGAAAGTCACTACTGACTGACTGGTGAATAAATAATTAACATTTGTTACTGCTATATAATGCGAAACACTAAACTAACACAGTTACGTTTTAATAATTTATGGTAGCTAATTAAAATATAAGAATTGTATGACTAAATGTAGTTAATATACAGTTTGATTATAAGCTAGGTGCGAGCGTAGAGGCATCTTCACTGTGCTGTATTTCGATACTCCAATGAAGCAACATTCAGCGCGGTTGGTAGTTGGATTGGGAAACACAGCGATCTGGTCCCACCTTCTAGCGGCTTGTATATCAGCGTATATGCGGAAGCTATGTCATTTCAAGGCGAGGATTACGTAGTGGATATACCATCCTTCGGAGGGGATGTAAAGCAGGCAGTTCCTTGTCTATTAAATGTTAGGCAAATAAAAGATCCATACTTTTCTTAAGGGAAGAGGTTCCGCAAAATTTCCAGGTTGGAGGTAGCTCGTCCTCTAGCGCCGGTGATAGGCCCTAGTAGTGGAAATAGGCCGACGTTAAATAAATGGTTAAAAAAAGAAATTATAAGTTCTGTGACAAACTTTGGCGGACGTAACAGTATGTGGCAATGCCTGAGGCTTCCATCCACGCCGGATGCTTTCCCTGGGTTGCGATGTAATAGTGTCATGTGCTTTGAAGGTGGCGGTGACTGTTGGGTTGTTCATCTCAAGTGTTAGTATTAGATTATTGTTAGTGGGGTCGTATGGACTAGTTTTTAGTTTGTACTCATATATTGCTTGTAATGAATGTTGGATTTCTTTATGTCTGTTTATATGGCTCTTTAGTTTCCAAAAAAAATATATTTTTTTTAATCTCTGTTTATTTTTTTATTTTTAGGTTAGGGCGAGATGTATATCAGAGTTGCGGAGGGGAATAATGAAAGATAAAAAAAAGGACTGAATTTTTGGTTATGTCTTTCTTCCAATTTAGGTGTGTTGGTAGTCAGCTTGGCTATATCTCTCGTAAAGTAGATTAGTTGCGTTTTATAGATGTTAATTTTTAGACTTCAGTTGTCATAGAATTTAATAATCCGGTTTGTCTGTGCCTCTGGTAGGTTAGTCATGATGTCTAGTTCTTTAGAGGTCGTGAATATTATCGTATCATATGCAAAGTGGATTGTCTTATGTCGGTAGTTCGTGGTAATTCGTTTATGTACAGGTTAAATACTATTAGTCCGATGGATACTCCTTGAGGAAAGCCACATAGAGTAGGGGTAAAAAGAGGACATTTCTGGTGAACTGCTCCTCGGAGTTTCCGGTATGGCTGTATTACTTTCAAGATACGTGTCTGAAATCCCGCGACATGCACCTTGTAAATTTGGCAAAACCTCGGAATTTTCGTCCAGTGATTGAGTTGATCTGAAACATTCTGTAATGTCTTTTAAACGTTATGTAGAAAATGACGTCAAGAAACAACAAATGTCAGCTATTAGCCCCAAATACAAGTATATTAATAATAGATAATATATTGAGAGTTAGTCGCTGATTCTGACTATACTTATGTTATTGAGGTCGCTGATTACGAATATGTGGTTCTTTACGTAAAAATAAAAGACGGATTCAAAATGACTCCATCAAAGCAGAGAAATATGTACAATATTTAAGCAAATGCATGAACTTCATTTCACATATATTTATTTTACAGATTAGATTAAATTGAAAAACAAATACGTCAGATTTTGCCCCCAAGGAGTTTGAAGTCACCCCTAAAAGCAATAAAATTAATAGTAGGCAATATATTGAGAAATATTCGCTGACACTGCCTCTTGTTTCGGTCATAACTCGGTTGTTTCTAATGTATTTACCTAATAAAAAACCATTTAAAGGGAATTTTAAGAGCTTTAACTTATATTGTGAACACTTTCTGCGAGGGTCAGAAGTCTTCAACATATTTGGGATTTAAATATGTTTCAGGTCACTAAAAGTTCAAACTCTGCATTTGAGCTATTAATCCTGCAGAAATAAAGAAAGAAATTTATCACTTCATAAGCTTTATTTTTGTGTTTTGTAATTTTTTCATTTAATACAATAGTTCTTGAGTTATTTGTAAATAAATAAATAAAAAAAAACTTTTTAAAAACAATTTTATTTCAGTGATTATAAGCTGATCAGAATAATCTTCAACTTTGTAAATAGAAAACCATTGGGCGCTTGGGTGCATTGTTTTTAAAAAGTTTCTTTTTTAATTTATTTATTTTAAACTTTTTAGTCTTAATTAATTTATTTTAATTTCATACAATTGAAAAAATACATTATTTCAATTTACAAAAAATATAAAATCTAACTAAGTCATAAACCTTGAGTTCGTAGCTTACCATCAAATCCTTTCATTTGATATCCATGTCAAGGGGGTTGTGAAGAAAAAGGTAATCCGCCATCTTAAAGAGTCCGTCATATTGGGTTTAGAATGATGTCACGTAGCTTATCGTATTCTACTCGTCAAACCCTTTCATTTGACACCCATGTCAAGGGAGCTGTGAAGATAATGGTAGGCCGCTTTCTTGGGGCGTCCGCCGTATTGAATTTGGAACGATATTAGATATACTATATTGTATTGTTCTCAGAACCAAAGACGTGTGCAAAATTTCAGCTCAATTGGATAACGAGAAGTGGGTGAAATTTCAATTACTAAAGACCCATACATACATATATAATACATAAATAAATAATAATACATACAGTTTTCCGAATATAAGAAAACCATTTAAAAAAGGAATTTTTCCATTAAAATCGCGAATATTTTCTCTAATTTAAGGTATAATATTTTTTAAAATAAGTACTTGAAAAATACCAAAAAAATAGAACATGTTAAACACCAGGAGCCCGCCGCACAGTGGGACCGAATTCATTTCTAGCCGGACAAAAATGCAAAAAACAATTGACGCCAAACAAAACAAAACTTGTCTTAACGTACTCGTTAGAGGTAGCTAAGTTTATTGTATACACAACGCGTCGCTGATAATTATATTCAGAGTATAAGGTGTAGTGTAAGTTGCACGTTATTTGCGTACGAAATTCTCGTAATAAGTAGCACCTCTGAACGTTTGATATTATCAACATAGCGTAGTTGACTATCGGTTAGTGGGTTGTTTTTCTTTAACAGTAAGGTAAGTGTATGTAGCCTACATTCACATTTCCCAAATTAGGATTGTCTATTGAATAACAAAGTATAATCAATTGTCGACTGAAAAATTTAGTTACAGTTATGTTAAATAGGACCGCAAAAAAAAGAGGGGGCGAGGGGATGTTTCTCTATTTTATTTTTCTTTTCTGCACAGTGGTTTCTTATGATTGCTTAAAAGCTGATGTGCCAAGTTGCGCCATAACTAATGTTTTTAAGCATGAAATTTGACACATACCCGCCCATGTGCTCTATCGATTAAATTAATTATTTTTTTCATTTAACTCGCCCTAACACAGACAAATTGCGATGCACAATGAGTTTCCCCGAGTACTAAGGATGCGCAGTGGGTTCCTTCGAGTACTATGAATGCGCAGTGGGTTTCCTCGAGCACCATGGATGCGCAGTGGGTTTCCTCGGGTACTATGGATGCGCAGTGGGTTTCCTCCAGTACTATGGATGCGCCGTGGATTTCCTCGAGCACTATGAATGCGCAGTGGGTTTCCTCGAGTACTACGGATGCGCAGTGTATTTCCTCGAGTACAATGGATGCGCAGTGAGTTTCCTCGTGTGCAATGAATGGGAAATGGGTTTCCTTAAATGCAATGGATGTGCAGTGGGTTAGTATCTCAATGTTCTTAATTCCACGCAGACGAAGTTCCACGCGAAGGAACTTCCACGCAGACGAAGTCGCAGGCATCAGCTAATATTGTAATATAAATATTTTACATTTAATAAATTGAATTATTTATAAAATGTTTTTTTATTTCCTAATACCTATCCTGACATGATGTTCATGAGTGAGACAGGTGAGACATTTCGAACAGCCGTAACAGGTGTAACAGGTCCGCGGACCTGTTTGAGCTGTTCAAGATGTCTAGCTCTTTATATATACATATACATGTACGTATATTATGTATGATCAGCTCGAACAGCTCGAACAAGTATAACAGGTGTAACAGGTCCGCGGGCCTGTTACTGCTGTTACACCTGTTTGAGCTGTTCAAGATGTCTAACTCTTTATATATATATACACTAGCTGGTGCCCGCGACTGTGTCCGCGAGGAACTTCGTCCGTGTGGAATTAAGAACATTGAGATACTAACCCAGTGCACATCCATTGCATTTAAGGAAACCCACTTCCCAATAATTGCATTTAAGGAAACCCACTTCCCATCCATTGCACAAGAGAAAACCCACTGTGCATCCATTGTACTCGAAAAAACCCACTGCGCATCCACAGTGCCCGAGGAAATCCACTGCACATCCATAGTACCCGAGGAAACCCACTGTGCATCCATTCTGCTCGGGGAAACCCACTACGCATTAATACTACTCGAGGAAACCCACTGCGCATCGATAGTACACGAGGAAACCCACTGCGCATCCTTAGTACTCGGGGAAACTCACTGCGCATCGCAATTTGTCTATCGTTGTGTTAGAGCGAGTTAAACGAAAAAAATAATTATTTTAATCTACAATAGAACACATGAGCGGGTAATGGTCAAATTTCATGCTTAAAAACATCCCTCTCTCTGTCCTCCGTTCGGGGTAGGGGGTGGGGGGGTCTCTTTTTGAACCGTCGAATACGTGTCTCCTTATTTCCTCAGAAGAACCCGTCAATGGAATATCACGTTTCTGACTTACGCGATATCAGAGATACGGATATCCTTTAGACCATCTACCACCCCCGGTCTTACCCCTTCAAAAAGTGAAAATCGAAATTTCGTCTCACTCATGTCTAATAGATTCCAGTAAAGATTATTTCTGCCAAATTTCACGCTTCTAGGTCTAACCATTTCCGAAAAGTTTAAAAAACACCCCCTCCCCGTTTACCCTTTCCGGGGGGTCTCTTTTTGAAAATCCGTCGAATACGTGTCTTCTTCTTATTTTCTCAGAAGAGTTCATCGCTCGAATAATCACGTTTATGACTTACGCGATTTCAAAAATACGGGTGCGCTTTAAACCATCTACTACCCCCGTTTTCACCACTTCAAAAAGTGAAAATCGAAATTTCGTCTTACACGTATCTAAGAGATTTCAACAAAAAATATTTCTGCAAAATTTCACGCATTTAGATTTAACAGTTTCCGAAAAAGCCTAAAATTTCAACCCCCTTTTTTATCCCATTGGAGGTCGAATTTGGAAAAATCCCTTCCTAGTAGATGCCTATGACATTCGAGGAACCTCTATGCAAAATTTTAAGTTTCTAGACTCAGCGGTTTGATGATAGATGGGTCAGTCAGGGTATTCTTAATAATAAAAGCGACATTACTCAGTTTGGTTTTATTTATTTTTGGGGCATTTTACTACACTCAGTATGTGATATTATTTAATGTACTTGGCTCTAAAGTCAACAACAACATTGATTTTATTTATTTCAATAATATGTATTCACTAGAGGTTATCATTACGTAAAAACTAAGTTTGACCGGATAAAAATTGAATTGGTCCGACTGTTCGCCGACCACCAATTGGGTGTCATGGTTTTCTTCCAAAATGTGTGAATTGTTGTTAATTTGGGGCAGTAGAGCACAGAAATGACCATGCCAGCCCTTTTTTGAGGGGCAGGGATGTACGGCAGCCTCCCAAAGGTGTACGAAATATGACTTGTAAAAGTAAAAAAAAGTCACAAATAAATCATAGGTTTACACATGGGGGTTGGAGGGATTTCTTTATAATTATTTATTTTCATTCTAATAAAGTTTGTTTTTTCTGACTAGTTTCTCTTCTAGTTTTAATTATTCTCTCTTTAATCACCCCCTTGTACACGTGACACACACACACAAACACGCACGCGCGCACACATACACGCATATGTAAATCGGAACACAGTTTCCTCTCAAGGCGGACAAGAATTTCGAATTTTCACATCTTCTTTTCAAGAAAGTCTATCATTTAGTTCAGTGCTGCCGTTTCGATACAATCGCACCATTTTTCTAAGATGGTGAATATATTTTCGCACTCAGGGGGTTCATACTTCCCAAGTTTATGATTGTCAGTCGTAAATTTGTGATACTCATCAAATCACAAGGGTAACTAGTACATGCGGTAGGAACAGCCGATTCGCCGTCAATTATCGTGAAAGGCAAGACGTTCGCACCACTTTTTAAAGATGGCGAATGTCTTTTCGCACTCAGGAGGTTCATACTTACCAGGTTCCTGATTGCCATTCATAAACTTATCATTTTTTTATCTGACTTTTTTCAAATTTGGGCGAGCGTAGCGCTTCCTTGTACCGCCAAAAATGAATGGGAGCCTGGATTCATGATTTTTGGGTGTAAATTAAGAAATCCAACCACCATGCCTAAACCTATGACTTATTTGTAACTTTTTTTTGACTTTTACAAGTCATAGTTCTTACACTTTTGGAGGGCTGCCGTACGCCCCTGCCCCCAAAAAGAAGGCTGGCATGGTTATTTCTGTGCTCTACGCCTCAAATTAATAGCAATTCACACATTTTGGGAGTAAACCACCCAATTAGTGGTCGGCGGACCTCTAGTCTATTAGTAACACTATGCATTTATAAAAACCATTGCTGATCTTTTAACTTTTCATTCTACGGCCAATGACAGCAGGAAAATCCTAAGCTTTAAATAAAAATTACATAGCACTAACTGTTTCGCACGTTGTACCTTCCTTATTTTTAAAGCTATAGGGATAAGAAAATATTTTGAAGAGAATTTTAAGGCCTTTAATTTCTCACATTTTCATTAGACTCTTATTGTTTTTGAGTTATCTGAGATTTAAACATTACATCTCGACTCATAGAGTGCCAACTTTAAACTGTAATATTTTTAGAAAAAAGAATAGCAAAATATTTGTCTTTTTATAATTTTCTTTCTTTTTTATACTATGTCATTTTTTCGTCAACCGTAACATTTCTTATTTACGAAGAACCGTCTCGAGGTACCAATTTTTGCTGAAAAAGCAATCTGTAAATTGTTATAATTTGAAAAATACGAAAATTTGTGATATCTATTTTTTTCTTAAAATTTGACTTTCTATCAGATACACTGGTTACTTTTTTATTTTTTCATCCACACATCCAGAAGGGGTGGGAACCACTCTAAATAAAAAATTAACAGAAGTTTCTAACGAATGTTAATGTATAGTCTTAAAAATATATTAGAGGAGGAACCATGAAAATCCATACACTATACGAAAATTCAGAGGTGAAAAGTTTCATTCTAGAAAAGTTGTTTTCTAAAAAATGGCGAAGGATCCCACCATTTTTAAAACTTCTTTTAAAATTTCGTTTCCTGTCCATTCAACTGCTTTTTGGTTATGCTGATATGGCCTATTACCTTCTCAGCTAATGCTCGTCAGATTAGTGAAAAACACATTTAAGTCGGACTAGTAGTTTTGAAGTGATAATGCCATAAATACATATATACGTGCAGACGCGTAGACATACGGTCAAACGCATAACAGACCTGGATGGTTATTTTGTAATTTCAGTGAGTGTGCATTTTTGGTAAGAGGAGAGAGCTCACATCGCGTTCCCTTCCCAGGGGGTGCAAGAACTCTATTCTATAATAGTCCAAGATCCCAGAGCTGCCAGACCTACGTCATTTTAGCAAAGCTAATATTTCGGCAACAAATAGTGTAATATCTAGTTAAGAACGTATGCGTATTTGCTAGTTTGAAAGTGGGGCCCTTTTGCAGAAAACAGGTACAAAAGGTACATAAGAATTTTACTCAGTACGTTAAAATATGATAGCTGGATTATTTTACAAGTGACACGCTAACTACATCCTGAGCGTTCTCGGCTTTTTTTTTTTCAACAAATATTAACTTAAGGTGGCGATTACCAAGAAAGAGACAACCGAAAGGGAAATATTTATTATTCTTGGCCATAACTTTTTTCTTAGTACGTATATTTGAAAAAAAAAACTGAGAACGCTCAGGGATCGAACCTCGGACCTTCGGATTTAGAAGAAGAAGAAAACAGATTTTATTCTTAAGTTTAGTACAACTATGTGCCTTTCCGGATCCTGGCCCGGGGCCAACCAAACAACCACGGCACGTGGTGCCGTGGTGAATGTAAGGCAGGGGCAGGTCCGGTTCGGCTTAACGGTTAACGGGGGGGAGGGGGATTAGCTCTCCTGTTTGTTATAAACAAACTTAAAAACTAATAATAATATTAAAAATTGCTGTCTACGCAGAGACCTAAAACTAATTAAAAATAACACAACACTTGGGAAAGCACTTACAAAATTTGGGTTGCTAACTCGGGTAAAAAGCTAAACGAAAAAACCCGTACGAGAACTGTCGGCCTGGTGGTCTCCCTGCCTCCAGGAAGATATGATAATGTAAAAAAGTATCGTTTAAAATGTTATAATTTTCAAGAATTTTCTCGGCCTAAAAAGAATTTACGAACAAAATGACAAAAAGAACAAAAAAGAAAAACAACAGAAGCATAAAAATGAACAAATAGAAAAGGAAAGAGGGAATTAAAGATAAAGTTTAGGAAAGATGATAGGATAGGGTTTTATAAAGGTTATGGTAGGTGAAGATTTGGCTAAGGGAGTTGCCAGAAAATAGGCAACGCCTGGTATGGTAGGCGGTGTCTCAGATTGAATAATATTGCATTATGCTGTCTGATTTGAGTTATGTTGCGGGTTAGAGGACTATCGCCCAGTTTGGTGGTGTAAAATTTTTGGGAGATTTCCTGGACGTAGTCCGCTAGTGTCGTGGCAGCGTGCATAGAGATCTCTGAGGGAGGTGTACCTACCAGAGTCTGAAATGAGGCGCATAAATTTGTGTTCTAGAACTTTAAGTTTGCGCATTGTCGTGGCCGGTATGCTGCACCATGCCGGCGCCGCGTATGTGATTGCCGGCCTGATCACCATAGTGTACAACAGTTTTTTATTATTTCTGTTAAGTCCGCTACCCCTGGCCAGGAGCGGGTACAGACTCCTGGTCATGAAGTAGACCTTGCGTACTGTTTCGATGATGTGGGTGTCAAAAGTCAGTCGTTTGTCTAAATTAACCCCCAGATACTTCACGCACCGTTTAATAGGAATTTCTCTACCCCCTGATCGAAATTGGCGTTAAAATCCGATTTTCGGTGAGTCGGTGCGTGAAGAGGATCGCTTCAGACTTCTCGGTGTTGATCCGAATCTTCCACTTGTCGTAATACGCCGTGGCACGGACCATGTGTGCTTTAAGCAGCATGTTCGCTGCCTGCGCGTTATGTGGGTGCGCGTACATGGCCGTGTTGTCAGCGTACTTGGCAAGTTTCGTATTCGGAAACTCCGGGAAGTCGAAGACGTACAAGTTGTACAGCTTTGGTGACAGGCACGACCCCTGGGGGACACCCGCGCGAATGTCCCGCCGCGTTGATAGTTTGTTATTCACCCTGACCTGCAGCGATCTACCTGTTAGGTTAATAAGTTTGGTTATGTATGTGGGGAAGTCCAATGTGTTTAGTTTGTAAAGTAGGCCCGGGATCCATACGGTATCAAAGGCCTTCTCAATATCGAGGAGCACCATGGCGGTGCTCTTCCCGAGATTGTATTGTACAGCAACATCATTCACGATCCTAACGACCTGCTGCACAGTGCTCCTGCCCTGCTGAAGCCGAATTGGCACTCGTCGTCGATGTGAAGCTCATCCTGAAGAGCATCTAGTCTGATCAGGATGACCTTCTCCACCAACTTGGAGATCGTCGACAGCAACGAGATTGGTCGATAACTGTCGACGAGCTTCGCGTTTTTGTTCGGCTTCAAGATTGGCACGACCACGGCGCATTTCCATTGGCTAGGCCAGTGTTGCAGCCGCAGGACCGCGTTAATGATATACGTTAACTGCACAATACCTTTTCTCGGTAGATATTTGAGTAGTCTGTAATCGATGCCGTCTTTCTCCGGAGCTTTGTTATTCGATAGTGTCCGGACAATGCCAGTCACTTCCGAGGGCTTGGCCATGACTTTTAAGAACTCACGTCTCGTCAATTGGACGTCATGGCCAATTAATTCGTTTATGTCGTTTTCTATGCGGTCATGCTCAATGTTATTTGGTATATTCACATTATGTACGTCTTGAAATTGGTCAGCTTCGGATTTAGAGGCTGACGCTTACACCATGTAGTTAGCGTGTCACTTGTAAAATAATCCAGCTATCATAATTTAACGTACTGAGTAAAATTCTTGTGTACCTTTTGTGCCTGTTTTCTGCAAAAGGGCCCCACTTTCAAACTAGCAAATACGCATACGTTCTTAACTAGATATTACACTATTTGTTGTCAAAATATTAGCTTTGCCAAAATGACGTAGGTCTGGCGGCTCTGGGATCTCACTCTATAACCCCAATGACCAATGCAGTGGTGTGATGTGATTTTCCCAGAGTTGCCAGCATTTGCTCCCACATTTCAACCAATAGGAGAGCCACAATGTCACTGTGGAATATCGCGTGCGATACTGTGAGACGTACGAATTGTACGTCTTCATTCTGTTAAAGTGACGCACATTTTCTCTGAAGTAATGATGGGCAATAGGACTCTTTTCAAAGATCCGTATCGTATTCGTATCGTATGCAAAAAGATTCGTATCAGAAGTTTCGTATTCGTATTTCGTACTAAACGAATCTCATGATGCTAGATGCGCGAGACGTACCGACTCCTTATACAGAAATATTCATACCAGAAGTTTCGTATTCGTATTTCGTATTAAACGTATGTCAAGAATGTCAAGATGCTAGTATGCGCGAAAATCAAACTGCACATAATAAACTGTACTATTGTACAATTGAATTGGTATATCGTATCGTATATTTGCCTATGCAACATTTTGGTCTTAAATCCTTGAAACTATTGAGAAATATAAACAAATGAGGTTAGTGACAGTCTAGGATAAACATAAGCGGTTCCTTATTTGTTATATATTATGAATCTCAGCAGGAAAACATGAGTAAAAAAGGGTTAACGCTTGAAACGTACCGATACGAAATCGGACTGCATTGTTCGCGTTAGGTCAGTATACACTAGATACGAATACGAAATCGCATCGACTGTAAAGATTCGTACCATACGAATCATCGGAAAGAGTCGTATTATTATACGATTCATACAAATACGACACATCACTACTCTGAAGATCTCTTGCTACCTCATTGGCAACAAAAATATCGGTAATATATATCCCGCTTTAATTCCCACACTTAATGTAGCACAAGATTCGACTTTTAAAAAGTATCTACAAAATACTGAACAAATACCAAGCCACAAACAAAATGACAATTAGCCAAAAAGCGAGGTTATATTTTCTCTTTTACGCGAGAACAGCCCAGTTCCCTCATAGTTTATAAAGAGAAGCAAGTTTCCCGATTTTTGTCGCGACTCCTGTTTTCACATTAATACAGAATAGCCGTCCGCTTTTTGAAGTCGGTAAAAAAAAATGATATTGTTTCTTATTAGCTTGAATACTGATGCTTTTTTCATAATGGTAATAAAAAAAATATCTACCCTGAAGACATATTTCTGATAGTTTTTTATATTCTCTTTCGTAATTATGGTTTCAGTTATGATTAGTTTTCATAGAGCTGTATAATAAGTTAATTTAAAAACCAGAATATGTAAGTTAATTTAAAAACTGACATATAGCAACTTCTTAATAACATTCACAAAGGCAGAGGGATGTTAGATATGATATAAATAGAATTTGCTATTCACTGGAGAAGTTACATGGATAACATACTTGATACAGTTATTACTATATCCAATTAAGAACTTTTATATTTATTTTTATGACGCGAAGCAATAGTTAATTAAAAGAAACCTTGGAGGTTTATTGGAAAATATTTACTGCTGACATTTTCCGTCTTTTCTAATATCGCTTTCGGTAAGTATTCAATTTCGTTAATATCCTGCAGCTAAAATTCCGCAAGTATAGTATAAAGCAAATTACTTATACCTTCAAACTATTCATAAAGGCGTTATAGAGAAAATGACACAAAACATTTTGTTGTTGCAAATAAAAATAACACCTTAATTAAAATGCTACATTCATACGCTAAAATTTAAATTAATTAAATTTTGTCATGGTAAGATTGCAATTCCTGGTAAGATCTTAGGTATATAATTTTGCTTTAAAAACGTACTAGCTTTGGAAAAATCAGTAAATAAGGATAATCTTGATAATCCTTTCATTTTTTGATTAACCGGAGAGAGGACAATATAAAACGGTTGACAGTTCAGAGAAAAAGAGATCGCAAAAGATGAAGAGGATCTCCTTCTAAACGTAGGGCTGATATTACCAAGGAGCTGATGGGAAAAAGCTTTCACGAGGATGTGTGCCTAACAAGCAACCCCGACAAATGACGTGATGCTGTTAGACGTGTCATACAGCAAAAAGGAATAATGAGAATAATTCATAGATCACAAAACTTCTGCCAAGATGTTATGAATAAGAAGAAGAAATAAGTATGACAATGTGCTTGTTGAATAAGAACATATGATAAAACAAACGATTTTAAAAAAGACGACTCCGAAACAGGAAATGCAAAAGACCCCGCCGCAATCCTTGATGAGTCTCCAACATCATGTCTCTTCAGATAAAGGTATTCGTCGACTATGTGAAGAAAACTCTGCGTTGGTGTGCCGGAGGACTGGTAAAGTGAAGTAGTTATAAGAGGAATCGACATTTATAACTTGAGATTTGCATATGATACCACCATAGTTGCAGTATAAACCTATACACTTGCCCGATAGTCTCAAAAATTATAAATACGTGTACCTTTTCTGATTTGTGGAAATTGTGCAGGGTTTGTCTGGTTTACAAATTTGACTCAATTACAGACATTAGAAACTATTGACCGGTGGTGTTTCTGTTTCTTTAAAATCGCATGAAATCATTCTGGCGGATTGGTCAAGTGGTCAAACTGATATTATTAGCTTGGTTTCATAAGAACACGTGATACATCTTATGTTATTTTACTCAATATATTTCCAGTACCTTGGAATTCTAGCCCAGGTATTTATTTACCCACAAAAAGTTGCAAACTGTGAAAACTTTTTTTTTAATGAGTTCGTGAAAGTGTGTAGAATAATATCCTGAAAAGTTTACATTTCGCTCGGATGCAGAACATAAAAAAAAGTGAAAAAAATTTTTTTTCACCCATTTTTTCAAAATTTTGAAATTAAGTCAAGCTAGGAAAAAACAAAAAATACAGATCACGTATTTATGAACAAACAATGTGCTAACAAAATTTATCGCTAAAGCCACGATTTTCCCGGAAAAAAATAGTCAAATGTAACGTTATAACTCGAAGCGAGATACATGCGTGCGCGCGCTTGAATACGCATGACTGTAACACCGACGCATTGAATTACATGTCATTAAATCAGAATTTGTTCAATCTATATGAGTGTTGGTTCATTTAAAAGATGGCAATTGTAGCTTTCTGATGCTTTTTTGTTTTAAACAAAACAAGCAAAAGATGGATGGGAAAAATATACTTATATACCTATATTATCACGCCCGAACTCAATCGTCGCAATAAAAAATATAGAAAAAAATAAAAGCCCTTCAAAAAAATTCTTTCTGCATTGAGAACTGTCAAAAAGTATGTACACTTCATGATTATTATTGTTTATTAAGTTGTAGTAACGTGTATTCAAAAAAAGTACATCTCAAATCATTTTAATTTACTCAATTGCTTGATGATTTTCTCGATAAATATATTGTAGGCTGTAACTTGCCGAGAAATTGACCTATTGGAAAAAATAAAATATCATTATTTCGGAAAAAATGTATACTTTTTGAATGTTCAAACACAAATTCGTTTACTTTTATGCATTTTTTCGAAAATCTGATTAATCCTTTCATGATAAGAAATTGCGATTGTTACGATCTTATCCTTATAACTATGAAAATATCTTTGATTGTTTTGAATATAAATTCTGGAACTTTTCTAATACATTAACAAATGTATTGGAAATGTATAAGAAATTCAATGGATAGAGCTGTAATAAATACAATACAGTAAAGGCACGTAAAAATTCATGCGAGCGATTCAGCGGCTATGTGTGGTGTCTGTGTATGCGTTCATAATTATATATTTTCCCTCCAGACTCACTAATTATCCTCTTCGTCACTAAGGAAAATGTTAATAATGTGTAATCAGAAAGAGAAAAAAAGCTTCATTTTACTTGTTAGAACTGCTAAGAAGTTCCGTAGTATGCATTTAACCGTGCGCTTGGCCGAGCAGAGTGACAAAGTTACTTCACTATTTTTTCCGGGAAAACCGTGGATTTAGCGATTAATTTTATTATAACACGTGGTCTACCCATCTGTATTTTTTGTTTTTTTTCTAGCCTGACTTAATTTAAAAATTTTGAAAAAATTGATAAAAATTTTTTGAAAAAATTGATAAATTTTTTTTTTTTTATATTTTTATATATTTTTTTATAACTTTTCAGGATATTATTCTATACACTTTCACTAACTCATTAAAAAAATATATTCAGTTTGCAACTTTTTGTGGGTTTCACTATAAAATCATCTCTGTCGTCTGGGCTATTCAGGCATCAAGTAGATTTGTAGAATATGAAGTCAAATCTGATGCATTTATGGCTATTTCAAAGGTTCCCCAAGGATCCAATTTGGAACCCCTCTTGTTTATAATCTTTATTAATGATATATGTTTGATTTTTATTTGCATATTATTTAAACATTTTTAATGAAACAAGGACCGTTATGTGGCAACAATTTCAGATTGATTTAACCTCCCTAAACTATTGGCGTTACGAAAAACAATTGGCACATAAAAAACGCATGTCATTGACTTGCAAGCCAGCGGTATTTGACTACAATATCAGTGATGTCCTACTTATGCGAATCATAGAAGCAAAAGATCTTGATGTTACGTTTGACACAAAATCATCCTTTTCACCTCACATTATACTCCAGTCAATAAAGGAGGCGTCGAGTGCGTGAGCAGGGACCTAAGCGATTCCTTTAGAAAGTTCCGGGTGTTTAGGGAGTGAACATACAGAAAGTCCTGACGTCTAGGAGGTGAGCCGGAGGGGAGGCACAAAGAAAGTCCCACTTTTGGTTTTTTCGCTTATATCTCTAAAATGATACGTCGAAGGGAAACATTTTATATACAAAATGAAAGCCCATGAAATTCTCTACAACTTTCGTCTTATATACTTTTTTCGAATTCGCAACCGTTTTCGAGCTACACGCTCCGGAAAAGTGAAAATTTTCGAGAAACAGATTTTTACCTGAAAAATAGAAAATTGTATTTCAAAGATGATAAAAAAAAGTAGGAACTCCGGTGCTTGTAATTGGCACCAGGGTGTCTCCTACATGTTTCCACCCTCACTCTTGAGGAGACAGTTTACTCTCGAGCCACTGTCGCACTTGGTGGTAGGTGCGCCGGGAATGCTGTATAGCTGTGCTCTCAGTTGGTGGGAGGGAGCTGATGTCAGGCTTAATATTACCACTGATCTCATAAACAACTGGAAGTGGTACTGGTTGAGGTTTGTCTTGCTGGTGCCCCATACCATTTGAAGAAGCAAATCTTCCCAGCCTCTTCAACCTCGCCTTGATTGGAGGAGGGGTTGTAAAAGATCACTACCGCTTCCTTGATGTTTTCTCTAAGGACAATTTTGAGAAGCCCACCTTGCTTTTCCTTAAAGTTGAAGAGGTAAAAAATCTGTTTTTCGAAAATTTTCACTTTTACGGGGAAAAATCTGTGTAACATTTTATCCCAATTGTAATAAATCACACTCCAAATTGGTCTTAAATGAGAGGAATAATTTTGTGAATAAATAATATATTAGTAGGTACTTTCTTAAACAATTTTGCTAAAATGAATACAAAGTTGTAAAAAAAGTATCTCTTTCCACAACGTTGTTCAAAATTTGCCAGAACGATTTTTCTTGTTTGTGTATATAAATAATTCAATTTGTGAACATGTCGAGCTTGCTACATAAAATCGCTTATATCTGGGAAACTAGAATCGAGGAACTCGACCCTTATCATATGACGGTACACATATATTGGACTTAGTTTATGAATAGAAACACAAAGTTCTGAAGTAAGTTTCTAAAATGTTAGAAACATGCTTGCGTTGTTCTATATTATAGATCGTCTGATAGTGAAGCTGATTTCTGATTTTTCATTTCAATAAAAAGACAAACAAGTTTTAACGTCATCCGCTGCTGCAGTATTCTCCATTCATTTTTTAAACTTTTACATTCGAATATATGGTTTTGCCATTTTCCGCATTCACGATAACTCAAGTTTTATAACCAATTTATAGCACATAAATAATATATTAATAGCATTTTAGTCATCCTGATCTGTTATATACAATATATCAATGCGGTAACACGTAATTAAAGTGATATTTCATAGGCACGCTTCATAGCTATTGGGCCTCGAGAAGCAATATTGCCACTCCACTTTTCTGCAAGTTAAAATATTTTCACTTTCGTGTTGTCAAATATATTTGCATATTACTTATGTGTTCCATTTCAGGCATAAAAAAGAAATATTTTTTACATTCCTAGCTTGCGTACGATTATTGCTTTGTGTTCCCGTTGCTACTTGTATGATGTTTTTTTAAGATTTCCATAATGCTTTATACTTCGTCTTTCTGTGGGTTTATATTACTTATACAGAGTGTCCCATTTGTAGACGTTCAAAGCAAATAAGGTGATACAGGACCTGGCAAGCAACAATATTGACCATTACATAGGTCAAATTTTGGACTGTTTACAAACATATTTTTCAATTTTTCTTCCACCCTACACTATAAGAAGAAAAGTGAAAAATAACTGCTGCATTAAGGTGATTTTTTTATTGGCGATAGCTACACTCAAATAATAAAAATTGCACATTTTTTACAATTACAATACCATTTTACAATATTACAATATTCTAATGTTCTACAACAGTAAAATTGCCTGCTATTTGAAAAAATACCTTAAATGCCCCCAATTAAAATTGATAAACATAATGGACCTGTGAACACTACCTCAGATATAATGGGACAGTAACGTAAAAAAGGTTAAAAATTATGAATTTTTCACTTGATGAGGAATCAAATAAAATTACACAAGTTGTTCAAAAAAATTAAAAAATATTTACACTCACTTTCAATGCAAATTCTGCACCTTCTTAAAAATTCATTTTTAGAGCTCGAAAAGCGAATTATATTTTTGGCTTCTAATTCTTTTATGCAATTCTCTTTCACTTTGGGATTGTAGATTATTTGAGGGGTCGCTCGGCCCTGCGTTGCCCTTTCTTCACCTCGACCTAAAAGATTTTTTGTGAATTACCCTACAACTAGTTGTTGCCCAGGATTTCAAGACTTTTTACAAAGCTTGTGATTTTCCTAGGAGCTAATTTGTGATACACTGCCTCTTTGCAGTAGCCCCAAATGAAGAAGTCGATTAGATTTAAATTGGGCGAACGCATGACCATCTTATCGTTACCATCTAACAGTTATATGTTTTATTTAAACGCTGCCTTACTATTCAGTCGTATTGTAGTCACGTGCATTATCTACGATCATCACAACGTAGCGCGATAGAATAATAAAGGCTAACATATAACCCGTTTCTCTATCCCGTTCTCTCAAGAATGTGAGAACACCCTTTGGAAATATATAGCAATGCTTCTATGTCAGATAATATCTGTTTTGATTCATTTTGACATCAAGTGAAAAATTAATAATTTTGTATCATTTCCTTATTAAGAGGAGACAACGCCAATCATAAAGCTGAAGTGGGGTGAAGGGTAGGCAGTGTCGCTATTATAGGGCATCTGCACGTGACGTCACAGCTAACCTCAAAAATATGTATTTCTTAAGATTTAAGAGTATTACTCAGCTGTTATTAAAATTTCTGCCTGGTTCCCGTATTTTCAACTAAAATCTAGTTCAGTGTAACATTTATGAAGTTCTAAATACTTTGACCTAATAAAATAGGACTCTTTTTGTAGGTTGAAAATCTAACCTGTAATTAGCAGTCTATTTTTATTAATCAACAATATTGAAAAATTATTTACGTGAATTCTTAAATATTTGCTTGGAGCCAGTATGACTTCAAGCTAAAAATGCGTATACAAACATTAAAAATGAGAATAAACTTGAAAAACTTAAAATTTAAGGTTATGTTGGTTACATTAAAAGGCACTGTACTCAAAATCTTGACTGGGAAAAAGCAGTTTTTAGCCAAACGGCTGGCGTTATTAAACCGAAAAAAGATATTCTTGTAAGTAAATGAATACTACACTTCTATTGAAGAACATTTTTAGCTAAAACTTGTTTAATAGGAAGATCTCTCTTCACTTTTGCTAATAAATAAGTTTTAGTTAAAAATGTTCTTCAATAGAAGTGTGGTATTCATTTACTTACAAGAATATCTTTTGGTCAATTTAATAACGAGCCAGTTCGCTAAGAAATGCTTTTTGCTGGAAATTTTCTTTTAGTACAATGCTGTTTTAGTAGATGGAGTCACTTCGATATAATTAAAAATGATTGCAAAAATAATTACATTTATAACCGATGCGCACTCATTTTGTATATTTGAAACTTGGTCTTGATGTGTTCTTAACCTTTCAGGCGTGATTGTAAGTAGGTGGAGCAATAGTAAAGAAAGTATGAACGCCAAAACTAGACAACCAACACAACAGCTTTCTGAACTTTATTGACTCATTTCCGCCCACTCCCCTCTGATTTGATCGCCTTGCTCCCTCTTAATATTACATTATGTCCGATGTAGTATTTCCAGGTTCATTAGATTTACCAATTTTAGTTAGGCACATATTAAGGTAATTTTTGAAATAGGAATATTTTCTTCTGTAGTACTTGTTTCTTCACGCTGGTAAAGTATGATGAAACATTAGAATTCTACATAAAATTTTGCAAAAAAAGCGTTTTTCCGATTGTTGTAATGATAATTGAATGGATGGTATTTCGTCACATAAGTACACTATTTTTTAAAAATTCTTAACCGTTAAACCGTCCAAAATCGGACTACATATGTAATAATTAATGTTGTTGCTAATGAATGGAACATCCTATATATCTCCTTAAACTTATTGAAGTTTGGTCCATCAGTGATAATTGGCCGACGTTTTTGAAACTCCACTGTCCACAGTAGTGAATTCTATGACGAAAAATTTCAAGAATGCCAATTTTTCGAAAATAGAAGTAAAACTGAATTATTTATAACGCTAATTAAAATGTATCAGTTTGTCAAACATATATCATTTGAAGAAGATAATAGCCTGGTATTTTAACTTTATTCATAAAATATGTGATTAGAATTCACGCCATCCAGTAATATCACTCGATGCGCATTGCCAACCATGATGGCATCATAGACATGATTAAATTTTCTAATTATCTCCAGAAGATGCCAACATGGTGAGCGAAAGACTTGCCGAGTGATGGTATTTGAGTGTAATATTCATGGGTTTTGATGTTTATGGAAACTTCGGTGGCAGAGTCGCAGTCATACCGAAGTTTCCAATCCCCTTCAGGGACTCAATTCTCGACTTGAGTGAGGAGACTTAGTGAGATAAAGGAAAGAGAAAGTAATAGGAAACGTAATGAAATAAAAAAAGATAAAATACCAATTTCCCATTGCAATAATTTCGAGAATTGAACCGCAGAACTAAAAATGTTTACATATAAAGTAAAACTAAAAACATTGCCAATTAAGGACTTCAGTTGTTCTTAGAATTAACATTGGGTACATTATTGAAGTTTCGCGCCCATAATAATTTATTTCTTCCATTCTTTACGTTTTTTGGGGTGCTGAATCTGAATTTGAGGTTTAATAACAAAATTTCGTGACGCAACATTGAAAAAAATTCAAAAAATAGTAAAAAATCCTAGTTTTTGGCGGTCTTTTGCATAAAACTCGAAAACTCGTAAATAACCTCTTTTTTAAAAGCCTTCTTCCCTTCCATTCGACTTCTTCACAGACGAGCCAAGGCCAACTACGTCACCGTGTACCTGCGTTCCCATTCTCGAGGCCCTTTGTATTGTTCACGAGAGGTCCTCCCCTCTACCCCCACCAAAAAAAAAAAAAACACACCGACCATCACATCTTTCAGCCGAAATACGCCAATTTTCAATTAGCGCTCGAGACCGAACGGTTCGTCGAAGGAAAAAATCTAAATAATGAAATTTGTGGGAAATTTTTTGTACTTTCATTTTGAATACAGAGGTTATTTACGAAAAGTTGATAGCTTTCGAGTTATAAGCAAAATACCGCCAAAAAATTTTTTACTTATTTTGAAATTTTTTCAATGTTGCGTCACGAAATTTTGTTAGCAAACCTCAGATTCGGATTCAGCACCCCAAAAAACATATTAAATGGAAAAAATCAACTTTCCTGGTAAAAACACAATTTGACTGGAGTACCAATATAATACCGCATTATTGATATCAGGTTAATCAACTAATTAGTACTAAATTTGTGTGTGTTTGATAATTTATTTTTATATTTTTCGTAATATATGATTCGTATACGCAAGGGTACTTTCCTTGGAGTTTTCCCATGTGTATTCTCAACACTGGAGTGCTGCATTTATATACAGTAAGTCCCTGGATTGAGTTTACAAGAGGGAATTTTATTTTATTTTTAACTTTACTAAAAATTGCTAAAGGAATAAAAAATTTTGTTTGATTTAAAACGGACAAATCTGTAATTAAAACTTCAGTATTAATGGAGTGCGGTCTTAAAATCGAAAAATAGAACAAAAAAAATATTTATTTTTAGTTTTACAAAAAAATTCTAAAGAAATAAAAAATATTCTTGATTTAAAACGAACAAATATTCAATCAGAATTTTAATATTAATACGATGTGTTTTTAAAATCGGAAAATATAACAAAGCAATAAATGAGAATATTTCAAATTATTCGATGAATCCACCATCCCTTTCAGCACATAATTCATGTCGTAGCTCCTTATAACTGTTGCGGATTTCTTGAATTGTTAAGGATACAATAATATCATTATTTATGAGGTTTTTAATATGTCCTCATTATTGAGTAAGTTTCCTTGTAAACAATTTATTTTAAACACCCCACAAATAAACATCTAAAATTGTCAATTCAAGGCTCCTTGGGGGACATAAAACTGGACCATTTCTGCCGATCAAATTATCTCCAAATTTGCCATTTAACCATTTAACAACAATGTTAAAATGATGAGCTGGACAATCATCCTATCGAAAATATATTGGTTGCCGGTGATCAAGAGGTAAATCAATTAAAACCATCGCGGAGAAAATGTCTCAACATATCCTTGTGTATGCTGATTACCATTACTATTAAATAAAAGCAACAGCACACTACATGTTTACTTTAACAAAATATTGGCGATGATTCGAAATTCTACAATGAGGATTAGTATCGTTCTAATATCGAATATATTGTGCTGAAATCTGTCCTGGTAGAAAAAGTTGCTTCATCGAAAAACATAATATTGTAATGATAATTTCTGTTTCTCATTATTTCATTTTCCATACATATACAGCGTGTCCTCCGATTGAGTTCGCTATAGGTGAAATGGACAAAAAATATTCAAATTTTTTTTTTTCATATTTGGAGGTTCACCCCTACTTATCTAAAAAGTAATTTTGGGTGTACTTTTGTTCTTTTTAATCATGTAGGCCATGACAGTTAGGCAAAAACGAATTTCATGTTAGGTAAAGTACCTTCTCTGTAAAAGATGCAGCAAAATGTCATTAAGGAAAGTTATTCAGATTAAAAAGTTATAGTGCTATGCAAAATTTCAAGAACATATGCCTATTTTGATATTTTGATTTTTTTAATATAATTGCATTTTACCTCGCATTTCACGAAAAAAAAAAAATTGCCGGTTTACCAAATTGTTTACTCCATTATGTACTAAATCAAACACGTTAGTAAACTGCCATACTATTTTTTTTTTCATAAAATGCAATTATATTGAAAAAATCAAAATCATCAATGTTCTTAAAATTTTGTATAGGACTATAACTTTTTAATCTGAATAACTTTTCCTTAATGGCATTTTTCTGTATCCTTTACAGAAAAGGTACTTTACCTAACATGAAATTCGTTTTTGCTTAACTGTCATGGCCGACATGATTTTAAAAAAACAAAAGTACACCCAAAATTACTTTTTAGGTAAGCAAATATGAAAAAAAAAAAATTCGAAAATTTTTCGTCCATTTCACCTATAGCGAACTCAATCGGAGGACACGCTGTATAAAAAAAGAGACGTTTCCTTCAGTCCTTTGAATGTGTGATTTGCTGATATGTATCTGAAGCGACTGTCGCCTCAAGGAAAGTTTTGAATTATCTTTTACTGAATCCAAAACTAATAAAGAAACAACACCATCTTCATTATGTACCTACTATCTTCTTTTTTTTTTTCAGTTCATTACGAAACCACTTTTTAAAATATTTTTGACCACCTTTTTAATACTATTATTACGGGAAACATTAACATCAGGAAACTTTTCGTTAAGTTATTTTTTTGTGTAGCCATAATATTATATTAAATATATTTTCTGTTACAGCATTAACATTTTTGAAAAAAATTCATTCTTTTAAATTATTCCTGTAGTACACGCAAATTAGATTAAAAAATAGCGAATAGAAGAAATAATTTATAAAGTAATAATATTTGAGACGCGTACTCTAGATAGGGTTAGAAATAGATACCCGAAAATTCTCCCCCAATTTAGGGGTGGAACGTCCCTTTTTTTGCCGGACCCCCCCCTACGGGGACTTAAAGCCTGTTTTTCACTTTTATATTGTAACCAATTTGTCGGAAGAGAAAAGCCATAGGAAATAAAAAAATTGTCTTTAAAATCTCCATAAGAAATGTTCTATTAACTTTATAGCTTATCCTCACCTATTCAGTGCTAACAGCGTCTGAACAGGAGCGCACAGGTAAAAATTAATCCTATTCGAAGTTTCACAGCGAATATCTTATCTCTGTATGATATTTTCAATAAATAAATAATAAATAAATAAAAAAAAAAAAAAAAAATAAAAAAAACATAAAAAAAATCATTTCTTAGCATTTTTCTCGTTAAAGTAACCGGTTTTAAGCTATTCGCTGTGAAACTTCGAATACGATCGATTTTTACCTGTGCGCTCCAAACTATCCCTCTGTTCGGAGGCTGTTAGCGCGAAATAGGTGAGGATAAGCTACAAGGTTAATAGGACATTTTTTATGCAGAATTTTTAACGACAAATTTTGTATATCCTTTACTATCTTCTCTTCCGACGATAGGTTCACAAGATAAAAGTGAAAAACCAGTTCTAAGTCCCCGTTAGGAGCGGTTATTTGAAAAAGAAAATGGACGCTCCACCTCTAAATTGTGGGGGACCTTTTCCGGTATCTATTTCTAACCCTATCTAGAGTACGCATTTCAAATATTATTTTTTTTCCCTTGGTTGTGGTGCCAGAGGCCCCGCCGTACTGAAGCTTAAGCTTATTTTACCCATAGTCTCGTTAACCCATTAATCCCGTTCCTATCCAAAAGGAGAGTATACGGTCAATGGGAGATCTGGCTATTTCTTCCGGGGTCACGGTTGGTCCCCCGAAGTATGAAAACCTCCCAGCCACCAAGCCTGGGCATTCACATAGTATATGGTGAGGAATTTCCTCATCCTAACCATACATCCTGCATTCTGGATTATCCTTAACGCCTATGTTGATGTCTATTCAATGTGCAGTGTCCTGTTAAGATTCCCACTGCACATCTCAGCTCTTTTCTCAATTCGTTAGTCTTTGTCTTGGATGGCCCACCAGTGATGAATATGCGTGACTGTCTCATCTCCGGCGCCCCGGTCCAATACAAGTTATGTTTCTGACTTAATAGTTCCTTTACCATTCCTCGTTCGGTGTTGCATGATATCCCGCAGGATGGCTCGTGTCCTATCAAGGCTGTTTTTACGCCTTCCTTGGCCAGCTTATCTGCTTTTTCGTTGCCTTCATTGCCCTGATGTCTTCGCGTACACTCCAGTTGTATGCTGTTGTGTTCCGCCAGTTTCGCCAGGGAGTCAAAGCAGTCCTTTGATGCCACATATTAATAATTTACAAATTATTTCTTCTAAAATGTCTAATTTGCGTGGATCACTGATATTAAATTATTATTTGATATTTTCAAACCACTGTAAAAGTTCATAAAGTGGTTAAATTACGAGGAAAATAATGAAATTAACAAATTAATTTTAAGAACTTACTGTATTAATATTGACGTTTTTATTAAAGATTTATCCATTTTATGAGATTTTAAGTGAAGCAAAATTTTGATTCCTCTGACATTTTTTTGTAAAATTAGAAATACTTTTTTTGCTTTAGTTTCTGATTTGAACAGCACACTGTATTAATATTGGAGTTTTGATTATAGATTTGTCCCTTTTGAATCAAGCAAAAGCTTTTATTTCTTCGACATTTTTTTGTAAAATAAAAAATAAAAAATTGTTCTCTTGAAAATCCAATTCAAGGATATTACTGTATACAGCATATTTTTTGAATGTAACATATTTATTCTAAAGCATATTTTTATTTGTTATTTCAGATACAATATGGAGAGGGAAGGACTGCACGAGCTTAGCGCTGAACTTCGACGTCTTTTTGCCCTAGGTTACCGATGGAGCCATGGATACACACAATGCCGACTTCAAGCCATGCTTTATGCATTCAAACACGAGTAAGTTTAAATAATATTGTAGAATATAATACTAGATATCGTAGTCTTTGCATAAGCGAAGTATTAGAAAACGTTTACTCATGTACTAAAAAGAAAGATCTAACCGATTTGTAATGTCATAGAAAGTTCAGGTATTTCTTGAAATGTCGAATTTCAGGTACATTGAAAGACTACGGCGTATACGTTTTTATTATCGAACAATAGTTTGCATATTGCGAATATGATTATTTTGATTCACCTTACGGAATATTTTCTGAGTTCATGAAAAAAGTGTATAGACGTCATTTCAATAGAATGGATTGAGTCGCATACTTGCTTTCTATGCTCTTCCTAAAAGCATTAAATATTGAACGCAAATCTTTTATAAAATTCCCAAGGGATATAGAGAGGTACGAAATTCATTTAAAATAAATCTTTAACTAACAAAGGTAATCTTATGGCGAATTCATTTATCAACAAGAAAAGGTACGAGTATGTATTAGGAACTCCAAAAAAGTAACCGTTCCGTGGGAATACACGTAATGATAGGAGGCTATGGATAAAATAAAATAAGTAAAGATATAAGTTTTCAACGAATATAGGCAGCTTTGGCCGTAATTTAAAGCACTTTAGAGAAAACATAATTCGTGATCCTCTCTGAGAGGGGGTGGCACTTAACAAATATATATATTTATTGGAGCTGACGTGGAATCAAATTTTAAGAAGAAAAGCTTCTATGCAATTTTTCGCATAAATTGATAGTTTTAAAGTTATAACGACTTCAAAATTGCGATTTTAGCTTAAAAAAAAAGATATTTTCAAACGGCTTTCGTCAAGTATCTCAAAAAGTATTACTTTATTGAAAAAATGTTACAGACCAATTATAGAAAGTACAAACTGGGAATTAATTATATTTTTTGTTTATTGATGTAGGATTAATAATTTCGGGGATATTTAAGATTATATTTGGTATCCAAGTGTTCATAAGATAATTATTTAGAGTGAGAGTTAAATATCTCAAAAACTGTGACACCTACGTCAAGGATGCTAATAGGTAGAATAATAGGTTATTAATTAAGCTTTCGACTTTGTCTCTGTAGCATAAAAAACAAAGAAGTTATGACCGAAGCAATGTGCGTCTACACATTTTTTTAATAACAACGTCGCCATTTTGTTACTGTAACTAGCCAGCAATTAAATAAAAGGAATTTCAAACACTGTTTCTCATTAATATATTGCATGACGTAGATGCTCAAATTTTTTGGTTTGTATACAGTACTTGCTTTAGAAAAAAGTACAGTTTAAACTATAAGGGTATGTTCGATAAAACGTAATTTTTTTTTCCAAATATCTCAATAAATATTAGTTTTATTGAAAAATGAGTATAGACCAAAAATAAAGCTTATGAACTGTATTTATTTACATAGGTTTAATAGTTTCGGTGATATGACAGTTTACAAATGGCGTCCGAACGTTTATAAGACGAAAAATGCAGTTTAAATGTTAAATATCTCAGAAATTGTGACACCTACGTCACGAATGCTAAGAAATGAAATTATAGACAATTAATTGCGCTTTCAAAATATTTTTACTCGTTCCTGTAGCATAAGAAATAAAGAAGTTATGACGGAAAAATATGCGTATTTATATTTTTTTTATATAAAAAGATCAACATTTTGTTACTCTAATTAGCCAGTAATTTAAAAAAAATATCCCTAATACAGTTTTTCGTTAAGATGCAGATGCTCAAATTTTTTTGCTCATTTGAAGCACTTGCTTTAGGAAAAAATGCATTTTAAACTTTAAAGGTAATTTCGAAACACTTGTATAACAAATATATACTTAAATATTTCCGAAATTATTAATCCTACATCAATAAACAAAAAATATAATTAATTCCCATTTTGTACTTTCTATAATTGGTCTGTAACATTTTTCCGATAAAGCAATACTTTTCGAGATACTTGACGAAAGCCGTTTGGAAATACCTTTTTTTTAAGCTAAAATCGCAATTTTGAAGTTGTTATAATTTAAAAACTATCAATTTATGTAAAAAATTGCATAGAACCTTTTGTTCTTAAAATTTGATTATATTTCAGCTTCAATTAATATATATACTTTTTAAGTGCCACCCCCTAAAATTAGCAAGCCCCCGCACAATATAGAAACTTTTCTGTGAAGCATTTACTATTATACTGCTAAAAATGAACGAAATCCGTTCAATATGACATTATTCCGAAATTAAAAACTCTAGTTACTGTACTATAATGCTTTCATTTTATATTTTACCAACAAAGTTTATAAACGGGTACAAATATCTTCTTATTTGATATCCAATATATATATTTTTTTAGGATAAACACTTCATTTTTTGAGCAGCATGTCATAAACTACAACACAAAAATTTCAACTATTTAATATCTGACGAGGTTCAAGTGAGATCAGATGTTCTAAATGTGTCAATTCTAGGCCCCTATTATTTAATTTCTATGTTAATAATATCCTTGATACTGCCAGTTTAATATCTTTTATACTTTGACTGTTTAAAAATGATTGTTCCATATTAACAGTTAAAGATAATTGGTGTGCTATCAGCGATTACTTCATCATAGCTTGCTTTTGAACAAGGCCACACTTACTCTATAACTACACAACCTTTTCCAGATCTTTGAATATTCCAGTGGTATGAGGCAATAGTATGAGTCAAAATACCACTAAACACGAAGAGTATATTGTTTTAACTTTTCGATACATTTCTAAAACCGTAATTACCACTAGTACAATTCTGAAACAAATTTCAAAATGTCCGCTGTCTGTCTATCAGCCTGTTCGTCTATTTTTTCGTCCCTCATGTTTCTTGTAAGCACGATAATTCAAGAGAGATAAATTTGGTTTTAATATAATTTGGACAGTAAGTTGGTGTTAGCTAGAGGAAGATTCCATTGTTTTTGAAAAAAATCGATCAGTTAATGTAAAGATTGTGAAACATTTTTAGAAAAAAATACACGTATTCTATATCCTAATAAACATTTCACCAGTCAAGATGGTATCATCGGGAGCTAATTAATATTACAAACATAGCAGGCGAAGGGTATACTTTAAAAAATTCAATAATCCGGCGAAGAGTACTGCAGTGTTAGATGCACCCCCTGATTAAAGCTCCTATCAACTCTTTGGTGACATCAGCCCAACGTTTTGGGCAGCATCCTCTTTGCCTTGTGCCATCGGGTTTTCCCTGAACTGTCAACTGTTCTATATTGTCCTTTCTCCGGTTGATGTAGTCAAAAGAATCAGAGGATTCGGGAAAATACGAAGCTGAAAAGTCGCTGTGAGAGACTTATTTCTTGAATCGATCTGATGGCACAATTGGCTGCCCAGGAAACTCGCAGTAACTGCCTCCAGATCCACATCTTGAAAGCATCAATACGCCGACTGTCTGCCACTCTGACGGTTGCCGAACTTTTCACTTTGAAGATATTGTGCTTACAAGAAACGTGACGGATGGACAGACTGACTGACAGACGGACACACGACGGATATTTTGATATGAGTGACAATGATATGAATTTTTATCTAGCAGCGATATTTACGGTTTGAGAAAAATGTCTTTCAAATGCAATAAACTCTTTATTTTCGCATTTGCGAAGAGTATAATAATGGATACGGAAAAATGTAAATAACATTTTTGCACAGAATTTTATAAGATATATTTTTTATATGAAACATAACTCCAATATCGCTAATGGTTGGCGATATATAAAAGCAGAGCACAACGAGTTCAAGGCTTTTAGTATGCTGTATAATGCTAAGTTAGGCCTACTATTACTCTACCTCAACGTTTTTTCCAGGTTTTAAAAGTATATCAGCTTTTACCTGTAATATTCCCTATTTGACTGGATTATAAATAATTACAACACACAAATATATCTTGCTTGATTATTTTAATACTCCAAAATACGATAATTATTACTTTAACAGAACTTGGAGCATATTTCTTTATTTTCGGAATAAAAAATTTCTATAATAATGTTATTGACTGTTTTTCTGTTCCCTAGCTTTTGATACTCTAAATCAATAATCTATCAATATTTGATTTGACTAGATAATTACTACATGTTGATTAAACAATTTTTCCCCAGTATGACGTTCGAGCCTGATGCTTGCTCCCACCTGGTTGATAACGACTTGGAAGGAGCTTTGAAAGCTCTAGAGGGTCAAGTCCCGTTGGACCCTCAGGAAGTGGCCATCATAAAATACACTCCCAGTGTTGACGATCCTCATGCCGCCTACGCTGATGAAGTTTACTACCCACCTGTTAACAACAAGGCACAGGAGACGCTTCGGGAGAAAATTCTGGCTCCCAATGCTGTTGACCGTAAGTGATTAAATAGTTTGACGTTCTCGAAAGTTTAATGTCGTTGGTCGGCAATTATTGTTTGTAAATAATGCTATTAAAACCACTATTCTCCATCATTCAATAAGATTGTTAAAACATGTATACAGGGAAGAGTATATTTAAAATATATCGCTGACAAATACGTTTTTGTTTATTTAAATATGCACTAAAATCAGAATAGTAAGCTAATTTGTTATACAAGATGTTGCAATAAGTGTTTAAGAATTACGTTATATTTTTTATTTCTGCTTTCAAATTATTGAGAATTGTTAATTTGGGTATTTGGCAAATAACTTTCCCATTAAATGTTAGATAGTAGATGTATGATGAAAAAAAGATTTGGAGGGGTCATTCGCTTTACAGGCAACCGCGACGGATGACGTGATGCTGTCAGACGTGGTAAACATCAATGAAAGGCCAACTAGGATAATTAATCAATCACAAAGCGTCTGTCAAGACGTTGTGAATAAAAGAAGTAGAAAGTTATCCGTTAAATACCCAAAATAATGTTTTTAAATTAAAACGGGTGTTTCATAAAAAGCTCAACTATACAGAGTGACTCAGTTTTTATGTAGAATATTGTCGTAAAAATTTGTTTTTATATCCGAATCTAAATAATTTAATAATGCGCATTATTTATTTAACAATGTCAATAATTTAACAGTGGACATGGCGGACCCCTATGCCGACTACGCAGTAATAAAAAGAACGTGGATTCCCCAAATGCATCGTCGATCTGTACACCAACATATCGAAAAGTCTCCAAATCCCGAATACTTTCGAACAAGAGACCCTAGAGATGCACTAGAGTTTCTTCATAAGTACGAAAATGATGTATCTAACAGAAATTTATTTCCAATTGATCGGCCTAATTACTTGGAAAATAACAATTACTTAACTATGGAAGATTTAACGGAAATGTATCCAGTGATAAAATTTTTGAACGACATGCACCTGACCCCAAGAGAGATACAGAAGTTTCTAAGCCCGGAAAATTACGACAAGCTAGGAGCATTATTAGATCAGTTTGACCGTAGCCTAACAGAGAGGCAAGAGGACATCCAGGAGGTACCAAGACAGCAGTTGGAAGCTAACAACGAGTATAAGAATGACATCCCTGATGAAAGGTTTACCATGAATTACAATACACCTGATAATTTTCGAGCCGGATGGGAGTCCAGGGATAGTTTACAAAATAAAAATTTGAATGACTTTCCCGAATCTAGAGTATACTTTGATGAAGATGATGGACAAGAAGAAGATGAGTCTGAGTATGGTAGTGGTCATTCTTTGGAACCAGAAGAGGTTTTTAGGGAGAGGAAAACGAATTACGAATACATCGTTCCAACAGAGAGGGATATTTTTAGAGAACTGGAAAGGGAGAGCAATAGGCGATCGAGCAGAATGAAACCACATCCGGCTGTTTATACCGAAGGTGGAGTAGTGTGGAGTCCACCTCTGGAGGCAAAATTCAGAGGTAAGAGTATTTTAATATATGAAAGTAACGTAAGGTAATAGTACAGTTATTTATGTTATAAGGATCATAATGCCAATCATTATGGTACTAGTAGTTGTGAAGATTACATAATCTTACGATTAATTTTATCTGCTTTTTGCGCTATATTTATTTCTGTAAGATCGAATTAACAAAAAAAAGTAATATAGAATATACAGCGTGTCCCACTTTTCATGACCCTCCTTCCATATGTCAGGTATTAGGCATCCGATTTTAACCAAATTTAAATTGGTATCAAAGATCTTTATTATGCCTTTTTGAGTAAAATAAAAGTTGTTTCAATCATTGGCGTGTATTTTTCTTAAGAAAGTCATATTAGGCATTCTTTTACTAGATTATTAATTTCATGCTTTTGAGTCCCTATATAAAAAAATTAACGATATTGCAATTTATGGTTTTCGAACTACGGCTCCATCAAAATTGCATCTTTTGAACTTGGAAACGAATTGTTTTTCGAAAAAAAGTTATTCCTCATTTTCTCTTTAAATTCTCATATTCTGGCAACTTCCGGGAATAATTCAAGCACTAGGGAGATTGTAAGTGAAAACTTTTGGCCTAATTAGAAAGTATCGACATTAGATTACAGAAGCAGTTAATATAAAGTGAAAATGAGGAATTGCTTTTTTTCTAAAACAGTTCGTTTCCAAGTTATTGATTATTTAATGTTAAAAAAATCCAATTTTAAGAGAGCCGTAATTCCAAAACCATACATCAGAATATTGTTAAGCTTTGGATAAATGGATTCTAGAGCATGTCGATCAATAATATTGCACTAGCTTTTCAATAAAAAAATGACTAATACGACTTCCCCAAAAATCGACCCTTCTTTTCTTAATAAAAATGCACGCCAGTGCATAATAAAGGGTTTTGGTACCAATCCAAATTTTGTTGAAATAGGATTATTAACAACTGAGATATGAAGGGGGAGCATTAAAAATTGAATACGCTGCACATACATGGTGAACCATTAATAAGAGGCCATAGATCAAGAGTTGATTCTTTGGACCAAAATATGAGGATATAATCAAACATGCTTTAGTAAATTGTTGTAAATTGTCAACTCCCTCTTGACCGATCTTCTCCCAATTTGATAAGGAAACATATTTTAAGCTAAGAAACAATAATTTATGTATTACATCATGGTAGCCCGTGGAGGGCGCCTCACGAGCTATACCTGATGATGAATAATTTTTTTTTACGAAACGTAGTGGCACTTTTGACTAGAAAATCTCATGCAGGAGTCAAAGGTACACTTGATAAAACTTGAATTAGAATAGTTTTAATCGTTTTCGAGAAAACTGCCGCATATATTTCAAGAATTCGTTGAAAATAAACTTAATTTGAAAAGAACAAATTGTATCTATTGTACAATTTCATTAGTTTGACATTTTTATAGAACTAAGACATCACCAAAGCACACTTGTCAATAAATACAATTTTTCCTTTTCAAATTGAGTTTGTTTTCAAAGAATTCTTGGAACCTTTGCGGAAGATTTCTCGAAAACGGTTGGAATTATCAAGTTCTATCAAGTGTACTTTTTTACGGAGAAATGACTCCTGCATGTGACTTTCTAGTCAAAAGTGCCACAACGTTTCGTAAAAAAGAAAAGAAAAATATTTATTAACAAACTGGGAGAAGATATTGCAAAAAAAAGAAAAGAAATTACAATTTTGACACCCTGTATCTATTTCCACAGCAACAATGTTAGTAAAGCATATTTCTCATATTTTGATTCAAAGATCTACCCTTGAAATATGGCCTATTATTAATGGTCCACTCTGTATATACCTTTTATTAATTTAAACTCTATTAGTTACTAGTACCTTTTTGCTAGGGTATATTAAAATAGTATTTTGGTTTTGCATTATGAATGGTAGTTGTAGTTTTCTAATAGTTATATATATATTTTCTACCGTTAATAATTTTCTACTATTTTTGCCTACGTTTAACAACAATTTCAGACCATGAAGAAGTTGAATATTTTCTGAAATAGTAGATCTTTGCTATTAATTTTGGAAGTGTATTAAAGATGAAGATAAAATAAAAAAACTATGACAAATTATTTGCTAATAAGTTCGAGTTTTAATATGTTGGAAAGATTCGACAACTAGTCTTCAATCTTACATATATTGACAAATTTTTATTTAAATACTTTGTTTGTAGCGATTAATTTTTGCCCTAGTTTTTGGTTTTCATAATTCATATTGCCTACTGAATTCGGAAATATGCCGAATTCAGTAGGCAATACTCCATTATTTTTTTAATGTCATGAGCAATTTTTTTTTTTTTCAGCTTATATTATTGAAAATAATATGCATGTAGTAATTGTCCTCTTAAAACCTGACGTGCCGTATAGTGGGTACATTTTTTTTAAACATTTTTTTTGTTATACATAGGGAATGAATGATATTTGGGGTGCAAAATGGGGAGAAAAAAAAATCAGTTCAATGGAAGAATATTTTTCAAATGAACAACTATATTCTTTTAGATTACGTACCGATATAAAAATCTCCAAATAAAATATTTTGTAGTTCTATGGACATTATAAATTTGTTTCTAAAAACATTAGTTTCAAACAATTCTTGCATTTTAGGGAGACATTTTTGTGTAACTATAAAAGTTTTTGTTTAAATTACTCTCGTGTATATATATAATGTATACAACGCATTTCATTTAAAAGTCCCCGGACTGTTATCTCAAAAAATAATAAAGATATTTAACACTTGTAAAGGGCGTATGATTGATACCAAAGAAGACAGTAAATAACTGCAGTTAGAATTTTTCCTTCGCAGTGCACAGAGATGGAGTTGCGGTGCTAAATTATTTTTCGATGGCTGAAATCTTGAAACATTATTTGTATGATTAAGGAATAAATTACGGGTAATTTTGATCATATAGAAAATATTGTAAAAACCAGCCGTTTTGAAGCTACATGATTTATTTTTTAATTTTTTTGTCCATGTAAATTTTGAAAATACTTGTAACTTTTTTGTTAATAATTTTAGAACATCGGTTATTTAGGACTTTTGTCTTATATAATATTGGATATTACGTTGAAAAATAAGAAAGGATATATGCCAAGAGGGCATTAAGCGTCATCAGATCTGCGCCTTTTTTAAAAGCTTTTATTTAACTTGCAATGTTTGTTTGTTAGTTTAGGTCAAATCTTGCAAACTGAATTTTTTTTAGAATTCATACACCTGGAAACTAATAGCTTTGGGGACGGTCAATTGAGCAAAATAACTATGTAACAGCTATATGACCGTCCCCAAAGCTTTTAGTTTCCAGGTGTATGAATTTAAAAAAAATATAGTTTTACTTTTAGTAGTCTTTTCAAATAAAAGGTTTTTCTTAAAAATATTTTTTTTATATAACTTTATTTCGTGGTCAGGTCTCGCGCCCAGATCCAACTTTCGGAAAAGTTGGACCTAGACAGCAGACCTGACCACGAAAAATGCTATCGAGGGTATTTTTGGATTTTTTAGGGCGTCTTAACACACGTGTCAAATGGACAGCAAAAAATGTCATTAAAAATCCGATGTAAAATGTAAATTTTAATTTTACAAATCACATGACCGCTCTGACCGTCAAGAAGTCCAACCCCTACTTCACCCCCTCCTTCTGCACCAACTGACAAATAGACAGCAATATATGAAGTGATGTACATTTCCGCTGCCATATGATGGACTATTAGATTAATAATGTAGAAAAGAAAACAAAATAGTTATAAATACAACTGACAAATTGAAAAGTTTAACGATTTTCATATCTATAAATTATAAATAATAATTTTCTGCTATATTCCTTATTATCTCCGGTCCTAGTAATCTCGCCGCAATAAAATTAAAACCAAATTGTTTAGAAAGTTAGAAATATTTAGAAACATTCTGATAATTTGTTAACTTACAGAAAAATAAAACCATTAAACGTGCCCCTTTTTGTGTCATTAGGGAAATATAATGTAATAACGTATACATGTTAACAAAACTGGGTGAAACTATATATATTTTGTTTAACTAAAACTTCGCACCAAATTATAGCGCAAAATATTTATTTAAAAATAGAAGAGAGTTCAAATTTCAATCTCTTATAATTAAAGTGCTGCGATATGTAAGAGTAGAATATTCTTAAATGTAGGTTTTTACAAATATTTTGCAATGTTATTTTATTAGGTTTTTTCATTTCGATCGTTGTTTCTGCATTTGTTTATAAACTAATTCAAATGGTTCTGTGGATTTTTTATGAAACCAAAAACAGTAACTGAATTATGAAAGTAGTTAAAAAAACAATTTAAAAAAAATGAATGTTGTATTTGGTGCCAGGATACGTTAATTTTTGCGTTTCGGACTCTTATAAATAAACAAATTTGGACTGGTTATTCCCCAATGTATGTATTGTTATCTCAGTTAACCAAAATAACAGTTCTAGTTTTATTCGAAATTTTATTGCGAACAATTTGATTTCTTATTTTTTTGCGATGAGATTACCAGGGATGAATATAATAATTAAAAATAGCAGATATTTTAATGTTGTAATATAATATATTTAAATTTTATATCAAGCAGAAAAATAAAAATAATAAAATCGCTGCAGCAAAGGAATTTCATTCCAAATTTATTTTGGTTCCACTATTAGTATATTTTATTAAAATAAGCATATGAACTGCATTGCAAATACTCTTGTACTAGATTTTCAACCTGGATACTTTTTGTTATTTCAAATTAAAAAAAAAATCAATACTCAAATTAATTCCCCTTCTAACTATACCCATATAAAGCAAAGTATATGAGGCTAATAAATTGTCGAAATTTAATTTTTTTAACTTAAGGTTTTTGAATTTATTAGCATTACATTAAGGGACATAAACCTAAATTGCTCACAGAGCCAAATAAAACTTTTTGTTTTTATTTCTTTAGAGAGTTATTGCACGGTTTGGAGTGCTATTTTCTTTTCTCTATGCATTCCGTTCCAGTGCAACATTGTATGTAGATTTTTATCTACATTGTACTTTTAAACATATGCAATTTTAAATCGAATATACTGGAGACATAAAAGATGTTAAAGAATCCGAGTATAACGTTATATAAAAAAATTAATAGCATAAAATTAAAATATTTATACATTCTTGAATGTATAGTACATTTTAAAATTCGTATAACAATTTATAACCTACACCACGTATGCGTTTAACACAAAAGACAAGAAGTAGGTATGCTTTTAGAGGGCAGAATATTTACTAGTGAAATATTTCGTCGAACTCCACTATGCCTTTCCTTAAATATATGAGGAATGGAAAACCAGACTGCAACCAACAGCTATTCTCCGAACTAATGCCCTGCCGAGTGCTGAATTACGAATTACAAGCTTGTCCGCGTTAAGTGCAATATCTATGTATTGCCACAAAACGCAAAAGTTTCGATTGCAATTCCCAATTTAACGCTCGGCAGGGCATTAGTCCGAAGAATTGCTATTGTTATTGGTTGCAGTCTGGTTTTTTATTCCTTATATATTTAAGGAAATATATAGAGGAGTTTGACAAAATATTATGTTAGTAAATATAGGTGGAGCCTACCGACTCTGTCGCATGTCATGGTTTCATAAATCTCGTCATGCACCAAGAGTGATCGAAGGTCTCGTTCCAATCATTCCCAACCTACCTTGCACTGACGAGAGCCAACAACTCGAAACTGCAGTATGCGAATGGTGTGGAGTGGCTGACACAAAAGTTGCTTTGAGTAGGAATAAGTATTTCGGCTGGTGTTTGTTGCAATCGAAACTTTTGCGTTTTGTGGCAATACATATTTATTGCATTTAACGCGGCCAGGCTTGTAATTCGTAATTCGGAGCTCGGCGGGCATAGTCCATAGAATAGCGGTTGGTTGCAGTGTGGTTTGTTATTCCTTATATATTTATGGTCCAGGAAAATTAGCATTTGATCTGGGCAAAATTAGTAAAAATCTGAATTTTTGCACAGACGTTCTTGGTGTCTCAAATCCAAATCACAAAAAATCACAAAAATCTCAACATGGCTACCCAAGATATTTAGCCATGAGATATCTCACTACTTATACCTCAAGGTATAAGTAGTGAGATATCTCATGGCTAAACAAAAACGTTTGTGTTACATTTTTGAATTATTTAGGAGGTTTTAATGTTATTCTACTAATCGGCATTAATATCATTTTAGTTGATATAGATACTGATATTATTTGATATTATTTTCCAACGAAAGGTAATAAAAATGGTACATTAAAAAAAAAAAAAATTTCCCTCAGTTTGGCGCCTCTTCGAGCTTACACCCCGGGCAGTCGACAAAAAATAAAATAGGCAACCTGTAGATAATTTAATTATCTACAACTTTCACATTGACGTCATGGGCATCCGATGCATAGGATGCAAAAAACTTTGGCCTTCAATATCTTGGGTAGCCATGTTGGTGATTTTCGTGGATTTAGGTTTGGGACTCAAAGAGCGTCTGTGCAAAAATTCAGATCTTTACTAATTTTGACCCTTTTTGGCTGATTTCCTTGCATTATTAAGAAAATGCATAGAGGAGTTCGACAAAATATTATGTCAGTAAATATTCTGCCCTCTAAAAGCATACCTACTAATATTAAAGTGAATTTTATAGGTTACTTCGGAGAATTGCAATTTAGTACTAGTAAAACTGAAAAATATTTCGAATAAAATACAGTTTAGGAAATAAATATTGGCTTATGTCATAAATAACAAAAAAATTATATTATAAAATCTTTGTATATCAATTCTACTCAAAATATTTCTTCAAACAGTGCACGAAGCTTTATTTTATATTATTATAATTATTTTTTATAAGTAAGTAACAACACCTATATTATTATTAGTAAGGTAATAAATGTATTAAGATATAATAATATATTATTACATTGTAAACACATTTTATTGATGCTGTTGTGGTTTAAGCACTTCTTATTCAGTGCACTATTGCAATATTAGTGTAATGGAACAAATAGAATTGAATTTATTTGAATCTATGAACTGCAATTTTGTCAATATTTATCAAGAGAAGACTTCATACAGAGGTGCTCTGAAATTTTTGTTGCACTATGGAGTTAATATACTGTGACTCTAACATTTTTATAATCTTTTTGGACTTAATGCGATATAATAGGACTTAATACTTCTGCCCGTTATCACAGGTAACACTGTAATCACATATTATCTCGTTTATTGCTTCTCTGAGTACTTCATGCATTGAACTACTGAAATAAGGGGGGAAAATTATGTAGGAATCATCTAAACTGTCACTAAGATAAAATAATTGGTTCCACATGTCACTTGGGTACACATGTTACTTGCCCCCTACAAAGGACTGTAGTTTCCTTATGCAATTTAGAGCAAATTTGTATATACAAACTTTCAGTTATTTTTTTTTTTTAATTAAAAACAACTAAATCATATTCAATTTATTGCAATTACAGTCAATATAATTTCTCTTCAATCTTCAGTCGCTGGTGGCACCTCACAAATAAATTTATTTTCTAATATAATTTCAACCAATTTCAGGTGTGACTCCAGAACAACAAAATCGAATAATGTTGAAGAATAATCTGGACAAGTTGTTAGAAAAGTATAACTTGGGCTTCAAGAGACCAGAGAGATTAGACGTTAAAAAACCAGGCCCTCCATTTGACGCACAAATTACCGAATCTGCTCAAAAAGGTAAAATAAGTTGAAATGTATCTGAATTTTGATGTTAAAATAGAGTAAATATTCCATTTTAGTCGCACGAAATTTGGAGAGAGAAGACGAGGACGAGGAGAACGATTTGCTACCTTCAATGATGAAGAAGGGGCCACCCGGAGCCAATCCCTATCCAGATTATCATCCAATAAAGTATGAAAGGGATTCAGAATATGTTTATGTTGGAATCAAAAATGGACTGAAAGCATGGAAGCAGGGAAATAATGTTATCAGGAATATATCCAACCTTTTGCATTTGGAAGAAAAGGCGTTTTCTGATGGAAAGTAAGTGAACAATTATCACAGAGTAATTAATTTTTCAATTTTGCAACTTTTAGATCTAATCCGTATTCAGTCGTTTTTAAAGTCGAGCCGAATAGCCGTGGCTGGAATGCAAGCGATGTGGCCAGAAAAATAGGTGAGGATATTTTCTAGCAAAGTATTCGACTTTTAATAAGATAAATGTTTTAGACACGATAAAAGCTGAACTACAACGGGTTGCTGGTATTGAAATAACAACTGTAGGGGTTGGAGACAGTGTAAGTTTCAAATAAATAAGTTTATATTCAAAATACTTAGGTGTGAACATTTTCCATATTATATGGATTTGTAACAATATGGAACTATATGAAGTCCCTTAATAGTTCTTATTTTTTCTTAATATACCCCAGTTTAGTAAGACCATTTCATCTTTAATTCTCTTAATTTCACAAATGTTGATTGGCACTTAATCCGTTATTAATTATAATTATAAATCTGGAACCGTTTTCCATTGAAGAAAATAAAATAAGTGTTCATGATTACTTTAACCAGAGGTTAAAGGAAAATTTGGGTAATGGCAAAAATCAGTTTTAGGCTACTTTGTTTTTGATAAGTTCAAGAGTTTGATCAAAAAATGAGGTCAATGAGGATAGTAAATTGAAGTTTTTTTGAAACTACTTTAACGAAAAGAAAACAAAATGAAAAGAGGTATTCAATGAAATGATTAATAGATGAGGTATTTTGTTAATATAATATAATAATATTTTTCTTCAAGCGTATTAAAATGTTTAAATTATGTCACCAAAAACAGAAGTAGAAGTAGGACATTGTTTTACTAGTAACAAAATGTTAGTACCGAACGCCACCGTAGTGGACATTGTTTTACTAGTAACATAATGTTAGTTCCGAAAGCGCCACCGCAGTGGGTATTGTTTTACTAGTAACATAATGTTAATACCGAAAGCCACCGGTGGCGCGCTATCCACTAGCCACTTGTCATGTTGTGTCAACATGTAAGACTGTAGTTTGAATATTTGTACATTTATGATAAATAAATTAATTTTTGCATTTTAATACGCTTGAAGAAAAAATAGTATATATTACACGGAGTAGAACGCCTTTTTTTGTGTTGAGCCCAGGATTTGCGGCTGGGGCGAAGCCGAAGCCGCAAACAAAAAAAGAGTGCGTTCTACTCCTAGTAATATAATATACTATTATTACATTCTATTTCTTACATTATTCGAATACAAATGCTTAATAGTTATTTACGTAACCAGTTATGAAAAGAGTAATTTTACATGACGAATGTAATATTTGCAAATTACATGAGTCAAGTAAAATTACTGTTTTCATAACATGTTAAGTACAAAATTTGATCTAATCCCGCTCTAAACTAGAGAAGAAATGACAATTTATTTTGAGTACTATTTTACGGTTCCCATCATAGCTACCGCTTGCAGCCGTACAAATAAATTCTGTGTTTATCGCTTTACCTGAGCATTAGTACGGATTGACGTTTGTATAAACAAACTTTACTTGTCAATCTGCTGAATTTTTTGAAGAAAATTAGCAAATTAAGTTGACATTGATTGATTCAAATATGGATATTCCATCTGATATACTTAAAACAATCGACTTCAGCAGTAAATTTAATAACACCTGGTAAATCAAAAAGCAGGTATGAAGAAGTATATAAGAAATTAGAAAATTGGTGTCAACAAATAGGTTCAATACTCAGTTACGTAAAAATTTTTTTACATAAGTAGTTATGTAATGAAAATGACAGTTATAAAAAATGTGACGTTTCGTAACGTCAAAAATGCATTTAAAATTTGACTTTCATAACGGGGTTAGATAAAAATTTATATTATCTATGAAAGAAATTAATAAGAATTTGGTAGTATATTACGTACTAAGTCCAGAAAGTGTGGTTTACCGGACTGGTACAAATTTTCCATAAAATCTACGAATCCGGGATAATTAATTTCCGGACTTATATGAATACAGTACTTACCTAGAGGTAAAAAATATGTAAAATTTAGGAATAATTTCATATGTAATGATAATTTTTCTTTGAGGGTTATTATTGTAGGAATTATGAGTTTCTATTACCCCTAAATTTAAATATACAATATTTAAAAAAGTATTACTAATTTATTTTTGAAACGTAGGATGGTTATGTTTTGGGGCTCACTGATTACGAATCTGAAGTCAAAATAAAAAAATTCAAAATGGCCGGTCTAAAACGGCGGATGGATTTTTTTGAACATGTGTTGTAAACGTACAAAAAAATGAGCATACGAACAAAAAACAGCATTTTTGAAAAAATTGAATGTTTTTTTAGAAAAATTGTGAAAACACATTTTATCGACCATAACTTCTTTATTTTTTATGATGTAGAAACAAACAGAAAATCATTTTAAATATTGATATTTAATATTATTTCTTAGAATTGTTTATTGAAGTGTCACAGTTTCTAAGATATTCAACATTTTATACTAAATACTTCATTCTAAAAACAGTCGGATGCCATCTAAAAGATTAAATATCTCCGAAACTATCAACCCTACACAAATATAAAAAAAAATCATTCTCAGGTTATAAGCTTTATTGTTGATGTCCACAGTATTTTCTTTAAAACTAATATTTATTGAGATATTTTCAGAAAAACAAAAATTTTTATAAATTAAAATGCATTTTTTTTCCAAAGCAAGCGTTGTAGCCGGTCAAAAAAATTTGAGCGTTTAAATCATACTATATACTAACGAAAACAGTATATGCGAATATATTTTTTTAATTACTGACTACTTACATTAACAGAATGGCAACGTTTCTATTAATAACATGTGAAAAAGTACATCGCCTATGTCATAACTTCTTTGTTCCTTATGCTGTAAAAATAGACAGGAAATCATTTGAATGCCTAATTAATAGTCTTTCACTTTGGTTGTTAGCGCTTTTAACGTAAGTGCCATAATTTCTGAGATATTTAACATTTAATCTAATCTATCTAATAATCTTATAAATGTTCGGATGCCACATTTATACTTCCAGATCTCCGAAACCATTAACTCTATAGAAATTAGAAAAAAAACGAAACTCATTCTCAACTTAGTAGGTTTCTCATTTGTCTAGCATATTTTCGCTCAATGTAATTAATACCTTTCGAATTATTTAACTGAAACCTATGACTACCAATTTATATGAAAAGTTGTATAGAACCATTTCTTTTTAAAATCTGGTTCTTTTTCAGCTCCAATGTTTTTGTTTTTATTTTGTTTTAGTTGCCACCCCCTGAAAAGGAGGAAAAGGACGCGCTATTTTTTCTGCAGCCGACAATATGTTGATATATGAAAAAAACAGTAACAATAACAGAGCTTAACCCTTGTAAAAAGCTCTTGTATCTAATTATTTACTAGCAGCGTATTATATTTGTACCTTGTTTACCGGTCTAGGCTGGAAAGGTATTATTTTTCGTCTTAGGTTTGCAAGTTCATCATATTCCGGTCTAGTAGTATAAAGTTTCACTTTCTGATAGATAAATCTACATTCTGAATACGTTTCCTTTCTGGTCGGTTGATCAACAGATTGAACGTTATCTAAACTTACATTACAAATTATTTTATTAAAATTCATGAGACTCTTTCCTTTTCAACATTTTTCGCACAGCTTTACAAGATGTACACATATGTGACGCTCTGCATGCCATGTACAGATGAAATAGGTAGTGACTTCAATTGCAAGTTACCTTCACATTTCAAAATTCAACACTTGCTAATTAATTTTGATCTGAGGACTCATACAAGATTTCATTCTACTTTATTGAAAGTAAGTTTATTTATTAGAGAATATTATTTAGGTATTATGCAAATCACAGCTTACACACTTTTTTATTTATTATGAAAATACCTACTTTCTGTATATTGTTGCCCTAATCTGGGCACGCTAATATACTAGTTAGGTAAATACTTTAAAACACTCATTATTGGAGAACCAATCAAAACAACTACTCTTCTAGCTAATACTGACGAAGTATTGAATTACATGATAGGATTCTTAGCATTTTAAAGAAAAAAATATATTGAAAATACTTAAATCATTTATTTACATTTAGTCATTCACACTTTTTTTATTTAATATAAAATTATCTACTTTCTGTATATTGGTACCTTAATCGGGTCACGCTAATATACTACTTAGGAAAACACTTTAAAACACTCATTATTGGAAAACCAATCAAAACAACTACTCTTTTAGCTAATACTGACGAAGTATTGAATTACATGATAAGATTCCTGGCATTTTAAGGCAAAAAAAATATATTGAAGATACTTAAATTATTTATTGAAATTCAGTCATTCACAAGAATTATTGAACCTTACATTCTATTTCAACTCTAGAAAAGTTGTACAAGTTTTTTCGAACTCGTTAGTTCTCATCAGTAGAGTATAGAAACATTCGTTCATTATTTACAAGCCTATTCTTGATTTATTTTTTACAATAAGAATGTAAGGTTCAATAATTCTTGTGAATGACTGAATTTCAATAACTAATTTAAGTATCTTCAATATATTTTTTTTTGCCTTAAAATGCCAGGAATCTTATCATGTAATTCAATACTTCGTCAGTATTAGCTAGAAGAGTAGTTGTTTTGATTGGTTTTCCAATAATGAGTGTTTTAAAGTGTTTTCCTAAGTAGTATATTAGCGTGACCCGATTAAGGTACCAATATACAGAAAGTAGATAATTTTATATTAAATAAAAAAGTGTGAATGACTAAATGTAAATAAATGATTTAAGTATTTTCAATATATTTTTTTCTTTAAAATGCTAAGAATCCTATCATGTAATTCAATACTTCGTCAGTATTAGCTAGAAGAGTATTTGTTTTGATTGGTTCTCCAATAATGAGTGTTTTAAAGTATTTACCTAACTAATATATTAGCGTGCCCAGATTAGGGCAACAATATACAGAAAGTAGGTATTTTCATAATAAATAAAAAAGTGTGTAAGCTGTGATTTGCATAATACCTAAATAATATTCTCTAATCATGTGATAAAAGCAAATAAATAAAAATAATTTATTGTAAAAAAGTTTATTTATATTTCACTTCAGATCTTGCTATATAAACAAAGTCTCAACATAACGAATAGGTACGAATAATATAAAGGAATTAGATTAGATTACACAGCCCCACAAAAAAAAAGTTCTGTACCAGAGACGTGAATACATAGGTTTTGTGTATTTTTTATGCTGAATCTGAATCCGCAGCCAAAAATATGGGTTGCCCAGGTAGCTTTTTAGTAAAACGCAAAAACATCCTCTAAAATAGACCGATACGGTAAAGCTTTATAATGAAATGTAACAATTTGTAAATACTTTGAGAAAACATTTTAAAATAAGATTTTGAGCATTAGAAAGAAATATATCCAAATTAAATCCATACCCACCCCTACGAGGGGGTTAATTCCACCTCTGAGATCAAATAACGGATGTTATAGTGCAAAACTATGTGAAAAGCCATAACCTCGTAGTTTGTAATGCCAAATATACAAATGTAGGTTGACAGACAATATATCTAAAAAATATAATATATTATTTTTAAGGGGTTTGAAACCACCTCTGCAGACCTGAGTATTTCTTACCCCTTTGAGTCACATATTTTTCTATTCAATGGTTTGGTCTAAATTTTGTTACCGCGGGTTTTTGGGGTCATTGATTACGAATCTGAAGTCCGAATCCGAAAAATCCTGAATAAAAGATGGCGGAACCAATATGGCGGATGTAAAAATCGGAAAAGCATTCAAAATTTGAAGATTATGGCTGAAACTTATTACTCGGGGGTTTTTGGAGTAGCTGATCACGATTCTGGGGCCTTAATTCGCAAATTCTTAAATCCAAAATGGCGGACCCATCATGTCGGATTAAAAAGTACCATATAAATTGGTATTTACCACCCAAAGAAATATGTTAAGAATGTTTAAAAAATTGAGGCATTTGAGTAAAAATAGGCAAATGTCTAAAAATGAGAAACAAGGAGTATAAATTCGATTTGCAGTGTGCAGTCTCGCTTAAATGTAAAAGTGAGGACGAAGGAAATATGGACGATTTGGAACCAAATATATAAAACTGATCATTGTGGCAATATCGTGGGAAATTATAATTTAGAGCTTGAAAGTACCCCTTTCCTAACGAGTTACATGAGCTGGGTGGAAAATTTGAATGGCGAATAGTACATTATTATTATTAATCTTATGACCACGTCTATCCAGGCAGAGGAGGGGGGGTAGCTGTCAGTTTGACATCTGTCAAAATGACGTTTATCCCGTTCGACATCTGCCAGTTTGTGTTTGACATGTGCCAATTTGACATCTGTCAAAGTTCCGTTTATCCCGTTTGATATCTGTCAGTTTGACATCTGAGAGTTTGATATTTTAACGTTTGCTAAAAGTATTTAAGATAATAAAAATAGATTTAAGTTGGTAACTATTGCGGAAATTGATTTATAAGTAATTATTCTGATTAGAGTATATGGAAATAGATGCCCTAAATGTCGACTAGATATAATATGTTTCCGCAGGATATTTAAAATGTGGCGCGAAAATTTTTTTCTTTTTTTAATTTTTACCAAATAGGCGTCTACGGAGAATCAGCGACTCCAAAAACCCCCGAGTAACAAATTTCAGCTATAATCTTCAAATTTTGAATGCTTTTCCGATTTTTACATCCGCCATATTGGATCCGCCATCTTTTATTCAGGAATTTTCGGATTCGGACTTCAGATTCGTAATCAGCGACCACAAGAACCCGCGGTAACAAAATTTAGACCAAACCATTAGATAGAAAAATATGTGACTTAAAGGGGTAAAAAATACCTAGGTCTGCAGAGGTGGTTTCAAGTCCCTAAAAAATAAGATTATATTATATTTTTTAGTTATATTGTCTGTCAACCTACATTTGTATATTTGGAATTACAAACTACGAGGCTATGGCTTTTCACTTTGTTTTGCACTATAACATTCGTTTTGATCTTAAGGATGGATTTAACCCCCTCGTAGGGGTGGGTACGGATTTAATTTGCATATATTCCTTTCTAATGCTCAAAATCTTATTTTAAAATGTTTTCTCAAAGTATTTACAATTTGTTGCATTTCATTATAAAGCTTTACCGTATCGGTCTATTTTAGGGGATGTTTTTGCGTTTTACTAAAAAACTACCTGGGCAATCCATATTTTCGGCTGCGGATTCAGATTCTACATAAAAAAATACACAAAACCTATGTATTCACGTCTCTGGTACAGAACTTTTTTTTTTTTTTGTGGGGCTGTGTTATCTAACCAAGTATCTTACAACGAGAAAACGAAAAAAAAAAAATACAATATTTGCACCCCACTATGTGGCAATAATTGACTATAGAACTTTAATACATAATATTTGAAATTGTCCACCTCAAAAACCCATAAAATGATGTGCCACATCGGTAGTGAGGGTGACTGATGAAAGAAGAAGGAAATTAAGAAGTTTGGTTCTTATACACACAATAAATTACAATTTTATTTTACGAAAAAGGAAGTAAGCACCTTTTTTATGTAGAATTTCCTTCTCTTTCATTTCTTCTGGACTGTGTTTACGAAATTTTCGCATTTTTGAGTATTTTTGGGGAAAACTAGTTTTTGGCCAATACCTCATATTTTCAAACTTCCGGTTACTCAGACCTTTCTTAATTATTTTTAATTGGAAAATACAAGGTGCTTCAGTGACGAAGCGACAAACTTCAAGGATGTTTTCTCTCATCAACTCGTCAAAAAAAGTAAAAAAGAAGAATAACGTTTTTCCCTAGGCTTCCTAAGCGCTCTACGAGCCTTTGAATAATTACAGAGATAGTTCACAGTATTGACTTCAAATTTGGTAAAGAAAAGTATTTCCGTAGTATACGAAAAGTTAATGAAAAATTAATCACTGGCGTCAAATTTAGAGCAGGTTGGGATGATAGAATCTTATATAAAAAAATTAGCAACTGAATGGATTTTTGTCTTGTAGATTTAGATCCACCATCTTTAAATAATACGTTTGTCTTCATTCAGTATTTTCCATACATACCGTTTACGAGTGAAAATTAAAAAATCATTTCATTGTCGTGAGCACTTTTAGCAGCGGATCTAGGATTATTTTGCTCCAATTCTTTAGCGACTGTACCAAAAGTCTGTAAAAGTAAAAAGGGTTTAATTTTATTTTAAAAATCACTAATTGAGGAATCTTGAGGAATAAATCATGAGGTTTTGGAAAACGCTTTTGGTATAATTGAGCTCCTTTACGCCCTTTTCTATCAGCCGCACCATAAATTAAATACATATTTTACCTCTTATTCTAATTTTTCATGTTATAAAACAAACTTGTTGGGATGTACTTAGTCACTTTCATAAAGACAATTCAAATCATTCATAAACGAGAACCGCTGTTAACAGTGCTCACGACATTTTTATGATTTAAAAAAATTTACTCACGAAGAGTACAATGTATAAAAATACTGAAGGGAGACGAAAATTTTGTTTAAGATGTATCTAAATCAACAAATCAAAAATACGTTCGGTTGGTAATAAAATCTTTATTAAGTAAAGAATTTATTAGCAAGATTTTATAATGCCAACGCCACTGGTTAGCTTTTGATGAAACTTTTCATATACATAGCTACTATGAAAGTATATTTTCCTACCAAGTTTGAAGTCGGTGCTTTCAACCAGAGCTGGGTAAATATGAACTTACAAATATCTCATAAGTATTTAAAAACTGGAAAGTATTTAAATACCGAGTATTTGCATACTTCTCACAACAAGTACTTGCATTTAATGAAATATGTACTACTAGTCCCTTGAGGTAAAGCTTTTACCCCAAAAGTTCTGCGCCCGGACCACAAGACATCAACCTCCTAAATCAGAAGAACCACCCCCTTTTGCTATTTTCCGGTGCTAGGCTTGCGAGGGCTTGTCGGATCGGTTTTCTTTGGTCAATTCGAATAAAATAGGTAAATGTTGTTCACAGATTAGTTAACCCACCCCCGGGGGTTGAAAATACCCAAATAACGAAATACCACGAAAATCAGCTGGAAAGCGGTATACTCCCGTTTTCGAGGGCGGAAAATACGATGGTGACGATATTTCCCGACCTACCCTTCACCAGTAGTGGGTGAAGGGTAGATCGGGAAATAGTGGCACCATCGTATGTTCGACTGATTTTTCACTGTAAATTGTAGACACATGAAAAAAAAAAGCGAGTTCTGTTACCTAAAAAATTACATCGAACTCAAATATCTTAAAAACCAGTGATTTTTCGAAAATTGTTCATATTAAAAAATTAGAATATAATTCACCATCTCATGCACCTCATTTCAATGTTCCTAGAAACGAACAATTTCTCTGCATTGCAACGCCAATGTATAAAACAACCATTTTTACTCAAAATTGAGGTCATTTAGATATTCTAGTGGATACCTTCTACAGAATTCAAATATCACTATTGGTTATCGAGAAAATGGCACCGGGGGTTTTAGTGGGACACCCTGTATATTTTTTTCATATTAAAATTTAGAAAAATCAAAATGTTTATTTGTTCCTGGTCTCTACGGATATAAGTAAAGGTCCAATACTCAACTAAAAGTAGTTAACTATAGAGGTTTTAAAATGGTGTTATAGAAGTTCATGAAACCTAAAATTTTTACACGCAAAATAGTCAAATGGTATTTAATATAATGATAATAATAAGTCTTTATTCATTTCTACAAATATAGAAAATACAATTTGGCGATGTTTAGCCATTAAATGCTATTCTTATCCTTAATAATGCTTTCAAAATATTTCAGTGTTATCAAAATATTTAAATATTCTGAAAGTATTTAAATACTAAGTTTAAACTATCTAATTACTTTTATTTATTATTTAAATTTCAATTTTTTGAAAGAATTTACTATTTAATATTTAAATACCATTTCAAAATATTTGCCCAGCTCTGATTTCAATCATTCATCACTGAATAATTATTTAAAAAGTCTGTTTTAAGTTATACTTTCAAAGTATACTTCGAAGAGTATATTATTAGGAAAAACAGTTATTATAGTTTTTTTGCATCACCCCTCAATGTTTGTCGCTACATCATTAAAACACCCTGTATTATTATTTGAAAAAATACATAATTTGACTTTTAAGTATTAAATTCCTTCGTAATTCTTTTAGTATCAGATGCAGACAGTCTACTTCACCCCCTTGAACAACGAGAATCAATTCTACATCGTCATTTACATGGTGTGCGGAGTATTGGCGGCAATGATTATCGCCGTAATCTTGTTAATCTTAATCAGGCGACACATTAAATCCAAAGAAAAATTACAAGGACTAGCGAGGCCCGACACGGAGGCGAGCAAGGATTACCAGGACTTATGTAGGGCGAGGATGGCAGCTAAAGGACAGCCAGCCGGCGAGACGGTGCACGGTAGGATAACGTCTTTGTCTAGAGAATCGGAGCAGAGCCCCTCTAGTCGCTCGAGCACATCGTCTTGGAGTGAGGAGCCAGCTTTGCATAATATGGACATCTCAACAGGTATAATTTAGCATGCAGTGAAATGTGGAACAAGTATTTGGATTTGCATTGGACAGTAAACATATATTTATGTCATGCCATTTAATAATAATTTATAAAATTTTATGTACATATTTATAATTACAATTTTTAAAACGATGTCATTATTGCCTATTTTAAATTTGCTAACGTGAAATTTAACAACACTTAATATCGCTTGCTAATAACCTATTGAGTTTATTAATATTTTTGTAAAATAAATAATCAGGGAGCTATACCTCAACCATAAACACGGCCGGATTGTCTATAAGGCTAACTAGGCTATAGCCTAGGGGCGACAATGTGGGAAGGGGCGCGCGCTAGGGCATAAGGGGCGTCGCGAGTTCCTTGTGTTCTCTGCGTATTAAAAAAATATATTTTGCCCCCCCTAATCAATTTTCGTTTTAGAGAATTTTTTTTCTATTTCCTTCTGTTTAAATCTGCACAAATTTTTTTTATTCAAATTTCTCCCCTCGCTCATCAATGATTTTTCCATTATGAATAAGAGGGCGCAAATACATGATTAGCCTAGGGGCGTGCCAATCCTTAATTCGACCCTGACCATAAAATATTGAGAGTGAAGAAAGGTTGCGAGTTGGGGCATCCTAAAGCATGTGCTGCTTCACTTTTAAGATCTTCAACTTGCATTACTTCACTCTCAATACTTTAAGCTCGAGGTATAGTGAACTTTTTAGTGACATGTTTCATTCAAACTGGAATATTAATTTCACACTGACGATCGAGACAGGCATTGTATAGGGTATTATACAATTTATTATATAATTTTCTAGTGAGCCCGTTATCAGTAATTTAATTCCAAAGTTGCAGTTTTCCTCCCGTTTTTTGACTGAAAGCATACTAGCTGATTTTTCAAAATTAGTTAATGATTCCCCAATGTTCTGGATCTGGATTGTTTAGAGGGGGGATGAACTTTCGCTCACGTGAACTTAGGCCTCATGGGTTAGTTCATTGTACTAACCCCTCGGTTCAAGTCTCTCACAACAAAAGAAAAATCATAAAGACAAACATTTTATCCCGCAAGACCAAGAGAATGTTGCATGACAAACATTATAGAGTGAGATCCCAGAGCCGCCAAACCTACGTCATTTTAGCAAAGCTAATATTTTGACAACAAATAGTGTAATATCTAGTTAAGAACGTATGTGTATTTGCTAGTTTGAAAGCGGGGCCCTTTTGCAGAAAACAGGTATAAAAGGTACATAAAAATTTTACTCAGTACGTTAAAGTATGATAGCTGAATTATTTTACAAGTGGCACGCTACCTACATGGTGTAAGCGTCAACCTCCGGAACTTAAGTACGCTGAGAAGTCGGAGTCCATACTCTTCACGCGCCGATTTACCGAAAATCGGATTTTAACGCCACTTTCGATCGGGGGTAGAGAAATTCCAATCAAACGGTGCGTGAAGTATCTGGGGGTCAACTTGGACAGGAAACTGACATTCAACACGCATATAAACGAGACTGTACGTAAGGTCTACTCCATGTCCAGGAGTCTGTATCCGCTCCTGGCAAGGGGTAGCGGACTCAACAGGACTAATAAAAAATTATTGTATACGATGGTGATCAGACCGGCCATCACATACGCGGCGCCGGTGTGGTGCAGCATCCCGCCCACGACAATGCGGAAACTCAGGGTTTTAGAACATAAATATATGCGCCTCATTTCAGACTCCGGTAGGTACACCTCCCTCAGAGATCTCTATGCACGTTGCCACGACATAACCCCACTAGCGGACTTCGTCCGGGGAACTTCCCAAAAATTCTATCAATTCAAACTGGGCGAAAGTCCGCTAACCCGAGACATCACACGAATCAGACAGCATAATGCCATACATTTCAACCTGAAACACCCATTACCATACCAGGCGTTGCTTATCTTTCGGCAACCTTCCTAGCCACATCTTTCCTATACCACAATTTACTTTCACCATCTTTTATTTTCACCACCTTTTACTTGTATCCCCTCTATTCCCCCATTAGTTGAATTTTTATTATTTTTGTCAATTTTTGTTCTTTTGTCCCTTTTTGTTCTTCTTCCAAATTCCCTTTAGACCAATAACTGCTAGTAAACCCCAACTTTTAAAATCATAATCTCCCCTCACCCCATCCTTCCAGAGGCAGGTAGACCACTGGATAAATCCGTGACTCTCGAACGGGTTTTTTCATTAAGTTTTCCCGTATGGACAACAAGATTTTGTTCATAAATTTAATGCGCGCGTGCGACAGTGCGCGTGTGTTAAAAATGCAATTGTTTCTTCGTAGTTTTAGATATTTCTAAGTATTTTAATATCTTCCCGGATTATTGTTCAACGAAATTGTTAGGTTTAAGTTTTTTATATATGTTAAACAGGAGCCCAACGCCCAATTGCATCTGTCGTTACAGCCGAAGCTAAACCCCTCCACCCGATCACCTACTTACCGCGACGTTGCACGCCGCGGTGGGGTGATCGGCTCTAGACTGGACCCAGCTGAGGCGCATTCATATCTTTAAACTTTAATAAATATCTTTGATTTGATTTGATTTGATTTGGAACTTAAGGTCCGAGGTTCGATCCCTGAACGTTCTCAGTTTTTTTTTTCAAATATACGTACTAAGAAAAAAGTTATGGCCAAAAATAATAAATATTTCCCTATCGGTTGTCTCTTTCTTGGTAATCGCCACTTTAAGTTAATATTTGTTGAAAAAAAAAGCTGAGAACGCTCAGGATCGAACCTCGGAACTTAAGATTCGGAGGTTGACGCTTACACCACGTCGTTAATGTGTCACGTGGAAAATAAACCAGCTATCATATTTTAACGTGCTGAGTAAAATTTGTATGTACCTTTTGTACCTGTTTTCTGCAAAAGGGTCCCGCTTTCAAACTAGCAAATACGCATACGTTCTTAATTAGATATTGCACTAGTTGTTATCAAAATATTAGCTTTGCTAAAATGACGTAGGTCTGGCAGCTCTGGGATCTTGGACTATTACAAACATTACATGTAAACATGTTTATCCTTTCACAGTATGCCATCAAATATTAATGGGTACGTTTAGGGATCGCAACGGTTGACAACAGTTGCAAGCAGCAGTTCCCTAAACGACAATGTGCTAATCGCCAACTGTTGGGTGTTTTATGCCAGCAATAAAAATTCACGCTGAGCTTAGTCAGCGGTGAAACTTTACTCACTTGTAGTAACATTTGTTATCAACTTGCTTTACACTGTTTAGCGAACTCATAACAGTTGACTGGAATCAAAAAGTAATCCGGTTGAGTGATTGTTCCCAGTGGTTGCATTCCCCAAACGTGCCCAATAAGTAGTAGGTTATACCTATTTATTAATATTTTAATCTTATTTTATCCCCCACTTCATCCCACCTCGTCCCATCTTCCCCTAGTCACCCTCAATTACCTTAATTATCTTTAATTACGTCCCACTAATTATCCCCATGCCAAGCCCCACCCAGCCCCGCCCGTGACGCCACAAAAAGGGTGAAAGGAGGCATAGAGCTTACTATAATACCATATAGTAGAACCGCAAGAATAGAATTATCGACACAAAATGGCTATTCGTGAAAGGATATTGCCGTTTGGCACACTAACCGGTATTACCGTAAGGAACGTATTTCGAAGGAGCGCCATCTTCAGTTACCATTTGGATCCAAGATGGCGGCCATTTTCAAGAAATCAATTGAGGTAATTTCCTGGCGAATCTATTAACTTCACAATAAAAAGTGTAATTAAAAAGTGTTGCTTATTTTATTGCCAACCAACAAAAAACTATTTTGTGTATTTTGCGAAATTTTTGAAAATAAGGCCACTATTTACGAAAATTAAATATGATACCTTTTATTTTTTGTGTGATTTATTTATTTATTTAAAATTGTAATAAATAAAGTTTACTTGTTATCCATAGCACACGATGTTGCTAAAATTTATTGCCTGACGTGCCTGGCCTGTTGCTTTAATCGGACAAAATAACAATGGACGACGAATGTCTAAATAATATTTTAGGTAGGTCTTCATACATGATTATTTCCGCGACATATTATAATATATTTCTGTTGTTTTTAGGTATAAGGGAACGTGGACTAGATCTATATAATAAGTTTGTTGATGAACGCTTAAGCAGCAGAGAGGTATCCATATATGATCCAATAAAAGCGAATAAAATTCGCTTATTTTGTAAACCTAAAAAGGTTGTAAAATCCGCAATGTTGATGAAGTCCCTGAAATCTGATGAGGATTTATTCTCTAGACTTTTCATAGTATGTTCAAATCGTGACATAGATTTGGATGATTTTTTTGTACATGAGAATCAACCATTCCCAACAGCTCTATCTTTAAACGGAGTCCAAAGATCATCAGATAAATCAATCCTTGTTAAGATTCTAGAAAATGTGCTTAATGAAGTACCTCTTATTTTAGAAGAAACCGATGCTATGCCAAATTTACTTCAGACAGAAGAAACATCAGAATTTCAGTATGAATGTGTGATCTATGATGGGCCTGCATTGGTACACCTTTTACTGCCTAAGGGTTTTTTAATTTTTGCTGAATACTCTGCCAAAGTGTTTCAATCGCACATCAAACATAACGCTGATAAATTTAATTTAAAACGCGTTGATATGATTTGGGACATATACAAGAACAATAGTTTGAAACATCACACTAGAGAAATTCGTGGAGGAGGAACGCGACGACAGGTTGGTGATAATGTACTACTTCCTAAAATCTGGTCGGATTTTCTTAGGAACATAGACAATAAAACAGACCTGTTTCACTTTCTATCCAATGCATGTACAACATCATCCATTCTTTATCCTGTGGAAACACTATGCACAATTGACGATAGGATCATTTCAAACCGCAATTCCCAAAATTCACATCTATCGCTCTGCAGTCACGAAGAAGCAGATACACGTATTATATTACACATACAGGATTGCATCTGCCAAGGTTGGAAAAATATATGCATAAGAACAGTAGACACCGATGTTGTAGTGTTAGCTACTGCTTTTTTCATCGGTTGTATGTGCAAGGATTGGAAACTCTTTGGTGCCAATAAGCATTTTAGAATAATATGTATTAATAGGATAGCTGCACATTTGGGTCAACAAAAATGTGAAGCTTTGTTAGGTTTTCATGCATTCACGGGATGTGATACCGTCTCATTTTTCTCAGGCAAGAGACAGGCAAGGGAAGGTCGACTGCTTGGAAGACCTGGCAAATTTTTCCTGAGGTAACGGAAGCCTTTTCTTTTATGTCTAAGCCGCAAAGATTTATTTCTGACTGTTTTCAATTTGTTGCAAAGATTTGTTGTCTTAATGTACTGTTCAACATCCGACTGCTTTGAACTTAACGATGCCCGAAAGGAATTTTTCACGTCGAAGGGAAGAATGCAAACCTTCCACCTTCTAAAGCCGCTTTAGACCAACATACTCGAAGAGCCACATACCAAAGTGGCCATGTATGGGGACAATCATTGGAACCAAATCCTACTTTGCCAGATACTGAATCTTGGGGTTGGTGTAAAAAATATGGTATTTATTTATTCACCATACTGGTCAACTTTACCTGAGGTGTCCACAGCCTTGAGGCAACTGATACGGTGCGGCTGCAAAAAGAACTGTAAACAAAATACCTATATGTGCTTGTAAGAAAGTAGGTTTACATTGCACGTTGTTATGTACTTCTTGTAAGGGAAAGTGTGATTTAAATTAATATTTTGTTAAAAACATACATATAAATAAATGATTCTGTAAAAAAAGAACAAATTTTGAATTTTATTAAATAACGGCTTTATTTCAATTCTAATCGCGAAATGTCTGAAATACTTTTTTGTTGTCTGTTAAAAGCTCAACAACTTTGTATAAGACTATTTTTTTATAAAGTCAATGGATTTACTAAAAAATCATATTTATTAGATTATTAGAAATCAGCCGCCATTTTGGATCCAAATGGTACCTGAAGGTGGCGCTCCTTCGAAAATGATTCTTTAGGGCACTACTAATAAGTATACCAAGCGGCAACATTCTTTCACAAATAGCCGTTTTTTATTGGTTTGCTACTCTACTACTACTCCAGCAAACTTTCGAAAAAGATTTTTCGTATTTTCGAGAAAAATTTGGTGTATTTTCGAAAATATATTTGCACTATGTGTAAATAATCGTTTATGGAATTTTAATATCAAAATGCTTGAAATCGCCTACCCCAAAAACCTATAAAACGATATGCCACATTAGTAGTGGATAGTGGGAGTGGGGGAGGAGGGTTAGAGGTGGGTGAAGTAAAAAAAAATGGAAGCCTTTGGTTCTTGAATACATACTAAATCACAATTTTATTTTTCTTACTCTTTTAATATTGGCGTGGGGGTGGAAATGGGGGTGACTAATACCAAAACAATTTTTTGAAACCTTGAGCTTCTCTAAATAATAATTTTATGGACTCTTACTTGCTTGATTTACCTATTTACCCCACATTTACCCCAATTTGCCCCGCAATCCTTCAATGGAATAAGATCAAGATACGATCCAGTTCCAGATCTCGTTAAAATACATACGTGTACCAAATTTCAAGTCAATATCTTAAACGGTTTCAGAGTAATCGTGCGCACAAAAAATATTACAGACCGACAGACAGATACATTTTTTGTTGCTCAAACTTAAAATCCCGACGTTTCATAACATTTTAAGCCTATTTGAGCAATAAAAATTTTAATTTTTTTTTACGTTACTATACTCCCACTGGATGTGGAAGTAATTAAAAAATGTTTATCCGGACATCTCGCGTACTAAATTCATTGTTTGTCAATTACAGTTAAAACACGCGTTTATGTGAAAAAAAATGAAATAACATGTCATGACGATTTTTTTCCAATAATAAATACGTGAAAGATCAGGAAATTTTACATGGATAAATGTGTACAGGAGGTAAAAGAAGGCAAATGATCTGCAGCTGGGCCAAATTTTTATAGCCCGACTGTCCGGCTAAAACGAGTTTCTGAGGCGCATACTGCCGTTGAAGATCGCAAACAGTTATGTTCTAACATTCACATGAGTCGTGATTAAATTCCAGACTAGAATTTATTTATTACCTTTCAAAAAAATTTTATTTTGCTGTTGTGAATTTGTTTTTTGTGAATGTGCAGAATTAGATATCAACATAGTAACATTATTTAATTGATTAAAAGTTCCTGAAACGGAAATCGACTGTAAGTTATTTATTTATTAAACTATTTATATTATAAGCTCATATCTCTCATATTGTATGTAAGATGTAATGAGCTTCGAGTCCCAACAGTTATAAGAAAAATAGCCAAAATAAGGGAAATAATGGAGAGATTTGTGTCATTTCTCGAGTTCACTTCATTTCGGGCCCGGTATCTCGCAAATTTAAAATTTAAGGTGGGGTAGGTAAAGGTTGCGATGTATTTTTTTTAAGACTCGATAAACACTTTAATTTGCTTTTTGACTCGTTTTTCCACAATAAAATATGACCGAGTATACACTGAAAGTTTTTTAAATAGTTTTTCTTGGAAATGTTTTCTCTACGACTAATGAAAATTCATTTTTCTTTCGCGCGTTTTTCACGTTTCTTTGGAAAAGTATGATCGTAATAAAAAAAGGTACCAAATACAATCGAAATGTATTTTAATTTCCTAAAATATCTTCTTTGTCTCGCCATTTATATTACCTGAGATTGATGGTGTTGAATATGAGAATACTTTTTTAAATTACGGTGATTTAAAATTAAGACTCATGGTCACGTTTTTTATTTATAGCCCCGTATTTATTAATCGTATGGAAAACGGCTATATACAGTATGTCCTCAGTTAGAGTGGATAAGAGGGTAAACTTTTTTAATTCTTATATTACGCGGAAAATTTATTTTTCATAAAAAGTTTTGCTTTTGTTAAAAATATGATTGCCATGGTGTAAGTTAACATGGCATGTACAGGGTGTTCAGAAAAATTAAAAAATCAGAAAATTATGTAAGAGTAAACAGTAAACTACACTGAATTTTAACGATATGAAAAACTGTCACTAAGGAAAGTTGTTTGGAATGAAAATTTATGTCAGAATTCCAATTTGTGGATAAATCTGCCCAATTGGACTTTTTAAAAAATTTTGCTGTAAAGTTAGCATTTTTACAATAGTTATTAATAATGAAGTAGAAAATGATGGTGTACAGCAAAATGACAAATCGAGGATAAATAAATGTCACTGTCAACCACAAGCCAACTCTTCAGTTATACAGTTGTTCTTTTAATTTTCAAAATAGTAAAATTACTTCGATTTATAAATAAATTGGAATTATGAAATATCTTTCTAATAAATTTTCCTAATAAATATTTTCAATGCTGTTAAAAATAAAAGTAGTTTAATATAATTACAAGTATAATTAGCTGTCTAACTTAATAAATTGTGTAAGAAGAAAGTAACTTTTATTTTACCGTATTTTACCGCATGATACTTTAGAAAAAGTCGAATTAGGCAGATTTATCCACAAACTGGAATTCTGGCATAAATTTTAATTCTAAACAACTTTTTTTAGTGATAATATTTCATATCGTTAAAATTAAACGTCGTTTACTCTCACATAATTTTCAGATTTTTTAATTTTCTGAACACCCTATACATGACATGTTAACTTAAACCATGACAATCATATTTTTAACAAAAGCAAAACTTTTTATGAAGAAAACATTTTCCGCGCTAAACGAGAAATAAAAAAGTTTACCTGTTATCCACTCTAACTGTATATAGCTGAAAGTTTAATACTTGTATGAGCTCTAATTTCTCTTTTTTGTTGCAACAAGTTTAAAAACTTCAAAAATTACTTGAATGGTATACCCACTATCTGTAATAGGTTATTTAATTTCTTATAATCTCATTCTTATGAAAATCATGTAAGAGTAAATATACGTTCAATTTTAACGATACGAAAAACTGTCACTAAGAAAAGTCCTTTAGAATTAAAATTTATGTCAGAATTCCAATTTGTGGATAATGGAAATGCTCAGCGTCCAGCGTCCAACTGCAGATTATGTTTTACAAATAATTTTTTGTGAGTGCAAAACGTCTCTCTGGTAGCTTGTGGTTGTAGAAGACATGCAGGACTGCATTGCTCAACTGTTTGTGCAGGTTCTAACGGCCAAAGTTCCAAGAAATAGCTACTCTGTCGGAAGCATCGATAAAGTCGAGAATATCGAAGACTTTCTTATTACAAAAGTAATTACACATTTAAAATTAAATTACAAATTAATAAAGATTTCTTTCTTGCATTAACTACATTTAAGTAAAATTATATAAATGTGGTTTTTGTATCTATAATAAAAAAAACATTTACTGCATATTTTTTATTATCTCTTATTATCTTTTATTAAACTCCTAAACCTTTTATTAGGAAAATTAATATGATAGAGAAAAGAATCAAGGTGTCTCTTAAAATAACAAAAAAGTGACTCCTCATAGAAGTTTGTAAGGTAATGAGGACTGGAAATATGAAGTCCTGATGTAGGGGGTAAAATCGCTGTTTTTTTTTTACTTTTTCGATAATCTTCGTAAATTTTGTTGTAGATGATCGACAAAATAACGATATATTATTACAAAAACGTTTATTGTAGCATTATATTTATAAAACATATGACCGTTTTTTTCCTTGGTTTAACATAATCCGCCATAACTGTTTGTACTTCGTTCATTTATAATCTCATTGCAAGTTTTGTATTTAACCATTTAACTTCTTCAGATATTTGGTATTAAAAGTTATTTTTATTAAAATGAAGAATAGAATATTACATAATATGCATTTCTAGGAGGGCTACAAAAAAGTTTAAAAAAAAAATGGGTTCGCAGGATTTTCTAAAATGTAAATATCTCGATAAGGGTGCATTTTCTGAAGATAAAACAAGTATCCCTTTTTTATCTAAAAATAATGGTTAAATAAAAAAATTGCAATGAATTATAAATGAACGAAGTACAAAAAAGTTATGACGGATTCTATTAAACCAAGATAGCTTACGTAGCGCCATCTATCTTAAGTCAAAAAACCTAATTGTACCGACATTTATGTTTATGCGTGAAAAAATAACTGAAATATAACAACATTTCTGAATTATTTTTATAACTTTAACACCCTGCATCTCAGTAAGTATTAATATTTGTCAGTCGTCAGGTAAATTAACATCGTTTTAAATCGTACAAAAGATTTTACTGTTGGAACCAGTTCATTATATATTTTATTGACACGTAATTGTTGAAATTTTTTGTTATATGTATACTGATGTTTGTTGTATTATTTTTTAGTGTGTTTTACATATTCCTAGTTATATCTCTGTGTCACTACCTGTTTACTTATTCTGTTCTTTTCTCCTTTTTTGACGTTGTTAATGTTTCTCTGGAAATTTATGACAATAAATGTATTATTATTATTATTATTATTATTATTATTATACAGGGCGTTTCGACAAGATTGGGACAACGTTTAGCCGTAGATACTTGACATCAAAACAAGTCGATTTAACTCAAAAAGTAGTGGTCTAACTCTTTTCGTTTTCAAGATACGGTGGCAAAGTAAAAAAATTGTATTCGTAATTTGTCTCTATCTTGGAGACTATTATACGTATCTACTTCGAAGTTGGTAGCGACATGTTTTTCAGGTCGATAATTACAGTGGTGATATTACCGATGCCATATTTTATAGATGGCGCTAGTTACAGGACTTTTACGTGACACTTTAAGCCATAACTTTTTTGAGGTTAGGTTTTGGACATCGTCTTCTACTATAATCGAAACGCAATTTAGTTTCCTAAAGAAAAGGTGTACTTGTTTAAACGCGATAAAATGCACCATTTCAGAGAAAAACGCGATTTACAACTTTGTCACACACCAGTTCGAAGAAATTCAACACCCCGGGTATTTTGAATAGATTGAGACAACGCTTATCGTAGACTCTTGACATCAAAACAAGTTGATTTAACCCAAAAAGTAGCGGTCTAACTCTTTTCGTTTTCAAGATACAGAGTGGTATACTAAAAAAAATGTTTTCATGTTTTGTTTCTATCTGGGAGAATTATTATACGTATCTACAACAAGCACTATTGACGACTTCAAGGCATCATACTTGACCTACACCTACTAGATAAGAAACTCGCTTTTAGGTATAATTGAATTTCCTCGAACTGGTGTGTGATAAATTTGTAAATCGCGTATTTATCTGAAAGGGTGCATTTTATAGCGTTTAAACAAGTACACCTTTTCTTTAGGAAACCAAATTGCGTTTCGATTATAGTAGAAGACGTGTCCAAAACCTAACCTCAAAAAAGTTATGGCTTAAAGTGCCACGTAAAAGTCCTGTAACTAGCGCCATCTATAAAATATGGCATCGGTAATAGCACCATTGTAATTAGCGACCTGAAAAACATGACGTTACCAACTTTGAAGTAGATACGTATAATAGTCTCTAAGATTGAGACAAATTACGAATACAATTTTTTTACTTTGCCACCCTGTATCTTGAAAACGAAAACAGTTAGACCACTACTTTTTGAGTTAAATCGACTTGTTTTGATGTAAAGAATCTACGGCTAAGCGTTGTCCCAATCTTTTCGACTCACCCTGTATGCTTCTTTTAGACATACTAATTTTTCCCCCTCGTCCGCCCCCCGGAACATCTTCAATTTTGGGGGGATAGCGCTTAAAAATCATTTTTTTGCCAATATCTCGGTTCTGAATGGTCACATCAAAAAAAAGATGGTTATCAAATTTAAAGATAAGTGAATTCTCTATCGAAAAGCTTGGGACACATTTTTACGTTGCATTAATATTCTTGGAGTTATGGGCGGGAGAAGTCAAGCATCCTATCGCATCCGCGCTGTATATCTACAAAATGGTCCCTTGCTTCAATAAAACTGCGAGTGTTGATTTCATTATCGTCTGAATCATCTTTGTCAGATTCAGCCTCCTCGTGTTTATTGTGTTCCAAAAAAGCTAAGCTATCTTCGGCTTGACCTGATTCATCTACATATATTTCGACATTTCCACATGATTGTCCTTGATATCCAGAACAAATAACGAAACATAGTCCAGCTTTTCTACAAATATGCACGCGACTTCGCAGCCGTTTGTACACTTGCAGCTTATTGTTTTGAATAGTTCTTGTGGAGCAGCTTCGTTTTTGGTACTAATAGGAAACAAACCATTTTTTTTTTCATCCAACCCCAATCTTGAGGACTTTTGGTATTTCCATACCACTGCTGAATTTGATAGTATGTTCTAAAAGAGTGTTGGCGTGCAGCTGACTCAGTAGGAGGTAACGATCCAAGGTTACATATACTTTTTGCCACTGACTTAATGAAGTATTTGTACCGGAATTCATTCAAAGAATGCTGATCGGGTTCTGCCTCATAAAGGGCTAAGATAACTTTTTGACCTGCTATATCTATAATATCGGGGTGAGAATTGGGGTCTTTAAAACATTCCACGTTTTTTTGTAATCCTGCAGATTTTTGTAATAATTTAACGAATTTTGCTTTGCCTTGCCTATAACCGCTGCCCAAGGAATCACTACTTCCACATCAGGATTTTCTATCCCAGTCTCTCACAACGAAAAAATTTTGTATGTGGAAATAATTGTTTATGTACCTTTAATAATATAATATTTGAATATTTGTCTACCCCAAAAACTTATAAAACGATATCCCACATCGGTAGTGGGATGGGGGTGGTGATAGTGGGGGTGGATGGAAACAAATCTTTTGAGGTTTTTGGTTCTTGTATACACACTAAATGCCAAAAAAATTTTTGAGACCTCATCTTCTCTTATATATACTAAATAACAATTTTATGGACTCTTATTTGTTTGATTTACCTATTTACCCCCAATTTACTCCAATTTACCCCCCAACCTTTCTTCGGAATAAGGTGAAAATATAATCTAGTTCCAGATCCCATTAAAGTACATACGTGTACCAAATTTCAAGTCAATATTTTAAATGGTTCCAGAGTAATCGTGTGCACAAAAAAAGTTACAGACAGACCGAGACAGAAATTTTTTTTGGCTCAAACTTTCATTCTAAGCCTATTTGAACAATGAAAATGTTCCAAAATTTTTTTGTCGTTACTATACTTCCACTGGATGTGGAAGTAAAAATGCAGAAGTTGTGTCACATCTACTGAATGCATGGAGGAATAATATGTTATCCGCAACTTCTTTTTAACCCCCGACCCCCAAAAGTTTGACACGTATGTTTGTGTGTTTGTTTGTCTGTCTGTCTGTCTGTGGCTTCATATTTTTTCAACGGGTGATCCGATTTTGATGTAGTTTTTTTCTTATATGAAAGAGTATTTTGTCGAGATGGTTATAGGCCATATTAGATTTTGATGTTTGGTCGCCATCTTGAATTCGCCATGTTGAAGTTCTCTAGAAATCGTCCGATTGAAGTAAAATTGAAAATGTGCAGACAATTATGGCAGCCGAACATGATTTATGCCTCATTTTGATTCGGTCATATAAAACTGGTATGATTAGATACATTGATCGGAGGTTTTTAAAAATTTTCAATTTTACTTGTGAGTATTTAAAAGAGATCGATGAATAAATTCGTCCGTCCGTTTTCCCCTTGCTTAGTTTCATAAAATGCACGTTAGAACAACGTGCGGATAATCCTGTCACATGGAAAAATAAAAATGTTTCAATTTTTGAATGAAAATTCTTGGCCTGTGAAATTTGAAAGTATCGATAACACTATGCGGTAGAAAAAGTGAATTTAAATAGAAAATGAAGAATGACTTTTCTTCGAAATAGAATGAGTTTTCAAGTTATTAATTTATCAATATTTTAAAAATGTATTTTTAAGGGGGCCCTAAAAAACCTTAAATTAAAATGACATTAAATTTTGAATCGAGGGGTTCTAAAGCCTGCTGATCAATAATATTACATTAGTTTTTTAACAAAAAATTGCCTAATATGACTTCTGGAAATATCGATCCTTTTCTTTCTTAATAAAGATGCACGCCAATAACTGAAAAATTAGTATGTCTAAAAGAGGCATATAATGAACTGGTTCCAACAGTAAAATCTTTGTACGATTTAAAACGGGATTTACGCGTCCTGAACTCCCTGACGACGGCCTACAATTATTTAAGCAAAAAATTAATGTTGTCCGCTATAGAATCTACAGGTAAAATATTACCCGTTCCTTATGAATCACCCTGTATACTAAATACATTATATTTACAAACCTCAGTGTCTATCTTATTTCTGAATACATGAGAATACCGATTTCCTACAGAGTATAATTTACGGGACACTGATTGACTTCTGTTTTAATTTTCTTAAGTTACAGAGCCCATATGTAAAAGGTCGTTTTTTTCTAATTTTTTGCCCTATTTTATCATAAATATGAACCGCAATATCACAGGTTGCATTAGTCATACAGGATTCAGCGGCTGCTCACTCAATTTTTTTTTATTATAAAGTAAAGAAAAAAGCATTTTACACTCAGGCGCGTGCTGGGAGGCTTTAAAGGACCCGGAAAAATTTCCTGTATGAAGGCCCGACCCGTTCCTGTTATTTGGGCTCATTTGATCACTTTATGGAGAGCCCACTGGGAAATTCCCGTTTCCCGTGAGCCACTACTCGCCTGTACTACGCTTTTTGCGAATTATTACATTGTTTTTGAATTACAAGAGAAAAATGGAGAAAATTACCTATTTTATTATTTTTAATTCATTTCCGCTTCGACTTGGTGTCTGCAAATCTAGGCACACTTTATTTAAACCAGAAAATGCGGAAAAAATCCCAGTTGTCAATCATTCCCTATTTCATTTGATTTTAACCCTCCCAGGATCTGACCCATTTGGTAATTGCAGCTGTACCTAAACGATACAATACTATATCATTGTTATTATTACACAGGTCACATGGTGCTTAGTTATATGGAAGATCATCTGAAGAACAAAGATCGACTCGAGCAGGAATGGGTAGCCCTTTGCGCCTACGTTGCTGAACCGTGTGAAATGACCATTGCTTTGAAAAAGGAAAACGTCGATAAAAATCGCTATCCAGAAATAGTTCCCTACGACCACGCCAGGGTTATCTTGAATGAACTATCCAATGTCTCTGGATCTGACTACATCAATGCCTCAAGTATTACCGACCATGACCCGAGAAATCCGGCCTACATCGCTACTCAAGGACCTCTACCTCATACAGCTCCAGATTTCTGGCAGCTTATCTGGGAACAGGGAGCTGTTGTTATTGTAATGTTAACCAGGTGAATGTGAAATTTATAATTCAATAATTCTGTTTAAATGTATTAAGCTCAAAATGAAATAATTCTATAGTGTTTATTGTTCTGCCACTATATAAACTTCATTCAAATCAAGACATTCTTATCCCAATATATTTTTAAAAATATCAAGTAATTAAAAGTAAATTTTCTATAAAAAAGATTTACATTCTTATCGTATGATTGCCCGTTTTGGAGTAATAAACGTTGAAAGATTTCTTGTTAAAACGAATTAATTTGCTCTCTATTGCCTCCGCTATTTTGGCGTTATCTGGCAATTCGATCACTGCTTGTTGGTTCTTCCTTACTATATCCGTTTTTTTATCCTAGAAAGAAAAGAAAATTCTCTTGTACTCGTTCCCGCACCACTCTAAAGTAGGTCTACTCAAATTATTTATAATTTATTTTGAGGTAGATGATTTGCTGCAAAGTTCGCCATTATTTTGACTTTTAACATATTCCCTTTCTTCTAAAGGTTGTCAGAATAATCCATAGCATTTTTGGCTTGAACATAAAATGAAGACGCTATAGTCTTCGTCATTGCCATCCAATTTATATACTTCCACAATATTTGAACAAGATTCTCTGTTGTATGATCCACAAATTACTGAGCAACGCAAATCTTTGATGTATTTGCAGTAAATTCGTTTTAATAACTCCTGAGAAGCTGGTTCATTATTTGATTTTTTCCATCCCCCAGTCCAAAGCTGATTTTTCGTTCCCATACCATTTTTGGATTTGGTTAATAGTTGTGTATTAAGTGCAAGTGAGCTGCATATTTGGTTGGCGATAATAATACTGAGTTTGAGAGGCTTTTGGCTATAGCTGTACAAAACATTGATATCTATATTTATCCAAGGATTCACAGTATTTTGCACCATAAAAGTGAAGCAGGAAATTTTCTTCTGCACATACAGTTGCATCTGGATGCATTTGAATCCTTGAATATATATTAACGGTTTTCTGTATGTTCTTTTTTTCTATAGTAAGCTCAATACATCTAATTTTTTCCTGCCGGAATAATGTGGAGGTTGTATTTCATCATCTAATTGGTTGCAGGAAATAAATGTTGTCTCTAAATGAAACTTCCATATTGATATTGTGAAATGAATATACCTTTCCTTCAGTTTTTCTTCTATCTGGTTTCAAAAAATATATGTTTGAAATTCAGATAGGGCAGTCATAATAACTAGTCCCTCCTCACCCACAATAATCACCGACTTGTTGTAATTTGACGTTTCGATTGCTTTTATTACTATTAAGGTGTCAGCACCCTCAGCAGCTTGCTTGATTGTGAAACCTTTATTTAATAATGGTGTAGACACCATTGATATCTTTCAGCATTACTTTCTCTAGACAAAAATATTCCCTGGGATAGAGATGCTACAAACGAACCTCAGTGAATGAACATATTTTCAAGTGGCAAATATGTTCATCGGTTTTAGTGCTGTTTGGTGCAGTATCCTCTGGTATCTATTCATCAAAAACTCTAAATGTGTTTTTAGAGTAATGTCTTTTTATATGTTCTACATATTTATTTAAAATGGCAAACAAATGTTTGATTTTAGACAGCAGTGAACATAAAGTGATGTAATATTTAAAGTTTATATATGCTTATACAGTGATGTTGTAGAGTATCTACACTCTTTTTAAAGAATAAGAAAGAGAAATAAGAAACAATATTTTGGCATATGGAAATATTAAATTGAGCATTATTATACACCCCACCCCTATACAATTATACAGTATCGTAGGATAGACTCCAAAGCATTATTCAAGACTTTAGGCAATTTTTTGCTTAAAATATCTCTTATTTGAATTTGTAAAATAAAACACGATTTTTTTCCGTTACATGATCATAATCACAGTGATTAATCTATCTACCTTAGATGCTGATCAGTTATTACACCCAAATATTTAAATGCCTCTTTATTCTTGTTATTCCTGTGAATGAACGATTTATTGATTCAAAATAAATGTCAAGCAGCTATTCTTCAAAGTATCTGGTTAATCAGGGCCGTAGCCAAGGGGGTATGGGGGTACCAATTTTGTCAGACTTGGCAAAAGTTGGAAATTTGAGACATAAGTTGATAAGGCAAGGAATATATTTTTTAAGATTTTGCCCCCCCCCCCCCCCTCCATCAATTTTTATTTCGGTGGGATTTTTTTTTAGATTTTCTGCCCTCCGCTCATCAATTTTTATTATTTCGGTGGAAAACTTTTCTTTTTAGGTTTTCTTCACCCGCTCATCAATTTTTATTTTGGTGGAAAACATTTTTTTTAGATTTTATTTTAAATTGTTAAATTCCATAATATCTTTCGGTAGTAGAAAAAATATAATACATTACACGATGCGAAAACCCTTCTCGTTAAAATCCTCGGTGTTTTTTGAAAGGTTTCGGCTTCGCCTCGACCATTCAAAAATCACCTCACACCTAAAAGTAAACTTTCGCATCTAGTAATGTAAATGACTATTTCATATTAAGAATCAAGATGCTGGAGTTCTGTCATGTTTGTGTATTTTGCTGAGTCCAACGCTCTACCTTCTTGTATACATTCGACTATTTTACAACTGTGAATAATATAGCTGTATGATCAGCATATAAGACGACGCTAGTATCTATCAGCAACTTTCCAATTTCGTTAAAATCCACAAGGAAGAGGATATGTCCCATACAGCATCCCTCTGGAGATTGCCCGAGATTCACTTAACGATTCTCCAATTTTTACTTTTTGTATATTGTTACTCAAATAATTTGTTAACAGCTTTAATGAATCACATCTCATTTCAACTTATTCGAATCTATACTTAGCCTTAGCAGTAAGAATTTAATTTAAAACAAATATTTTGACCTTAAAAAAAGCTCTATATGAGTTATGAATTTAAGTAATTAATAAAAATGGCAACATAATATCTCCTTATTCATAGATTAACCGAAGGAGGAGCAGCTATGTGTCACCGCTACTGGCCCGAAGAAGGTTCCGAGTTATACCATATATACGAAGTACATTTGGTGAGCGAACATATTTGGTGCGACGATTATTTGGTGAGGTCTTTCTATCTGAAGAATGTTCGAACTGGCGAAACCAGAACCGTCACTCAATTCCACTTTTTGTCATGGCCCGAATCTGGAGTACCGGCATCAACCAAGGCTTTATTAGAATTTAGGTGAGTTTATTATATGATCGTTTAGTTTATAAAATTTATTAAATGTTTTACTAAGACATTAGTTCCCGAGAAGCAAAAAGTTATTAAATTGCAATATTGGGCATATACAGTGCGTCTCACTTCTCGTGAAGACACCCCTGTATCTTTTTTATTTGTGACCGAATTCATTTCAAATTTTTATCAGCCATACAACTCCATAAGACCACTTTACTGAATATATAAGTGCCGCCTAGATTTAAAACGACGGCCTACTGCGATAAAAAGAAAATAGCATTTTTCGAGAAATCATATTTGGCTTAGAGATAGATAAAAATTTTGTTAATAAAAGTTATTCGGAATCAGTTGCTATGCCCCTCTGTAAAATTTTGTAAAAATCGGAATGTTTTCAAAAAAAAATTTTGTTTCACTTTTCGTGAAAACATCTCTGTATCTTCTTTATTTGTGACCGAATTCATTTCAAATTTTTATCAGCCATACAACTCCATAAGATCACTTTACTTAACACATAAATGCCGCCCAGATCTACAACGTTGGCCTACTGCGAGAAAAATAAAATCGCTGTTTTCGAGAAATCACAGTAGGCTTAGAGATAGACAAAAATTTTATTACTGAAAGTTGTTCAGAATCACTAGATATGCCCCCCTGTAAAATTTTGTGAAAATCGGAAAATTAAAAAAAAAATTTGTTTCACTTCTCGTGAAGACACCCTTGTTTGGTACAAAAGTTATGTAATTTTTTTTACAGAATCAGAATACGCGATCAAAAGTACAGAGTGCCATTAAAAATTCAAAAGTTACCCCCACCCCAAGCTCATCAGGGGTGGGAGGTGGAAAAATATTCTACCCAAAAGATGCCCCCCTCTGAACGGAACAACTTTTGTTTGAAACATTTTTCGCTAGTGTCCCTTCCTGAAGAGATATTACTGTGGATTAATTAAAATGTTCTAACCATTTTGTCCAATAAAATTAATACTTAAGAGTCAAGCTAAAAGTAGTAGCATATTTTTTTGATTATTAGCCTCCAAATGAGTAGGAATTAAGTGGTCTAGGTCTTCGCACTTAATTTTTTTTTGTGTGCCCGTGTTCATTACCTAGGTTTATATTTTTTAGCATCTTCTCCCAATTTGACCTTGAAGTAATTTTTACACACGATAATTATGTTAGTGTTAAATAATATATATTTTCAAAGGGTTGATAAAAACAGCACCCTCAAAAATTAAATTATTTTTTTTTTTATATACTATGACGTAATAGGAATGTAAAAAAAAAGTAAAATATAAAGCAATTTTATATCAACGTCTCCTATTAATTTCAATTAATTATCTTCAACAGTTTTGAAAAAAATTAATTTTAAAGTTGGGCGTTCTTACCCCCATAACTCTGCTAATATAGGGGATAGGGGTTTATTATATATTTTATTGAGCATTCCTAGTCATAAGCAACAATCATGTGAATGAATAGCCCAATAAGCCGCTGGGCCCAATTCCATATACTTAACCGGTGAGACCCTTTGAGGCCGTAACAATTAAAACCACAGTCACTATATTTTAATCTATTAAAATCAATTGCAATATTATCTAGATTCCTTCTATTGTAGTTATGAATTTCCTCTTGTTTTTTATAAGAGTGTATGTTTTTATAGATATATACTAAGCAATGAAATATGTAAAGTGAGGGGAATGTTAGAATTTGCAGTTCAATAAATTTTTGCCTCACGTCATCTCTGTATCCTAAGTTTGTGATTATTCTAACCGTTTTTTAAAATATTTTATGTTTTACAAATATTTTATTGATTTATCTTGTTGTAATAGTTGTAATAGTGTTGTAATAGTCTTTTTATAATAATAATATACATTAAATATAATATTTTAAGTGCATACATTTTTCAATATTTCTTTCATAATGGTCTATTCAGTGTAATTAGGACAAATTTAATTATTTACCAAATGTGTATTATTAACATTGCCGTCAATTACACTTTAAAATAAAGTTAGTTAATAGTTCGTTAAGTAATAATAAGGAAAAGAGCGAGCCGCCGACTGCCACACCGATCGCGCGCGCGAATTTTTTTTTTTATTTCGCTGACTGACGGACGTTGTCCCACAAAATGGTTGACTGACCATTTTATTTATGATTAATATATCATTTAATACCTTTACAAAGATTTCGAAGTTTAGTAAATGAATTGCACGTTATTTATTTTTTGTACATACATTGGGGCTGACTGACCAGCTCCGTCCCCACATTCAACTGACTGACTGACATAACTGTTATTTATATTAAATATCTAATTTACATAACGATTTTCAGCCTTAGTAAATTCATTTTATTACCTCCGTAATTATGACACCTTTGATGGCGTACCTGAGACACCTGTTCTCGATTTCGCTTGACTGACCGCAGAATGCTAGTGTACACAACTACTGTAATCAACTGGCAAAAAACCAGGCTTAGTAAATTCAGATAATTGTTTTGGGTCTGGCTCTTAGACAATAAGTTCAATGATATCAAACGGACCTTAGATGAGATTATTGAATTTAACATTAATATTGGTTGATTTATAACTATAATTAACTATATAAATAAACAGTCTTATTTTTAATAGAATTATTTCTTAAATATAACATATTGAATAAAAATTTAAAACACAAATAAACAAATTACAACAAAAATAAAAACAATTAATATTAAGTCACTGCTCCATCCCCATCTAAAATTACTTGTAGCCTTGTAGGCATTGATAAAACTAAATTTTCTGAAATTTGGGTATTATATAAACGTTCCCATTCATCCTCAATCATGGCACGAAGTTATTCCGCATTTTGAAGACGGTAATTTAATTTTTTTATACGCTTCACCATAATTCCCCAAACATTCTCAATGGGATTAATGTCGGGGCTTTTAGAAGGCCTCGGTAGCTCTACAACATTATTATCCCGGAGCTATTGATTTATATTACGCACAGTATGTATGAAGCAATTATTCTGTTGGAATATAAAATTGTCATCTGGGTATAATTTACTGGCGACAACATAATATTTTCAAGTATCTCAGTATATTTAGTGGAATTATGAAGACCATCAATAAACCAATACATTCCCATTCCTCTTTGACTAATCCATGCCCAGGTATTCACAGGAAACCGTCCCGATTTAATTGGATCGAATGTAAAATTTTGACTATGTCTCTGTCCACGAGGCCTATAAACACGAATATGTCCATCATTACACGACTGAAAAACAGTGTTCATTATCAATATGTGGTTAAGTGCAAAAATTATCCGTCCTTGTTTTTGTTTTCGTTAATTTGTATTTTTTAGCAGCAGAACCACACTTCAGAATACTATTTTTAATTCTTCTATAGACAGTAGATATGAGGCAGGAAAGTTTGCATTCAAAACTGCATTAACTGCGGTCTCAAATAGATTTTCCTGAAGGTAATTTATAAGGGCTTCATGTTGTTGCTCATTACTTCGTTTAGGCCTACCAGATCCATGTTTGCGGGATGCGGTTCTTTCATTTTCCCATTTTCTTTTAACTTTCATTACACTGCATTAATTTATGTTATATTCAGAAGCAATTACTCTTATAGACAATTCATTTTCCAGTTTGGAAAGAATACTAATATTTTGAATTTCTGTTAGTTGTCTAAGGGCCAGTTGCTTAGGTTTAGTTTAAACTACAAGCTACAGTTAAACTTAGGTTAAGCCTCTAATGTCACTTATACAGTGACTGTAACGGCCACCTAGAGTTTAAGTATCAACTGGTGGATGGACTACTGGTTAAACTCCAAGCTGCGGTTAAATACATGCCCAAATTGACAAATATGTGTGGTGTGATGTTTTTATGACCTCAATACTGTGCAATCCTTCTTTTACTAGATCCATTTTTAAGGAATAATATTCCCAACCCACAGAAAACATGTATATTATTATTTTATATATTTTTTTCTATGTTCTAACCAACAACACACAGCATGCTACAAAATATATGTCGTAATATAACCTAATTAACACACAATTTGGTTGTCAACTGTTAGTAATAATAAAAAGAAGTATTGATATTTTAGCGAAGTTGCGTAAAAACGGAAGTATTCATATTTTAATAAAGTTCGCTTAAATTAACTATAAGATATACAAGGGGCATACTGCAACTTATCTAGTTTAAACATATCCTATACAACTGGCCCTAACTAACCATTATTAAAAATTGACAAAAATTTCAAATTCTCAAGAATAATTCCTTAATCAAAACTTGGATATTTAACTTTAACTTGAAAAAATTTGTAACAGTTGAAATTTAGATAATGACTGTTATAATATTTTTTGCAACACTCGTATTTACATTGCTAAAATAAAGTGTACTACTGTTTTTAAATCGAGTGTACTATCTTGAGCAAAAAGAATAGGACAACTATTTTTTTCTAATGTAAATCTGTCTCTATTTGCACACTTGCAATGAATTTTGACAAATAACTGACTAACTGACAATGTCACAAAAATTAAAGTTAGATGTACACAACTAGATTTTATCAAAAATACGTTATAAGACTTGTCCCATTTTTTTTGCGCACGACAGTACATACGTCTTTGTTAAATGGAGTATTTTTTTGTAATTGGTTTAAAACTAGTTGGAAATAAATTGCTTTATTGTTATCAGTAATATTAGTTTTGAGAAGGTGTTTCATCTGCAATCTGCATATTAAAATGAATCATGGATTGTAAATATTTCAGTAACTTAAACCATTAGTCAGTAAGAAGAGTATTCTTTACCAACACTTAATCTCTAAAAATATACTATAACTCGCCTTTCATTTCCAGGAGAAAAGTCAATAAATCATACCGAGGACGATCATGCCCCATTGTAGTCCACTGCAGCGATGGAGCGGGAAGAACTGGAACATACTGTCTCATCGACATGGTGCTCAGTCGGATGGCAAAGGGTGCCAAAGAAATCGATATTGCAGCTACACTGGAACACTTAAGAGACCAAAGACCAAGGATGGTAGCCACCAAACAACAATTCGAATTTGTTCTGACCGCTGTCGCTGAAGAAGTCCACGCTATTCTCAAGGCTCTGCCACCGCAACCAACTCCTGTCCAAAATCCAGAAAAATAAGTTTACACACAAAGATGATAAGCGACGCTCAATATTATCCAGCCCTATTGGGAGTGGCTTATTCAGTTATATATTTACTACATTTTTGACCTGACGAGCTCACGGTATCAGAGATTTCAATTCATGTACCTAATAGTACCTAATATGTTTTGTCCTTCTACATATCTATAAGTTAACCATCAGGTTTCCTGGATCGAAAGAAATGTTTTTAGAGATGCTTCCTCAGAGTCTGAGGAATTATCGTGCATTTATTAGTGTTATCAAAGTATTATATATTTCATAAATTAATTTGTGCTAAGAATGATACATAATTGATATTCTAATATTCAAACAGCATACATCTATTATATTCTATATGTAAATATATATTTTGTGTATGTGTTAACGTAAAATATTTACTATGTGTTGACATATTTAAAAATCTATTCATTGTTGTTTAGTTAAGAGTATTAATTTAGATCAAAATCACGTTTCCAGCCTGACGCCTATGTCCAGAAGACATATTTTTTGTAAAATTTATATTTGTTGGATAATCATTTTGTCGGTATTTTTGATATCCAGCCTCTCAAAGATGTCGATAAAAATGATAATATTAAAAATGGTGACGCTTAATATAAATATATGAAAAAATAACATACCTATATTCCAGACTGAAGAATTGCAAGTATTTGTGTACATTTTATCAAGTGAATCTCATCGAGTGAAAAAAATAATTACGAGAAATTATTTTTTCCTCTCTTGTAAGAGAGTAGTAATTAAGATTATAAGAAGAGGTATAATTACAAATGTTCTATGCTATATTTATCAACAACTATATTTTGTCAAATTATAAGATAATGTTATCGAGTATAAAATCATTGATGTACTGATTCTATCTGAATTAGATTTAGTGTAATGTAACTATGTGTATGTATACAGCACACTAGTTGTTATTTTTGTCTTTTTATCCTTGTTCTTCTATCCCATCCCAAAGGATAAAGATTATTTACAGCTTATTTCTAAAAGGTATGTCATAATTTAAAGACAGATACTCGGATTACAAAGAGTCATCTAATCCAATTGACCTACTTACAAAAATGCATTTTTGTACCGCTCCAAAGTCGATCCTGAAGAAATAATATTCTGTGATGGGCTATTATGTAATTTCACTGAAAGTGAACATGTGTCATTAGAGGAGAAAGCTCAAATCACGCTATCTGCCCGGGGGCTGCAAAAGCACTATTCTGTAATAATAATAATAATAGTCTCTATTTCTCCATTGTAAAAAATTGTATACAAATAAAAGTATACGATAAAATCAATGTAGAAAACGCCACAAGAAAAATTAACAAACAGTTAACAGAAAAAAAAACAATACAATAAAATACATAAAACAGATGAACATACAAGGCATCTTGTAGTTGGTCATATAAAACAATTATATTAAATTACAAAATATCATTTATCGAGTAGCAATTTTTGTCCAGTAATATTTTTTTTTATGTTTTGAAAATATGTATGCTACGAATATGATATGATTCGAATTGCATATCTCTGTAATAAAAATACCCTACTCACATTACAACAACTATTGCCCCAGTTTACAACACCGTACCTAAGATACGAATGAAAATTAGCATAATCGAGTACTTTAAGAATTTCCTGGCTACAATGTTTAGACATAAATTTTAGAGCATAACGACTTGTTCTTAGCTTTATACAAATTTTTCTGTATGTTGAGTCCATTGTAAGTGTTTATCAAAAGTAACACCTAAGACAATACTATCAACACAAGTTTTTATTTCCCAGCGAGGGGTAAACCGCTGGGGAAATCTTTTGTACAAGTTACAGGAACTCTAAGGGAACTCAGAGGAAATCAGAGGAACTCCAAGGAACTCCGAGAAACTCTGAGGAACTCAGGGGAACTCTTGAGGAACTCCAAGAAACTCCTGCGACACACATATCGTTTTTTAGGTTTTTAGGGTATGTTATTGAAGTTCCATAAACAATTATTGCCACATAGTGGAATGCAAATATAGTATCAATATTTTTTTTGTTGTGAGAAACTTGGATAAAATCTGGATGTGGAAGTAGTGATTCCTTTTGGGCAGCGATTTTTTATTATTAATTAGTGACTTTGGACATCATTTTCCAGGATAGTTTATTCTATTCAATAATAATTACTTTTCTACTTGAGGTATTTTGAAGCCTACGAGACGTAGTCCGGCGAACACGATGGGCTCATTTAGTATTTTTTTAAAATTTATATTTCGAAAGCATACCTTGTAATTAGTGAATGTGCAAAATATTACATTTTTTTTCAACTCCTTATAGAAAATAGAGCGCGCGAAAACTCAGTGTGACGTCACATCACTCGGCGGTCGACCACTCATCTGTCCCCATATAGTTTCACATGGCAAGTACGACGAACGTGCTAATTTCGCTCATATTTTTTAAGTGTTCTGTATTTTGGTTATTAGGAACTCGTTAAGCGACAGTTCGGTTCACCTTTCTAATGCTTTTTGTAAACCGATGATCTAATCTACTCAATCCTTGTAATTCGAAAGAGCTTCTATAGCGGTTAGTGTACAGGCACGATCAAATCGCTGACTGTTTTATTTATTGACCAGATTATTTCTTTCATTTTATGATTTCCTAATTTATTATCGCAACTTGAATTTATTTTTAAAAAACTGTATGTAAAGAGTGGTCAGATCAAGGAAAGTTGAAAGGGAGGAACTCAGGGAACTCCGATGAACTCTGAAGGAACTCAGGGAACTCCGATGAACTCTGAAGGAACTCAGGGAAACTCCGTGGTACTCAGGAGGAACTCAGGGAACTCCAAGGAACTCTGGAGGAACTCCTAGGAACTCTGAGGAACTCAACCCCAAAGGGATAATCTTTTGTACAAATTTCGTCAGCGGTTTACCCCTCGTTTCCCAGTCAGTACCATTATAAAGTATTAGGCTCTCGGAATTATTATTCAATGAATATTGTATTCAAACTGCCTCTGTTTTATTTAGAACTAGGTTATTATTTTGATTCCAATGTATGATTTCTTGATAAACGTTTTCAGTGGTTTCTTTTGCATCAGTTAGGTTGTTGACGGTAACTAGAATGTTTGTATCATCAGCATAACAGATCACATGAACATTTGGTATTTTTGTAGATGACTAACAACATCGTTAGCAAATATTATATATAAAAGTGGTCCCAAAATTGACCCCTGTGGAACTCCTTGTTTAGTTTCACAAACATTACTTTCAACTCCACCGGCCATTTTTCTATTTGTGCCCTGTTATCTAAATAGGAGGAAAATATTTGTAAAGCAGTTCCTCCAATACCGTACCGTGCTAGTTTGGCCTTAAGCAGCTGATGGTCTACCAAATCAAAAGCCCGTGAGAAACCTCCTTGAGATGAAGTTCTAAAATTTTAGAGAAACTACATAGTAGACTAATGGCTCTATAATTATTAGTCATTTGGATTTCCCTTCTTGTATAATGGATCTTTTAAATATACTGGGAAATATACCTTTCGCTATAGAAACGTTTATTATATAACATAATGAACCGCTTATTGCATATTTGCATTTTTTAGCCAAATATTATCATGACCACTAGCGTTTGAAGACTTTAATTTGTCTATAAAAAGTTCAACATCCTTAGTTGAAACTGGAGATAGATAAATTGATTTCGGAGAGTTAAGCACATTATTTTCTAAGTAGTCAAAATTATGTAAAGCATTTACATATGTGGCGCTCGAAAATAGCAAGTCAGAATTGTCAGCTACATCTTCTGTAGGTGTCTCGTTGCAATCTTTTACAAAACGAAAATTTTGGGAAACTAAATTTGTTCCTTGTTTTGTTTTTATTATATTCCGCATAGTTTCGATTTTGTTACCTGAATTATAAATTTCATGATCACGAGAGTGCTTGTTTAGCAGTTTTTAATTTGTGAGGATATAAGTTATTTGGGTATGTACTATGACCTTTATAATTATTATTTATTTTAGATATATCGCTATATAAAGTTACCTGATTTCTGAGTTGAATCAATTCAAGTGTAATATACTCATTTTTATTGTTTTTAATATAAAAACACTTAATAGGAAAACACACATAAAAATAATACAAAATTATGTTATAAAAGTTATTTACGGCAGGTCTCACGCTGCAAGTAGTTACAGAACAGAGAGATATTTTCCATTTTGGTACAGAGAAATTGAGAATAATGATCGCATAAATATAAATCGACAACAGAAGTTTTAAAGTCTCCAGTATTAGTTGTGATTAGAAAATTGTCTTAACAAGTACTTGATAACGAGGTTACTCTTGTTGGGAAATTAACAGTAATATGCAGATCAATACAAATCACAGTGATCATGCGGTGGTGTGATGAAATCTTTCCAGAATTGTCAGCATTTGCCTCCACATTTCAACCAATAGGAAAGCCACAATTTTTCGGTCGAATATCGCATGCGGTACTATGAGAAATGCAATGAATTGTCAGAATCACGCACATTTTCTATGATGTTCATTTAATACTGTAAAATTACTACGCGAATTGAAAATTAATTTAATTCTTTTTTTGGCTTGGCATACTGATTCAAAAGTCTGTTCCAACTCGATGAAAGGGACCCGAGAATATTTTTTGACTAAATGGATGAAGAAATAATCACAAGTGGGGTGATAGCTTGCATAATATCTCAGCAAGTTCTCTGTTTACTAGAATTCTTTTATAAGAACCTCATCTGCTAAATCGAAAGGGCTGGTCATGTGAAAAGTTGACGTTCTTCTTGAGCATCGTCTTTAATATCTGAAGGTCTCTTAATACCTCATTTGCAATAAGTACATCGGTAATATCAATCCTCCCTTAATTCGTACACCTAATGTAGTACAAGATTCGACCTTTGAAAATAACTATAAAATACTAAAGAAATGCCAAGCCATGAACGGAACAGCAGTCCGCCGCCAAAAAGTGAGGTTATACTTTGTCTCTCTCATGCAGTTCCCTCATAATTTACCAAGAGAAGCAAGTTCCCCAATTTCTCATGTGAGCGCTTCTACAGTTAGAGAATAAAGCCAAAATATGAAAATATGGAACTTAGTCAGCAACTGTTTTTGATTCTTACCTATCTTTATGCAAAAATCGGATGAAATAGCTTAGCCGTTTCGATCATGTGTAACAGGGCCGGGCCCCAAGAAAATTATGCATAATTTCTGTCGAGAAATCTCAACATATAATGCATAATATAATAATTTACTGTTCTATTAATTGTGGAACGGCTTAATTTCGTAAATTCGCATATACTTGAAAAGGGTCGATATTTCGAGAAGTCATATTGGGTATTTTTTTAATGAAAAACTAATGTAATATGATTAATAAGCATTCTTTCACACCGCTATATCTAAAATTTAACGACATTTTTATTTGTGGTTTCAAAATTGCATTTTTCAGATATTAAATAACACATGATCTAAAACACCCCTTTTATCTCGGGTTCCGTAACTTGTAGAATTAGGTCAAAAATGAATAGAAAACGATATATTTACCTTTTTTGACCCAAAATAAGATGTTATTATTCTTGTGAATTTTTTCGAAAAATGCTTACTTTTCGAGATATGGCCATTCGAAAATTCCTAAAAATGGATGAGGAGAACTGTAAAACTTGAAAAAAAATCTAAAAAAAATTCAGGTGAATGTATTATCGAAATGCAAGACTTTTTTATTTGTAACTTTTCTGTAAAGTGCGTTTTCACCGAGTTTTTCCAGAAAAACATGAAAAACTACATTTTAGTGCCTTAAAAATATATAATTTAAAAATTTGAAAAATCCCAGACGTATGCATTGAGGCCTTCTAAACATGTTTTGTCTCTTGGAATTTTTTTTTTGTAAATTGCTAATTTTCCGAGTTACAGGCAGTTTTTCACGATAAATATTGTACTACATTTCTTGCACATTAAAAAATACATGAAAATTCGAAAAATGAGAGTGATTTATATATGTTATTATAAAAAAATGTGTTATACCATTTTTAAAGGTTCAATATAATTTTTAAATTAAAAATGTGAACAAATTTTCCCGCTACAATGTCAAAGACAGGGGCAGTTTTTCATGTTTTTCCGGAGAAACTCGGTGAAAACACACTTTACGAAAAGTTGCAAATAAAAAAAGTCTTGCATTTCGATGATACATTCACCTGAACTGTACTTATATGGTTGTATTCCTTAGAGCAATGGGAAGTACTTGAAACTATTTTAAATATTCCTAGTAAACCGAAAACAAACGCATATTTCCCTCTCACTCCGCAAAATCCTATCTTTAAAAGTCATTAAGCTGCCAAGTGGCTCTTGAAGCTGAATGAGCAAAATGCATAAATTTTTTTGACATCACCGAATAATAGATCACTAAAAAGCGTTATTTTCTATGTATTTTTTATTTTTTTTTTATCGGAATTAAAGGATAAAAAAATAATTTAGTTTCGCTGAGAATTTAGACACGTTCAAACGAAGCAAGTTTCCCGCTATTTGCGTGGGACGTCATCCGGCATTTAGCATTGGCAATGTTTATTAGTATTATTTTCAACAGATATTTAATCTATGTACTTAGTGGTGGCAAACTATTTAATATAAAAAAGTTATATAATCTGAGACGAAAAACAATAGTTAATGTTGATAAAAATATTAAAATAATGCATTATGTTTACATATTCTGAGGTTAGGTATCTAAATCTAACTGCAGTAAAAGGATAAAAGTGAGCGTAAACAAATTTATTGTTACGAACAATGAATGATGCATCCTTGTCGCTTTTCCACCTCCAATTTCTGCACTGATATAATCGGTATTATTACCAAAAAATTGCTCATCATAAACACGTCGATTTTCGGCAAATTGTCACTTTGAGCTTGCACAAAGTCGCTGTTCGTCATTTTTACCACTTAGATAAATTAATACACTAATAATTTTTACAAAAATGAACAAATCGATATTTAAAGGTCAGCAGACTAAAATTTAACATTTAATTAACACACAATTTAATATTTCAGCACTAGCAGATGTAAACTGTCAAAGCTATCAAACTTGTCACTTGTCTCCGTACTTTTCTAAATTTACCGCTGGGTGGATAAAATACGAAGCTGATTGGCTGTGTTTTTCAAATTAGCCAATCATATAATGTTATTTCTTACTGATGCGCTCCACCGGTGAATTTAGAAATCTGCGGTCTATGGATGAAACTAAAACGTTATGCCAGATGACATCAGTACCGTTTATAGTCACGTGGTTTTGTTCCGATAAAATTTGAATTTTAAAATGATTTTTTTTTACAAAATAACTTTTTTTATAGTTTCCTTTTATTATATACTCGGCTTATATAATATGTATAATGAAAAAATAATAAATTAATGCATTTTTAAAATTCATGCATCTTGCTCATTGCAGACCTACACAACCTGCATATTTGGCCTAGATTATAAGGTTAGTTAACCATTGATACTTAAGATTCTTTCAGATAAAACGACTTACTGTAAGCGAGTAAATCTAGGAAGGGCTGCATTTTGAACAATACTTAATTCCTCTACATTTATTACCATTTATTTTAATTTTTGTAGTAGAAATGTGCTATAATATTCTCTAGAGGACCTAACAAATAAATAATTTGAAACAATTTCCTGATGAAAAAAATAAAAATCCATAATTGTCAGGACATTAAGGGTTTCGTAAAAACAGAAAATATTTGAAGCGCCTCATACATACATACTTACATGTTTAAAGAAAAGTAATACCTTCACATTTTTAGCATATGTATCAATTTTCTTTAGTATCAAAAAATGCATATTAAAGTCACTTATTGCACCTAAATAGTTTATCATGGAGAAAATTGTACAACAAAACCTTCACGCAGCTTCAATCCACTTCTTTTCCAAATAAAATTCCCAGGTAAATAACCGTGATTTTTCTTATTTCGCAAATTTGCCACAACTTATGGCTACCGTTATGCCTTAAATGCTAGAAAATGCCTGTAATATTTTGACTATGATAATGTTATCCTAACATCCCCGAGATGTCACCACAGCTAGCAATGACTGGCAAATAGCGATTAATTTAGTTGCAACAATGTAGCGCAACTTCTTTACAGTTCCGGGTGTTGCTCGAACTTTTTCTGTAGTATGGGTAAATTATATTATATCAGTATCATTTAATCCGGAGAATTTGTCGTTAAAATTATACTTATCTTTTAGAAATATCTTGTATAATCCATAACCTATCTGAAATTTTAGTAGGTAAGTTTCATGTTATTTTTTTTGAGCACTCGAAAACTTACTGATTATATTATAATCGCTGACAAACAAACGTCCTTCAAAGCTAGAAGAGATTCACCTTTCAGATTTACAATGAAGAACAGATACGAGTGACAACATGGCGAATGTTAGGAAAATAATTAGGATAAAAATACACACGATATCTAATGAGTTCACCATAAATTTATATTTAGATATTAACGACATGACAGTATAAGAAATGGAAAATTATATTTTACCAGCACAATCCGCTGCTAAAAATGAGAAAAAGAACTCACTCAGAAATATAAACATAAACACACCACATATAGTAGACAACCCCCAAATCCAAAGCCAAGGCTGTCCATAAAGGGGTTATACATTTGGAAAAATGCAGACATACATCCATACCCACCGGTATTGTCAGTACCGGGGCTGGGGCTCGAACCCAGAGCGCGATTGACAATCGGTCAGCATATTCGGCACTTAATACGCAATCAATAAATCAATAACAAGTTTACTAAAAAATAAAGGTACAGGTATGTGCCTCCTCGGAATCTGACCCGGAGCAAGCCAAACAACCGCGATGCGTATCGCCGCGATGGGTGTGAGGCTGGGCGGGGCAGGTCCGGTTTGGCTAAAACAATAATTGAAAAAAGAAAGGATAAAACTCCTGCCTAAGAATAAAGCTTAAGATTAACAATCTGAATGAATACTACACAGATAATTAAAAAATAATTAAAATTGAAAACTAGCGGTTTACCGCATAGCACGAACACTTTGAAATTTTGATTGCTGACACGGGAAAAGGGAACTCAACGAAAAAACCCTGGTGGTCTTCCTGTCGCCAGGAAAATGTGAAAAATTAAAAAGATATCATAAGAAATATTTTGATTTTTGAGAATTTATTGGTCAACATGGAATTTAGAAACAAAAAAGGGCAAAAGAACAAAAAGAATAAAACAAATAGAACGTGCAAAGGAAATAGAGAAGGTTGGTTATAAGTTTTAGTAAAATTAAAGATGAGGAAATAAGAAGTTGTCGTATAGGAAAGTGTGGCTAGAGAGGTTGCCGAAAGATGGCAACGCCTGGTATGGTAGGGGCTGTTAGATATCGAAAGATACGTAAGGTCTACTCCATATCCAGGAGTCTGTATCCGCTCCTGGCACGGGGTAGCAGACTAAACAGGACTAATAAAAAATTATTGTACACAATGGTGATCAGGCCGGCCATCACATACGCGGCACCGGTATGGTGCAGCATCCCGGTCACGACAATGCGGAAATTAAAAGTTCTAAAACATAAATTTATGCGCCTCATTCCGATCATTCACTCCGATAGGTACACCTCCCTCAGAGACCTCTATGCACATTGCCACGACATAACCCCACTAGCGGACTACGTCCAAGAAATTTCACAAAGATTCTATCAGTTTAAATTGGACGGTAGTCCACTAACCCGCAACATTACTCGAATCAGACAGCATAATGCCATACTTTTCGACCTGAAACACCCCTTACCTATTTTTCGGCAACTTCCCTAGCCATACTACCCTCTACGATAACCTATCTCTACCCCACTCTTTATCTTTCCTCAACTTTACATCTTTCAACCCCTCCCCACCCCACTCTTTCTATTTTTGCACATTTTTGTCTTAACCTTCTTGTCCTTTTGTCCATTTTTGTCTCAAAATCCCCTTTAGACCAATAACGTCTCATAAATACAAACTTTTTAAACCACATCATTTTAATAACTCCATCTTTCTCGACGGCGGCCAGACCACGAGGTCGTCATTTGCTCGAACGGGTTTTTTCGTTTAGTTCTGTTTTCCCGCATCAGCAATCAAAATTTCATAGTGCGCTTGCCAACGAGTGTGGTTTTATTGTGTTATCCATTAATTAGTTTTAGGCTCATATGAGCACACTTAAATATTGAATAAAGTCTTTTTGGATTTGGATATCGAAAAGGGTTGCATTATGCTGTCTGGTTTGGGTTAGGTTGCGGGTTAGCGGACTATCGCCCAGTTTGAATTCGTAGAATTTTTGAGAAATTTCATGGACGTAGTCCGCTAGTGGGGTTATGTCGTGGCAACGACCATATAAATCGCTGAGGGAGGTGTATCTGTCCGAACCAGAGATGAGGCACATAAATTTATGTTCGAAAACTCGAAGTTTTGTCATTGTCGTGGCCAGTATACTGCACCAAACTGGCGGCGCGCATGTGATGGCCCGCATAATCACTATCGTGTACAACAGTTTCTTATTAGTCCTGTTATGTTAAATGCGTTGAAACTTCGTAAAGAAGATGCTTGCTAAAATATTTTCTGATAAATTTTGGTAAAGAGATTCTGAGGTGTTCAAATCTAACATCAGAACTCAAACACCCATTGCGAAATAATTTAAAGTGAAAAATAATGTCATAAAGTTATCGATAGTTGCCTTAACCCGTGGCATTTTAATTTCTGTTTTTTTTTGTATAGAAGGCTCTCTAATTATTGCCCCTTTTTAAATTTTGGAGAACTACGCCTTTAAATTTTGTGAAGTGGTAACATTACCACTCATTCTGAGAAATAGAAAGAATCAGAACAGTTGAGTTTTGAAAAACCAATAACGGTAAAGAAAAAGACGACAAAAAAAGTGACGCTGTATAGAACCATAAGAAACCACTGAAAACAATAGTTGAAGGTAAGTGATCCCCATTTTATTGAACTGGCGTTGTAGTATAGAATCAATTTGTCAATCGTCTTTCGCCTTGCTTTGAGTCTTCTTATTCATAAAGTTATTGCAGACGTTTGGTGATTCATGCATCATTTTAGTTAGCTTCGCTTTACTACATGGAACGTCTGTTACATCACGTGGCCTGTTGTCGGTTAGAGGTACAGCTTCACTGAAACTCTTTTCCATTAACTTCCTGGTGATATTAGCCCAAATATGGAGGGTATCCTCTTTTCTTCTTGCCATCTTGCTTTGCCTAGTTCACCAACCGTTTTATAGTATCCTCTCTGGTTGATGTGGCCAGGGAATGGTCTTATCTCTTGTTATACACCTTGACATACAAGATAAGATGAGGGATACTACTTCGCGCAGTACACGATGTTAACGAAGGTTGAAGGGCATACTGATCCGTACAGTTGACATTGACTCAACTTAACAGCGATCGTTTAGGAATTGCCTTCCATGTCCTGATGGCCCAACAGAATACAATACAATATCGTGTTTTAAAGGCAAAGAGAAAAAGTAACATGGACGGCAGTTTGGTAGGACTGTGCATCGCTATTACAGGCTTTGTACCAGTTATTCAGTCTACCTAGTAAAGCTTTGACTTACTCCTTCACATTGAGGTGGTTTTCTGTGGTCTACAATAGGTGCTGTGAAGAGAAGAGAGCAAATTCAACAAGACAGGAACACACATGTAAGGGTAGGGACATCTAATATATTCCTCTAAGAGTAGATGTACTACTATATCTACGCGGGCAACTTTTCAGATAAGGTACATATCGAGCCAAATCTTCAACAAGGAAGTACTTCAGTCCCTTCAAATTTGGATGATTTAAGTTTTCTGTCGCATCCGATCCTCTTTAGGAGATAACATACATTTCAAAGAATGCCGCAATAAAATTCCACTTTTAATGTGAACATTAGCCTTTCTTTCCAAGTAAAATGAATCGTTGTCCTCAGCAGGAAAGGTTTGGAAGCAAATAATTAAATGGCACGAAGCTTGCTTTGGAAGATGGAGCACCATAAAAGCAGGTTTGTTTTACGCTCCTCTTTAGATATGGAGGACATGCTGCTGACCAGTCAAAGTCAGGCATCAATGAGCCTCATATTTGACGTTTTTTCTAGTTATATGAATAAACAATATTTGATTTTTTTTTAACGGACGCCATTTTTTTTGGGTACATGTCTAAAATTGTTTCTTAAGCTTTAATCTTTATGAAAAACATTGTCCCCAAGGGTCGGGGGGCGGGGGATGCACGGACACTTAGGGTGGGCTCCCGTAATAATGGAAATTATGTAATTGATTTGTAACCAAAATGACCGATTATTTAAAAAAATTCATGTAAATATTGAAATACATATTTGTTTTTTTATTTAAAAATCGTTTCTATGATTTTTAATTTCCTCCTGTGAATAGGCAAAATTTTGCTCCTAACTATGGCACTGCCGATACGTGAGTTCTGTTAGATTTAACTTCCCCTTCATCTTGGGTTGATCAAACAATATTTAATTTTTTATTAGCGAAATTCTCGAGATAACAGCCACCAGATATAAACTACCACTTCGTGGTACCAGGGACGGGGATGGAGAATATTTCCACCACTCAATAATTTCGTAAAGGATCACAGTACAAGAAAATAATTTAACTTTGTCTTATAAATGAAGTGCATAATTTACCAGTTAATTCACCAGTCTATAGTACTTTCCATAATTGCGATGATCTGATGAATAATTAAAAATGAATTTTAATCGTAATTATCATTTTGCTGTAAAATACATTCCATTCAGAATTCTAGTATTTGTTTTGAAAATTTAGTTAGTTTTCGTCGTTTCAATACGTATGCAATGAAAGACCCCGTAATTATAAGGTAAGTTGTAATAATTTAAAGTTTAGAAGTATAGTGTATTAAAACATCATACTGGATTGTAATTTAATCCAGGAAAAGTACTAACATCTTCCTTCGGAGTGACATTTATTGTCTGTAATTATGAGCATTTGATGAAGCGGTAACGCAACAGGGGTTTAACTTACCTGCCGCTTGTTAAAAATTTACCAATGAAACGTAAAAAAAAAATGATTTCTCAAATAAAAAAATTTTTAATTATTCCACTCCCATCAATTTTAACCCATTATGAACTGCTAAAAAGAAGGAACAGAAAATATAACTAAAAAAGGGATAATTGAAAGATATTTTTTAATTATCTTATGTTTTCCTAATAATGATGTCTTTGCCTTGCATTGAGACACTGGCGCAGCCAGAAAATTCATCTGGGGGGGGCAATAGAACCGGCCTCTCCAGAGGAGGAGGAAAATTTTTCAGAAAATTGTTGTAAACAGATGTGTATAGATTCCTCTACTAGATAATATTGGCAATTACAAAATATTTATTTCAGGGGATAGTTTGAATACTGCTTTGCACTGATAGAGATTATGCGTCTTTATTTTTGGTTCATGAAGGACGGCTGGGGGGAGGGGGCGGGTCCCATGGCTCCCCCCCCCTGGCTGCGCCCCTACATTGAGATGTCAAATAATTATTTGTGTTTATAATTAAATCTATATAAATATATTACCAATTTAATTACTTTTCTGTTCTCGATCCTGCTAAATATTTTTAATAAATTTCAATATTTAATTTTAACTTAAAAAATAAATGTAACTCCTGGAATTTTCTCTACAAATACCACTACAGGTTTGATTTTTGCAGGATATTTTTTTAAATTTTTATATCAAACTTGTGGTATGACAATTTGACCTCAAGACATTACACCAGAAACCAGAAAATTGTGGGTATTATATAGAATAAACAAGTGAATATTCTCCACAAAAATAAGGAATGTTTACTGTACTTTTTATAATACATAAGTATGATAATTACATAACTTCATGACTAATGTAATGTATTTATTTATAGCTTATTTTTAGCTTAAATTTAGTAGGATGAGGAGAATCATTTGATAAATAACCACAATTATTAAACAAATGTTCGGTGAATAATCCGTTGAATGCCATCTATATTCAAAGTATTATAGATTATTATCTTTGAAGCACCATCACTAATGTTGCTCTTGCGGAAATCCCTTGTGTTGCCGCATCCGTGATTTACAAAATCAAGCCCAATATTCATCCTTGATGGCACCTCAAAAATAACTATTCATGATATTATCCATGAATACAAGAGTGAGGGATCTTTATACCGAAAAGAGAAGTAGAGAAGTATTAAAGTCTTTGTAGAATTCCACAATATAAGAATCTATAAAAAGTGTTTGGATCTTCACAAGATGAGATGATTTGCTGTTGGATCGTTTTTAGTAATATTCAAAAGGATTCTCCACTGATGGTTGTAGGTTTCCACGTTGTGCCCTGTTCGACAAAAACATAACGCCTACAGACAAACAACTGGCATGTACAATCAGGTACAATAGCTATTTATGTAAAAATTGACCTTTTAAGACCCGAAAATAAGAAATTGACATGTTATCTATGTATCGTGTATTTGATTCATTTTGAGTCACGTTGAAAATTTTGACTCGAAATAATTTGATTACTAATTGATGAATACTTGATTTATATTTAAGTTTTAAGAGGTCTCTGTTATCAATAAATTATAATAGTAATGGCACCTTCGACAAAATATGAAAAAATAAAAGAAATACAAAAAATGCATATATGTATCTAAGTACTCCATCTAGTTCAGATGTATAAACCGATAAAGATTCTTTTCTACAGGTTATTTCCGCATATTTCTGCCATCTAGTGATCAAAAACCAAATCTACAAATCTAATAATGTTCTTTATTTACTTTCATTTGCATCTATTAACGTTATGGCTAAATTGTAATTGTCATTCCCAAACTAAAATTTTCTGTATTGAAAGTTAAAGAAGCACGACTGTCTCACTTGACGAATACTCGTTATTTTCTAAGACTTACGCAGTCGATGGAGCGCAGCATTCTTGCAAAGATTGGTCGCTTGTTTTTTATCATCGGCTGCGGTTGTCCGTAAATAAATAAATTAGAGGAGGCCTAATCTTGGCGTCACTTCACAAGACATAACTTGTGATTGTGCTTCCAGTACTGGTTTGATACTTGGCATATGTGATACTTGCACTCTGAGATAGAGGACTTAAATGCTGGAGTTTTTAAAAATCTGTTACCAACAACGGTTATTTGAAATCCAAAAAATATTTAACATAAAGTGAGAGCCATTATAACGAGAAACAATTACCCAGTAAAATTTGCCAAGGGTTTAACTGCTTAAACAGCGAGCAGAATTAGGCATTCAATTTGATTGAAGCCAATGATTTTGATGATTTTAATGTCAGCGATGGTGAAGAGAAATATGAAAATGATGAAGGACGTAATGTTACAGAACATCTCAGAATCGACCTAAGTCGAAGAATAAATAAAAATTTCGACTTAGGGAATAGTTATTAAAGGACTGTTAGAACACGTGGCGCCCAAAATTTTTCACTTAGAGAAATATGTTTATGTCCAGACCATGAGAGTGAAAGTATATTATGGTAATGGAAAGTGTACCGAAAATAAAAGCATTTTTTGGTTCAGGAAAAAAAAATATGTTTATTATACTTTTTCGAAAGTGCGCCAAATTTGGACTGATTTTTGTGGACAAAGAAAAGGAGATAATATACTTTTTAAGAAGTACGCTAAAAGTGTACTTTGAAAATATTTTTGAATATTTTTAACTTTTTTATCGCTTCAAATGATGAAAATGGAGACACAGTCATTGTGGATATCATTCAAGAAAATGAATAAGAAATTTTAAGGACACTGAAAAGGTGAAACCGAAAAATGCGGCAAATGAGTGAACCAAATGCAGGTCTTTAAAGGTGGCAAAGTTATGGAGAAAACCACCTTGTGCATAAGATAAAAAGGTCATTTACAACAAAGTAGCTTGAAGGCGAAGTCGTGTCACGTCCCTTATATTGAACTTATATGAGGGCCGATAGCGAGGCAGGAAAGCTGTAATAACTCATATATAGTTGAATTCAAATCGAACTCCGTTTTTGTGAATAATATAATCACTAAGAGGAACCTTAAAACCAGCCATTAGTGTCCCAAAATTTTGAAAAAGTAAAAAGTTACCTAGTCGATTGCTATTGCACGCTCTCATTTAAATGGTAGTTGCGAAACCAAAGTTCTCACTCGTCCTTGCCCTACTTGGGGAGGCGTTTTATTGAAATATATAGATTCTCTTAGATAAGATATTGCAAAATATTATTTGTACTTATTTTGAATCTAGTCAGTAAATGGTATTATTCGAACTGTTGTATTACTGATTGAATGGTTGACTTTCAATCTTATCCCTCAAGGGCTTTTGTGTGTCAGGTCGGAATTGAGTATCGGGCGTCTCCGGACCCCCATAAGTTTGTAACTCAATAACCAGTAGCATCACGAAGGCTCGAGGTTTTTTTTTGAAATGAAATCAGAGATTTCTAAGTCATAGATACATTAAATTGTTAGATAAATAAGATAAAGTGTATCAAGAGAGAAATCAATTTGGGGAGAGCACCGTTAGCAATCTACGGTAAGTGCAGCTTTTACCTTTCTCGTCTGTCATCTCATAAAATATTATAGAACCCACCTGGGAGTGGAAAACCACATACAAACAAGAGAGAATGCGACTGGCGCCCTTTAATAAATAAATTGGTGTCGCGTCCTTCAGACACAGTGTGTAGGATTCTTCTACAGTAGCACTACAGACTACCGACGCTGATAGTAAAAAATACAATTATCATACTCTTGGCGAAAATATAGAGTATATTGCATTTGATTGGCATATTTCTAAAACCGGACATATCGCTCGCAGAGAAAAAAAATTCATATCATTGTGTTAGTGAACGAATTCTGAACAACTTTCAATATGTCCATCTGTCCGCCTATCTCTCCATCTGTCCGTCCGTCACGTTTCTTTTAAGCACGATAACTTAAGAAAGAAAAGTCCGATTGTATTGAAATTTGAAAAGTAAGTTAGTGTTAGCTAGAGGAAGAGCCCTATTATTTTTGAAGAAAATCAATCAGTAAATAAGAAAGTTATTAATCATTTAAAAAATATATTTTCATAATTCTTGTCGCTAATTTTTTTGTTTATACATTTTATTAATATATATTTTAAAATAATATGTCTAATGCGTTGAAATATGATTCTCAAAAGATATATATTACAGACATTCAATTTTTATAGTGATCTCTGATGGTCCAGTGGCTAAAGTTTGGACTTGCAATCCAAAGATCCCGTGTTCGAATCCTAGGTTGGATGTTTTTTTTTTTCAATTTTTTTTCATATATTTTTTTCACAACAAAGTTGGTATCACAAAATTTAAGATGTTCAAAAACTAACATTATTTACAAAAAACTGCGAAGAGTATCCTATAGAATCTGTAACAATTATATAAAAAGCTCAGTAAATTGGCGAAGAGTACCTACGTTTTTAGCTTATTTATATTAAATTCAAATATTTTTTAAAATAAATAAACATTTTTGAAATTTCATACCTACAAACATGTCCTGCTTCTTTAATATATCATACATCATTAATATTTTACAAAACGCACACACACACACACGCACACACACAATCACACGCGTACATACTCATCGCACTCTCAACTCGCTAGAAGAACGTAGTTTAGCAAAAGTACCCACCTTCTACTCTCTGTGTCTCGGTTAATTTCCATCGCACAGAGATCATTCCAAAACCAAATTAAAGGCAGGTGGCTCAGCTAACAGATAAAGAAAAGATAATTTTTTTAAACAACATAATTTTCCGAGATATTAAATAAATGCATTTCTCACCTCTTTACGTCCCTAGGAAACGACCCTTTGCTTATCGGTTGGGAGTACCACAGGGGTCGGTCCTGGGACCGACTCTCTGCAATCTTATGTATGGTGTCCTAAGGCTAAACTTAGTTGTTCAAAATCAGAAAAAGTTGAAAAAAATCTGATTATTGTCTTAATAAGTCAGGAATAACATACATATCACGAGATATTAAATAAATCTAGGGTGTGTTTAAGGGGTGGTTATTTGGCAGTGGTTATATGCATGTATTTTATCATGCAACATATTCAAAATGACTCATAAAGTATGAAAAAAAACAGTAAAAAAATATCAAACTCTGGCTTTGTAGGGGTAGTTTTTTGACAAAGTGAAAATTTATATATTTTTTGCATGCATTTCTATTTAAAATGACTAACAAAATACGAGAAAAATAATGAAAAAAATATCAAAGTTGAGGTGGGGTGGCTTCGTAGGGGTGGTTCTTGGAAGTGACAATTTATGTTTTTTATGCATGCATTCTATTTAAAATGACTCACCAAGTATGAGAAAAATAATGAAAAAAATCTGAGATTCGGGGGTGGCTTTTAAGGGAGTAGTTTTTGGACAAAATGACAATTCATATGTTTTACGCGTGCATTCTATTTAAATGACTCACAAAATACGAGGACAATAATGCAAAAAATGTAGTACAATACTAGTAATTAACGGTATATAAACTCTTTAACGCAAAAGAGGCGTATACTCCTATTAATACAAAAGAGAGGAACGTCAGTTATTCATCGGTATCAGTCGAGTCTGTGTCACTTTCATGTTCACTTCTGGAATCGAGATATCTGATCACATTCTTCTCAGAAGATGGAATTGTGTAAATTTTATTTATTTCTGCCTCAGATACTGATATCTCTGAAAATTAAATATAAGTAAATAAATAGTTAGATATTTATAATTCCTAATATGAGCATAATTATAAAATGTAACCAAAATAATTACATAGAATACATAATACATATATGTATTTAATGAAAAGGCTTATACAAATTTATTAACTCCGGCCCACAACCAGAGGTAAGACGGCGGTAGAAAAGCTTTTTATGTTTGTCTTTCCTTAAACAAACAATTTTTTGCACTCATTATCCCAAATCGATTGCTGCTGTTTTTTCGCCAGTCCTTACATACCGTGCGTGTATTTTGGTTTGAAACTAACTTGAAGTGCCTTGAAGTGCCCTGTATCGAAATAAAAAAACACGATTTTTTTCTAATGGAACAACTTCGAGCAAAAACACATTTAACCGCGGCATAGAGGGTATATTTTAGAATGAAAATCTCCGTGGCTTTTAATGGCAAACTCTTTTTAGGCCTAATAGAAGTTATAAAATGCCAAAGAAATTACGTTTATAATAGTATATTACGTAATGAGTTTTGTAAGAAGCATATTACGCACGAATGGAAAAGTTACGCACGATGCCGCGTAGCGGCGAGTGCGTATTTCCATGAGTGCGTAATTGCTTTACAACTCGAATTATGTACTATACTTTACCTACGATCATATTTACTTATTTACTTAGTAAAATCTAGATTTAGTTTACTTGTCAACAATATTATTCAACAAATATTATGTCAATTTTGACAGTGTTTGAAAATTACGTAGGCGCATTTGTTTTTTTAAACCCCGCGTCAGCGATATAAGCCACCTATAATTGCGTGTCCCGTGCGTTTTGTTTACCGTGCGATTTGTTTACAATATGTAAAGTTCAAGTTACATAGATCGCAGGTAGTGTGTTTTTTACTATTAACAGAGGTGATCGTAGGTAAAAAACAATAAAATCATGTGCTTCAAAATAAAATTTGTGGAAATATTTTATATGTAAATAAAGTACTTGCCTCGAAGTTTTCCTTGTAAAAATTACAAGCCAAAAGCACAAATATTTGAAGCACAGTCACACATTGAAATCTGCCAACAAAGTGAAGTAAAATCGTAGTTTAACAATTATTCGTGTTTGAGGAAGATTCTCGAACAAAAAGGTTGATACTTCGGGAAATACTACCGGAGATATACCCTAATATACTCTTGAAATGTAAAAGCTGTATAACATACTTATAAATTTTGAATCTTGTCAACTTTTTATTTATTTCGGACCACTGTGGGATGGGGCGAAATCAGTAGCCTTCGCCGACGATCTCGCCCTACAAGTGTGTGCAGATGACACAAGTACACTTGTTCGGAAGGCAAACGTAGCACTTAGGAGAGTAAAAGATTGGTTATCCCAACACAGATTGAGCCTGGCCCCGGAGAAGACAGAAGCAATCATGCTAAAGGGTCATAGAATAAACGAGAGTGACTTTCAATGTACAAGACACGTCGGTCCGTCCGGGAAGGACATTAAAATACCTGGGAGTTACCCTTGACGTCCGGGGCACTTTTGGAGAGCACATCCTCCAGGGCGGAGAAAAGGGCGGGGGCGCCAACCAAACTGTTGCCGGATATAAGGGATCCCAGCAGCTCAAAGAGGATTATCCTATACAACGTCGTCCAGTCAATCCTCCTGTATGCAGTCCCAGTATGGTACAGGGTGACGAGTATAATGCTGGAGAAAGCACGAAGGAGGATGCTCAGTAGAGTTGCGGGGTCCCATAAAACCGCCTCAACTACGGCACTCCAAGTCATAACAGGAGCTCTACCAATCGAGCTACTAGTCGAAGAAAAGAAGAACATCCACGAAGCTGTGGACGGGCATCTACCGAGCCGCAAGAAACGGGAACGGGACCAAACTGTTACAAAATGGCAAAATATATGGGACGAGGAAATAAACGTGGCACAGTGGACCAAGAGGCTAACACCACAACTTAAGCCCTGGGTTGACTGTGATTTTAGGGAAATTGACTATTTCCTAACCCAATTCCTGACTGGACATGGTTCTTTTAGGTACTACACCAAAAGAATCAGGAAGTCACCCGATGGGAGGTGTATTTACTGCGGCGAAAACGACACAGCGGAACACTCTGTACTAAGGTGCCCGAAAAGGGAGGAGAACAGGCGCATGGCCAATCTGGAAATCGGTATGAGAATAAAGGTAGAAAATATAATCCCCCTCATGCTCATTAGTGGAGGAAAATGAGAACGGTGAAAAGACTGATCAAGGAGATTATGGAGAGGAAGGAACAAGAGGAGCACGAATATCAAAATAGGCAATAGAGAGTAGTTAGGTGGAAAAACCAAACGGCGCTGTAACCTTACGCATGTCTAATCGACGATACCGGATTACGGTCGCGACGTACAGGGAAGGATTTTAGCTGGGTTAGAGTCCCGCACTACCCGCCGCGATAGTCACTAAACGGTGATGATTTCCCCTCCCCCCTAAAAAAGGGACTTATCGGTGGTTAAACTTACAAACTCCCAAATTTTCATTGACCTCCCTAATTTTTCTTTTAAGATTTATGTTTTTCGTACTAATAAATATTACAATATTTTAATCTTAAAATATATGTACCTTTCACTGATATTAAATGTCTAAACGTTAGTTGTGGCATTCCCTTAAATTTTCTGTTTATGTTTCTGGAATTCTCTGGCTAATAAATCACGGCATCCTATTCAAAAACATTGTTTAAATTTAAGATAAAATTTATTAGCTAATCTGGAAGTACGATGTCGCCAACTTTACAACAGTTTAATTTAAATTTAATTACTATGCAAATACCTACCTTAATACTTTTCCAACTCCTTATAAGTTAATGAGAAATTTACGCCAGAGCGGTAAAGTTAAATTGTGTTCGTCACATTTCCTCCAAAAGTGATACAATCGATGTCAGCATGAGTTCACTTGATGGGACAAGTTAACGAAGTTATCCAAGTTACAGATAGACACCGGAACTTTTGTAGCAATGATTTTGTTGAGTTTAATTTGTGCTCACTATTCGATAGTATTGAGATAATCCCCAAGAGGGGTTGTAGCCCAGTCGATGAAGGTATTTACCTGCGAAAACTTGCAAAATGAATAATTTTTTTTAATGAGTTCGTGAAAGTGTATAGAATAATATCCCGAAAAGTTCGCTCGGTTGCACAGCATAAAAAAGTGAAAGAAAATTTATTTTCATCCATTTTTTCAAAATTTTGAAATTAAATCAAGTTAGAAAAAAATAAAAAATACAGATGGTCACGTATTTATGAAAAAAAAAGTCCTAACAAAATTTATCGCTAAAGCCACGGTTTTTCCAGAAAAAAAAATCGAGTGTAACGTTATAACTCAGAGCGAGATCCATCCGTGAGCGCGCTTGAATACGCGTGACTGTGACACCTACGCACTGGCACTAAATCAAAATTTGTTCAGTCCATATGAGTCTTGGTTCATTTAAAAGATGAAAATTGTGGCTTCCTGATGCTTTTTTGTTTTAAACAATACAAGCAAAGAATGAATGGGAAAAATATACTTATATATATTATCACGCCGGAATTCAATCGTCGCAATAAAAAATATAGAAAAAAATAAAAGCACTTCAAAAAAATTCTTTCTTCATTGACAACTGTTAAAAAGTATGTACACTTCATGATTATTATGGTTTATTAAGTTGAAGTAACGTGGATTCACAAAAAAGTACATACATCTCAAATCATTTTAATTTTCTTGCTTGATGATTTTCTTGATATATATAAATAAAATAACACTATTTCGGAAAAAATGTATACTTTTCGAATGTTCAAACACAAATTCGTTTACTTGTATGCATTTTTTCGAAAATATGATTAATCAGATCATGATAAGGAATGGCAATTTTCACGATCTTATCCTTATTACTATGAAAATATCTTTGATTGTTTTGAATATAAATTTGGAACTTTTCCAATACTTTAACAAATTTATAAGGAATCCATTGGATATAGCTGAAATGTGGATAGGTAATAAACACAATACAGTAAAGGCACGTAAAAATTAATGCGAGCGATTCAGCGGCTATGTATGCTGTCTGTGTGTGTGTATGCGTTCATAATTATATATTTTTCCTCCATACTCTCTATTTATCCTCCTATTCACTAAGAAAAATGTTAAAAATGTGTAATCAGAAAGAGAAAACAGCTTTATTTCACTCGTTAGAACTGCTAAGAATTTTTAGAGGTTCCATAGTATGCATTTAACCGTGCGCTTGGCCGTGCAGAGTGACAAAGTTATTTCACCATTTTTTTCCAGGAATGCCGCATGTAGGCTAGTACCCTACATAGGGGGGAGTATATGTAGGCTAGTACCCTACACCGTGACTTTGGCGATAAATTTTATTAGGACATTTCTTGTTCATAAATACGTGATCGATCCACCTGTATTTTTTATTTTTTTCTGCTCTGACTTAATTTCAAAATTTTGAAAAAGTGGATGAAAAAAAATTTTTTTTTCACTTTTTTTTTATGTTCTGCATCCGAGCGGAATGTAAACTTTTCTATACATTTTCACGAACCCATTAAAAAAAATTATTCATTTTGCAAGTTTTCGTAAGTTTCACTATAAATTGTTCTCTGTCGTCTGGGCTATTGATACAAATTCACATACATACTAGATAAAAGAGTTTTACGCCATTTCTTTATTCAATTAGACTTAAAATCGAGCGACAAAGGAAGTGTTTGGTAATTGGGAGTTCTCTAAATTTTTAGGTCTATTTCAACGAAAATAAAGTATACCTAGATTTGCAGTTACGTATATAGCTCAGTGATAATGTGTTTGATACTACTACTACTACTACTTTTAAGTGGGTGCAAATCCCTTTAACCATGCATTTTGTCTCTAAACGGTAGGAGATAGAGAAATGATTTTCGATAGAACATAAAATTTTGCATAAGGCCTCTTTTACTATCTTCTCTTATGTAAGGTCACACAGCAAAATAAAGTGAGGGGAGCCTGATAGCAATAACGCATGTTTGGCTAAAACGCCACAATGGATCAAAATTTTAAAGATAAAAAAAATAAAGACCATTATTTTTTTTACAGATTGATATATAATTTATACCGGGTACCTACGATATTACTACCCTATAACTTTCTTGTAAAAAAAGATATCGATTTCAAATTTTGGAACGTTGCATATTTTGGTTGCTCCAGGATCGGATTTTCGTTTCCGGTTTAATTGGAAACAGTATAAACTTTGTTATTTTTAATGGAACACCCTATACAGGGTGAGCCACGGTGGGTGGAGTATTAAAAGTATATGGAGAACGGATCAACCGATTGCTTTGAAATTTTGGTTACCAAGATAATCAAGTATGATCTCTCCAACTAAAATATTTTCGAAAGTGCGGTGTTGCCACTTATACGTAAAACTGGCAACATCTTCGTTATTTTAAATGGAATACCCTGTATATTTTTGCATTTTTTGGATCATCGTCTCTTTCTGAGTAACTTTTGTTATATTTCCCTATACCTATCTCAAGCCATTCTTTTCTGAATTTATTGCCAAAAATTTGACTTTCAGTAAACCGTGTTTTCTCCTACCTACACAGCAATTAAAAGATCATATTTTAGTTGCGGCTAGGCAAGGCCTGGGGGCATCTCCTCCATTAATCAAATGTTTCGAATATCATACAGGGTGAGTTAGAGAACGCTTTCTATAAGTGACTTAGACAAATGCACGAAAGTCAATTTTTTGTAAATGGAAAGCCCTGTATATTATTACTGATTCGGAAAGGTGACACATTTACCTATTTAAAAAGGTTATACCCTATACCTAATGCGCACCGTTTTCGATTTATGGGCACTTTTCTGTAACCATACCAAGAAGATTAGTCTTTTGTTATATCATAACGGGTGGGCCATGAAATTTTTATTTTGTCATTTTGTAACGACAACAGACATGCTATTTTTCTAAATAAATTTGACGTTAGTGATATTTGTACTTAAATTGAATAGTTGTGGCACAAATATGGCAGAAAGTAATTAAACAAACACAGATTTAATGGATTTGTTTATTATCTACGGAGAGTGCAATAAGATTATCAGCAGAACTTGTAGAAGATTTAATGAGAAATATCCGGATTTGCCGCAGATGAACAACAGAAAGTTTCTATGAATTCAGAGGAATTTTATAAATTTTGGTTCGACATTAAGAGAAAAAAGAAATTTACCTAAACCTGTGACATCTGACGAGGTAAATGAAATCAATGCGTTGGCATATTTTCATGCAAATCCCCAGTATTCCATGCGTTGTGCTGAACGGGATTTAGGATTGCCATATTCATCCATTCGAAGAATACTAGCAAACCATAAAATGCATAATAATTATAAATTTACAAGATTCCAATTTCTCATGCCTCAGGATTATCTACAGAGAATAGAATTTTGTGAAATGTTACTTGTATGTCGATTTTTTAAAGAAAATTATATGGACTGATGAATGCAAATTTTCTAGGGAAGGGATTTATAACACACGAAATCGTCACCATTGGGCCACAGAGAACCCCCACGTTACTAGGGAGGCTGGTTTTCAAGTCAACTTTAGTTTCAATGTGTTTGGTATATTAATGGATGACAAAATAAAATATTACATATAGGTACGACGGAAAATTGAATTCCAGAAAATATTTAGATATAATTAGAACAATTGTGGAAGACTTCCTTGATAATCTGTCAATTGAAAAATATAAAACTTGGTGGTATCAACTCGACGGGGCTCCTCCACATTGTACACACGAAATTAGTAAGGAGTTGGACCGCCTTCTCGATGATCGTTGGATTAGACGTTTGGGACCGTGAAATTGGCGTCCGAGGTCCCCTGATCTTACCCCGTTAGATTTTTATCTTTGGAGTACTCTTAAAGATAGAGTTTATAAAACTCCAGTCCACAACAGGGAAGAATTAGAACGTCGAGTGATTCAAGAGATTGAAAACTTGGACCCCGTTGAAATAAGAGCTGCTACAACAAACGTCGTCCATCGTCGTATAGAAAAGTGTCTGGAAGTTAACGGTTTACATTTTGAACAACTATTACAATAGTTTTAAGATTTTTATAACTGTTATTTCTATTATTTGATATTGCTACTTAGACTTTGTTACTGTTATTGCTGTATAGGTATTATTTTTTCCTAATACTGACACTGTTATTGTTCTGTTAATGATGAACCAAAATTTATAAAAATTTTCTGAATTTGAAGAAGCTTTATGTTGTTGTTCATCTGCGGCCAATTCGGATATTTCTCATTAAATCTTGTACAAGTTCTGTTGATAATCTTATTGCACTTTTCATGAATAATAAACAAATCTATTAAAACTGTGTTTGATAATTATCTTCTGCCATATTTGTGCCACAGCTATTCAAATTAAGTACAAATATCACTAACGTCAAAATTATTTAGAAAAATAGCATGTCTGTTGTCATTACAAAATGACAAAATAAAAATTTCATGGCCAACCCGTTATGATATACCAAAAGACTAATATTCTTAGTAAGGTTTCAGAAAATTGCCCATAAATCAAAAACGGTGCTCATTAGGTATAGGGTATAACCTTTTTAAATAGGTAAATGTATCACCTTTTCGAATCAGTAATAATATGCAGGACATTCCATTTAAAAAAAATGACTTTCGTGCGTTTTTCTAAGTCACTTATAGAAAGCGTTCTCTAACTCACCCTGTATGATATTCGAAACATTTGATTAATGGAGGAGATGCCCCCAGGCCTTGCCTAGCCGCAACTAAAAAAGTATCTTTTAATTGCTACGTAGGTAGGAGAAAACATGATTTACTGAAAGTCAAATTTTTGGCAATAAATTCAGAAAAGAACTATTATCTCGAAAATGGCTTGAGATAGGTTTAGGGAAATATTAACAAAAGTTACTCAGAAAGAGACGATGATCCAAAAAATGCAAAAATATACAGGATATTCCATTTAAAATAACGAAGATGTTGCCAGTTTTACGTATAAGTGGCAAAACCGCACTTTCGAAAATATTTTAGTTGGAGAAATCGTACTCGATTATCTTGGTAACCAAAATTTCAAAGCAATCGGTTGATCCGTTCTCCATATACTTGTAATACTCCACCCACCGTGGCTCACCCTGTATATTATTCGAAATTTAGATTGTCCAAGAAATTCTAGGTACAAAATATGTTACATACCCTATATCAATCTTTGACAGATTTCGAGAGAATGGCGGTTGAAAATGTTATATCGATCATAAATTATTTCATTTTCACATAAAACAAATGCGTTTAGGAACAAATCTGTTATTCAAGTTTTTTTGACAAATAAAATTTACTGATCACTACTTTTCACTAATAGGTAAGTCACAAAAAGGCCATGGCAGGTTAAGATAAGTGTCCGTGCCTTTGTAACCTTTTTGCGCGTGGTTCCTTCCAGTGATGTATCTTTGCGTAAGATACTACCACAAAAAGTTTTGATATCAAAAACTTTATAATATCTGGGAATTTTTTTTTTTGAAAATCCAAACAAAATCTTTTTTTCTTAATCAAGTGAACCAATTTGTTTGTATTTCACATATATTGTAAATATACTCAAGACAATTTATTATTGATATTTTCATGAAATCTTTTCATGAAGAAAACAGAAATTGATGCTTTTGAATTTTTCAAAAAATTTGTATACGTACTTACCCGTTAGCGACCACCTCTATTTTTTTTACTAATTATACACCATACAATAAGCTATAACATATATTTTTTACAAAACTCTATTGAAGGGGTAACGTAGTCAAATTGGCAAAGATAATGTTACTTGCTGTCACCCCCCTTAGTAAACACCCTGTATCGTGGATTTGGAAATTATAACACCAGGCTAACACTAAACAATAAGATATTTACGTACTCACTAATTACAACAAATAAAGAAAAAGTGTATAAATTGGTTATAAATTCGATATATTAATAAATATGGATATGGGAATTCTATGTTTAATTGATGGAGCATACAAGATAAGATTCGTTAAGTGCCAATTTCTATCCAGATATCCTGATTTTCATTTTGGTTTAATTTCCTTCATAATAGCGTTAAGCTGCTAAACAAATTGCAGGTCTTATACCAGCTCACACTATGGATTCTAAAATAGTTCTTAATGCTGTCTCGATCGTCGATTTCTGTAGTATTTATATCCAATGGTAGTTGATGTATTTTGTAAAATTTTAAGAATTCGAAGGAGAAGAAGAAATGCGACATGCGTTTTCTTTGAACGCCCATCTCTTTGAATGAGCGACAAATACGTAGAAAACGGCGAAAAGTTGTTATTTGTTACCGATAGCTTACATGAAATTTGCTGGACAAATTCTGAAAGAAATATACTAAAACGTAATTCATTTAATATGTATAGCATTGCAACTTGATATAATTACTAAGACTGCTCGGAAGTGCTACTTCAATATTGATAAATCGTAAAAAAAGTTTTTCTTAGATCATCTGGTTATTTCACCAAATTCTTTCAAATACCCCATTACCCTCAGAGTCAATTTTAACACAATGCAATAGGCAACATCGTACTATTATATCAAATTTGTTGCCGTCTAATTAGTACTCAACAGCAGTTAAATCGAGATGGTGTAGTTGCTATTTCACAGTCTTAAAAATCATTTATGGAATCAACTGTCCGAGAAAAGGGTCTAGCCGTACTTCCATGGCGAAACTGCCCCCGATAGGAACCTATATCATAACCTATGTTATATTGTAGAGGGCGTTAATAATAGTTGATCGAGTAGATATTAGCTCTATATCTTAGTTAATTGAGGAGCTATTTGAAAAAAAGTGTCAGGAGACGACTTTTTTTCAAAGCGATATGGCAGTGTTATGGTACACTTTACAGTTTATTTTATAGCATTTCCTATGGGCCAAGCCTAAATAAAAGTATTTAAAAAAAGCAAAGAAAAATTTTGTCAATCGATTTCTATCAGATCTAATTGAATTACCACTTTGAAAAAAATATATAATAATAGTCTATGTCTTGCCTAACAGCACGCCAAGTTTCATTAAAATCCAAGAGGTGCAACATGCCGAAAAAAAATTTAAAGTATGTGGACTGACTACCTTACGACCACTATGTTGACGCTTTTAATTTGCATTACATTTCAATAGTTGCGTTTTGACAGCTCATAAAAAGTATATCAACGGTTGGTGGTGTCAACTAGCCTATTACAATGTTTTTTTGATCTACTTTTATAGTGTCTGTAGTCGGTCTCAGTTAAGAATGCAGTTGTTTTCGTTATGAGCGGAGCACAGTTTACACAGGATATGAGAATTCCCAAGTAAGTGGAATCCCCCCATGGCCGACTCAAGCCAGTTGGTACATAAAATAAAAAAATCGCTGCCCAAGGAATCACTACTTCCACATCCATTTTTTATCTAAGTCACTCACAACGAAAAAATTTTGTATGTGGAAATAATTGTTTATGGAACATTAATAATATAATATTTGAAATCTTCTACCCCAAAAACCCATAAAATGATACTCCACATCGGTAGCGGGGTGGGGGTGGTGATAGGGGGTGGTAGTGGGGTGGATGAAGTAAAAAACATTTTGAGGTTTCTGGTTCTTGTACACACCCTAATTCACAATTTTTTTTCATCCCCTTTAATAATGGGGTAATAATAGGGTAGGGGTGGTAATGGGGGTGGCTAATGCCAAATTTTTTTTTGAGACCTCAGCTTCTCTTGTATATACTAAATACCAATTTTATGGACTCTTACCTGCTTGATTTACCTATTTTCCCCAAATTTACCCCCGTTCGACGGAACAAGATGAAAATATAATCTAGTTCTCTAGATCTCGTTAAAGTACATACGTGTACCAAATTTCAAGTCAATATCTCAAACGGTTCCAGAGTAAACGTGCGCACAAAAAAAGTTACAGACAGACAGACCGACAGACAGACAGACCGACAGACCGACAGACCGACAGGCAGAAATTTTTTTTCTCTCAAACTTAAAATCTCGACGTTTCGTGACATTCTAAGCCTATTTGAACAAAAAAAATTTTTTAAAATTTTTTTGTCGTTACTATACTTCCACTGGATGTGGAAGTAATTAACGGTTTAAATTAGGGTGACCATACGTCCGGAATGTCGCTGGAAAGTCCAGCATTCTGGAGTACTGTCCAGCATTTACAAGTGTCCAGCGAAAGTCCAGCATTCTGACCGTATGTAGTGAAGTTACAGCATTACATTTTGTTTGGAAACAAATTTTTTTCGGATACTTGCTTCCCGCTTATCAAAAAATTTTTAGATTTCTCCCCCCGCTCATCAAAGAAAATTTGGGACGAAAGAAAATTTTTTTCGGATTTCTCCCCCCGCTCATCAAAAGAGTTTGGGACAAAAAAAATTTTTTTCCGGATTTCTCCCTCCGCTCATCAAAAGAGTTTGGGACGAAAAAAATTTTTTTCCGGATTTCTCCCTCCCGCTCATCAATTTCAATTGTCGAGGAAAAATGTTTTTGTTATTTTCAGCCCAAGCTCAAGGCCAAGATCCGCCCTTGAGTGCCCCCCCCCCCTAGTAACCTTTCTGGATCCGCCCTTGGCAGAAGTGTCCAGCATTCACTTAACAAAAATCTGGTCACCCTAATTTAAATTGGCTTTTATTTGGCAGTTGCCTCTTTTATAAATACATTGAAATTATTTAATTCATATTTCAGCATATTTTATTTAGATTAATGAAAGCTCATTATAGACGTAAATCCTCTAAAAATGACAAGTGTTATAAGAAATGGGTAAATCTACTACTTTGCTTGTGCTCGATATCAGGCGAGCTGTTCTTGTCTCTGCCGTTCTGAACTGTATCTTTGATCTCTCTCGCGCAGCGCACATCGCACATCGAAGTTTATTTTATTGTTTTATGATATTTATGAATATTAATACAAAAGAAATTGTACTAATTGTTCATATATTGTTCGGCTATTTCCTTCCACTTTTATTAAAATCAGACTGCTATAGTTATATTTATCTCTTTTGTTACAAATAAAGATTCACAAACACGGTATCGCCTGTGCTAAACGCTGTGCGATGTGCGAAGCTCAAGTTGTTGATTTCATCACTCTCATTTAAGAGCATGGTTCTATTTAATTTTAGTGTGCGATGTGCGAGGGGCGTCGATATGGCCATTCTCATTTAAAATAATGGTTTATTTAAACGGTTTATTTCAGTGTGCGATGTGCGAAGTGCGGTGCTATGTGCCACGGCCGACTCTGTTAACTAGAGTCGGCCGTGTATGTGCGCTGTGCGGTGCACCGACGCGACGTGACGACGTGGTCATGCACTTAGACGGAGGTTATGATATTTGTGTACACTTTTTGGTATGTGAGAGATCAAAGATACAATTCAGAACGGCAGAGACAAGAACAGTTCGTCTGATATCGAGCACAAGCAAGTAGTAGGTTTACCCATTTCTTATAACGCTTTGACATTTTTAGAGGATTTACGTCTATAATGAGCTTTCATTACTCTAAATAAAATATGTTGCAATATGAATTAAATAATTTCAATGTATTTATAAAAGAAAAATGCCAAATAAAAGCCTATTTAAACCGTTAATTTTTATTTTATGTACCAACTGGCTTGAGTCGGCCATGGGGGGATTACACTTACTTGTGTAAACTATTCGTGCTCAGCTCACTTTACCTGTGTAAACTATTCGTGCTCCGCTCATAACGTAAACAACTGCATTCTTAACTGAGACGGACTATAGTCACTATAAAAGTAGATCAAAAAAACATTGTAATATTCTAGTTGACACCACCAACCGTTGATATACCTTTTATGAGCTGTCAAAACGCAACTTTTCCAAAGATTAATGAAATGTAATGCAAATTAGAAGCGACAACATAGTGGTCGTGTAAGGTGGTCCACTTACTTAAAAATTTTTTTCGACATGTTGCACCTCTTGGATTTTAATGAAACTTGGCATGCTGTTAGGCAAGACATAGACAATTATTATACATTTTTTTCAAAGTGGTAATTCAATTAGATCTGATAGAAATCGAATAACACAATTTTTCTTTTCATTTTTTAAATACTTTTATTTAGGCTTGGCCCATAGGAAATGCTATAGAATAAACTATAAAGTGTACCATAACACTGCCATTTAGTTTTATTTTTCTAGCTTTAAAATTAACTAAGATATATCGCTTTGAAAAAAAGTCGTCTCCAGACACTTTTTTTCAAATAGCTCCTCAATTAACTAAGATATAGAGCTAATATCTACTCTATCAACTACTATTAGCGCCCTCTACAATATAACATAGGTTACGATATAGGTTCCTATCGGGGGCAGTTTCGCCATGGAAGTACGGCTAGACCCTTTATATAGACTATACATTATACAATTTACATACACGGAAATATTTCACAAATTCCCCTAGCCATACGCGAGCTCGAATATAGAACAAAAATATCAACATTTACTACAGTTGCTATAATGATAGCTAGGGAGCTGTAATGGTAAAAAGTCCGAGATGCGTGGACGTCCGTCAGCTTGATAGATGGTGCGGAAAGTCCCCTGGACCACTCCGTACCCTTAGTTTAGCCATTGGTCGTGATCTGTAGAATTTATAACCCCGAGAAGGTCACTACGAATGGACGAAATGTGAAACTTGTCCGTCGATTAAAAAATTACATTCTAGGACTCATCAGAAACCCAGTGCTAATTTTTTTTTGCATTCGGTCCACGAGGTCCAAAATTATGGGCAAATAACCGAATTTTTTTTGAAATTTTTCTGTCCGAGATGTGAAGACCCTTCAAACCTTTTCCAACCTGTTTTTCCAGATGAAGAAAGTACCAAAATCCAATCGACAGACAAAACTATTTACCAGAATTTTTTTTGGGCGACTTTGAAAATTGGGAAAATTCCAAAATTTGATGTTTTTCCACCTAATTTTCGGAATTAGGGGGGAAAATGTCTGTCAACCATTTTTTCCTGCTAATTGGACCTATAAACAGTGGTAAAAAACAATCGACAGACAATTTCATCCCTTACACAATTTTTGGCCACCCTTCAAAATGTCCAAAATGTGACAATTTATAAAAAAGCGGAATAAAGTGTCTATTTATCCACAGTGTCCTTTAGTATGTTGACCGGAAACTAGGAAAATCAGAAAAATTTAAAAAAAAAAATACAATTCTGCACCCCTAACCCCCTCAGGGATTGCAAATTCGCGAAATGGCTAATTTGTCAATGTAGCGTAGAAAAAATATTATTTTGCTTTGTATAAAGGCTTTCTTTAATGCAATATATAATTATATATACAGTGTGTCCCACTTTTCACGGTAACATCTACGTAGCTCAGTTATTAATAAATCGATTTATTTTAAACTTGGTTAAGGTATACACCTCTTGAAGGTAACTAAAAGCGCATATACCTATTTACTTTGGGACATATACAGACATATACATATACTGTGGGACACACTGTATATATATGTATATATTGCATTAAAGAAAGCCTTTATACAAAGCAAAATAATATTTTTTCTACGTTACATTGACAAATTAGCCATTTCCCGAATTTTCTGGTTTCCTAGTTTCCGGTCAACATATTAAAGGACACTGAGGATAAATAGACACTTTATTTCGCTTTTTTACAAATTGGCACATTTTGGACATTTTTGAAGGGTGGCCAAAAATTGCGTAAGGGATAAAATTGTCTGTCGATTGTTTTTTACCACTGTTTATAGGTCCAATTAGCAGGAAAAATGGTTGACAGACATTTTTCCCCATAATTCCGAAAATTAGGTAGAAAAACATCAAATTTTGGGATTTTCCCAATTTTCAAAGTCGCCCAAAAAAAATTCTGGTGAATAGTTTTATCTGTCGATTGGATTTTGGTACTTTTTCCATCTGGAAAAACAGGTTGGAAAAGGTTTTGAAGGATCCTCACATCTGGGACAGAAAAATTTCAAAAAAAATTCGGTTATTTGCCCATAATTTTGGACCTCGTGGGCCGAATGCAAAAAAAAATTAGCACTGGGTTTCTGATGAGTCCTAGAATGTAATTTTTTAGTTGACGGACAGGTTTCACATTTCGTCCATTCGTAGTGACCTTCTCGGGGTCATAAATTCTACAGATCACGACCAATAGCTGAACTAAGGGTACGGAGTGGTCCATGGGACCTTCCGCACCATCTATCAAGCCGACGGACGTCCACGCATCTCGGACTTTTTACCATTACAGCTCCCTAGCTATCATTACAGCAACCGTATTTCCTACATTCGAGCTCGCGTATGGCTAGGCGAATTTATGAAATATTTCCGTGTATGTAAATTGTATAATGTATAGTATGTCTATATAAATTTTCTCGGACAGTTAAATCCATAAATGTTTGTTAAGTCTGTGAAATAGCAACTACACCATCTGGATTTAACTGCAGGGTGGCCAAAAATTGTGTAAGGGATGAAATTGTCTGTCGATTGTTTTTTATCACTGTTTATAGGTCCAATTAGCAGGAAAAATGGTTGACAGACATTTTCCCCCATAATTCCGAAAATTAGGTGGAAAAACATCAGATTTTGGAATTATTCCAATTTTCAAAGTCGCCCAAAAAAAATTCTGGTGAATAGTTTTATCTGTCGATTGGATTTTGGTACTTTTTCCATCTGGAAAAACAGGTTGGAAAAGGTTTTGAAGGATCTTCACATCTCGGACAGAAAAATTTCAAAAAAAAATCGGTTATTTGCCCATAATTTTGAACCTCGTGGACCGAATGCAAAAAAAAGTCCTAGAATGTAATTTTTTAGTCGACGGACAAGTTTCACATTTCGTCCATTCGGAGTGACCTTCTCGGGGTCATAAATTCTACAGATCACGATCAGTAGCTAAACTAAGGGTACGGAGTGGTTCAGGGGGACCTTCCGCACCATCTATCAAGCCGACAGACGTCCACGGCATCTCGGATTTTTTACCATTACAGCTCTCTAGCTATGAGGGTTGCAATCGATTTTCAACATTTTTCAATAATCGGGAGAGTTGCCAAGACAATCAAATAATAATTCGAAACTGTTTTATAAAACAATCCCAGATTTCTTATGATTTCAGGTATATCTGGATTCTGGATTGTCTGGAGGGGGATGAGCTTGAGCTCATGTGCATTCAGGCCGTATGGGTGGGCCCATTTCTCAAGCAAACCAATACTTGTGATGTACTTGAGGGCGCCACCTATTCTGGTCATACTGGGACAGAAGTATGGACCTTCTTTTGGTTGAGAGGCAGTCATGCCGGTTTGCTAGTAATTACTTGATTTGTAAGTATTTTGAATGATTGTAATTGTGTAGGGATCAATCATTAGACCTGGACAAAAAATAAGCTCATTTTCACCAATTTTTAGACGTGGACAAACTACATTTATCTTAGAAAATCCTTTCAACTAAACCAGATTTCCTCGCAAAACCTGATCCGCTGACAGCCACTTACATACCGGAAATTTAGGATTTATGTTATTTTATATATTGACGCATCCTGAGGCAAGGTTTTTCTCAATTTTCCCTGCACAATAAATAACCTCAACTGAACTTGAATATGAGGAAAATATAAATGTTTTAATCTGACAGCATACCAGATGGACAAATGCGGGAAATCGCATGCAGATATGTGTAGGTCCTCTAGCCACGTCAACTGGCCGCTGCGGCGTTTCCGCGCGCTCTCCCGCGTATTGTCGCAGTTTTTCATATATTGTAAGTTGAAATAGAATCCTTATTGAAATGATATCATAATTACGTGAAATACGTTTAATATACAGAAAGTAGGTATTTTCATAATAAATAAAAAGTGTGTAAGTTTTGATTTGCATAATACCTAAATAATATTCTCTAATCATGATAAAAGCAAATAAATAAAAATAATTAATTGTAGAAATAAATCAAGAATAGGCTTGTAAATAATTAATGAATGTTTCTATACTCTACTGATGAGAACTAACGAGTTCGAAAAAACTTGTACAACTTTTCTAGAGTTGAAATAGAATGTATGGTTCAATAATTGTTGCGAATGACTGAATTTCAATAAATAATTTAAGTATTTTCAGTATATTTTTTTGCCTTAAAATGCCAGAAATCCTATCATGTAATTCAATACTTCGTCAGTATTAGCTAGAAGAGTAGTTGTTTTGATTGGTCTTCCAATAATGAGTGTTTTAAAGTGTTTTCCTAAGTAGTATATTAGCGTGACCCGATTAAGGCACCAATATACAGAAAGTAGATAATTTCATATTAAATAAAAAAGTGTGAATGATTAAATTTGAATAAATGATTTAAGTATTTTCAATATATTTCTTTCCTTTAAAATGCTAAGAATCCTATCATGTAATTCAATACTTCGTCAGTATTAGCTAGAAGAGTAGTTGTTTTGATTGATTCTCCAATAATGAGTGTTTTAAAGTATTTACCTGACTAGTATATTAGCGTGCCCAGATTAGGGCAACAATATACAGAAAGTAGGTATTTTCATAATAAATAAAAAGTGTGTAAGTTTTGATTTGCATAATACCTAAATAATATTCTCTAATCATGATAAAAGCAAATAAATAAAAATAATTAATTGTAGAAATAAATCAAGAATAGGCTTGTAAATAATTAATGAATGTTTCTATACTCTACTGATGAGAACTAACGAGTTCGAAAAAACTTGTACAACTTTTCTAGAGTTGAAATAGAATGTATGGTTCAATAATTGTTGCGAATGACTGAATTTCAATAAATAATTTAAGTATTTTCAGTATATTTTTTTGCCCTAAAATGCCAGAAATCCTATCATGTAATTCAATACTTCGTCAGTATTAGCTAGAAGAGTAGTTGTTTTGATTGGTCTTCCAATAATGAGTGTTTTAAAGTGTTTTCCTAAGTAGTATATTAGCGTGACCCGATTAAGGCACCAATATACAGAAAGTAGATAATTTCATATTAAATAAAAAAGTGTGAATGATTAAATTTGAATAAATGATTTAAGTATTTTCAATATATTTTTTTCCTTTAAAATGCTAAGAATCCTATCATGTAATTCAATACTTCGTCAGTATTAGCTAGAAGAGTAGTTGTTTTGATTGATTCTCCAATAATGAGTGTTTTAAAGTATTTACCTGACTAGTATATTAGCGTGCCCAGATTAGGGCAACAATATACAGAAAGTAGGTATTTTCATAATAAATAAAAAGTGTGTAAGTTTTGATTTGCATAATACCTAAATAATATTCTCTATTCTCTACGTTTAATAAAGTTATCTTAATGGTAATGGTAATGGGTGTGGCCAAAGCCATTTTGCTGTGTCCGCAGCTGCTTAGACCACTTCAACAGTCCATGTGGCGTTTGAGTGTATAGATCTTTAACAGGGAACTATGGACTGAATCCAAGAGAGCTATTGCAAGTTCTGGACCATGCAGAGCGCTCTCAGATCCCCTGCGGGCTAAAGCATCCGCTTCCTCATTACTCTGAATGCCATCATGTTCTTTCATTCAGAGGAGCTGGACACTGTTATTTTGTGCGAGCACATCTAGGGCCTGTCTAATTTGCAGAAGTGAGCCTATTTCGTTAAAGACTTTTCTATATCAGGCATAAATGTGGCGATTTTGCAAAAATTCAGATATGTTAAGTACCTACCTACGCGTCCGTTACATCATCTGTCGACTTTGAACGGTCTTTTTCACATTATATATAAAAAGCACCCTAATTTAACCCCAAAACGTTTAGAACATATATACCTAAGTTATTCTTGTAATTTGTGGAGAAAAATACATGTACGTGCATTACTTCAGTTTTAAGCCACTAGTATCTCCAGCTCGAGTGAGTGTTTATAATAATTTTACATAATTAGCTTTGGATGTTGCGGAATTCGTTAAAGAAATCTACAAGACAAGATATTGTGCATGAAAATTTTTACCCGCTGACACAGCACCTGTATGTGAATATGAATATGTGAATTCTGGACCATAGCTGATGACTGAACTATGAACAATTTAATCGTTTCTTGCATATCCCAATGAAATAACGAAGTGATAAGTTGAGTAGCTATTAAGCTAGACGTCGCCTTAGTTTAGGAATGTGCTGTAAATTTATTCCCAAATAAAGCCATTTTATTATTATTATTATTATTTATAAATAACATAAAAAATTATTTTTATTTTTTGATTACGAACGTGAGTACTTTTTAAAGCAAATAATTGTTGCTTGCATGTCTGAACAAAATAACAAAATGATTTATAATCAAATTAAAAGTTGTTTTTTAATCATTAATTAGGTAATTTTCAAAGCAATTTCATCCTGCCTTGAGAGTACACCAAATATGTTAGCAGGAGCGTGATATTTTCATTGGATCTTGGTAGTCTTTCGCGGCACCTAGAATTATAAGGTCGTTGAATACATGCAGGTTGACGGACAGGTCCCGGTCCCGAAACTCGAACACTGTTACTGTTTATCTCGGAATCTTCGCAAAGTGCGTTCAACAATAGCCCTGATAACATAATAACGGCGAGTAACCATGACAACCTGAGAACAGATCTCAAACTACACTGAGAGTGCGTGAAAGGAGCGATTTCGAGCTAAGAGCACACACACCCTGCTAGTGTTGTATGTATATCATCGGCAGTTAACTTGGCGGGATAGTGCAACTGTTTGTGTTTTGTTTCTAGTGGGATCTCGTTGATGAGATTAAATCGAGTCATCCGCGTTCCGTTCACAGGATGGATATAAACGATTACCTCATGTAAGATGCTTCCACTTTTACGATTACGTTGTTTTCATTCATTGCATTGCGATTATGGCGCGCAATAAGCGTTTGAACGCAGTTTGAATTACCGACAAGATAAACAGTAAACTGTTACTTGCAAAGTGTGTCACATGTGCAAAAATAAAGTAACCGCGCTTGTAGCAGATTTAAACAAATTGCTTCGACTTCCTGTATTGAGTCGCGGCAATTTTTATTAAGCAAATGAATTGCGGAACTAGCGGCGTCAGCGTTACCACATTTGGTAGATTTTTATTTCTTTTTAGTAGAATTTTAAGGATTTTTTTAAAGTTTGGTAGGTAAAATTTGCTGGTAGATTTCTGATAATAATTATCAGAAATCTGCCAGCAAATTTTACCTACCAAACTTTACAAAAATCCTTAAAATTCTACTAAAAAGAAATAAAAATCTACCAAATGTGGTAACGCTGAGCGGCGTTTAAACTTGCAAAGTTTTTAAATACACAACACAGTTACGTGTGATTTTTATCAAAGGTAGTTTAAATGCAAAAATACGGAAACGAAAGATTTATGGTATTATTTATAAACAATGCTGGGAATGGAATATATTCATCGCGATGAATCCACGTGTCCTTTGTTGTTCTGATGAAAATGTGGAGTATATTAACTTCTGCTTTCAAGTTCTGCTTTATACCCAGTTTTAATAATAATTTCTATATTTGGTATTTTACTGAAAGGAAATAATGCAAATTTTTCTGAATACCTATTCAGTTTTTCTCCTTCTTGTTCTTCTCTTGGCTTTATAGCGCGAATATTAACTAAAAAAAAAATTAACACCTCCAAAAAATAAAAATTGTTGGTAAAATAAACTATGCAACATCAAAAGCCTATTGTTGTTGCATATTATTATTATTTACGATTTACATCAATTGCTTGAAATATATTCGCAGAAAACTAGTTTTACAGATTGACTTAAGTGGCGCTAGTGCGTTTATTGTGAGTTTTGTTAAATAATTACTTACGAAAATTAAACTACAAAGGCTGATAATAATGAATTTCAATAGGACTTTCTTCTGACAATAGACGAAAAGCCTGCTCTCTGCGTCGTTTCATCTGCGAGGGCGTTCTCTATTTCCAAATAAGTACCATTTTCTCGAAAACTTCCATGCCTAGAAAAAGTTTCAAATTAAAAAGTTGCTTCCACCTTTTGTCTTTATTTCTTCTCAATATACTTGGTACCTATTTCGAAAAAAAGAAGTTTTTCTACGACTGCATTGAAAAGTGTTTAAAAACGCACTGCTAACTTCGCTTGAAAATTATTGATTTCGCATAGCGTGTGACAAATGCTTAACAGCGTGTGAAAAGTGTTTTTTCTACTACCCTGCGTAAAGTAATACTTTACGCACGCTGTGTAGTGTAGGGCGTAAAGTAAAAAAGTTAAGAATTGCATATAATAATCACATCTTGTCTTTAATGGTCAAAAACTAGTTATTTAATTTATATAGTCCATTTATTTACTATCACTGGGTATATTATTATGACATATACCTATTTTCAGTGTTATTTAACGATAATGCTTGAATTATTTATGATATTGTCGTTTCACTTATATTCATAAGATATCGATTAGTTTCCCTCATTTAAAATTAGGTTGTTCATGGCGATATTGCTATTTTATTATTTCACTTTACGCACTAGGGCGTAAAGTAGATTGTTTATATTTTAGCCCATACGTATATTTTTTGGTAACGATTTCGGTATTAAAAAAAAATATTGAAAATTTGTATTGTTCAAATAGGCTGTGAATGTCATGAAACGTCGAGATTTTAAGTTTGACAAAAAAAATTTCTGTCTGTCTGTTGGTCTGTAACTTTTTTTGTGCGCACGATTACTCTGGAGCCGTTTAAGATATTGACTTGAAATTTGGCACACGTATGTATTTTAACATGATCTGGAACCAGATTATATTTTCATCTTATTCCGTTGAAGGGTTGAGGGATAAATTGGGATATATGGGGGTAAATAGATAAATCAATCAGGTAAGAGTCCATAAAATTGGTATCTAGTATATACTAGAGAAGTTTATAAGGTCTCAAATTTTTTTTTTGTATTAGCCACCTCCATTGCCATCTCCACCCCGTAATTAAATGGGGTGAAAAAACATTGTGACTACCACCACTGATGTGGGATATCGTTTTATGGGTTTTTGGGGTAGACGATTTCAAATATTATATTATTAAAGTTCCATAAACATTTATTTCCATATACAACATTTTTTCGTTGTGAGAGACTTGGATGGAAAATCTACAATGTATTATGTATGACTTATGCTTCTCTTAAGTTGGTAATTTTTAGAGTTTCAGCTAAAAATAGCCTATTTTTGGTGACTTCTCGTTCATTTCTTTTTGAGTGCAACGAGGCAACACTTTCTCTTTTAATTATATGATAATAGCATTTCGTACACGATTTACCATGATATGCGGAAAATAAAATTGTGTACTAGTCTTCAATGTGGGAAGGCCCCTGCAAAATTTTAGAGTGCTAGGAGGTGATTTAGTATATTAGAAATGGTTAAATCTTGCGAAGATACGTTACTGTTATTGTCTAGATCAGTAATAGGGCGACGAACTTACTTGTGAAAGAACATATTGGAGATTTCCTTAATTGGCATAAAAAGTGACGCTGGCGGGTGCGGTCAAAGTTCCGCGTTTTTTGCTTTCGGTCGAACAATCAGGACACCGGCAAGTACAAAGCACCACCGAAGTTAGTGTTTTTGTGTTACTGACGGGTTTAAGTAAATATCTCTACTTGTGTAGAGTTCACTAGCATAGAGTCGATGTCTTTTCGATTTATTTCGCTATTTTTGTAGTGTGATTTGATTAAAACCAAAAGTCACTTCTACCCTCTCCAGCCTTGCTGTCAATAATGTCAATTCCAAGTCTGATAAAGTGACATGGTTGTACCGCGTTACGTCAGATTGGTTAAAGTCACTGGCGGCGCATTTCTATAAAAAAATAAGGTAACTTTTTTCGGTAATTTTTAAATTTTTTAAAAATTTTTTTAACTCCTTTCGGTGGGAACAACCTACTGATAAATTTTCTACATGTCATGGTAGATCACCTTGTATAATAAGTGGCTAAAATGGTGTTTTTTTTTACAAGTGGGGCGTTTATAGCACGAGCCGAAGGTGAGTGCTATAAACCACTCGAGTTATATACAACATTTTTTGTATCGCCATTAGAAATTAGAAAACAATATAATTTTGTAAAAATAGACTCAATTCTATTGCTGTTTCCATATTACACTGTGAAATAAAATGTCTTTATTTCGCTTTTTTTTCTTTATTTTACACTTAATAATAATGACATTGTTTTGATTCATTGAAACTGTCAAATAAATGACATTTTAGGATATGGCGTTACAAAATAGTATTTTATATAACAAGTTGCTAAAATGGTGTTTTTTATACAAGTGGATCGTTTATAAACCGCACGAGTAAAAAATAGTATATTATATTACTAGGAGTAGCACGCATTCTTTTTTTGTGTTGAGTCCAGGATTTGCGGCTGAGGCGAAGCCGAAGCCGCAAACTGGGCGAAACACAAAAAAGGCGTTCTACTCCGTGTAATATATACTATTTTTTCTTCAAGCGTATTAAAATGCAAAAATTCATTTATTTATCATAAATGTACAAATATTCAAACTACAGTCTTACATGTTGACACAATATGACAAGTGGCTAGTGGATAGCGCGCCACCGGTGGCTTTCGGTATTAACATTATGTTACTAGTAAAAAAATGTTCACTACGGTGGCGTTCGGTACTAACATTTTGTTACTAGTAAAACAATGTCCTACTTCTACTTCTGTTTTTGGTGACATAATTTAAACATTTTAATACGCTTGAAGAAAAAGTATATTATAACATCATATGTACATAAAAATAAGTTGTTGCTCCGCTGTGCTCAAAAAGAAAATTAAGAAGAAAAACAAGCCTCTTTTGGGTGATTTCTTTTGATTTTTAGCCGAAACTCCAAAAATCACCACTTTGCATTTAAAAGAAACATAAATTATTATAATGATAAGACGTGAAATTATTATTAGATAGATCCTCTTGTATAGAACGAACGTCTAGAAAAATAAAATCCTAATTATGTTCACGCCACCTAATTGACTTTCCAAGAGTTTTTATTCGTGGAAAAGGACCTAATAGGACCTTTTTTAAATATACATAATAATTTACAAAATATGGTGATGGCGCATGAATTTTATAGGCCTTTTAATTGCTGTATAGTATAATAAGAAGCATTCTAGATGACACCCCGAAGAGTCTACAGAAAGTTTCATCTAGGCGAATCTAATGTTTTTTTTAGTTCTGAAGGAAATACAAACAGCTTTTTAAACGAAATTTTAGAGAGGAGGTTGTCAATTCGACCGATATGTATGTTTTACTTCCATATCCAGTCCATCCATTACAAACATCGAGATATTAAGTTTGAGCAGAAAAAAATTTCTGTCTGTCATTTTGTCTGTAAATTTTTTTTGTGCGCAGGATTACTTTGGAACCGTTTGAGATATTGACTTGAAATTTGGTACACGCATGTATTCTAATGAGATCTGGAACTAGATTATATTTTGATCTTATTCCGTTGAAGGGTAGGGGGGTAAATTGGGTTAAATGCAAAGCAAATCAAGTAAGTAAGAGCCATAAAATTGGTATTTAGTATATATGAGTATATATGAAAAATGTTTTGGCATTAGCCACCCCCGTTACAACCCCCACCCCCACTACCGATGCGGCATATCGTTTTATGGATTTTTGGGGCAAACCGAGAGGTAGATGATTTCAACTATTATAATATTATATTCCATTAACAATTATTTCCACAAACAAAATTTTTTTCGTTGTGGACAGAAAATCTGGATGTGGAAGTAATAATAATAAATGCTTTTATTCATTGTGTATACAAATTAAAATACAATAAACAAGAACAAAAATTAAACAAACACAAATGAAAGGGCGATGTTCGGTGATACAGTAGTGCATCCGCTCGTCCAGTAGTGATTCTTTGGGTAATGGTTTCATATGTTCAGTTATTATCTGGATTGGTTTAAGCGACTTGAAATCCTTCCTAAACTGTATATGACTGGCTGAATTTCATCAAGCTACATCTAGTAAAAGATGAGCAAAAATTGGATGTTTTTTTTTTAGTCTGAACCTATGTAAAAAGTGGTTTCAGTGAAATGTCGTAAAACTAGAGTATGTTGTACTTCAAACCGTGCTGATTAAATGTCTCAATGAGCCCAATCTCTTAAAGTCAAGAGTTTAAAAGATATTTATATAAATACCTTCATTAGAACTTTTACGCTTGAAATTGGCCATATAGTCACCTCCTGAATTTTCTTACATACTTGGTAGAAAAGTACTGCCCCTGTCAGCTGCCTTTTTCATACTTTATACTTAAATATCTTGGAAACCGTGACTTTAGGGGGTTGGGCCCATTGATTCTTTTAATCAATATGGTTTGAAGTACAACGTACTCCAGTTTTATGACATTTGACTGAAACCACATTTTACATAGGTTCAAACGTATATAGTGATAATAAAAAACGACTTAAAGTTATAATATTTTTTACAAAATTGCATTAAAATTGGTAGGAGAATCGGATAGACCTAGTTTTTTTCGAAATTTTATTATGAACAATTTAGTTTTTTTGTTCATTGCGATACGAGCTACATAACCAGATATAACTGGTTTAATGACAATTCTCTGTATTTTAATGTGCAAAAAACACACTGCATACGTTTTCACAATTGGCAAAAGAAATGCTCAGTTCTTAGATTATTCCTCAATAATTCTTGAATACCTAATGAAACCAAAAACGTAAAATTTTTGGGAATATACGTAGACGATTGTTTAAATTGGAAATTTCATTGTGAGCATTTGATTTCTAAATTTAATTCAATAGGATATATGTTTAAAAATATACGAACAGTTCTTACAGAGGAACAGCTAATTATGGTATATTATTCACAAGTAGAGTCTCGTCTTAGGAATGGAGTCTGTTTTTGGAGATGGTTTACTCTATCATACAATGTGTTTGTTGCTTAAGAGCAAATTTTAAGATGTAGTATAGTAAATGTACCTAGTACACATAGTTGTAAAAATATTTTTAAGGACTTTAAACTTTTGACACTCCCTTCTCTATATATTTTTGAGTTATGTGCTTACGTATTTATTAATAAGGATAAGTTTAACCGCAATAAAAATGTGCATAATATATGCACTAGACAAAACAATGACTTTCACATTCCACATATAATAGTAATTATTTGGTTACATATAAATCTCCAAGTGTTTTGGGACTAAAAGCATTCAATCGCTTACCTATAAATATAAGCGAGTGCACAACGCTTAATTTATTTAAGAAATCTCTTAATGAATTTTTAGTAGACCAATGTTTTTATAATGTCACTGACCATATGTGTTCATTGTTGAAATTTTATTAGTTTTGAGTTTTTATTTAATTGTTTTTTTGACCATTTTTATGTAATTGTCTTAAAGGAAAATAAAACTATCTACCTAAGAAAAACCGCAAAAACACATAATTTTGAACATTTCTTTGTTTAAACAAAAGACTTCCGGAGCTAGGATTTAAAGCAAAACTTTTTGCTACATTTCTTGTTTGTCAGAAAAAAAATGCTATAGTAAAACAATTCCTTTTTAAGTGATTTAAATTCTTAGTTTTATTCCACTATTTTGAAGTCGATTAAAAACGTTCAGCGACCGACACTCCCGTAGATATAGGGGGGTCCAAAGCACCTTCAACATATTTTTGCGTCATTAAAAATAAATTTTATTCCCTAATTTTGACGTTTTTTTCTATAAATATTCATTATTTGAGCTTTTCAATACGGACGTCCAAAATTTCACTGTACTTATAATTATTCTAGCTAGCAATATTCTCCCCAGTTTTTAATTGATTCAAGTAAGTATTTTTCGTCACCCTACGTTGGCAGCAGCTGTCTTGAATTTCACGTCAAAGCATATTTGGAACGTTTCAAGGTATACGCTTCTTTGTCCCAGTATTCCCGTCGTTCCACCAGCCAGCGTAGCGCCGACGAAATATGTCCGTCTTTTAAATGACAAAAATCGTCATTTAAAATAAGAAAAATATCTCTGCAACGCTTAGAACTTTGCCTTGCTTACGGGTCTCCTTGCGATGGCAGGCGTTCTCTAAGCTCTAACGGTTTACTATTCGACAGGCTTGCTATTTTCATTTAGAAGAAGGAACTTATTATGTCACTCAACGCTCGGTTCCTCCATGTGTACAGCAGGCGTCGATCCCAAGATTATCACACAATCGATTTACTTTGTTACAAGTATTATCATCAGTTCTTCTTTCTTAAATACAATTTCAAGTTGCTCTTATTATTTAATACTGTCATTTTCAAATTATTACGTCTCTAGAGATCGAAATGTCTGAAATAGAGTTGTACGATTTTCACAGTACACAGAAATGTGAATAAATTATGTAGTGAAATAAAAACAAAGCTAAAAATCGAAATAAAGGAAGTGTCTAGGTAGGGAATTTATTTTGCTGGAAACTGAAGTACCTACACATATAATGAAGAATTGTTATAAGTTTTGGAGTTCGGAAGAGGTCGAGGACGTATTCGTTTAAATAATTAAAATTGTAAAACATCGTCTGTTTTTGTCTTTTTAAAAATATTTATTTATTTACTTAATTACACTGTCCAACAGGTACTTGATCCAACTATAGGGCAGGGAGGTACAGAGAAATTCTACTAAAACTATGTTAACAGACAATAGACGTGTATAAATAAAAAATGTATCTCAGAGATTAAAATAACGTATGGTAGATAACAAGACAGAGAAAAATCAAACTATAATTTTTTAACATTATCTATATAAAAGATGAAATCCAAAAAAGGAAAAACAAACAAGTTCAACTAGTTTCCTTGGAAATATGTCTTTAAAGCATTCAAGCAACTATTAAAAATGTCTATATCACCAAAGATTGAGTTGTGATTGTCGCATAATCTGAAAACTTGGATATTTGTACGAGGCGTAGGTAGGTAAAATACAGAAGTGTTACGGGAGATTGTTCTCCTACGGTTCAAACTAACTAAAGAGTATCCGGCAGGTCTTCTTGTGGAAAACCGATCGCAGAATAAGCACATAAGTATCTTCAGATCTGAAATGCATAAAATTTAGGAATTTGCGTTGAACCGATTCTAACTGGTTGATATGTACATTATAGTGTAGGGTCCAAACAAGTGCTGTATATTCAACAATACAGCATTTTAAGCGTATCTGGGTTTGAAAAATCACGGGAATTTCTAACTATGAACGCATAAGTCTTGCTGGCTTCTGATACTATGGTGCTAATATGTGTATTAAAAGAGGGGGTTTTATCACAGGTAATATTCAGAGAGCTCTGAATTTTATTGTAAAATTTTGCTTAGAAAATGTTCGAGACGTAATAATTTTATGTATATTATCAAGTCGAGAACATTTGCTTAAAAGCAAAATTTTACAAAAAATAGAGCTACCCGCAGTTTGTGTTATAAGATTTAGAGCTTACGTCAAGATTATTTCCCAAATGTACAAATTCCTTAGGTACTTTTTTTCTTTATTAATTTTACCAAATTCTATCGTCCCAAAACGATTTATTTTTTATTTGGAAAACATATTTCCTTATTAATTAATTGAGGGCGACTCGTTCTATAAACGACTTTTGTTTCGTAGTCATGGAGGCGGATGTGCTAGATGCTTTTCGCCATACCTCCCTCGTAAGTATACTCTAATTTCATTGTTTTGTTGATCGTAAGCGACGCTTTATGTGCCAAATACTTGTTGCCATTGGCATCGGGTCGTTATTTTTCATAACGTCCCTAGGGAAATGAAGTTTTGGGAAATTTTTCTCTTTTGTATAACAAGTATTAAATGAAGAGCTAAGTGGATAAAGGTGTTATGTCACAAAAATACGTTATTGAGTAATTTAACTCGAAAGTTTTTAGGCGAGAACTTTTTTGTTATAACGACTATATAGCTTGCATTTTGCGATGATATTGACATTTGATGTACTTTTCAGAGACAAATAACTAAAGTTGTCAGTTGTCATTATTTTCGAAAATTTATAAAAATTAATGTACATAACACCTTTATCCGTTCATAAGTTTCTCTGAAATGAATAAGGAATTAGTGAATAAAAGTGTTAAGAAATTAAACATATTTTATTATTATTAAAACATTGTACAATTTTTAGGTAGTCGGACAGTTCTACGGTTTTGAGCCACAGTTTGGTCATTTCCAAGTATGTTGTGATAATACGGCCTTACCATTCATTTATGAATGGTAATTGTTCTTTAAGATTGGCCAGTTTTCCTACACTTAGGCTACCCTTGTTTTCATTAAACACCGTTTGAGCAATACAATCGGAATTTATCTTAGGCATATTCCTTTTCTTTAAAATATCGACTTTGTAAAATGGAGTCATTTCATCTAGTGATGTGATAGTAGCACCCATAGGTGCCATTTTATATCGTCGTGGAAATAAACCTTTTCATTGTTCAAGTTTTTCTTCCTGTTGTACAAATTGAGTTTTGAGGCAATTCCATCAATATCCTTGAAATGATTCTTCATATCTATGACAACGGCGTCTTTGGCAGTTCTTAAAATTTCTCGATACTGGTCCGGAAAGTAGATGTTTTGATGTTTCCTTAAAATTTTCTCGACTCTGCCAAAGCCTGTCTGAATCTAAATATGAATGTCCCACCTCCGAAAATTTATGGTCGGTAACTTTAAATTCTCTCTTTGAAATCAACAACTGGTAAAGTGTAATGATATTGAAGTTTTTATTTTGTCCACCACAGGAGTCGGGTCATATTATAATGTGATCGATCTTTTCTTGGAAATATTCATTGTAAATTTGTGAAAAAGTATGTAAGCAACTAGCAATTTCTAGGCTTTCACGGCTGGCCATATCTTCAATCCATGTGAAAAAGAACGTTTTTTTTTTCAGTATTCTTCAATGTATGTATGCCAAGGTTGTAAAACCACATTTGACGAAGGTAAAATGCTTTCGATGTACTTAATTTTGGCAGCGGCATGGTTTGCTGAAGATCTAAAGTAAGAAAGCAAATCGTTCTATCTACTGTAACTTTTGCTCCGTCACGCTTTTGTTGTTCGAAAGCTAGTTTGTAATTTTCTCCGTATTCTTTAGTATGGTTTATTTTTTTAAAATTTTTTTTAACCCAATAGATGTAAGCATAGTGAACCCTGTAATTCTTAAACGATAACCTTACAAACCCAAATGATCTTTGACTTGATTGGCGTAATTATCATACTTATTATTTTTTCCGCAAGAATTTCGGAATTCGCCAGATTTGCCTTAAATAATTTAATGCTCTTTCAAAATATTGGGTAGGCAGAAGCCATACCAGATATCAGTTTTGCTTTTGTCATAAAAATTTCTACGGTCCAGCCCTCTTCTACTTGTCAGCATAAAAATGCTTGTACAAAAATCAACACCGCAAAGCGTCACTTTCCAGTATTTCTGATTTACAGACTCAATTCAATTTCAATTCAAAAAGTATTTATTCACAGTTGTTTACAAATATGCGCCAGAGTCGGATCCCGGTTCAGAGCCGACCGCACAACCACGCCGCGCAGCGTCGTGGTGAATGTGCAGTCAGATGGAGCGGGTTCGACTCGGGCTTGAACTACAATTAGTGGAAGGGTTAGGGCTCCTGTCTAGGAACAAAAAAAGACTTAAACCTAACAATTTGAATATTTATAACTAAAGGAAGTTTAAAAACACTTATAACTAATTAAAGCTAAATTAAAAAACTGTAGTTAGGGGCGCGCGCACAAACACACGCGCACTGTTTTTAAAGGTTTGGTTGGTGATACGGGAAAAACTCAATGAAAAAACCCGTTTGAACAAGTCACAATCTTCATCCGATGGTCTGCCTGCCTTCGGAAAGGTAGGGTGAAGGGGAAATTATGATTTAAAAGGTTTGGGTTTGCGAGAAATTATTGGTCGAAAGGGGATTTGGAAGAAGAACAAAAAGGGACAAAAGAACAAAAATTGACAAAAATAACAAAAACGAGATTAATAAAGGGAGTAGAAAAGGGGTTTTAGAGTAAAAGGTGGTGAAAATAAAAGGTGGTGAAAGGGAAATTGTGGTGTAGGAAAGATTTGGCTAGGGAGGTTGCCGAAAGATAGGCAACGCCTGGTATGGTAAGGGGTGTTTTATATTGAAAAGTATGGCATTATGCTGTCTGATTCGTGTAATGTTTCGGGTTAGCGGACTGTCGCCTAATTTGAATTGGTAGAATTTTTGCGATGTATTTTGGACGAAGTCATACCAGATGTCAGTTTTGCTCTTGTCATAAACATTTCTACGGTCCAACCCTCTTCTACTTGTCAGCATAAAAATGTTTGTACAAAAATCAACATCGCAAAGCGTCACTTTCCAGTATTTCTGATTTACAGACTAATTTGCTAGAATACTTTGGTAAATTCGTATTTTATTATTGCATTTTATATTGATAATGTTTTGTTTTTAAAACATTATGAAAACTTGCCTGGGAAGAAATTGCCGCTATGTGACTGATTTCTGCTGAATTGCCAAAAGGTATAAATGTGTTTACAGCAATTAGATACTCAAGTACCATCTCTACTCTTGTACCATCTCATACCATTTCGAAATTGAACGAAATGAATATATGGATTAAAACACTATAAGCACTATTTTCAAATATCAGCCAATTTATAAACATCTTACATGATTCATTGCCATTTGTAATATCAGTTTACTACGACTGGCCATTTTCTCTATAATAGTAAGAAACACTTAACACAACTTGTCACATTACTGTCAATATGACATAACTTTAAAAGCAAAGTGTTTTGGATTAAAACAATTTAATATCGCACAGTAATGGATAAAGGTAGTATGTGATCATGACACCTTTATCCATTAAATTATATAAAAACCATATGTACATAACACCTTTATCAAACATTAAAACGCATTTAGGAAAGGTTTATTATCCCCAAAATTTATTGAAATGATAGATTATAAGTTAAAATAGTTGTCTGTAGAAATCTCAAAATTTTCAAAAATGTCACATAACACCTTTATCCATTTAGCTCTTCAAATGTTACAACTTTTTTGGAAGTAAATCCAGATAAGCCTTACTTGCTATATCTTCTATATCCGACATTATTTTCAAAAATGTTCAAAGGTACAATAATAATATGATTTAATTTATCTTGACAGTAGTTGTCATTTGAATAGAAGCCGCGTCTTAAATTTATTTTATTGACGGTTGCCATGGATATTCCAAGCATCGCAACCTGTACTTTTTGCTTAGCGAATATGAAACCCGACTTTTAAATCATTATAGTTTTCCACTAGTTTTCTCAAGTTTTTTTTTCTAGTTTAATGATTCATGGGTATGATGAAAAATATAATATGCACCGCGGGTCGTACAGTGCGATTTTTTTAAATTCGAATACATGCAAACCTCGGCCCTACGGGCCTCAGCTTGCAAACTGTATTATCGATCAAAAAAGTACACTTACGACCCTTAGTACATAAATAATATATTTTACTTGTTATGCGATCGTGATTGCAAATCTGACAGTTTGTGACAGTTTGATATTAAATATATTTCTGTAAAATTGTATAAATACACCGTTGCAGTGTGGGGAAATTCCGAATTTTACTGTTCAAAAATCTCTGGAGACCTTAATATCCATCGGATCGGGATAATTTTTAACGTTGGAAATGTTAATTTCGTATATAGGGCCAGGTTACCAGTTTTGTCTAAGGCTGCTGACACGAAAATGTCGAGGTCAGATGACGTAATACTGAGACACGCAGCGTTCGAGTGGCCCTGAATATTTTCATGATAACATGATGTATAAGGTTGCCAACCGTCCCGATATATCGGGACTCTGTCGGGACGGTCACCGTTATTGACCTCTGTGTTCCGACTTCACGATAAAGACAATGTCATTTCTTAAAATAAGAAGTAGTTTTAATTTTGTTAAAAAGACAATGATATATTTTTCTTTAACGGATATGCCTTTTTATTAGGGGGATACATAGCGTCCCGATTTAGTTTTCGAAAATTATGGAAACCCTAATGATGTATGACTGTTTATGATCCAAATTTCATACAAAATTTTATCTTCTGAAAATGATGACTATAATTAAGTTATTTTGACACGTCAGAAGATAAAATATTATTATGATTCATTATGGTGTTATAATTTCCAATGTCTCCGATGGTTGCAAGGATTGCGAAATCTGTGAATTTTTTTTAAATTAAAGGTAATTAAATTCCCTACACATCTGTCGAGAGAGATTTTTGAATGACTCGGTCAATTTTTATTAATGACATAATAAACTGTCAAAAAATTGTAAAAAAAATATATTAAAAATTTAAATAATGAACCAATATCGCTATTATTTTTTTATGTCTACGTTTAGTACATAAACTATTTAGTAGTAAAATCAAACTGCCAAATACATAATTTGACAGGTAACAGCTGTCAAAAAGATAAAATTAACACAAAAAATATTAAAAAAAAATAAAATATTTAAAAATTTGCCTTGACAGATGTGTAGGGAATTTAATTGCTTTTAATTTAAAAAAAAATTATTCCGATCCGATGGATATTAAGGTCTCTAGAGATTTTTGAACAGTAAAATCCGGAATTTTCCCACAGTGCGTTGGTACATAGTAATTATAAACAAAAATAATAATTCTTGAATTGTAATGTTCTATTTTAGACTGGCGGTACATGACCAGTCAGGTGCAACGTTTTTAAAATGTATGCCAATCATATATATCAATGAAATTACCATGAATATGCCAGAAACGCAAAATTTAGGCAGTGGTCGTGTGCAGAAGGGTCTGCAAATCGACTTTTTTTTGTTTTTTTTTGTTTTTTTTTTATTTTAAAATAGATGTCAATAGTGCCAAACGATAAGCCGTGAAAAAGAATGCAGCGAAAATTCATTGGCATGCAGTTTCCGCGCGCAAAACAACTGTTAATGCGCACGTTAAATCGTAAAATTTTTCGGTGTTCTTGATTTTGGATGATTTTGATTTTTGATTTTTTTTTCAAGGCTTTTCGTTTGGCACTATTGGCATCCATTTTAAAACTAAAAAAAAAACAAAAAAAAATCGATTTGAACACCCTTCTGCACGCGACGACTGCCTAAAATTTGCGTTTCTGGCTATTCATGGTAATTTTATTCATATATATGATTGGCATACATTTTAAAAACGTTGCACCTGACTGGTCATGTACCGCCAGTCTATTTTGTCTTCATTCCAATTGAGAGTAAATTAAATCAATTATGTGCATTTAAAAACTAGAGGTAATTTATTCTCTGGTAATTTAAAAAAAAAGATAACTTGTGTTTATGCTTGTAAAACTGTTGTCATTGGTTGAAATTTAAAAATTCACGAAATGTCATATAATGGCTATAATTTATGAGGGAAATAATCAAAGATAACAACACCTAAGGCACGTAGTGTTTCGGGCCGATGAAGTATATTGTTACGTGTTTACACCCCTTTTGTAAACACCCTGTATCGTGGATTCGGAAATTATAACACCAAGGTAACACTAAACACTAATTTATTAACTGACTAATTACAAAAATAACTTCTTTACTAATTCAACACTACTATATAACTCAATAATTCGGTCACTTTTGATCACTTTGTTTACTTCTTAATGTTTCTCCAATCACTGTCTGTACTGAACTGCTGCTGCACAACCACTCACTCTTCTTTTATAGTCCTAGGTTATTGGTTCTGGATCTTTCTACCATATTCCAGCATATTCTACAATGTTCCAGAGGATGTCTGTAATGTTCTAGATTTTTCTATATGTCTCTAGAGGGTTGAAACACATAACAATATTATTGTCTATATTATAATCGTAGGAAACAGGTAGAGACTTTGTGTAAAAGACATAACCTTGCATTTCTCCGGAGAAAAAGGTTCTACAGCAAAAAGAAATAATGGAGATTGTTCGCAATAAAATTCCGAGCAGAATAGAAATGAAAAGGCCAATATCTAGCTATTTTAAACAACTAATAACTTTAATAATAATGTACCGATTTACATAACATTTTTAGTCCAAGTATTTGTTTAAATGGCCAATGAATCATAAATTGTTTAAAATTTTGCGAGCTTATAAAATTATACGATTAGGTCGTAGAGAAACATTTTTTTTAGTCTAGGTTTTAAAACGTTTATATTAAAAAAAATTAAAATGCAAAAATTCGTTAAAATAAACAAAAAAATATTTCTCTACGACTTGGTGGTACAATTTTCAAAATTTGTTTTTAAATAGTATTTTAAACCAGTTTCGAAATTATTTTTATTTGTATTTTTTTAAGTAGGTTAGCCTATTTATGATCATAGCAACCGACTTATGTAACAACTAAACATCAGTTTTGAAGTCTTCAAACCACATCGCTTTTAAAGAAGTTTAGTAAGAATTGTTGATCTCTTTACTTATGAAATTGATTGTTTTCTTTGCAGCCGTAGAAAAAATATTGTAAACAACACGTTTGAATACATCTTTTCACATTCATTCGAGTTATGGAACTCGTCTTTGGCTCCTTTCACCAAATTGTCTCACTCATGTGAAAAGATTCGTTTTCGAAATTTGTTTAAATATTATTTTAAACAACAAGTTTCGAAATAGTAGATTGTAATACAAGTGTGGCAAGGGCTTCATTGCAAAACGATGTATGAAAGTAGGAACATGAGCGCAGCGAGTGTTCCTATCATACGAGTTTTGCAATGAAGCTTGCCACACGTGTGTTACATACTATTTTTTATACGGTTGTGAAGTTATTTCCCTTTTCAAAGTCTTTCCAAGATTTTAAATTTGCTGCTTGTCAGATTTTATTTAAAGTGACATTTTCCGCTGTCATTCTAAAGTAAGAAAATTTGACTTTGTAATTGCAATTCATGTGTAATTAATGTACATTTATAGAATTTAATTGTTATTACCAGTAAGTAATATAAAATTCTTTAAGGTAAACACACTATTTTATTCTGGTGCGTGAAGATCTAATCAAGGCGTGTGGCAAATTCTTGATCGTGATATTTTCTGCACTCATTTTGAAGTTAGAAAATTTGACTTTCAGCACAATCGTAGAAAAACATATTTTCAAACGTGTTGTTTACAATATTTTTGTAAGGAAAACAAATAATTTCATAAGTGAACATATTATTTATCTCACAAAATACTAAAAATTAAAACTTAATGTAAAATTGGAGCAGTTAAACAAGTCGGTTGCTATGAACCTGAATAGGCTAGCCTACTTCAAAAAATAAAAATAAAAGGTGTCAGTTCTGTTTTCGATAGGACTGTGTGAAAAACATGACAGTACTTACTGTGTTTTTTTGGATTTTTGCACACATCGTGACAAAAGACAGTTTCAAATCATGGTTATTGTGCGTTATTCATCGTTTTCGAAGGCAATCGTAGCAAAAATTGTTTAAAGTTTTCTTTGAAAACGACAAATAACGCACAGTGACCCTGATTTGAAACTGTCTTTTTTCACACGATGTGTGCAAAAATCCAAAAAACACAGTACTGTCATGTTGCTCACACAGTTCTGTCGAAAACAGAACTGACACCTTTTATTTGTATTTTTGAAGTAGGCTAGCCCATTCACGTTCATAGCAACCGACTTATTTAATAACTAAACATCAGTTTTTAAGTCTTCAAACTACATCACTTTTAAAGAAGTTTATTAAAAATGGTCGATCTGTTTACTTATGAAATTGTTTGTTTTCCTTGCAGTTGTAGAAAACATTTTGAAACAACACGTTTGAAAACATCTTTCCACATTCATTCGACTTGAGGAATTCGCCTTCGGCTCATTTCACCAAACTGTCTCACTCGTGTGGAAACATTCGTTTTCGAAATTTGTTGTTTAAAATACTATATGGCTTTTTGGCTGTTACAAACAAATATTTTGACTGGAAATTTTCTATGGTTGAAAACATCCATAAAATGCATCTAAAATTTTTATTAAATGTATATTGAATTGTTTAAAAAACCTGTGTAAAAAATTATCTTTGTCTTTTTCTTGAGGTTAAACGCATATTTAATGTATATCCAGATCTGTTGATTTTTTTTTGCAATACGGAGATATTTGCGATTTCAATTGTTTGAACGAACACGGTTCCTAATTCGCCCAAAATCCAAAACATTTTGAATCCAAATACTGCAAAGTTATCGCTGCCGCTGTAGTAGGTCGCTGTCATTTTTTTTGTGAGAATTCTTCTTCTAACCATGAAAAATCGATATGTAAATTTATCCTACATTTTAGCGAGAAAAATTTCTGCTAAACCATTGATAAATAGTTAGGATATTTTTTAGGCATCATCAAATTAAATATTGCCGAAAAATGACATGTGTATATATATATATATATATATATATATTTCTCCAATTTTACTATTGATATTACATACAAACGTTTTTAGTATAGAGTGCATTAATCCGCTTATTGTGACTTCCGTGGGGGTTTCGTTGTCACAAGCTGAATTTGATATAAAATTAATGATGATATACTGATGTTTCAAGATCTCAAAGCCGTCAAAAAATGTCCTACTCAAAAGGTCATTATAATCAAAAAAACGAGTTATAGCTTAGTGACTTAGGTGTTTTGATATTTCCACTTTTGAGTAATAGCAAATCCTTTTAACCATGAATAGAACTACTCAAAATAAGTAAATTTTCGAAAAGACCCACCTCGAGAAATCATGCCTGCTCCCCCTGCCCCCCCCCCCCCCTCAAAGGGGCAACCTGTATCTGGCTATATACATATATACTTTTTTCTCAAATACGGTAGGAGCTGGAGGAATGATCTTGGCGCCATTCGATAGAGTATAAAATTTTGCATACGACCCTCCATTTGCCTTTTTCTATTTTCTTTTTTTTAAAGCTCCACAGCAAAAGAAGGGTAAGGAGCCTTCCAACAACGACATGTTTGGCTATACCTCTAAAACGGCCCAATAAATCAAAATTCTACAAGATATAAAAAATAAAGACCATTATTTTTTCTACCGATTGGTATTTGTATATGTAAAAAGAGAAAGCTGAACATGTGTATAATAAATTTATTTAAAATAATTTATTATTGTTGTTAAAACTGCGAAAATATTGATTGTAGGTACCTGTTCAAAATTATTACATTATTATTGTTTGTAACAACAATAATAAATTATTTTAAATAAATTCATTATGCACATGTGCAGCTTTCTCTTTGTACGCCACTGAGGGCTTTATGTATACAAATAACATATACAAATAATATACCAATCGATAAAAAAAATAATGATCTTTATTTTTTATATCTTGTAGAATTTTGATTTATTGGGCCGTTTTAGAGGTATAGCCAAACATGTGTCGTTGTTGGAAGGCTCCTCACCCTTTTTTTTGCTGCGAGGCCTTAAAAAAAGAAAATAGCAAAAAGCAAATGGAGGGTCTTATGCAAAATTGTATACTCGAATGGCGCCAAGATCATTCCTCTAGCTCCTACCGTTTTTGAGAAAAAAATATATATATAGGCAGATACAGATAGCCTTTTTGAGGGGGGGGGCAGGGGGAGCAGGCATGATTTCTCGAGGTGGGTCTTTTCGAAAATCTACTTATATTAACTAGTTCTATTTATGGTTAAAAGGATTTGCTATTACTCAAAAGTGGAAATATCAAAACACCAAAGTCACTAATAGTCCAAGATCCCAGAGCCGCCAGACCTACGTCATTTTAGCAAAGCTAATATTTTGACAACCAATAGTGTAATATCTAGTTAAGAACGTATGCGTATTTGCTAGCTTGAAAGCGGGGCGCTTTTGCAGGAAACAGGTACAAAAGTACATTAACATTTTTCTCTCCTACGTTAAAGTATGATAGCTGATTTATTTTTCAAGTGAGAGATAAACGACATGGTGTAAGCGTCAACCTCCGAATCTTAAGGTCCGAGGTTCGATCCCTGAGCGTTCTCAGCTTTTTTTTTTTCAACAAATATTAACTTAAGGTGGCGATTACCAAGAAAGAGACAACCGATAGGAAAATATTTATTATTTTTGGCCATAACTTTTTTTCATAGTACGTATATTTGAAAAAAAAACTGAGAACGCTCAGGGATCGAACCTCGGACCTTAAGATTTGGAGATTGACGCTTACACGATGTCGTTAGCGTGTCACTTGAAAAATAAATCAGTTATCATACTTAACGTAGGTGTGAAAATTTTTATGTACCTTTTGTACCTGTTTTCTGCAAAAGCGCCCCGCTTTCAAACTAGTAAATACGCATACGTTCTTAACTAGATATTACACTATTTTGTTAAAATATTAGCTTTGCTAAAATGACGTAGGTCTGGCGGCTCTGGGATCTCACACTATAAGCCATAACTCGTTTTTTGATTATAATGACCTTTTGAGTAGGACATTTTTTTACGGCTTTGAGATTTTGAAACATCAGTATATCATCATTAATTTTATATCAAATTCAGCTTGTGACAACGAAACCCCCACAGAACTTATTTTTATGCGTATATCTGGGCACCGAGCACTCTACTATTTAAGTAAAAGTTGATGTAAGTGCGTTGAAATTATTTATTTAGAATAGTCGAGGTCAGTTGATGAGTGAATACTCTTGCTACTAAAGTTTAAATTATTCTTATTTGTCTCTATTCATATATGCTGAACACCAGTTTTTTCGTCGGAGACCAACTTGACAGATTATTATTTATTAGTTAGTACACGTTATAACACCACTGAAATCTGACATTGTTATATCAAGTCTTGAATATTATTTATTCAGTAATGTGAACCTTTCATTCATTCATTTAGAATATTTATTTATAAATTGTATATTTAAATAACCATCTTAGTTATAAAACTTGATTATTTGGCTTATTTGAATCACTGCGAATTTTGAGCAGTAGGGTAAACGTAAACACACATTTTATACAGAGTGTTAGGAAAATAGGTTTCATTCCTATAAATATGTGATCGAAAATGCTTCCTAAGGGAGCAGCAACCCTCTGGGAAGGCGCGTATATAGTGGATATTAGATGTGTGCCCGTTGTCTCTAAATCTGTAGCCTTATTCTTCCGCCCAAGGTCTCTTCTGGAATACAGGGGCTTGTACTCAACCTTTTTAGCAGCTATTTCTTTAGTTCAAATTTTTATAAAAAAAATGTCTTCTTCTCTCGTTGATGCAGTTATATCCAGCGTTCAGATAACGCAAGAAAATATTTTTATAGTAGCAAGCAAGATTCCTAAATTAATTGTCATTTCTCTAAAATTTGACGAATGCCCTAGTGTACGTATTATTTAAAATTAAGCAATTATCTGGTTAGCCATACCAATCATATATAAAACCTAAGTAGGAGAATTATAAATCGTTTGTTATAAGTAATAAGTGTTCTGTGACCTTAAACAAAATTTTCGTTGTATACCCCGTTTAAGACGAATAGTTTAAGTTACCTAGAAGACGTAAAGAATATTAGATTTTGGCGCCATATGGTTATATTTACGTCTTGCTGCGTATTATACGGCTTTTTTTCCTTTTGGACACGCTCAGCCTAGAAAAATGTCTCTTGCAATAAGGTTCGGAACTGGAGGCGTTTTCTTCTTTTGTTTGCTTATCCTCCAGACCTAGTTGGTCTTCTGTTTTTTTTATATGGTTTCGTCTTGCTGCCTACCCGCCGGTGTATCGTTGTATGTACCTTACTTTAGCAAAGAAATTTGACAGCCTTTTTAGGGGATCCCGTTTCATTAGAATTAGGCAACTGGACTCCATGCGCTGGATGATCTTAAGTGCGCCTTGTGGGAATTTCTTTCTTTCTCTTTTTTAACGTCATAATATGCGTAGTTGCGTAGTTCTTATTAGTGTTTGTAAGTATGTAATTTTAAAACTAAAGCCCGATATACAAATTACCACATTTTATACCAAGAAGTAACAAACCTGTGTACGTATTTGTAATATATTTTATTAGCAATATTTATTTATAAGTTAGTAAGCGTCTCTTTCAAAAGGTCCATATTTATCTAGGTTTAAGTTGTGATATAATTTAAAATCCATTTACTCAATTAATACACTGAAGCTAAATGTCTCTCTCTTTTCATTATTTTCCTATACAGTTTTTTTATTATTTGGCTAACATCTTCAAAGGAGATAAGTTTAGGAATTTGGTGTCTCAGTAAACCACAGGGAGAAAATTACTTAGCGCCCATAAAATTTACAACACTACTTCCCACACCCTAACGCAGCCCCTGAGCAGACCATGGACTTATAACATATATTATTCAATTGGAACGAATTTTAGCCGAATATATGTAACAACGAAAGGTAATGATGAGAAATTAATATTGATTCAGAAAAATACTATCCTTAAATAGAACTAGGTGTATACTTTCTATTCACATTATATAGCCCACGTATATCCGATTATTGTCGAGGAAAATCTTTTTTAAGAAAGACTTGAAATATGACCGTGTACAAACTAGTGTAGTTCTGATTGAAAAGAACGAAATTTACATTTTATACTATTTTTGAGCATGAGTGTTTAACATGTTTTAACAGTCAAGTGAACCGTTTGATCTTTTTTACTAGTATACTATCATTTATTATCTATTTATTAGTTGTACAGTTCTATTCCAATAAGAATAGAAGTGCACACAAAAATATATCAAAATGAAAACAAAATTGAACCGTCTTGAGAAACATTTCCATGGAAATTGCTTGAGCTAATCCACGATTGCGCGCAAAAAACACTGAAATGAAGGAATCGATAATAATGTAGGTACTGACTAATAATGGATTTACCGGATATTAAATATTGTTAGTTAAAATTCAGTCTATAAATACAAATATCAAAGCAGAACTAAGTCATGAGTACGTATACATAATACAGTAATTAGAGGTTTTAACCTAGGAATAATGTTATATTGAACGGATTTCATTCATTTTTGGCAGTATTACAGTAAATGCTTCACAAAAACGTTTCTATATTGTGCGGGGGCTTGCTAATTTATAGGGGGTGGCACTTAAAAAATATATATATTTATTGGAGCTGAAATAGAATCAAAATTTAAGAAGAAAAGGTTCTATGCAATTTTTCACATACATTGATAGTTTTTAAGTTCTAACGACTTCAAAATTGCGATTTTAGCTCAAAAAAAGGTATTTCCAAACGGCTTTCGTCAAGTATCTGGAAAAGTATTACTTTGTCGAAAAAATGTTACAGACCAATTACAGAAAGTAAAAACTGGGAATTAATTATATTTTTTGTTTATTGATGTAGAATTAATAGTTTCGGAGATATTTAAGTTTTTATTTGGTATCCAAGTGTTTCGAAATTACCTTTAAAGTTTAAAATGCATTTTTTTCAAGTGCTTTAAATGAGCAAAAAAATTTGAGCATCTAGGTAATGTTACATCTTAAGAAAAAACTTTATTTGAGATAATTTTTTTAAATTACTGGCTAATTAGTGTAATAAAATGGCGACCTTTTTATACAAAAAAATATAAATACGCATATTTTTCTGTCATAACTTCTGTATTTCTTATGCTACAGGAGCGAGTAAAAAATAATTTGAAAGCGTAATTAGTTGTCTTTAATTTTATTTCTTAGCATGCGTGACGTAGGTGTTACAATTTCTGAGATATTTAACATTTAAACTGCATTTTTCGTCTTATAAATGTTCGAACGCCATTTGTAAACTTTCATATCTCCGAAACTATTAAATCTATGTAAATAAACAAACAAGCGAAATTCATTATCACTTTGTGAGCTTTATTTTTGGTCTCTACCCTTGTGAGCTTTATTTTTGGTCTCTACCGTTTTTCAATAAAACTAATATTTATTGAGATATTTGGAAAAGGAAAAAAAAATTACGTTTTATCGAAAATACCTTTATAGTTTGCTGCTGTATAGAAAAAAAAAATTGAGCATCTACGTCATATTAATGAGAAACAGTGTTTGAAATTCCTTTTTTTTAATTACTGGCTAATTACAGTAACAAAATGGCGACGCTGTTATTAGAAAAATGTGTAGACGCACATTGCTTCGGTTATAACTTCTTTGTTCTTTATGCTACATAAACAGATAAAAAACAGTTAAAAGCTTAATGAACAACCTATTATTCTATCTATTAGCATCCTTAACGTAGGTGTCACAGTTTCTGAGGTATTTAACTCTCACTCTAAATAATTATCTTATGAACACTTGGATGCCAAATGTAAACTTAAATATCTCCGATTATTAATCCTACATCAATAAACAAAATATATAATTAATTCCCAGTTTGTACTTTCTGTAATTGGCTGTAACATTTTTTCGATAAAGTAATACTTTTCGAGATACTTGACGAAAGCCGTTTGGAAATACCTTTTTTCTTAAAGCTAAAATCGCAATTTTGAAGTCGTTATAACTTAAAACCTATCAATTTATGTGAAAAATTGGATAGAACCTTTTCTTCTTAAAATTTGATTCTACTTCAGCTCCAATGAATAAATATATATATATATATATATATATATATATATATATATATATATATATATATATATATATATATATATATATATATATATATATATATATATATATATATATATATATATATATATATATATATATATATATATATATATATATATATATATATATATATATATATATATATATGTATATATATATTTTAGTTCCACCCCCTATAAATTAGCAAGCCCCCGCACAATATAGAAACTTTTCCGTGAAGCATTTACTATTATACTGTCAAAAATGAACGAAATCCGTTCAATATGATATTATTCCGAAGTTTTGCATATTTTTTACCTCTAGTTACTGTACTAACATACATACAACCAAACTTGTACGTAACCACATAACGGATTCTGTTAAGTATTACTGAAATAGGAAGTAAAAATCATTTATACTAAAAAAGTTTACTAAACCACAGAAAGAAAACAAACAATAAAATACTATAAAACAGGAACAAAAATCTAAAAAGAAAAGTATTGGAATGTACGAAAGCGTAGAAAGGCCATGCTATTATAGTTATTAAGGTACCAAGGGTGTTATAAGGATAATAACGCACCGAGGTCGGCAGTGTACTTCCCGAGGGCCTCTGGCCCGAGGGAATATACGTCGACCGAGGGCGTCATGGTGCCTTCAACGTTTAATGTCCTACAAGTCTGTTATTTAATTCGATTTTTTTTTTGACATTTACGATTTATTAATTTGACATCTATTATGTTCAGAACGATTTGATTTAAAAGAGAGTAAAAATCAAAATTGTTTGTAAACGCCGCCGTTGCATAGCAATGCATTTTGTTTGTCAATAACGCTATCATAATTTGCTTATTTTGGGTTGTGTTATAATTTTATAATGCCCTAGGGCGTTATAGATATTCATAACGCCCTATGGCGTTATTTTTCATTTAATGTATCTCAAAATAGTGTGGTTATTGTAAAATAACAGACTTGTAGGGCATTCATATTATTTTCGTTCTACTAGCTCTGTAAGAAGTGTCATTTTTTGACGCCTGTCAGTGTTGTGAAAGCGTCACTTACAGTCCATAGACAAAAAAGCACAAAATTTACTTTTATGCTCTAGGGCAAAAACGTAAAGTAGTAAGGAAGTTAGTAAGTAATGAAATTCTGGTACCAACGAAGCACAGGTATTTTTAGCTGCCTCCTGAATGTCGATACTTTCATCATAATCCATATTTTTATTGCAAAAACTCACTTAAATAACTTGAATGGCGGAAATTATTATGAATTTATCAAGTTGACAACTTATTGACAGTAACCATAACAGAAAGCAAACACACTCCAATTAGAGTCTAAGCCAACTAATAAATGAGTTTGACATATCTTGAAATATAATAATTTTGAACGAATTTTCTTAAAAATTGTAATATTGCTAGTAGTATGAAAAACGTCGTATGCACCTCGGTTTGTATCGTGTATTTACAGGTTTCGAATATTACAAACTTCAGCCATACGGGTTTCGGTTTGCACTGTGTTCTCGACCTGTAAAATACATTTACAAACATTGGTACATAAATAACTATTTTCGTTAAACGCCAGAAAAGCATGACATTTCTTAACCCATTAAAGTTTGACTTTTTAAACGACTTTTTAGTTCTACAAATATTTTAATGCTATACTCGACGCGCATTTCGTCAACCATGTTGGCATCATCTACAGACGATTAAAGTTAAAGGAAATTAAACAATATATGATGCATTTGTACTAAATTAATATCATGGATCTACACAATCCACTAACCAATACATGACCTATTAACCAATAAAGCGGGCTATTTGGGATAAGGCCTTTATCACTATTTACACTGTTTTTACCTTTTGCAATTTCTAAGCTTTCAAATGCATCTAGTAGGCTATTATTTCTTATGTTCCTAATTAATCTTAGTTGACATCTATTCCGTGATTGTTATGCTGGACTGTGTAACAGTAAATTTTTCAGTTCTTTCCAGTTTTGAGATGGGTCATATTATGCTCCTTGAATTTAGTTGTACTAGAACGTTTTGCTAGTCCAACATACTTCAAATTACAATCTTTACAACTGATTTCGTAAATCCTGGATTTTTCGTTTTTATGCTCTGAGTTCCCTTAATTTCCCTATGATAAATAAGGTTAATTAGGAACGTAATAAATAAAAGACAACAAAATGCTTTAGAAAACATAGAAGTTGCAAAACACAAAACGAGTATGAACAGCCTTATCCCAAATAGCCCGTTTTATTGATTAGTAAGTAGGTGGTGGTTTGTCGAGTCGAGACAGGGTGTAGATATGGTTGACAGGATTGGTTGAATTTGTTGAATCATGACATTAATTTGGTCGAAATACAATAGACTCTTAAATTAACTTCAGTTTTAACCATGTCCAGATGGTGCTAACATGGTTGGCGAAACGTGCATCGAGTATAGTATTCGAGTATTTGTAAAACTATTTCATTCCCATAAATTCCGACTTAACAATTATTGTGAATTTATATTTACAATTGTGAACTGTGACTCACAATTTAGTCCCCTGCCAAGAATACAAAAACAGGCTCCCGTGAGCTCCTTGATGATGCAAGTGTGGTAGTAGTCTCAATCTCTTTGCTTGGACTTGAAGAAACATAACTTCGATGTTGGCACTCTTGAAAGTGATGCGTTTGAGTGCTGCGAGCGAAAAACAAAATGGTCATCTCGCAAACACTTTTCCCCATTTGTCTAAATGACCATTGGGATTACGAAAATAATGTTGTACGAAAAATATTGCTGCATCAATTCTACACAGAAAAGGTTATTACAAAATTTTAAGTAGGACTAACCGTTTTCTCAAAAAGTTTAGTTTTATAATTTTCAAAAATAAGAAGGAATATGTCTAAGTATGAGTGTGTCAGTGGATATTTACATATTTGATACTATTTCTATGATCACTGAATGACAATAATTATAAGTGATCTATTACAAACACAAATAAATAAACATCTCCATTATGTTTTACAGTATAGGTAGGCATAGTAAATTGAAAGATAAAAACTGCCTATATAATTTTAACGTTTACATATCGGTACACTGGAGTTAATTCGACTGACACGTACATAGAGGAGAGCAACGCCCTTGGGAGCATGAGTACCGACATAGTTCCAAAATAAGCTCTCGAACAAAAGGTTAGTACAAGCAACTGGCTCGAATGTGCTCCCTACTATCTTTCAGTCAAAATCTAAGGGTGGTGAGTTATTGGGAAACTGAATGAGGTCCTGATTCCACTCAAAACACTGAAGGTGGGCCTTTAGCAAAGTCAGATCTAGTTCAGATCTTGTTGGAGGAAGGTTCTCATCTTGATATTGGTTCTGGGTGTACGACAATCATCTCATAGCTCTTATGTCGGTCGGTCAATGTTGTTTTGGGAATATAAAGCTTACAAATGAACGTCTCGAAGTTATCCTTGACATCTTCAGTGAGAGACAGTGTAGTCCCCAATGTATCCTAAGCTTCTAGCAGCTTATCACTTGTAGAATTTAAAGTTTTCCACCACTTTATTTTATTTTAGCAAGCAAATGATCCTGTGACATCTGCCCCAGAAAGTGCGTGTAATCCAAGGAGAACAGAGGTTTTCAGAGGTCTAACCAAGTCCTCTGTAAATTGAACTTGCTATAGCCAAGGAAAAATGCAAACTCTTGAGAAAGCTGGGGATATCGCCTTAGTGCTAAAATTAGGACAACAGTATCGGGGGAGAACACATGAGTAGTTTTAATTACTTTCTGTGTTAAATACGATACATGTAATATGATCTTTTCGTCCGTCTCCATCTTCGTACTTGAAAGACTGGATACATCATTGCCAAGTGATGAAGCTGCTTTGTCCCTCCAACTGATTAGAAACATTTTCTTATTGAATACGCCAAACTAAAGAATCTGTTCGGAAAGGAACCCCGTCAGGTCACCCTTTGTCTTGTCATGGGCCAATAATTTATTCATTGGTATACTTCCAATTTTCGTTTCTGCTTTGATTTCGTATTGGTGGATCTGAGCCTTTCTGCCGAATCACATTCATCGCTTCTTCAATGAGTTTTCTTTGTGAGAGTCGAAAACAACATAGACCTCACTGTAATTGCTGAATTTTTGCCCGATCCATTTGCTTACATCGAAGTCACGGTCATGTCTTCACTGTGTTCGGTTTGTGGTAGGTGAGAAGAAGCGCCATGCCATCTACTATCGCAACTTTTTTCTGTAGCTCTTCATTTACTTCTAAAACTGCCGGTATGGTGGAAGCATGATTATCATCGTTTGCTTTAGCAGATATTGCTTGCATTAGTTCAAGAGCATCCATAAACTTGTACTGAGCAAGACAATGGTGCATACTCCCGTCAATTGCAAACAACTACTTCGGTAGTGCTGAAAACTAGTAGTAATGTCAAGATGAGAACCTTCCTTCAACAAAATCTGTACTGGATCCGGCTTTGCTAAGAGCCCATCTTCAGTGTTTTGAGTGGAATCAGGACCTCACTCTGCATTCAGTTGCTTGTACCAAACCCTCCAGAGCTTATCTTGGAACTATGTCGGTACTCATGCTCTCAAAGGCGTTGCTCTCCTCTATGTACGTGTCAGTCAAATGGAGAGTGTACCGATATGTGTAACTGCGAAGGTAATCCCGTAGGCAAGACGATGATGCAGATTTAGATATAAGTAAGATTTGCATTGAAAGTGACGATGATTTTAATTAAAAATGTCATTGTAGGAGTGAATTGCTTGGCTGTACTCTGTCTATATAAATCTGTAACCATTGTATTTCTTGAAAATTTTTTTCATTAAATGTTAAAATTATATAAGTCCTCTTTTAATTTTCTGTGCCTACCTGTACCTGTCTTTAAAACATAGGGGAGATGGGGGTATTTGTTAATTTATTGGTGTTTGTAATATATTATTTATTGTTATCCAGCAATCCTAAAAATAATATCAAACATGTAAATATGCACTGGTAACATCCTCATGCTTAGGCATAATCATTTTTATTTTTGAAAACTATAAAAGTAAACTTTTTTATAAAACGTTTAGTCCTATATAAAAATTTGTAATAACCTTTTCTATATAGAATTAATGTAGCAATATTTTCAGTATAACATTATTTTTCCTAATCCCAATGGTTACTTAGATAAATGGAAAAAAGTGTTTGCTATAGCGGCCATTTTGTTTTTCACGCGCAGCACTCCAACGCATCATTTTCGAGAGTGCCAACATAGAAATTATATTTCTCCAAGGTCAAATACAGAGATTGAGACCATTACCACACTTGCATCATTAAATATCCCACGGATGTACAAAGATAGCTGACTAATTGTGAATTCCAAGTTAGTAAAAATATATGAATAGCATCATTCTACGCTTTCGTACAAATGCTTGAATACTAAAAAAATTTTTTTGCTTCAATAATCGGGTGTAGGAAACTGACCCAATAGAAATTTTGCTCTCTGTACAAAGCTTGTCTGTACATGTGTCGTTAAGTTTGTGTGTTTATTGTTTGTTTGCCTTTTTTATCTTTTAAGGAATGATTTGATTTAGATGCGGTTTTTACTATGCTATTTGGTATTTCTGTAATAATATTCTACCGCCATCTTGGACACGATTGCAATAAAGAGAGACTCATTGAGCCAAATGAATAAAAGTGGGGCATATGCTCTCGAGTATGAGCATAGAGTATGAACTTGTGCTCTATAGCATGAGGTCGTGATAGGAGCATGCGCTCTGTTCAGTACGAATAACCTTGAACTCATACTCCAACCTTTTACTCAATAACAGGAGAAGCATCTGCTCATCTGCTATCAGCTGTTTTTAAAAAGTCATAATTGATTTTGAAGTTTATGACGTTTTTCTAAACTTGAGCTCTAACTAACATTATTCACTGAAAATACTTAGGAGTTTTTAGTTTTAAATTCATTTAATTTTAATTACTTCAATGTTCGCCAAACTTGAGGTAAAAGATTATTTTATACTTTGGAAGAACTTCGATCATGGCAAGTGGGAATATTCCGATACTGATGAAGAGTTGGAATGTAATACAAAAACTGAAAATACTCAATTATATTTAGTTAATTAAATAAAATAGTTTCCTGAAGTTTTCAAAAAATCTCAATTACCTTCCGCAAAAAAAATGTCTCTGAAAGGTATATGTGATTTTTACCAAACAAATTTTGGAAAACCAATAACAGTTAAACATATATTTAAAAAATCAGCAATTCAAGAGATGGATGAAGAAAAAAACTGACAAAACCAAAACTGGCAATAAACGTATAAACCTGAAAAATTGGGAACGGATATTTCTTGATATAATGGAAGGTAAAAGAGATCCAACCATTGTACGGGTTCCTGGTGCAATTCAATGTGGACTGCCGTTACTTCAAAGTGATAATAAAACTGGAAGCTCGGTCAGTCCAACAGAACACACTTCATCAGTTGTGCCATGTAACAGCAACACCTTACTCGGTAAACCCGTTGTAAAAAAACCAAAGTTCATTATAGGATTGAAAAATTTGAAACTGATGAAATACGAAGCTTGAATAGTGTGGAACTCCAGCGTTTGGTACTGATTGAACAATTACAAGCAGCTAGGGCTCAAAGAGAAGCAGCGATAGCACAAACCGACTACTACAATAATCAAAATACAGTTATTGAAGATTTGTTATTGAAGATTTGTCGTAGCCTGTAAAATTTATTTGTTCGTAAATACCAAAAGAATTTAATTTAAAGACATATTTTTTTATATATTTTGCACATGTAATCTTGTTGACTTACAGGATAAGTTTTGTTGTAGTCAATTAGGCTTAAATAAAATAGTCTAGTTAAACAAAAAACCATGACAATTCTTGCTACTTTGAGTTAAATTAGACAATTAATTGTAGCTGTTCACTCTTCTCTAATATGCTGACCCCTTGCTCGTAGCACCAACTGCGAGCCCTCTGCACCACATCCATCACCATCATCATCTTCCACTTTCTCATGTTCGTGATCGAAGTCACGATCATGCAAATACTTACCAATGTTGTGAAGAATGACACAACATAAAATAAGTTTTGGTACTCTAGCCAAGGAAACTCTTTTAAAAATGAAAATCGTCTTTTTAGCTGCCCAAAGCAACGCCCAAATATTATTTTCTCCGATTTAAATAGTCTATTCAATTTTAATTTTTCATAAGTATCTGAATTTAAATGAGGACTTATCAACGGCAAATTCTGGATCACTCAGTAAAACGCAGTAATCAGTTGTTATTAATGTTTGTCTTATAATATCTACACTTGTAAACATTTCCTTAGAATTACACGTATTTTTTTATACACTGTACGTTTAGAGAGGCAAAATTCTTCCTATTAATATATCCATCACCATGTTCATTTGGATTCAAAATTTTCACATGTGCACAGTCTACAACCCCAATGTAAGTCAGAAATTTTAATCGGGTTTTCCACTCACCTTTTGCTTCAGAAGATGAAAATTTTATCCACACACCAGCTTTTTGGATAATTGCGTTTGATACTTGGTTCCTTATTCTGTAAACAGTTGTTTGATATATATTCATTCATGCAGCAATATTATAAACTACATTAATGTGGAATGAGCTCTATTCTTAGGAATGAAAACAGTGTAGAATAGTGGCCCATGGTCTAATATACCAATACGAACGTGCAAAAAACAAGTTTTATATAGAAGTTAATGCAAAAATTTACGCAAAATAACATTTTATGTAACCAAGTAGAAGGTGACGCCGACAGATTATCTGTGTCTAAGGCAAATGATTCACCACGTGGTAATGTTGCTTTAACACCATAGAAAAGAGGAATTTATTTCCCGAAACTACCAAATGCAAAGATAATGCGACTCAGTGGTGCAGTGCTTACGGCATTAGGCTTGCAACCACTGAGTCCCGTGTTCGAATTCTGGCTAGGGTATGGATGTTTAGTGGCGTTTCTCACGTGTTGCCGAGATGATAGCAGTATGCTAGATCGCGATTGTGCGAGAGAAAACACGGCTAGTTCGAGTTTCAGCTGCTGCAGATGATAATGTCGCAGGGAATTGGTGTTGTGTTATTGTCTACGTGTGCGTGTCCTGGTTGAATGGTGAAATAGCTATAGCCAAACTCCACCAGGACGCCAATATAAATAAGGCAATACAAAAAAAAGAGTACGTTTCTTTGCATACCTAGATAAAATGCCTTAGCGTTTTTTAATAATGGCTAAATAAAGTTTGCTAAAATCTTTGAAACAAAATGTCGATTTATAGGATGTTGCCAAGTATTTGAGAAAAAAATCGAAACTGTTTATATTTTAAAGACTGAACTAGAACGTAGCCTAGTCTGCATCTGACTTAAATGAAAATAAGGACCAATGTTTTGAGATCCATGTTTAAAAATTCTAGTGTAAATTTGTCAAATTTGCCAAACAAAACAAACGCAGCTCTAGAAATATTTCGAGATGGAAATATATTTTTTTAAATTTAATTCCAGTGAATCATCAACCCTTGAAAATGTATTTGAAATAATGTTTTGCAATTACAAAACAGGCTATGGTCAAAGTTGCGGGTGCAGAAAAACGGGACTACACTGCACATTAGCTTGAATAGAGCGCAGTGGTGAGTGTGCTTCTACTGCCCTAATTGATGAAAATATAGATATAATATAAACAAAAATAAAATATTTTAAGTTTTAAATTGTTTTTTATTTGGTTAATATTTTTCACTTTTTATGAATTTCATCTTTAAAATTTTCAATTTTCACGAAGTTTTTTAAAAACTTTTCCAATAAATATTACAGTTTTCAACGTCACGAAAATCTTAGAACCACTTTATTTTGGTATATTTAAAAAAAAAGGAAGTTCTCCTCATTTTAATTTTCCTACAGTTTTCTGAGCAATAGGAATTTTAGTCATAAGGGTTTTAATATCTAATATTAAAAAAAAATGAGTCAAATCAGTGCATTACCAACAGGTTTCTTAATAATACTCTATTTTCTGTAACAACCCTCCACTATAAATGTGCGTAATAAATTAAGACGAGCCCTATACCAATATATAAGTTCATAGACATACGCGTATATTATTATGCGTGTTAAAAGACACCTGTACACGCCTATATCTCCAACCGTTGTTGCTAGCCTTTGAATAAAAACATATTAGCCCTCTATTATTGATTGAAATATAGTAAACACCGTAAATTGATTAAAAATGTGTATTTTCATCAAAGGATAACGGGGTGAACGAACTCATTTCTTTAATTCTATTCGCAAATGTTGTCAAAGTCTTTCAACGTTGGGTGCTCCCGTCTGGTAAAGTCAGATTTTATTTGTAAACCACATTGCTTTCTACTTAAGTATTTATAAATACTACAGCATACTTTTTATAAAATACGAAATACGACATGACATGACATGGTACGATCCTAAAATTAGTAATCCCAAAACAAACACCCATAAGCAATAATAATTGAATTTGTATACATGAGTAGAACAATTGTACAATATTGGTTGGTAATGTGTTGACCTGAACTTTTGACTTGAATTAAGACCAAAAATATAGACAAAATATTTGTGGTTAACAAATTATTCGATATTGAAAATAACTGACTAGGCATCTACTCTTTCTGATCTTATTAATGTATATGATTTTCTACGGATTTGGTTAACTGAACACTCGTATGAATTCTTGGGAATTTTATGAGCTTAGCATCATCAGTCGATGATAATTTGACACTAAAATTTGTTGAAACAATTTTATTCTCATTATTTGACATATTGTCATAATCAAGATGTCAGCGCACGGCCTACTACGATTTTCTTAGCTTCCAAAATTAGAGAAACCATATTAGAAATTTTTTGATTCAAAATCTAACATTGTATAGTTAATCTGGACATTTTTAAACGCGTTTATCCTTTGATATATCCCATTAATTTACATAGAACTGTACCTAAATGTGTATATATAAAATAGCATCAATTCAATGGTTTTTTTATAAACTGGAAATAGAATAGCTGAACAACCATTAGAACTTTTATTTCTAACATTTTCATATTAGTGCAGTTGAATTGATTTTCTTTCTACAACAATATTCCACCTGAAATTTTATTGTTGATTCTTATGTATTATGATTTCCTGATTATACAAAAAATATTTGCGCCTAAACATTTCTTGTACGTCAAAAGTTATATGCACTTTTTGACTCGCTTTCACGGATTTTCAACTTATCTGCTTAATATATCTTGTACTAGTAATCGGATGGGAATTTTAAAAATAGTGGCTTATTTGAAATAAAGTTCTTAAAAAATACAGATATGCATTGGTTAATCCGCCATCTACGAAAAAAATAGAAAACACCAAAAATAGCGGAAAAAATCAAAATTGAATATCTTTTCTATAAGAAAGAGTAATTTCACCAAAGTTGCTAAAAATAAAACTCGTTTATGATCAAATATAATGCAGCAATACCGGACACCGTATGTCAAATAGAACGGTCAAAGATGGCGGATGAAATAAAATTTTTAATTCTGCGTCAATTATCAAGGAGGCATTGTACCTCACTTCTTCACCTTCACCTCACTCCTACTTTCTTTCTTTTCGACTTACGTTATTTTATGTACTTTTAGGGCATATTGTTCATTTTTTTTTTAATTTTGAAAAAAAAGTGCATTTTCACAATGTTCAAAAATGTATTTTTCTACAACCGAGCGGAAAGTGCAACATTGTGCTTCCAAAAGAAAGCGCAAAGTTGCACTTTTCCGAGGAAACCATAATAAAGAAACGTCTAGTGTATCTGCGACTATTGACACAAAAGTAAGCATTGAGGGTATTTGAAAGATGTCGGCAATTTTGTTTCTCGTACAATAAAAATGTCTTTACGTGAAAATTCAATGGAAATCGATGAAATTAGTGAAATTTCGTGCACTCCGCCGGAAATTGCGCAAACTGCAAAATCAGTTGCTCTTAATTTACTGCCAGAGAAGTCGAGAGGCAAGCATGAAAAACAGTATGAACTTTTTAGTAAATGGTGCGAATCAAAAGGAACGAAGAGGATATCAGAAAATATTTTACTTGCGTATTTTGCAGAGAAAGCCAAGGTAATGAAATCCTCTACACTTTGGTCAATATACTCAATGCTGAGATCTACGATATCAATAAAAAATGATATAAACATTAAGGAATACAAAAAACTATTGGCCTTTTTAAAACGTCAAGCTGTTGGCCAAAAACCCGTAAAATCAAAAACCTTAAATTTTGATGAAGTAAAAATCTGTTTAACAGAAGCTCCTGATAAGACATATTTACTGAAAAAAGTGATCTTAATTTTGGGTATCGCCGGGGCATGTAGGAGGCGTTGCCGTTTTTATAAAAACATGTGTAGCGCAATGATGCTCACGTTTTGAAATCTGAACTGTAAAATTTGAGGTTATCAATAATTATTCATTTTTACCAAACATTTTTATAAAAACACCGGTTGTAGAAAAAATACTGTGTGGAATTCGAGCGCAAAGTGAAATTGCCGCTCACGCGAGATTGCCGCGCTCCGCTACATCGCGCGTCAAACTTTTCGCTCAGAACGACAATATATCACTTTGCGCTCTTAATACACAAATAGCTATTTCTTTGACCCTCCTTTTTTTTTCACCCAATTTTCATCGAAACGAAATGAAATATACTATTAATATTACCGCATTCCTCATCGATAGCCCAATCATCAAAGGTAGAAAAAGAATTGGCAAAATTATTTCCTTTACAATAGACACATAATAGAACATTATATATTCAGTTTTCTACAGCTGCACTGATTATCTTTACAGCCTTTCTTATTTTTACAAGAAATATCATTTAGTAAATTTTTTATTAAAAGCATTACTTTCACTCATAACATCAGGCATTAAGCCATTCTCAGTTTTAAGCCACCCGAATTGTAATGGATCTTCCTCAGAACCTAACCATTTTTGAACTTGGAAATATACTCTTAAACAGTGTTTTTCTATTATCTCTTCAGTAGGTGTAATTGTAGACAATTCTATTGTCATCATAATGTGTGTCAATTGTTTCATTAATCTTAGGTTTGTAAAAATAGATTTTTCTTATGATGATTCCATGCTAGTTGAGTCATTATATCCAAAAGGTCAAAATCTTCACCGACTATTATAACTTGATTGTCTTCGGTTTTCAAATCAATAGCGGTTTTAACGATTGCAGTATCGGCGTCTTCTCTGCATGTTTTAACGTTGAAGTCATTATCTATTAACTCTTTGTGCAATAATTTTCTAAAACTATCCTTATTTTTACTATTAGCTAAAAAATGTTTTTGACTAACGCGTCAAAAAGTGCATATAACATTTGACGCACAAGGAATTTTTGGTCATAAATATTTTGTTCATAATCAGAAGGTCATAATACATAAGAATCAACAATAAAATTTCAGGTGGAACGTTGTCGCCGAAAAAAAATAAATTAAATCAATTCGACTGTACTGTATATCAAGTTCACAAAATTATATCAAAATGTTATTAAAGCCAGACGAAACCCCGTGATGTTATTATGGCAGCAGTGTGCTTCAAAAACAAACGTGCTTTATTTGAATGCTGGTGTATTTACTATTAAAGAGCACTTGTTGAAACACTCATGTACAAGGAGCAGAGTTCTATAAGAGTATAAATAAACTACTCATATTTGTTGCCTCCTTTCTTTCGATTCTAGTGCGAGAATGGAGACATTCTCGTTTCTAGAAGGATTCCTAGTAGTTTATTAAAGATTACAATGATTTTTTAAGATATTCTACTTAAAATTTAAACGATTTAACACTATTTCTGAAAATAGTGCATTCGAATTAGATAGTTCTAAGACTTACTAAATAAAATTCTGTGATGGGTAAAAAACCTTTTATTTTTATTTATTCAAAAAGAACAATATTTTACTGAAGGAAAAAATATAGTAGTAGTTCAAAACACTTTTCACTGTTAACATGTCAAATAAACTTATGAATATATGAATTTAAAGAGTAGGTTGGTAATATGCACGCCCGCGTCCATTTAATCGTTTTTATAATACACGCATACGTAATAATTTAAATTATAATGAAATATATGAAAAAACTGATCTATTCATTTAATATTTGGATCGATAAAATACAAACAAACATTTAAACATTTTTGATCCGTTGATGGATGTACCTCCCATTTCAAGATCAAATATTTAGTTATTACATATAATTAAAAATATATAATTATTTCATTTATATTCAAGTTTACAATATTAAACTTGAAGTCACATATTGGTAGTAGGATTTAGTTTTGGCGTCATAGTTCTTTAATCACTACTAATAAGAATATATTTGGAAGCGAAAATCTAGAATCCATCTTTGGGAGTAATCTGGAACCCAAGTGTATCTTGAGAACCACAATCTAACTTTATATTTCGTATATGAGCATATATTCATAGAGATGTTATTGCGTGAATACAATTTTCAGCTTATTATTCATGTTTTTAATATGCTAATGCGCATTTCTGCTAAATAACTTCACCCAAGCGTACAATATTAAATGCCTTGACATTTGCAAAATTGTGTTTTCCCCTTTCTTTCGGCCCAGATTAGTTCAATAGGATTATACTCCTAGTCTAAGAAGGTAATTGACAAAGTTGATGCCATAATCTAGAGTCAGTTCATCTAAATACTACATATTTCTTTTAGGCATATGTTACTTCACCAGAGTAGTCTAGGAAATAGCGTGCAAATTCGACGACGAATGGTTACCGTCTGCCAGTCGCCAATCGGTAATCAAAGAGACCATATAAATACAAAAAAATTTTCTCTCTGGAACTTTTTGGTATGGTGGGGGATAGGGAGGGTATTTATTTTTTAATCGAATTATTACACAGCCCCACAAAAAAAATGTTCAGAGCAGCGAACCAGACCCATGTATCCCTATGTATTTTCTATCGCTGAATCCGAATCTGAGGTCAAAAAAATCGTACACCACCAAACACATTAGCTAGAGCCAAAAAACACCCTTGGAATGGGGTAAAAAGAAGATTAAGCTACGAGAATAGTTGTTACATCTTAATCAATCGAATTATACAAATTAAGGTTAAACAGCAGCGTACATACAATAGATATGAAACACATCCCCAGGGAGGGGCGAAAACTAGCCGCCATATATAAAAAAATCGATCCAAAACAGCAATGACTGCTGAAAAAGCTTGAAATGTCTAAGTTTTGTTAAAGTGATAAGAAACTGCATCAGGTCTGATGTCCTTTATAAACTGCCTTTGTAGGGTTGAACAACCGCCCTCAAGTTTAAAGGACACGAGAAAAACAAGAGAAAACGTAAAATCCAACAGGATTTATATTTTCATGGATGCTATGATTGGCTGAAATTACGTAGTACTCTAAAATAGAACTAAAAATTTACGTACCATCAACGTCTTAAAGTGTCAACCCTCAGAGGGTGTGAAAACTACCTATAAGATTTAACTATAAAAAGTTACAGTGACTTCTATAAAAATTCGAAACACCTGCGTTGTATGGAAGTGAGAAGAAACTAGACTATGTTCGACGCTGTGATTGAAAAACACTCCTACGGGGTTGCGAGATGCTACCCCTACATCAGTAGGATGCTGGAAAAACAGAGAGAAACTAACCGGATTTACATTTTTATGGATACTATGACGTTTCGAGTTTTTTCAGAAGACACTGTAACTTCTTATAGTTGTTTCTTACACAGCGGGTAGTTTTCACCCTCTAGGGGAGTGGACTTGAATAACAACAGTGGCACGTGACTTTCTAAGTCTAACTCTGAGTACTATGGAATTTTAACCAATCATAGCATCCATAAAAATGGTAATACTTTTGGATACATGTTTTTTCTTGTTTTTCTTGTGTCATTTAAGATAAAGGGTGATTTTTGGCAACGTTGGGGTAGTTTTCAATAATTGAGCCAAAACTACTGCCGACTTTTCTCATTTTTACATGCCTCTGGAGTTTCGAGGTTTTCGAGGGTCACTGCAGCTTTTTCAAGTTGAATGTTGAAAGGGGGTAGTTTTCACACCTTCTGAGGGTTGTCGCTGTAGGACGTTGATGATGCGTAAGTTTATAGTTCTATTTTAGAGTCCTACGCAATTTCCTGTCGGATTTTACGTTTTTCTTGTTTTTCTCGTGTCCTTTAAACTTAAGGGTGGTTGTTCTCAATCCTATAGGGGCAGTTTATGAAGATTACGTTGGACCTGATGCAGTTTCTTATCACTTTAACGAAACTTAGACATTTCGAGCTTTTTCATCAGTCATTGCTGTTTTGGGTCGATTTTTTTATATATAGGGGTTAGTTTTCGCCCCTCCGTGGGGGTGTGTTTCATAATTATTGTATGTATGCTGCTGTTTAACTTTAATTTGTATAATTCCATTGATTAAGATGTAACAACGATTCTCGTAGCTTAATCGTCTTTTTACCCCATTTCAGGGGTTTTTGGCTCTAGCTAATGATTTTGGAGGTGTATGATTCAGCGACAGAAAATACATAGGGATACATGGGTCTGGTTCGCTACTTTGAACATTCTTTTTTTTTGTGGGGCTGTAATATCGATATCTGTCCGCATAGGTAGTTAGTATATGTACTTCACATACCCCAATTACGCTGGCAGACGAAACTTCCGATCGGCGGTTAACCTCAAATAGAAAAAAAAAAATTTAGTTTCTATTTCCGGTTAACGCGCGCGCCGACCGGAAGTTTCGTCTGCCAACGTAATTGGGGTATGTGAAGTACATATACCAACTACCTATGCGGACAGATATCGATAATCATTCGATTAAAAAATAAATCCCCCCACCATACCAAAAAGTTCCAGAGAGAAAAAAAAATTGTACTTATATGGTCTCTTCGATTACCGACTGGCAGACGGTAAGCATTCGTCGTCGAATTTGCACGCTATTTCCTAGTTTAGAGTTAATAATTAAACTTTTACCAAATGGATGTTGAATGTTATGTTTTTGTTAGTAAATCACTTTTGAATGCATTTTATCATCATTCAACTATTGGTAGCTGCTTCACCATTTGATTATGGTACGGAGCCATTGAAGGCATCTTTGTTAACCCGTACAGTCTGTTTATTTTCTGTAGTCTGTCCGAACTATTTTGCAGTGCTCTCATAGAAGCAGGATTTTATTATCTTTTTTATTAATACTCTTTTGTTGTGTATGATATTTGACTATAGCCTTGTGACTGATAATATCATCATAGTACAGTACCTAGAGGTCAAAAATGTGTAAAATTTCGGAACATTCTCATATGTAATGATAATTTTTCTTTATGGGTTATTTTTGCACTTTCTATATGGGGCACTTGTTCTTACCTTCAAGATATTTAGATATTCAATATTTGAAAAAGTATTACTGATTTATTTTTGACACGTAGGTTATTTATATTTTTGAAATCGCTGATTACGAATCTGAAGTTAAAAATTAAAAATTTAAAATGGCGACTCAAATATGGCGGGCGGAATTTTTTCTAAAGCAAGTGTTTTAAACATAGGTGATGCTGTACTGGGTGTCAACGGAATCATTAGACAAGCCATAGTTTCCAGAGTTTTCAAGATATAAGTCTTAAATTAGGCTGGGGTAATATACAGGGTGCGCTACTTAAAACTCCCCAGGATTGTAACTTTCTTATTTTTTAAGCGACGACCATGTTGGGCACATCAAATTGTAGATATTTTTAAGGCATTTAAACATGTGTACAGAGTGATTTAAAAAAAAATTTTTTTGAAAAAATTGTTAAGAAAGAAAACTTAATTTCCTTGAATATTTTTTTACCTCATCCTGTACATGAACTGCGTTAATGTTTTCTTATAAAGATTTTAATTAGCTTCAATTTATGTTATCACGTCATATTCGAAATTAAAAACATTCCTTCCGATTCCAAACTGATTTTTTTTAAGATAACTGAAAAAATTTAAATAACAATTTTATGCTTTATTTGTAAAAGACATATCACAAACAATACTCAACGTAACAAATCAGCCACAAGAAGCAAAAGAAATAAATATTTTCAAAAACAAACTTTATTAAAATGTACTAAATAATAGGAAATTGCAAAATTTTCATTTTTTAAATTTTTTATTTTAAAAACATACATTGAAGCTAATTAAAACCTTTGTAAGAAAACATTAACACATTTCATGTACAAGGTAAGGTAAAAAAATATTCAAAGAAATTAAGTTTCCTTTCTTAACAATTTTTTCATACAAATTGTTTTTAAATAACTCTCTGTGCGTGTTTAAAGGCTTTAAAAATGTCTACAATTTGATGTACCCAACATGGTCATCGCTTCAAAAATAAAAAAGTTACAAGTCTGGGGAGTTTTAAGTGGCGCACCCTGTATACCAAAATCGGCAAATTTTTCATAATTTGACACTTTTCCATCACTTCCGGTTTCCCCGGAAATGACATCAACTTTGAAATTTTTAATGGGACAACCTGTATATTTTTACACTTTTGGATTCCGGAGACGATTCTAAGTAGGACTGCATAGTTTTAAAAATATGTTAAGACTACTTGATTTTTTTAGGGCTATTTTTATTTTTGTATCTAGAGTACAGTGAATGCTCTCAAATCAATCAAATGGACCAAAACAATAAGAGAAAAATGTAAACGTGAGATTTTTCGAATTGGTTTAGTAGCTACGACAAATCAAAATTTTGTCAACTTTTTCATTTGTCAACATCTTGTAGACACCCAGTAGTTAGATACTACTTTTCATGACATCGAAAATTGGTTTGATATTAAACCAAATACAGAAGTTCTTTGGTGGATAATAATTAAAATATCGAGAAAATACGCCTATCTTATAAACTAAGGGATATATCAAAAATTTGAAAAACAGTTTTTTTCCCCATAAACCAGTGACTAAAAAAGTGCGCATCAAAAAAAATATAAAATATTTTTTTGTGGAATCTCGGAAGTTAAAATGTTTGGTAATAAAAATACACCTTTTTTCACACCCAGTAGATAGTAACGAACTTCAAAATAAAAGAATCGGGTAAAACCCGCTATTTCACAAACAAATTATCTCTTAAATTCTGAAGACCGCACATTGATTTCTATTTCCGTTTTCAAAAAATGTAGATTTTAATTCAACCCAAAAATTCACTTGGTCCGTTTCAACTGACCAGCAGTTTAGTCTGTTTCGATGGACTATAATCGATTTTCGGCGTTAAATATATCTATCCCCCAACTGAAATACCATAAAAACCGTGACGTTAAGGGGACTAATACGAGAAAGTAAATAAAAGCACCCACCAATATTTTTATATATTTATCTAAGAATGAAACATCACACATCAAAGTATCGGTGTCGATATGCAACTGTTTACTCCAACAGTAGAAAATTAAACATCGTTTAAAAATATGTTAACGGGTTTTCACTTCATATATCATTCTGGAATCCAAGATTACATCAGGTTGTTAGCTTTTCTAGTTTTCCTAAGGCAATGCCATCAACCCTGTTGACCCCGTTTTTATTTCATATTTCAAGAGATTCAAAACAAAGGGCTGTTTACAAGACATTCCTTTCGTACACTAAACTGCAATTTAATGACTTCATTTATCTAAAGTAATAGCCTAAACAATTTTATTTCCATCATTAAAACTGTGATGTAATTATTGGTTTAATTTTTTGTTTTATTAGGTAACAGCGGTTGTAATCTGAGTGCATGGGAAGAAAGGCAACAAAAGGTTAAAAATAAACTTTTAGGTGGCTGGAATATCTTTAAATGAGCTTTAAAATTCAAACTGTCTTGAACTAATCTATCGAGTTAACAGTAAAACAATATACAGTACAGATGTAGCCAGTCAGAGGGTCACCTACACAAAATTTGCTTAAAAGAAATTGAACAGTCATCAAAAAAAGGTCACTTAAAGTTATAATCTCGTCGCCACTGATTCAACCTTATTACCCGATGATTAAAGAAGCATCGGTTGGAAAAGCATATTCGTTTATTTTTCCAACGCCCTCAATATAGATATTAGGTTTGATATGTGATATTGGTAATAAATAGGCCGAGAAATATAAACCCGTGCGTTTCTTAGAGGGGACCTTTTTTATGATTGCAGTCCACTTTTGACATGTTAAGGATGAAATTTAGCATGGGAACCACTATTGTATTTTGGCGTGTGGCAATCATTTCGAAAAATGACGGCAGAGACGGTATGAAAAAATACAAAAATCTCCCGAATTATTTGGACAATTTTCATGTTTGAGGTGCCAATGGTTAGGTATTAAATCGGTCTACACCTATGTTTTTACAAGGAACTGCATTTGCAGACGGAGAAACAAAAAGATTATAAGAGAAAATGCATCTTAAAACAATGCGTTTATGGTTCTATTCCTTAATTTTTGGTTAGCCTTATTCAGATTTTAAACTCACTTTGCTCTTTTTTATAGTTATTGAATAACAAGCAGAATCTGGATATTCCAGGGAAATCAAAATCAGAAAAGAGACAAACTTTGTTATTTGCTTCGCCACCAGAACCAACCAGTGAGAAAACTAAAACTCATACAGATGATGAATGTGTGATGTGTGAGCAATCAACGACTTCTAAACGAATACACTACAACAACCAAACCAAGATACCTGGAACAATATTACAGAGAAAGCATAAAAATGGAGGTTCTGGGAACGAACTATGATGATATGCATGGAAAAATACAAGTTGACTTTCTGCCTAAGAAAATTCACAAGCTCTGGAAGCTTGAAATTGTTGGCCAGAAACTAACACGAGCGCAGGATACTCATAGGAAATTTGCCATCAAAGCAAATGTGGGAGAACCTGGAAATCCTACCCCCTAGACAAATGAGCCACGTACACGAAGTCGTCTAGGCTCTTCGTTTTGTGTTATTTATACCAAAGCATTGGAAGAAAGAAGCGTGAGGCATAATCTTGGTGGAAGAATACCTGTGAAGTGTCACAGACTGGAAACACTGAATGCTTGGAAAACTTTTCCAAAGGCGATCGACTATGTTCAAGATGAGAAATCCAAGAATAGACTGCAAGCCCTAATTACATTCTGTGATAATGCTGGAGGGATACTGAAAGCTGCTGCTATAGACGTTCGATACCATGAAGATTGATAGAAGACATACTGCAGATCAGATTATATTGTTGAATGCAAAGAAGTTTATGCTCAGTGACTTAATGTACGAATATGAAACAATTCAAAGAGACTTGTTGTTAACAAACGATTAAATTAGGAACATCTGCGACGACAAAAACTGAAAATACACTTCAGAAAGGATATTGGGTCCCTAAGCATGTAAACTCCTTTGCGGATGTTCAAGCATTCAACAATAAACCGAAGAATTGAATCAACTATGTGAATCAGTTGATTAAATGCCTCGGTTTCTTTTTCGGTTATCCATTTTAGTCGCTGCTGACCTTCTTTTTTGACATCATTCGCGCTCTGGTTGTAAACTGGGTTGTAGTACGTCTTCCAGCAATCTTTATAATATCGATTGTCTAAAGCAGCAGCTTTCAGTAGTCCTCCAGCATTATCACAGAATGTAATTAGAATTGCTGCCTCTTCTTGGTTTGCTCATTTTGAACATAGTCGATTGCGTTTGAAAAAGTTTTCCAAACATCCAGTCTGTAATACTTCACTGGTTTTCTTCCACCAAGGTTGTTTCTAACGCTTTTCCCTTCCAATGCATCAGATACAAATCACGCAAGACGAACGGGTAGAGCGTATACGACTACTTCGTGTACGTGGCTCATTTGTCTGGGCGCTAGGATTTCCAGCAGGTTCTCCTACATTTGCTTTGATGACAGATTTTCTATTAGTTCGTGTTAGTTTCTGGCCAATAACTTCAAGCTTGCAGAGCTTGTGAATTTTCTTAGGCAGAGCGCCAATTTGTATTTTTCCATGGATATCACCTTGGTTTGTTCCCAGACCCTTCCATTCTTGTGCTTTCTCTACGATGTTGTTCCAGGTACCCTGATCTGGTTGCTGTAGTAGATTCGTTTTAGATGACGTTGATTGCTCGCATATCACACATTCATCATCTGTATGAGTTTTAGTTTTCTTAGTGGTTGGTTCTGGTGGCGATGTAACTAACAAAGCTTGCCACTTTTCTGGTTTTGATGTCCCTGGAATATCCATCCACTTGTTATTCAATAACTATAAACAAGGACAAAGTGAGTGTAGAATCTAAATAAGGCTAACAAAAAATTATGGAATAGAACTATAAACGCACTGTTCATATATCACATATTTCCTCTTATAATTTTTTTCTCCGTCTTCAAATGCAGTTCTTTGTAAAAAAGTTGTAGACCGATTTAATACCTAACCATCGGTACCTCACACATGAAAATTGTCCAAATAGTTCGGGAGATTTTTGTATTTTCTCATACCGGGGACACCTGCCACTTTTTTTCAAAATTACGGGCAAACAACGAAATTATAAAAGTGGCTCCCATGCTAAATTTCATCCTTAACATATCAACAGTGGACTGCAATTATAAAAAATGGTATCCTCAATAAACGCACCAGTCGACGCATGGTTAATTTATTTTATAATTTTTAGTGACCTATTTGAAGGTGGTTCAATTTAAAAAAAAATACCACCCTTCTAAGGGCCTGTTGTATAAAAGCAATTTAAACTAAGATAAAATTAAACGAGTTTAAGAAGTTAAACTAAGATTAAAATTTTATGCGTTGTATATTGGATAAATATACTTTTGTTGCATTTCTACAAGGAATGTACCAACTGTAGTAAATCAGTAGATTGAAATTAAAATTAAAACAAATAATTTAAAAAATAAACATCCCATCTACCAAAAAGGACATTTGAACTAAAAGGAAGTAAACAATATTTTACTGCTAATGTAGAAATTTATCGAGTAATGACTGCAGTCAGAGGCCCAAGGGCGGATCCAGGGGGGAGGCAGTAGGGGCAATTGTCCCCCTAGAAAAGTATTTGTTAAGTTTTCAAGGCGATAAATCCGCATGAGGTGGGGGAAAATATTTTATGAGGCGAAAAAAATTTTTGAGATTCCGAGGCGAGCGAAAATTTTTTTTGGATTTTCATTTGCACCCCCCCCCCCCCATGAGGCGATACAATTTTTTTAGATTCCGAGGCGAAAAAATTTTTTTTTCTGATTTCTAAATTTTTTTGTAGATGTTATGCCCCCCCCCCAGTAACCTTTCTGGATCCGCCCTTGCAGAGGCCTAATAGGCGAGAAGCCAGTGACACTGAAAGTCCCGTCAAAGCGGAATCGAAAATTTTTTGTGTGAATCGATAGTTAAAAATTTTACGAACAAAATAAGCTTGGTATGCGTAGATTTAAAAAGCCGAAAAATGTTTAAAAAAATCAATTATTATAAAAATGCAATAACGTTTTACTGTCATCGCGGATATTGATTATTTGTAGTGTATTTGATAGAAAATGTCGTACTCTTTCAGAAAAAAATTACGCAAACCACTTTATTTGGCCGGACGGGTCTGGCATACCTATTTGAAGTGTGTGAAAGGGGATCAATTTCTCCATTATCACGTGCAAACTTTTTTTTTTGTTTGTTTCGATGTGATCTTTAAAAACATCTTGGTATGCGGGCCAAAAGACTGCCGGAAGTATCCGGCATACCAGCTTTATTGCATGGTCTCGATTCACATCTATTACAAAAGTAGTACTTAAATAGATTTGTTTTGAAGTAAAAGATTTTATAGAATGAAATGTCTTATTCCTTTCTTAGATTTAATATTATATAAGGATAAATATAATCACAGGTATTATAGGAAAATTTTTATTGTAGTTGATTCAAAAAATAAAACTAGTGGAAGCATTATACTCTTCGTCGATTTACTGAGCTTTTTATATAATTGTTACACATTCTATAGGATACTCTTCGCATTTTTCTTGTAAATAATGTTAGTTTTTGGACATTCTAAATTTTGTGATACCAACTTTGTTGTGAAAAAAAAATATAAAAAAAAAATTACGATGGAGGGATCGAACCCGGGACCCTTGGATTGCGAGACGAAACAACAACAACAACAATAATATTTTATTTTAAGTTCAAGCACAATATATGTGCCTCACCGGATCCTAGCCCGGAGCCAGCCAGACAACCACGGCGAACATCGCCGAGGTGGGTGTGAGGCTGGGTGGGGTAGGTCCGATTCGGCTTGGAAATAAATTCGAGGGGGGGTGCTAGAAGCTCCTGTCTGCCACGGGCTGACTTAAAAACTAGATTAAAATTTTTGATGTGTCCACGTGGACCTAAAAGTAACTTAAAAATAAACACAACACTAAGAACACTAAAATCGTAGGCGAGCGCACTTCGTAATTTTGATTGTTGATACGGGGAACACAACCAAACGAAAAAACCCGTTCGAACAAATGACGACCTTGTGGTCTGATCGCCGACAAGGAAGGTAGGGTGGAAATAAAATTGTGGTTTAAAAAATTAGGATTTACATAAGTTTTCGGCCTAGAGGGAATTTAGAGAGACAAAAAAGAAATGAAAATAACAAAAAGGATAAAAGAACAAAATTGTACAAACATAAATGGGAAGAAAGAGGGATTGGAAAGATGTAAAGTTGAGGAAAGATAAGAGTAAGGGTAAGGGTATTGGTAAGTTATCGTAGAAGAAAGTGTAGAAATTTATTGTGATTATTAGGAAACACACATTAGTAAAATGTATTAAAAAAAAAGTGATAGGAAATAACATTTCGCAAGTTTTCTATTTATTACAAACCATAAAAAATGTAAAAAATATTTTTTTAAATTTTAAATTACTAATAACTTTTTTATTTACCAATCTATTTTGTTAGGGTTCTTCCTCTAGCTAACACTAAATTACTCTCCAAATTTCAATACAATCGGATTTTTCTTTCTTGAGTTATCGTGCTTACAAGAAACGTGACGGACGGACAGACGGACGGACGGACAGACGGACGGACGGACAGACGGACATTTTGAAAGTTGTTCAGAATTCGTTCACTAACGTAACGATATAGAAATTTTTTCTCTACGAGCGATATTTACTGATTTAGAAATGTGCCGACCAAATACAATATACTCTTCGTTTTTGTGAAGAGTATAATAAAGTTGATATAATTAACAAGAGTATATGCAGAAACATAGTATATTTATTAATAATCAACAGAGTCAATATCGTCAATACTATAACGTCTTTCATCCTCTGATTCTTCATTTTCTTCTTCATTTTGTTGGATACTAAGAATTTCTTCAACTTTTGAAAGTACTGCTGGGCCTTTATACCACAATGGTTCAATTTTTTGTCTTAATTTAATTGCAATCCACATTCGGTTGGTTCATATCAAATACAAATCGGTTAAGTAGCATTTTGCCACTTTGTATTTAAAATATGGTGCGCATTTTTATTGCGATAAGGTTTTCCAGCACGGAGGGATATTACTGGAATTGAAATTTATCAGGTCTTTGTAAAATTCTTCTTGATCATTTGTGCTCGCAAAAATTTTTAAAAATAATTCAAATCTTGCACCATTAACATCATTTCTGTATATGTTGTACATTTGTGAATCTTTGTATAAGATCTTCGTTATCGATGACTTCCGAATTCGTCAAATGCTTGAACATATGTTGATGTTCTTCATTTTGAATCAAAAGGTTGAATGGTTTGATTTTCCCTTTACGGACGAAAGCTGCTGTCTAATTACAACCTGTAAAGGCATGAAAGCCTGGCAGAGCTCGACAAAGTGGATCAGAGGATGAAAGACGTTATAATATTGATGATATTGGCTGATATGATTATTAATAAATATACTATGCTTGGGTATAAACTCTTGTTAATTATATCAACTTTATTTTATTGTTTCAATCATTTAAAATAAAAATTTTCTTATAATTCCTTTCATCATATTTATCATCATATAATTTTAAATCTAAGAAAGAAATAAGACATTTTATTCTACAAAAACTTTTACTCCAAAACAAATTTATTTAACGTACTACTTTTTGTAACAGATGTGAATCGAGACTATGCAATAAAGCTAGTATGCCGGATACTTCCGGCAGTTTTTGGGCCCGCATACCAAGATGTTTTTAAAGATCACATCAAAACGAACAAAAAAAAAGTTTGCACGTGATAATGGAGTAACTTCTTTACGCACTTCAAATAGGTATGCCAGACCCGTCCGGCCAAATAAAGTGGTTTGCGTAATTTTTCTTCTGAAAGAGTATGACATTTTCTATCGAATACACTAAAAATAATCAATATCCGCGATGACTGTAAAACGTTATTGCATTTTTATAATAATTAATTTTTTTAAATATGTTTTCGGCTTTTTAAATCTGCGCATACCAAGCTTATTTTGTTCGTATAATTTTTAACGATCAATTCACATAAAAAATTTTCGATTCCGCTATGACGGGGCTTTCAGTGCCACCGGCTCCGGGACTATGATAACTCACGCAAAATCATCTATTCTGCGATAATTGGGATGTAGTGGATCTGTGCTAGTGCTGCGGAATTCTAACTGCAATTATTAACCATTATATTCCTATCTCTGAAGTAGTTTCCACAAACACCAAAACACTTGAACAATTCATTGAAATATTATCCCTCGGCGTGGTTTTTGTCAACCATGTTGACATTATCTGGAGATGATCCAAACTGGCATCATCTCGAGATGATGCTACCATGGTTGGTGAAACGCATGTCGAGTGATTTTATTCGATTTAATGTTCTAGTGTTTTGGTGTTTGTGGAAACTACTTTAGAAGCAGCGTCGCACCGAAGGTTCCAACTCCCTTTAGCTATTAGATTTCTATATTACACTATAATTTTGTTTACTTTCTTTTAGATCGAATTTCCTTTGTTGCTCCGGTTGTTTTTTGTTAAATTATTTATTTTGTTACAAGTTATACATACTGCTATGACCCGTCAATAAGTCTGCATTTCAAACTGTCCATTGTTAGTATTTGCAGCTTGTAATTCTAGTCACAATGCCTAAATAGACCGGATAGATGTGCACATATTTTTATTTTTATTATTGGATCACAATAATAAACTAAGATGATTAAGAGACTAATTTTGTAACGGGATTTTCCAGAAATCAAATGCGCAACTTCATATGGTTAATTTTAGGTTCTATCGTGAGACAAAAACAAAACTTTATTTTAGTTCATTTGTCATTTGCTAAAAATGAAAAAAATGTAAATGTAAATAAATACGAAATACATGATTTCAACTTATTTCCAACTAGAGAATACCCATTTCAAGACATGACCCTCTGTACACCCACTTCTCTATTTACTTTTTAATGAAAATTATACGACTGTCGGTCTTTTCTGTGTGCACGATTACTCCGGAACTGTTTAAGATACTGATTTGATATTTGGTACACATATGTACTTTAATGGGATCTGGAACTAGATTATATTTTCATCATATTTCGTCAAGGGGTTGGGTGGTAAATTGGGGTAAATGGGAGGTAAATAGGTAAATCAAGCAGGTAAGAGTCCATAAAATTGGCATTTAGTATATACAAGAGAAGCTAAGGTCACGAAAAGTTTTCTTGGCATTAGCCACCCCCCATTACCAACCCCCACCCATTATTAAAGGGGATGAAAAAATTGCGATTTAGTGTGTGTACAAGAACCAAAAACCTCAAAATATTTTTACTTCATCCACCCCCAGTACCACCCCATCACAGCCTCACCCCACTACCGATATGGGATATCGCTTTATGGATTTTTGGGGTAGACGATTTCAAATATTGTATTATCAAAGTTCCATAAACAATTATTTCCACATACAAAATTTTTTCGTTGAGAATCTGGATGTGGAAGTAGTGATTCCTTAGGCAGCGGTTTTTTCTTTAAATAATTTATTTAACGTCGGCCTGTTTTCGTGACTAAATACAATCACCGATGCCAGGAGACGAGCCACCCTTAAGCTGGAAATCTTACCAAACCTCTTCTCATAAGAACAGAAGTGACTCTTTACTTGCATAACATCTAATAGACAAGGAATCGAGTGTTTTACATCCTACTCAAAGGATGATAAGTCCACTACGCAATCCTTGCTTAATATTGCATAGCTTATGCATATTTTATTTTCCTTCCTTGAGAAATTGCATTAATTACCTAAATCAACATAAGAGCGTGTGGTTGTTTAATGTAAGGTCTAAATATTTATATGTGCCAATAGCTTATACTCTAGCGGGAGGTCTGTTCTTCTACAACTGCGTGTTCCTCATCTTATGCAATGATAATTTCATCGTCCCCAAATAGACGGATATATTAACGTTTCCCCTGCGATATATGTTCCTATACCTCCTAATTTGAGTTGAGTTTTGAGAAATTTATGCCGAAGTCATTGCGACTTGAAGTTCCGTTGGAGTTAATTTTTCTTTCATTACACTTGTTGTTCCAAGATTAAGTCCCTTTGCGTTTACGTATCTTTACCTGTTCCTTGTTCCTCCAGTGTTTCCTAAGCTTACTTAAGGGAACAGTGCCATATGCTGCTTCAATATTAATATGTCAAAGTAGAATGGGTTGCTCAGAATCTAATTTTTCTTTGGTTTCTATCATTTTCTCTCCCTAGTACACTAATGCCATATATTCTTTCATTTAGTCTTCAGCATTATCTGTCTTGGCACATACTTCCTGAGCAAGCAGGCTTTGTTAAGAAACGGGCGTGGAGCTAGATAATTAATACTGAATATACTACAACTTATCTGGAGAGTAAAAGAATATTACCTGCCTATGTACCTTTGTTTCGTGGACTACCGTAAGGCTTTAGATAATGTGAAATGGAACCAACTATAGGCTATATTATTTGAGATGGGAACATCCAGACAGAACATCTAATCCGTCGATGATATGAAGAAAACTGATTTAGTGGACATTGACAAAATTAATGCCAAGACAAATATAAAGTTAGCAAAAGCGTCAGACAGTGCTGCATTCTCTCACCAGTTCTATTTAACATCTATGACGTGTGATGTGACGTGTGCTGGGGACTGGCACGGTGGAGTAGTTATGGACGGAACTGAGATTTCTAATTTGAGATTTCCAGATTGTCGGCATTCACTGTGCTAATAGCTATCATTGCTCTAGCCATGCATTCGATAAAAAAAAAAGATTTCCAAATGATATTACCTTAGTCACGACAGACAAGAATGAAATTGTACACCACCTGAGCAACCTCCAAATAATAGGTCTGATTGGAGTATAAGTTACACCAAAACGAAAATTATAATTATCGATCGAGCAAATGAAAATCACCTAGGTACATTAAGGACAGATTATGAGGTAGTAAACAATATGGTTTACCTTGGATCTCTTGTGGATAATACCGGAAACTGAATAGAGAATTCGGCAGATGGCAAGATCGGTAATTTGCCAGCTGAGCAAAATTTGACGTGGCAGCAATCACGGAGTGCAGATCAAACTTGCTAACACTCTAGTTTTCTTCCAAATTGCATTACCCCTCGGTGGCATGGACGGTTAGGGAGGCAGACAAATGTGAGTTTGGAAACGTTTGCTACGATTTTCCTGGACAGACCGTCATACAGTTGAATTCTCCAAAAAATACACCTTTCAATGTGATTCTCCAGCATCGTAAACTCCTAAATTCCTTCATTTTTTGGCCTATCAACCGGAGAGAGAACAATATAGAACGCTTAATATTCCAGAGAAAACCAGATGGCAAAAAGCGAAGACCTCGAAAACGTTGGTTTGGCGCAGGAAGAGTACAAATTTAACGAAAGGTGACTAATAACATAAATTACTGCTAAAGAAACTAAAATTTCCATGTTATGGTTTCTTATTACCAAAGGTGCATTGTTTTGATAAGAATTGTGATTGCGAACTTGTACAAAGTTTATTTAAATGAAAGAATTCCATTATAAATAATGTTTCTTTAAAACCTAGTTTTAAAATTTTATTACTCTCTTTCAGTTTTAATATGTTTAAAAACATGTTGAATCACATTAATACCTTAGGAAGGAGAGATTTTAAGTATTAAGTTTATTTTACAATGAATCTCAAGAATCGCGGTATTACGTCAGGTAACAGGCAGTTCTTCCCAGGCAGCAGTCCTAGCGGAAATAACTACTTGATATACGGGAGCAATTCAACATTTTCTACTGCTCAGATAGACATAATTGGTTGTAGTAGGAAGTTGTTCAAAAAGTAATAAAAAGTTATACCTGGGATTTCTCTTGCGTGATGCTCTAAAATTCACTTCGGTAAAGTAATTGGCGAGAGCCGTAAGCCACAGGATAATTTTCAGGATTATCTCGTAATTCATTATTATATTCTTCCATTTTTGTCTGTAATATTAAAATGTTTGCTCTGCTGAATGTGGTGGTTAGGCAATTTTAATTATTCCTAGAATGCTACAATAGTTTTATTACTTTATATAGTACAGAGGTGAAAAAGTTAACACAACTTAAAAAGAATATCATACATAATGATAACTTAAGAGTGATTCTTATAGAAAAAGGATTTCTTCCTCAGGTTCTCTGTGGTCCCGACACTTAATCTTACTTCCAAGAAGTGGAAACCACCCTCAATTCGAAAAATTTAATATGAAAAAAAGTATTGCTGATTTATTTCTGCAACGTAGTTGTATATTTACGCTTTTGGAGTCGTTGATGGCGATTTTGAAGGCAACATTAAAAAATTCAAAATAAGGGCTCAGAAACAAAAACATCTTGCTTCCTTTCCGGTCCGAAGGGAAGTATTGTAATCTTGAAGACACCCTCAGAGATTTCTGTGGATTTCAGACTATGAAAAGTAGATTGTGAAAAATAAAGTCTTTTAATTTCGTCAGTCTGTCTATCTGTTCTCGCTATGTCTACATCATTTGTCGAAGAAGTGAAAAATATACAGGTGGACGTACTTAAAAAAAATAATTAAGGAGAAAAACGTGATGGAGATAGAAATATTTCTCATTCAACTGTCAAAGAAGAAACTTGCCGTACTATAATGAAAAACTGCTGCCCAAGGAATCACTACTTCCACTTCCAGATTTTCCATCCACAACGAAAAATTTTAAATGTGGGAAAAATTGTTTGTGGTACTAATAATAGAATGATATCCCACATCGGTAGTGGGGATGGTGATAGGGGGATAGTAGTGGGGATGGAGATGAAGTAAAGAGTAATCGTGCGCACAAAACAAGTTACAGAGATAATTTTTTTTCGCTCAAACTTAAAATCTCGACGTTTCATGACATTCTAAGCCTATTTGAAAAATAAAAATTTTCTCTTTTTTTTGTCGTTACAATACTTCCATTGGACGTGGAAGTGAAATATACCCTTAAAAAAAAACCGCTGCCCAAGGAATCACTACTTCCACATCTAAATTTTCCATCCAAGTCTCCCACAACGTAAAAATTTTGTATATGGAAAAAATTGTTTATGGAACTTTAATAATGTAATACTTGAAATCGTCTCATAAAACAATCGGTAGTGGAGTGGGGGTGGTGATAGAGGGGTGGTAGTAGGGGTGGATGAACATTATTTTGAGGTTTTTGGTTCTTGTATACACACTAAATCACATTTTTTTCACCCCCCTTAATAATGGATGGAGGTAGTAAGGGGGGTGGCTAATGCCAAAATAAATTTTGAGACTTATAGCTTCTCTTGTATATACTCAATATCGATATTATGGACTCTTACCTGCTTGATTTATCTATTTACCCCCCAACCCTTCAACGGAATAAAACCAAAATATAATCTAGTTCCAGATCACGTTAAAATACATACGTGTACCAAGTTTCAAGTAAATATCTTAAACTGTTCCAGAGTAATCGTGCGCACAAATTAAGTTACAGACAAACCCACAGACCGACAGACAGAATTTTTTTTAAATAAGTAATAACTAACGAGAAAAATGTGACGGAGGACCGATACAACTGCCAAGGAAGAAACCTATATAATTTAATGAAAAATATATAGGATAGTCACCTAAGAAACCATTAAGAATCTATGATGAAAATAACATGCAATAAGTTGAGATATACCTTTACAAATATACAGGGTGGTCATTTATCAAAAATTATAATATGGAAGTGATAAAAGAAAATAATATTTAGAATGTATTTGTCACTATTGCCAGAAAGAAAATCTAATATAATTTTAGTAAAAAAAATATACAGGGTAGTTATCCAATAGAAACAAATAATTAATAGATAAAAATTGCCAAACACTGAGGGAAGTTTTGTGTAAATATCTTTACACATTTGTACTTTCAATATTTTTCAACAAAAACAAAAAAGTTCATTATGACTGCACCGTTCGCACTCATTTAGGAGAAGTGCTAAGTTCATTCACTATTACTATTCTCGAATTATTACTTCCACTGGATGTGGAAGTAACGGATAAAAAACATTTTTAAAATTTTTATTGTTTAAATAGGCTTAGAATGTCATGAAATGTCGACATTTTAAGTTTGAGTGAAAAAAATTCTGTCTGTCTGTATTTTTTTTGTGCGCACGATTACTCTGGAACTGTTTAAGATATTGACTTTGAATTTGGTACACGTATATATCTTAACGAGGTCTAGAACTAGATTATATTTTCATTTTATTCCGTCGAAGAATAGGTAAGAGAAGCAGGTAAAGTCCATAAAATTGGTATTAGTATATACAAAAGAAGCTAATGTCTCAAAAAAAAATTTGGCATTTACCACCCTTATTACTACCCCCCCACCACATTATTAAAGGGGGTGAAAAATTAAATTGTAATTTAGCATGTATCCAAGAACCTAAGGCCTCAATTTTGTTTTACTTCATCCACCCCCTTTTACCACCATCCCCTCCTCCACTGCCGATGTGGCATATCGTTTTATAGGTTTTTGGGGTAGACGATTTCAAATATTATGTTATTAAAGTTCCATAAACAATAATTTCAACACAGTGAAGTGCAAATATTGATTGATTGATTGATTTACCAGCGTGCGGTAGGCATTGCTGCCACTCCCAAGTTATACAGCTGGGCCTGCTACGTCCACGCTGGGTTGGACTAAGGTCATGCTTGTTGCAGGCAGCGAGAGCCACATGGCGCATGGTAAAGGAATATGGGATGGGAGGTGTAGGTATTTGTGAGATACGTTACCGCATTATGTCGTGAGGGAGCGTTTAAGCCCCCTTTTTTGTATTTTTTGTTCTGGACTTCTGCCTATTCTAGGTCTTCTTGTGAGATATGTTGCCGCGTTGTGTCGCTGCTATCTGTGCTCCTATTTTTGTACTTCTGTTTCTACAATTCTTCTTCTTCTTCTTCTTCTTCTGAGACATCTGATTCCTCCGTTTCTGATTCTGGTAGAATATGTATCGCTCCGATTTCTTTGTGAAATCCATTTTTTCCCCTCGCTTTTCTTTCCCAGTATGTTTGGTCCTTTCCCAGTTTGTTCATGATCCTCTCGATTGTTGTTTTCCACGTGTAACATGGTTTCCCATTTTTAAGTTTGCTGCTGTTCAGTGTTAGTACTTTCTTCAGTAGGTGTGTTGGTTCCCTTCTTTGGACGTGTCCCCAGTACTTCATTGCATACATTTCTATCCTTTTTGTGATTGTCTTTTCCCTTCTAGTAGTGTTGATGTTTTATGTCGTTGTTTTTACCCTGTTGTTTTTCTAAGTAATTGGATGATGTCTCTTTCAGCTCTTCTCAAACTTCTTCGGTTGGCTTTTGTTGTTGCCGCGTTTTTAACTCCATATGTCATTGTTGGCAGTATGATGGCTATGTACAGCCATTTGGCCAGGCCTCATGATAGTTTGTTTTTCTCTATGAACGGTATAATTGCTCTTGTGACTCTGTATGCTGTTTTTATTCTCTCCTTTACTGTTTCTCTCCTTTTCAGTTGGTTCGTCAATATGTTCCTAGGTATTTCAGTTTGTTCGTTGTTCTTAGGGAGTAGTCACCTATTTTGTATTCTTCTCCACTGATCCGACTCTCTTTTATTAGACTTTTCTTGAAATTTATTTTCAGCCCAGATATGTCCAAATGCGGTTTCATGTTTTCTAGGAAGTTAAGAATTTGTTGCTCTTCTTCTGCGACGATTAGGAGGTCATCGGCGTAGGCTAATACGATTGGGGTTTTCAGTGTTTCCGTGTCTTCGTTAAAATTTGGTGTTTCCCTTATTGTGTTTTGTATCGCTTGGTCTAGGACCGTGGTGAATAGTCGGGGGGATAGGGGGCATCCTTGTTTGACTCCTCTGTTCTTTTGTCTGGTTTCCGTCATTTGTCCGAACCATTGTATGGCAGTTGTTTCATGAAGGCAAGTTTTTATTATCTTGTTTATTAGATAGTGCGGCACTCCTTTGTTATACAGGGTGTTGACTATGGCTTCGTGACTGATGGTATCGAATGCCTTGGATGCTAGCATGAACGGGGTGAAATATCTATGTTGTTTTGTATATAGTCCGCTACTTGTTTCCGTAGATTTTTCGTGGCGTTGGTGTGTGCCGGGGTTGTTATGTTTTCTCCTTCTAACTGATGGCTTATTGCTCCATATGGTCAGTTTCCGTCGCTATCGATTTTTTGTACCAGTAATTGATGTGTCTTCCTTCTTACGTTCTGTAGTGGGTACATTATTTTTGTGTTTTCTGGAGAGTTGTTATTTCTTGCTTACTTTTGCTTATTCTTGACCTAAACTTTTTAATAAAATAAAGTTCCTTAGCCTTACCAGAGCCGTACCAGACGTGGAGTGTAAACAGTCAGTATGTTTTTAAAGCATGCATGAAAATTTTCTAGATTTGCTGAAACCTGAAACCAGGATGGGCAACAATTTTATCCAAAATTTTTGTTATTTTTGAATTAATTTAATTAGGCGCGATATACTGTTACTCTGATAGTACGCCCCTGGGGTTTAGTCATATATGTGTAGCTAAAAGAGAAATTGTTTATTGACTTATCTAATTTATTGCCCGACCTGTTTATGAAATTCTTTAAGTTATGTTTCCTTTCTGCACCGTCCCTTCGTCCAATGCTCGATCTGTCAGCTTTTTTACTGCACAACACTGAAGAATTTAATCACGTATTTATTAATTATTGATTATTGGCACCTATCACTTAATTGTTGTTATGTTGACACCACCACCGTATGTAGAATTTTTTACTCAATAACTAGGGTAATTTTGGCCTATTTAGGCCAACTTATTGCCGGTCTTTTTCACGATTTACTGGCCGTTTGTAAAGCGTTTGTAAAAAGCGTCTAGTCACTCTCAAGTACGAGCTTGGACTCAACACAGTGAAGTGCAAATATAATATCAAAATGTTTTTCGTTGTGAGAGACTTGGATAGAACATCTAGGTGTGGAATTTTAAGTTTTATAAACACCCTACAGGTTGCATTGTAACTCGAGTCCTATGAACAAATGAACATCAGCGTGCCTGTCTTTCAAGATAATTTCAGCAGGTTGCTAAATTGACACGAATGTTTCAAGGAGAGATGAGGAGATAGCGTTAGAGACGCGTCATTCCATGTGTCTAGCTTCTACGATTTCAATTTAGAATATCATGCAAGGCAGCAAGTTATCACGAGTAGTATGGATTCGCAGTAGGTTTCCTAGAGTATTTTGGATGCAGAGTGGGTTTCCTCGAGTAAACTGGATGCATAGTAGGTTTCCTCGAAGAAAATGCCTGAAGTAGAAGCTTTATTTCTATCGTGTAGTCCACGTCCACGTTTTCTGCGTATTACTTCCACATTCAGTGGAGTGCAACTATAGTATTTTCGTTGTAAGACACTTGGATAGGAAGTCTGGGTGTGGAAGTAGTGATTCCTTAGGCAGCGGTTTCTTTTATGGCTTGGACAAAGCTTGTTATATCTATTTCTGTATCTATCTATCGACGCCACCAATTACAGAGGTCTACAAAAATTTTAAAATGTTCTTCTTCAAGGACTAAACTTGTCATGCCTCAAGTATTTTTGTGTGCTGAAACCGAATTTTCAATTTAAAAAAATTTCTACCTGGTAAATTTCGAGTAAATCCCAGTTTTTATTGTTAAAATACGGTTTTTGCCAAATTTCGATGTAAAATGTTTATAAGTATTTGCATAATAAAAATTACTATTTCTTATGTATTTTTGGGCGATAATTACGAATCCGTCCCCAAAAAAGGCAAAAAGGCAAAAACTCAATTTTATTGAAAAAGCAAGTGCGAGGTGTGTTTTCCAATGTATTTTTTAATGTTGAACACAAATCCGATGTTAAAAAAGGGCACTCTGCCATCAAAAACCGCAAAAAAGGGTAAAAAGTGCAAAAACTCAATTTTATTGAAAAAGTGTGAGGTGTGTTTTCCTATGTGCCCTTTTTTTAACATCGGATTCGTGTTCACCATTAAAAAATACATAGAAAAACACACCTCGCACTTCATTGTTAGATAAAATTTGCCCTGTTTGCCCTTTATTACCCTCTAGAGGGTAGAGCGCCCTTTTATGAAGACGGATTCGTAATCATCGCCCAAAAATACATAGGAAATAGTAATTTTTATTATGTTTCTAAATACTTGTAAACACATTTTATGTCGAAATTTGTCAAAAAATTGTATTTTGACAATGGAAAACGGGATTTACTCGAAGTTCACGCGGTAGAAAATTTTTTAAATTGAAAATTCGGTTTCAGCACACAAAAATACTTAAGGCATGATAGGTCCCACTTGATGTAATTCCTTCCTGGTACAATTTATGTACTAGCGCCTTTGAAGAGTTAAATAGTAAAAATGTTGCCATACAGTTCTGTGTATTCAATTTGTTGTAGCAATATTTTAATTTATTAGTATTGCAATGAATTAAAATAATGTATGCTTAAAGAGAGTAATTAAAAAATAGCATAATCAACAGTGAAACTTCAACCCAACCCTTTAGAATTTAGCTAATATCATCATTGTAACACCAGTAATGTTATTCAATTTATGTAGTTTAACAAATGTATAGCAGCTAATTAAAAACAGTTTTACACATTAACATTTATCTGTCATATTATCTCAAAACATTAGCATGAAATATAACAAACACAAATATCACAAATAAACACGCAGGAGTATAAACAACTCGACACCTCAAAATTATTGATGAAAAATTATGAAGTAATGGCTATAAAATGTACAGTTAAAGAGAATAACTTTTAAAAATATAACAGTTAATATATTTTAAAACTAATTAAAAATATTGTATACTATAACGCAAAAATTGTAGAATTCAACGAACATTACTTATATTCGTTGAATTCTGAAAACAGTTGACATCACTAAAGTATAAAAATTTAAAGAAAACAAATGTAATATCAAAAATTTTGTTTCAATAGCAGAATGATTTTAAATTCTAATACTCAGAGAGGCAGCAACAGAAATTCTAGGTCGATTTAATTTAATTTTTTTTAACATTATAGTATTATTTCTGGTCCATAAATAGTGAAAATGTGTGTCTGTCAGGTTTCGAGCTGGTCAAGGCTCGACAGGAGTATCTTAAGTATGTAAAAAAAATAATTTCGCTGGCGGACACCATTAACTGTAATTTTTTTATGAATTATGGACATCACGAACTGCTCGAAAAAAGTCTGCCTGCCATCATACTTGGGTGACAAAATACATCTGCCACTTGAACAAGCGTGTCAAAGAAACGAAGTTGTTTGACAAATTATCAATGTTGAGATTTCTTATATCAATACTTTATAAATAGTCCAGTTCAATTTGAGCGCCAAGGAATGGATATTGATGAAACCTTATGCAATGTGTTTGTAAAAAATAAAAAAGTTGAACAAAAGATTATATTAGGAAATGATCGGAAGGGGCAGAAAACACTCCTTTTGTCACGGGTTCCGTGACTTGTAGAATTAGGTCAAAAATAAAAAAAAAAAAACAATACATTTACCTTTGTTGGTCCAAAATAAGATGTTTTTATTCTTGTGAATTTTCCCGAAAAATGCATATTTTTCGAGATATGGCCACTCGAAAATTCCTAAAAGTAGGGGAGGGGAAATGTAAAAGTTGAGAAGAAAATCTGAAAAGATTCAGGTAAGTGTATAATCGAACTACAAGACTTTTTTTATTCGCAACTTTTCTGCAAAGTGCGTTTTCACTGAGTTTTTTCGGAAAAACATGAACAACCCCTTTCTTTGAAATTGTAGCACTTTAAAAATATGTAATTTAAAAATTAAAAAAAATTCAGACGTATGCATTGAGGCCTTCTAAAGATTTTTTATCTCTTGGAATTTTTTTGTAACTTGCTAATTTAAGTTACAGGCAGTTTTCACGATAAATAATGTACTACAGTTTTTGCACATTTTCAATTTAAAAATTATATTGAACCTTTAAAAATGGTATAACTATATAGGTTTCATATTTTTTTATAATAATGTATATATAAATCACGCTCATTTTTCGAATTCTCATGTAGTTTTTAATATGCAAAAAATGTAGTACATTTTTATCGTGAAAAACTGCTTGTAACTCGGAGAATTAGCAAGTTACAAAAAAATTCCAAGAGACAAAAAATATTTACAAGGCCTCAATGCAAATTTTTAAATTACGCATTTTTAAAGCGCTACAATTTTCATGTTTTTCCGGAAAAACTCGGTGAAAACGCACATTACAGAAAAATTGCAAATAAAAAAGTCTTGTATTTCGATGATATATTCACCTGAATTTTTTCATATATTTTTTTCAACTTTTGCATTTCCCCTCCCCCACTTTTAGGAATTTTCGAGTGGCCATATCTCGAAAAATATGCAAATTCAGTAAAAATATCTTATTTTGGGCCAAAAAGGGTGAATACATTGTTCTTTTTTTTTAATTTTTGACCTAATTCTACAAGTTACGGAAACCGTGATAAGAGTTGTGTTTTCTACCTCTTCTGATCATTTCCTACTCTAATCTTTTTTTTGAACTTTTTATTAACGTCATTACAAACATATTACACAAGGTTTCATCAAAATTTATTCATTAGCACCCAAATTAGAGATTTTGGTAATTTTAGTGCTCCGTTGACTGGACGTAATCTGCCAGTCTTCCATCGACACAATTTTACTTCCACATCCAGTGGAAGTATAGTAACGACAAAAAATTTTTTAAAAATTTTTATGGTTCAAATAGGCTTAGAATGTCATAAAACGTCGAGATTTCAAGTTTGGGCGAAAAAAAAAATTTCTGTCTGTCGGTCTGTCGGTCTGTTTGTCGGTCTGTCTGTCGGTCTGACTGTCGGTCTGTCTGTCGGTCTGTCTGTCGGTCTGTCTGTCGGTCTGTCTGTCGGTCTGTCTGTCGGTCTGTCTGTCGGTCTGTCTGTCGTTCTGTCTGTCGGTCTGTAACTTTTTTGTGCGTACGTTTACTCTGGAACCGTCTGAGATATTAACTTGAAATTTTGTACACACATATACTTTAACGGGATCTAGAACTAGATTATATTTTCATCTTGTTCCGTCGAAGAGTTGGGGGTAAATTGGGGTAAATTTGGGGAAAACAGGTAAATCAAGCAGGTAAGAGTCCATAAAATTGGTATTTAGTATATACAAGAGAAGCTGAGGTATCAAAAAAAATTTTGGCATTAGCCAGCCCCATTACCACCCCCACCCCATTATTAAAGGGGATGAAAAAAAATTGTGATTTAGGGTATGTATAAGAACCAGAAACCTCAAAATGTTTTTTTACTGTATCCACCCCCACTACCACCCCCTATCACCACCCCCACCCCGCTACCGATGTGGGGTATCGTTTTATGGGTTTTTGGGGTAGAGGATTTCAAATATTATATTATTAAAATTCCATAAACAATTATTTCCACATACAAAATGTTTTCGTTGTGAGTGACTTGGATAAAAAAATCGGATGTGGAAGTAGTGATTCCTTGGGCAGCGGTTTTTTTATATAGTTGAGACACTTATGTCGAACGTTGTCCTCCTATTCGCATAACAGACTCACCATTCACCACACTGAACTAAAAATGTCCATAAATAGAATTAATAGCTATTTATGTAACCAGGTAGGAAAGATTTTGTGTAACGAGTGGATGTTTGTAGGACGAGTGAAGCGAGATCCCGCAAAATAACACGAGTTACACAAAATTGTCTTTCGGAATGTGTTACATACAAGATTTTTTTTAATTTTAAACACCTAAAAAGCATTTAAATATAAATGAAATTTAAAGATCTTAAAAATTAAGCAGTGTTCTTCATAGTTATCTTTGCTCCTATTATTACACATTATAATTTTAATGTCAAAATTGACAAACGTTATTTAGCAAATTTATAATATTATTTGAAATCCTAATTTGATAGCATAAGGTAAATATCGTGTTAATGAAAAAGTTTTGTTAGTATATTTTGAGGGAAAGAAGAATTTAAAAGCTTCCACTTTATGGACTCAGTATTCAATTTTGTGTTGAATAAACATTGTTTCTTTTTCTTTTTGAAAGTTGTTTATTTTTCTTAATTGATGATATAACGAACTTTTCCTCACCAGTTAGATAAAATTTAACTTTTCATTACTGGTTATGAAAAGTTGGACGTTTTGAAACTTACGTGCGTTTTGAAAAGTGTCATTTTATATGTTAAAATTAGAAAAAGAATATTAATATGATGAATTTGTTCATGAAAATTGATTGATTTTATTGAATCAACGTATATACATCTGTCTCAGGTTGGTCTCTGTAAATCAATGTAAACAATAGTAAACACGTCATAACAAAACAGCGAATAATAATAATAATAAAAATAATAATAATAATAATAATAATAATAATAATAATAATAATAATAGGATGGTTCTGGATGGAGCCTGTAAGGTCATCAGGAGTTCGGATCCCCTCCTCTGCATGGTCCGAGACCATGAAAGTGCAGGAATAGGAGCCTTTTTGTTTAAGGCAGCACAAAGAGCAGCCGATGAACTTGGTCTCTCCTTCGACGTCGAGCGGGTAAATCCCGACTCTGTCACCGAGTTGGAACCTGCTCGACGAAAAACCCAAATTAAAGCTGCAGAACACAACATCTTTCTGCAGCTTCACACGGATAAGCCAATGCATGGAGTTTTCTATAAAAATATAGAGAACCTTGGCTTATCCGAAAGGCTGACCTTTGCCTTCTTAAGGTCAGCCGGGCTGAAGTCTGAGACCGAGGGATTCATAATGGCTTCCAGGATGGTGTATTTAATACCCTCGTCTATCGTAGTCGTGTCATGGGTATAGAGGTCCCTGATGTCAGCTGCAGGGCCTGCCGCAGGGCGCCAGAGACTTTAATGCACCTGTTGTCGGCTTGTCCGACATATGCAGTCTCGGCCTATATCCAGAGGCACGACGGAGCATTACGAGTGCTTTATTATCACCTAAGGCACTCGTATGAGATAGACGAGACACCAGTGCTGCCTTACGCTCCGGGGGATATTGAGTCCGTTGTGGGAAATGAGAAGTGTCTAATTTATTGGAACTACTCTTTTCCCACTGTCAGGCAAATACAAGCCAACAAGCCTGACGTAGTACTCCTCGACCATCAACTCAAGACAATGTTTGTCGTGGAATTCTCGGCTCCCGCGGAGAACAACATTGTCTTGAAGGAGGAGGAAAAACGGACAAAATATCGAGATCTGCTCTTCGAACTCCGCAGACTGTATCCAGACCATACTGTTAAGATAGTGGTACTGATTATAGGAGCCCTCGGTGGAACGAGACACACACTGCTTTCAGAACTTAAGATCATACCGGCATGCCGAAATTCGGCAGAGGTCTTAGCCGGCAGAATGCAGAAGGCCGTCATCCTCGGTTCATTACGTCTGCTCAGGGCACACGATTCCCGGACCCAGTAGTCACTTACCCCACGGGTGTGGGGAGTGGCTGCCGGTACTACCAGCTCCCCTCTGTGAGGGTCGGAGCCACAGAGAAGGGTGACTGGTTTTTAACAAAAAAAAAAAAAAAAAAATAATAATAAGAGAGGGTGAGTGTGATTCCACTGATCATATCAACAACCGGAGTGGTCCCTAAAAATCTCGTAATCAACTTAACGAAGCTAGGCTTAGCAAATAAAATCGCAGCCATACAGAAAACAGTGATACTCTACACTACATCAACCGTACGTTCCTTTCTGAATTGTCACTTGTAAATGCACCAGTTCCAAGTGTCTTGCCACGGCCGACACTTGTATACTTACCCACCAGTAAATAAGATGGAGAATTTAACGCATAATAATAATAATAATAATAACAACATTGTCTTGAAGGAGGAGGAAAAACGGACAAAATATCGACATTTGCTCTTCGAACTCCGCAGACTGTATCCAGACCATACTGTTAAGATAGTGGTACTGATTATAGGAGCCCTCGGTGGAACGAGACACACACTGCTTTCGGAACTTAAGATCATACCGGCATGCCGAAATTCGGCAGAGGTCTTAGCCGGCAGAATGCAGAAGACCGTCATTCTCGGTTCATTACGTCTGCTCAGGGCACACGATTCCCGGATCCAGTAGTCACTTACCCCCAAGGGAGTGGCTGCCGGTACTACCAGCTCCCCTCGGATCCACAGAGAAGGGTGACTAATTTTAGCCAAAAAAAAAAAAATAATAATAATAACCTGTTTAAACGCATGTTACAAGGTGTTTACGCGCATCTTGTACATGCGAGTGCTCCACGCAGTTGAACCGGTTTACGGTTTACGAGCGGATATATGAGCAACGAGGGTCAAAGAGAGGTGTCGCTGGCTGCAAGGAGAACCTGCTGATTGACAGGTGTGTCACGCAGGACTCTATGCAGTATAAGCGTAACCTCTCCATGGCCTGGATCGACTACCGCAAGGCATTTGACATGACATCGCACGAGCTTATTGTACACTTGTTCCGATGTCTTGCGGTACCTGTAGTGAGATGCATCGTAGTGAGATGCATCGAAGAACTGATGCCGCTCTGGAGGACTCGCTTTACCATTACATCGGGTAATGATAGAGTCCAGACGGAGTCGGTAACATTCAGAAGGGGAGTATTTCAGGGAGACTCCCTCAGCCCCCTTCTATTTTGCATCTCACTACTGCCATTATCCATTTCGCTCCGGAAAACCCGTGGATACAACTGCGGTACCCCTGGCGATAGGAGGCATAAGGTCACCCATCTGTTTTATATGGATGACCTTAAACTTTATGCCTCCGGAGAGAGGGACCTACACCAGTCCCTCAGGGTGGTACAGGAGTACACGCAGGCTGTCGGCATGGAGTTCGGGTTAGACAAATGTGCACTGGTCCATCTCAAGAGAGGACGATGCGGGAACTACGGAGAGGACGCGCAGCTCGTGGACGGAAGCATCTTACATCATCTAGATGCCGGAGAGTCGTACACTTACTTGGGTGTCGAGCAACGCTCCACCCAAGAAGTGAGTGTAGTGAAAAACGCTCTCCGCGGCAAGTATCAGCACCGACTCCGACAGATCTGGTCTTCAGAGCTGTCGGGGAAGAACAAGGTGTCTGCTACCAACATGCTTGCCGTTCCGATCCTTCTCTACTCCTTTGGAGTAGTGAAATGGACTCAAGAAGAGTTGCGTCAACTCGACGTAAGAACTCGCAAGGAGATGCATCTCAATAGGAGTTTGCATCCTAAATTGTCCGTTCCACGGCTATATCTCCCACGACATCGGGGAGGCCGTGGACTCTTGAGTTTGGAGAGTCTCCATAATAGGATGGTTCTGGATGGAGCCTGTAAGGTCATCAGGAGTTCGGATCCCCTCCTCTGCATGGTCCGAGACCATGAAAATGCAGGGGTAGGAGCCTTTCTGTTTAAGGCAGCACAGAGAGCAGCCGATGAACTTGGTCTCTCCTTCGACGTCGAGCGGGTAAATCGCGACTCTGTCACCGAGTTGGAACCTGCTCGGCGAAAAGCCCAAATTAAAGCTGCAGAACACAACAACTTTCTCTGCACACGTATAAGCCAATGCATGGAGTTTTCTATAAAAATATAGAAAACCTTGGCTTATCCGAAAGGCTGACCTTTGCCTTCTTAAGGTCAGCCGGGCTGAAGTCTGAGACCGAGGGATTCATAATGGCTTGCCAGGATGGTGTATTTAACATCCTCGTCTATCGTAGTCGTGTCACGGGTATAGAGGTCCCTGATGTCAGCTGCAGGGCGTCAGAGACTCTTACGCACTTGCTGTCGGCTCGCCCGACATATGCAGTCTCGGCTTATATCCAAAGGCACGACGGAGCATTACGAGTGCTTTATTACCGTTTAAGGCACTCGTATGGGATAGACGAAACACCAGTGCTGCCTTACGCTACGGGGGATATTGAGTCCGTTGTGGGAAATGAGAAATGTCTAATTTATTGGAACTACTCTTTTCCCACCGTCAGGCAAATACAAGCCAACAAGCCTGACGTAGTCCTCCTCGAACATCAACTCAAGACAATGTTCGTCGTGGAGTTCTCGGCTCCCGCGGAGAACAACATTGTCTTGAAGGAGGAGGAAAAACGGACAAAATATCGAGATCTGCTCTTCGAACTCCGCAGACTGTATCCAGACCATGCTGTTAAGATAGTGGTACTGATTATAGGAGCCCTCGGTGGAACGAGACACACACTGCATTCGGAACTTAAGATCATATCGGCATGCCGAAATTCGGCGGAGGTCTTAGCCGGCAGAATGCAGAAGGCCGTCATTCTCGGTTCATTACGTCTGCTCAGGGCACGCGATTCCCCGACCCAGTAGTCACTTACCCCACGGGTGTGGGGAGTGGCTGCCGGTACTACCAGCTCCCCTCAGTGAGGGTGGGAGTCACAGAGAAGTGTGACTGGTTTTTAACAAAAAAAAAATAGTAATAATAATAATAATACCTTTATTGCCCAACAGGTTAAACCCAATAACAGAACAATTCTTTTGCATTTGTCACAAAACCATAAAAGTTGCTCATAATAATAAAGTTTGAGAAATCTAGAACTTACCAATAAATTATTGTTGATTTACATAAATTGTTCGAAATGACCTCCATCGGCATCAATACACATTTCGAACTAAGGACATACGCACTCCGTTCAACACATTTGGTAAATCAGAATCATTTTTTATGGTTTGTATGCACATTAAAATACGTTACTGCAATTGTTCTAAAGTGTCAATTGAATCAAGTAACCAAGTATTTAACGACTTAAACGGTAAGTCAAGAAGATAAAACTTAACTCTAAATACAGTGGCCCAAAATACAAAAAGAACAAAAGCAACATAGAAAAATAACAAACGGGTAGGTCGCATATACGCACTCAACCAAATAACGAAAAAAACTAAAATATTGCTTCAAAATAACACAATGGGCAGTACCTATCTGTACAAATATCAGAGTATCATGTGCGACCAGACGCGACGATATAAAGTCTTTCCCAATATTCTAGCATTTCTCAAACAATATTTTTAACATTTTTCGATATTTTTGTTTTTTTTTGCTTTTGCTTTTTGTTTGTCTGGTCGATCTCCACCACCAGTTTTTTTAATGACATGAAACTAATTGCACCCTGTATTAAAATGTTTCGTAAACATTGTAAAATGTGTCCATGTATTCAATGAAAAGGTTCATGGCATTCATGACTAATTCCTTGATATAATGAACATTTTGCATTGAATAATGTAAAATTATTCGTTAAGGATAAGATTTTGCAGAGTGAGAGGGAAATATGCGTTTATTTTCGGTTTAATATAAATATTTAAAAAATCATAAATGGTAGAATCTTTAAAATAGTTTCAGGTACTTCCCATTGCTCTAAGGAATACAACCATATACAGTTTTTATCATAAATTTTGCATACAGTTAAATGTCATAATTTAATAATCAAATTAGGAACTATTTTCAATGACAAACTAGAATATTCAAGTGCAACAGAAATTTACGATAAAAAAAATATATCTTATATTCGTTAGAACAATAGGAAGTATCGAAAATAGTTTTAAAGATTATACAATGTTTGGTTTTTTAAATATTTATAATAATAATAAACTGAAAATAAACAAATATTTCCCTCTGTCTGCAAAATCCTATCCTTAATACAATAAATGCCACTGCGTTGAATCAACGAAGGTAGTTATAAACTAATGAACACCTGTGCATTATATTAATAAATACAGGGTGTAACGCATCTTACCCGAAAAATTTTAACCATACATGCACCTTTAAATAAGAAGTCGACTTCTTAAAAAATTTAATAAAAGTCCAACACAGAAAAAGATACACATCGTTGAAGTTGCAAATTAATGGAAATGTTAAAATCACCTACTATTTAAAATTTAATTTTTTTTTTAATTTCCTTTATTTTTCAGTAAATTACCATTTTCATCAATTTGCAACTTTAACAATGTGTATCTTTTTCTGTATTTAATAAACTTTTGCCAATAATCGGCATTCGCTAAATACGAACGATATTTTTTTCAGTGCAATTAAGACGGGAAGACATGACACTATGAAAATCAGCTCTACAAAGATAAGGAAATGAGTCAACCAAAACAATATCTAGCTGCCGGTCTATAAAGTAGTAAATTATTAGAAATATCCCAGATAATTGATTGGAAATATGACTTGTCCTATATATTTGAATCCAGGCAATTTCCAAAGCATTTGTTCAAGTACACCATTAAAAAAACCCTTAAACAAGTTGTCATAACGCCTGCCTATTCAATTATGCTTGTGGATATCGACCTGTTTACTCAATGGCTCACTCTACATTATTTCCTATCTGTTTCCTTTTAATTAATGACTTGTATTATTTTGTGTAACATTAATCCTGTGCATAATTTCGCTCGTTCAAATTGCAGTTGAGTTGATACTTCAGTCGTGCTTTAACTGTAATTCAAGCAAGTCTCTTTAATTAGCGAACAGAAGTTGCAGTCGGGCGTGGTCGACTGTGAATATCTGTTTGATATTAACATTTTATCCGAATACGCTACAATTCACTGAAATACCTTATTTACATTTTAAAGCAAAATTGATTTATCACATATCTTGTCACTGCGCTTGGATTGTTTCAGAAGTTAGTAATCTGCATTCTCAGTTATTGTTGATGACTTTAAATAGTCGACCTTTGTAAAACATTTACTTCTGAACAACCTTTGCCATCTTACATAGATGGCATCGTTAGTGCCTAGTAGTCACATTCCACAGGAAAGTTATGGAGTATCGATTGAAGTGTTTGAATTTTAGTTATTTCTCTACCATGTGGCGCTGAAGAGCCTGGGAAGGCGAAACGCGTCTGTCACTGTTGAGAAATGAAAGGCTATACAATGAGCTTCAACCAGCTCTCCTGACATTTATAGTTCTATGTTTGCTGCACTATAAAGTGTAGAGTATAAACCAGACTGAAAAACGTCAGAACAAGTCTAGTGCGCCATCTATGGTTCGCTAGATTAACTATAAATACTAAATGGCAATATGCTGTTTGTGGTACTCAAAACTAATTTTTCATTTAGAAGATAGCACTGAAAAACGTTTTTAGATATATTATATTTGGCATTTTCATAGAATTACCGAAAGAAATATGGAAAAGCTTTTCCAACTTGCCTTTTCAAACAATAAAACAATGAAATAATCCACATGTGGTTCTTGGCAGTAATACAAATTAATTTAATCTCTTTCTCTTTGTAATTCGATGTACTGATCTCTACAATAGTGAGTTTTAATGAATTTTAAATGATCATATTGGTATACTCTTTTATGAAGAAAATCTTACCGGTGAAAGAATCTTGTTGAAAAATGTATAAAACTTCTCATAAAGAAAATTGCAGAATGATGGAGGCTTATATATTCCTGAGATAATTTTTCCGACAAAACGGAGCTCACGCTTATCATTGCAGAACGGTTACAGAATATTTAGATGGAACATACCACAATCAATGGATAGAGCGACGAGTAGTATCGAATCACCAGCAAAATCATCAGATCTTACTTTGTGGAATTACGTTTGTGGTGCCATTTAAAATATGTTGTACTTTGCCTTTGCGTCCAACCAGCTAGATCAAAGAATCACTGCAGAATATGCCCGCACAACTTCTCAAATGGTTTATAATGTTAAAGAGAGTATTAAAATCGATTGGATCATTGTCGGGAACAACATGATGGTTACTTTGAACATTTTATTTAAGTAAATTAATACTGTTCGTTCATATTCACTATTCAGGTCTCTGGATTATTAAGATACTTAAAAACTGTATTTTAAATAATATTATTAAGTTTAATTTGAGGCCTTAAAATTTTAGAAATGAGGAAGTTCGAATTGATAGATAATACTGCCAATCTGCCATTAATCTATTAAAACATTTCATAATTTTTTTGATTTAAAAATGATTCCAAATAAAAGTTTTTGTTGAGACATCCAGTATACAAAATATCCAAATATCACATATCATTAATGGATACGTAATGTATTGCAAAAGCAGCAATAACAATGCTAAATTATTGTTTTAAAAGGAAACGAAGTATATGATGTTCATTAAACTATAATTATGAACTACACGATATAATTGTGTGCTAAACAACGTCATTTAAAATTTACCCACAGCACATTTGCATTTTTTATAAACAATACCGTGAGAACACTAAATATTTATAAAGTTTAAAATGTTCACAAACTCAGGAAACATAAGGAACCCGTTTTTACTTTTGGCCACTTTGTGTCAAAAAATCCTTTTGAGTATTTGAATTTTCATATAAAATATAACTTGCCGACTCAGTGGTCTAGGTGTTTACCTGTTAGGCTTGAGTCTACGAAGTCTCGGATTCGAATCCTGATTAGGATATGGAAGTTTAGTGGCGATTTTGATGAGTTGTCGAGGCGATATTAGTGGGCTAGTTGCTGTTGTCTTTCCTGAGTCTCAGCTGCGGCAGATGACACTTTCGTAGGAATGATTGTTGTGTTGTCTTTGTGTGCGTGTTCTGGTTGAGTGATGGCAAGGAAAATTTTCTGGAGGTATATTGATGCTCCAGTGTTGTTTGGCGAGGGACCCGGGATAATTTTTGGAAAAAATACTACTTGAGTAAAATTTTTGAGATATTTATCTTGACAAGTTGATAATTGTTACATATATTTCAGAGGCGAAGCTAGGCTGCATAGGGCGACATGCATTTTGGGCCCTCTATAGACAGTAGTGATACGCAAAAAACAAGAGACATAAATTAAAAATAAAAATCAAAAAATATCTAATTTCAAAAATAAGTTTGCCACCGATTTAAAATTGATATTAGGTAATAAAGTACAGTTCCTTGCTATTTTACACTAATAGGTAGACACATAAACTGAATGAAATTTTATTTCTTACTTTTTAGAGGCGGTTCGATTTGTTTTTGTTTTTTTTAACCTTTTAATTTTAGTAGCTTCTATTATTTTTTTAACTTCTACATAGTGCAGGACATTATTGTGAAATTCTCTTTATGTTGGGCATCATGTGTTACCAGGAAAATAATACCTGTTGTTTGTGATTAATTAAAATTACCCGCGACTCCGACAAATAGATCGCTTTTGATTTTATACAGGGTGTTGCTACTTTCTTTATTAAAATGGGACTATAATTGCCATATTTCCGCTAATGATTAATTGTAGAGCGTGATATAACCACATTTTAAGATATTCTATTAAGCATACTTCGTGCCATATTTGCTTTAAATATTTGTATTAATAATGACAGTATAGAAAAATTTCGATATCATTTTGAAAATCACCTTTCTATATGAACTTTTTTCTTAAAATTGGCTAAGGAACTTAACTTTGAAATATGTAATGTACCTACTTAAGTGACACGCTGTATATGTTTTTTTCTAATAAGAGAATGATTATTAAACAGTAAACAACCTAATTATTACGTAAGCCCACACAGTGGAGTGGAGAGAAACAAAATTACAGAAATAACCCTTACAGGTTTATTTATATAAATAAGTAGAAATAAAAGCAAAATATCAAGAAACTTAAAGCATAAAAACATTCATTTTGTGACAAATTAAATTAGGACATAACTTTATCTGTGCAATTCTACCCCTTGCCATATATTTTTGGAGAGCTATTTTTTTATCTCAAACAATAAGTATCTGGGAGGGCTGTTTACTGCTTACGTCGCGTAGTTGTGTTTGTCGAAACAATTTCTTCTAGAATATTGCTACCTACCCTTCAGGTCGTAAATTCACGGAAATTAGATTTTTATATATCCAACATTGGCTTGTGGGGTAATAACCCTACATCTTGCTTAAACTTTCACTTTACGATGAGAATAGACAGGAGTATATGGAATATTTTTATTCTTTGTTTACAAAAAGTTTAAAAAGGTTTTCTGGAAATGGTAAATTATCACCTTTCATTCGATATTCGGAATTTGTAATTTGGCGACACGAGCGCAATGTCTTCGTTTGCTGTCACGATTATATGTTACAAAATAAACGCAGCTCTTCGAATATTCAAAAAAAATAAATAAAAATTGGACAATCGTCACAGGCGTATTAATTATTTTTTAGAAGAGAGTATTTCTACACCAGACGATTATTATAAATATGAAAGGCATTATGGACTATGTTTACTGTTATTCACCTTGGAAAAACAGTAAATGCACTGGAAATTCTGATGTTTGCGTTAATAGAAGATAGATAATACAAAAAAAAAGATAAGGATGAGGCTAGCTGCATTTTGAAAGACTAGAGCCTTTGATTGAGTGAATCACGAAAAGCTCCTGCAGAAGCTTAAGTGTTATTGGAATCAAAAATGCTTTATTTTTCAGGTTTTAATCAGCAATCTGAATTATATAGTACAATCATTGAATAACTAAGTTGATGAAGCCTCCTGTAAATTATGGTGAAGTTCCGCAAGGCTCGGTCTTGCCCAACTTCTCTTTTTACCATACAGTGCGGAGGTAAATAATCCCTTTCTTTTTTAAATTTTTAAACCAGGCAAGATAGAAACCTCAGTCAAAAACTGAGCCAAATGGTATCAGTCCTGTCAATGAATGGTTTCTAGAGGGAAATGCCGAGATCACAATTTTTGACCATGTTGTGTTTGGACTATTTAGGAGGTAAACATTCCAAAAGTCCCCAGACGTAGGAGGTGGGGAAGTGCAGGCGAGCACAAAGAAAGTCCAGGCTATATGCAAAATTAAAACTAACTAAATTTCCTAGAATAATGTTTCTATTAATTATATTCGTATCTGTTATGGTTCAGTAATGAATTGTATATCTTTTGACTGTATTCTGACTTTATTATAAATTTATTATAAATTGAAAAAAAAAATTAATAATCATCGTAGAAAAAAATTTCTTGTGCAGACATCTGTTTTCAGCAGGCTGAACTCAAATATCGAATAAAAAATGTCTTTGCGTCTGTAAGTGTGTGTGTGCGTGTATATGTATGTGTGCGTATAACGATACGATAACTTCTGTTAGATTGAAAATATTTAATTACAATTTGGAGTATATGCAAAACAGCATATTACAGTAATCCTTATTGAAATTGGGTCATATCTGTAATACATGGTGATAACCAGAGGCCTACAAACTTCATAATAATCTTATTAAAAATACTATGTTCCGTATTTTAGGATAACATTGATATATCATCTAATTTAAATAAAGTTGATTTGCCTAACATACACCCGGTATATTGCGGTTTATAAATCTTATACATCCTCTTATTTTTGTATGCTTAATCAAAAACCTTAGTAATATTTTACTCTGAAATTAAAATAAAACTTATTTTACGTAGTAGAGTTTGTAGGCCTCTGGTTATCACCGTGTATTACAGATATGACCCAATTTCAATAGGGATTATTGTACTATGCTGTTTTAGATATGTTCCAAATTGTAATTAAATATTTTAAGTCTAACAGAAGTTACCGTGTTTACAAGAAACGGTATACACGCACACACACACTTACAGACGCAAAGACATTTTTTATTCGATATTTGAATTCAGTCTGCTGTGAAACGGATATCTGTACAAGAAATTTTTTCTACGATGATTATTAATTTTTTTTTTCAATTTATAATAAATTTATAATAAAGTTAGAATACAGTCAAAAGATATACAATTTATTACTGAACCATAACAGATACGAAAAAAATTAATAGAAACATTATTGTAGAAAATTTAGTCAACTTTAATTTTGCATATAACAAAAACCGGGACCTTCTTCGTGCCCCCTGCAGCCCTCCCCACCTCCTACGTTCGGAGACTTTTGATATGTTTACCTCCTAAATAGTCCAAACACAGCTCTCAAGTCAAAAATTGTCATCTCGGCATTTCCCTCTAGACCCCATTATGCTATATCGAGTTTACTGCTTCTTAACGTACAATTGCAGCATGTATGTGCAGAGATGATGTTGGGCGCACTGAAATAGCAAATAAGGTCATGTGACATATTATTTGAAAGGTCTTTAAATTTTTTATTCAACAAGCTTTCATTTTTCAAATCCATCGTTTCGTTGTGGAGTTATGACAAAAAATAGCACAATAAATAACAATAAAGCCAGCAAAATACCTTACATAAAAATCAGTCATGTGTGCGGAGAGCTTATTTCAAATATTTTCATTGAAGAAGAAACAATATTGATGTCAGGCCACATAATTTTTCGTCTATGTTGCTATTACTTTTTTTTACTTGGAAAAAAATATCGAACCGCCTTTAAAAAAAAAAGGTCACTAAAAATTGTTGTCTTTACTTATCCGTATGTGAGCGTAACATTGGGACAACAATACACATATTAAATATTCTCAATTCTGTTATATTTTATATTGTTACGTGTTTCCACCCTTAGGAAACCACCCTCGCAAATTCCGTGGGTTCCAAAAATTATAACAAGAGATGTCCACTAACACACTTTATTAAATATTTACTGGATACTTCACAATACTATTATTAATTTAAATACACTTTACTGACTAAAATCACAATGTTTATCACTTTGTTTATCTTTGAAGTCTTAACCTCACTTTCTATACTTTTTGAACTTTTTGAACTACTCGCTGAGAATGCGGTCGGTCTTTTATACCTAAAAATGACAGATTTCGATTTTTCTGTGATGACGCCACCATTCTCTAGATAATTCCAGATGTCACCAGAACTAACTTCTGGTAGGTTTCTCGAGTAGGTGCAAATACTACTACTTTTTAGTAACCAACATAACCTTAAATTTTAAGGGGTTGCAACATATTACAGTGCCCCCTCCTTAAGCCTGAACGTCCCGGTCAGGCAATTCAGCCTCTTTCACATACTTCGCCAGTCTATCCAAGTGTACGATCTTCATCTTGAACTTTTTGTTTCGTTGAATACGATAGACGACATCATTAATTCGGGTAATAACAGTATACGGTCCATCCCAAGGAGGTTGAAGTTTCGGGGATCTCCATTCCTTCCGCTGTGGGTTGTACAGCCAAACCAGTTCCCCCACCTTGAATCCCCCTGTACTGGCATTCTGATCATAACGAGCCTTCAAGCGGTTACTAGTTCTGTTCATCTGCTCTCGATCATTCTTCGGCTGTTCTCGGCTTCCATTTCTGTAGTTGCTCATCGGAAATGGTTCTCCACGGGCAGCACAATTTTTACACTTGCGACACCAGGCCTCCACATCCTGGCGACTATTAACCCAATAGAACTGTTCCCGTGCTCTACTCAATGTCTTGTTTATGCCGAAGTGTCTGCTGGATGTTTCATTATGTGCTTCCTGGAGTACTTCTGGGAATCACTAGACGCATGGCAACCTGCTTCCCATCTGGGCTTTCCCATGCTCTCCTCAAAAGCCCATCTACGACCATAAGTGAATCCCATTGTGACCATAAAGCCTTCAGCCCCACTTCTTTGTTGGAAACATCCTTCCATGTTGGACGCGTTCCCTCTTCTTTTGCTCTCAACATGGGTCCGATTTCTACATCACGCAATTGCTCTTGCCTCAGAGTTTTCTTTGACCAACTCTCTGGAAGATCGACCTTGACAGTGTTGACTTCAAGCATGTTCGACAATCTTTCCACCTGAGGGTAGCGCTTGCAATCTTCTTTATCTGGTTTTCTGGATAATGCAGGAGTCTTGACTGCCTGCGTTGTCAACAGCCTGGTTTTCTCGCATTGGTCGTTCACTTTTGACAAAATAAATTGTTCGTTCCCAATCCTTAAGACTCGCTTTCCTACGTCAACAATAAATCCATACTGTTCCATAATGTCCAGTCCCAAAATGAAGTCATCCGTAATGTCAGCCACGATGACCCTGTGGTCGAACCTTAATTGTCCAATCTGCAAACCCAGGTCTACTTCTCCATGAACCTTAGCCCTGTCCCCCGTAGCTGTCCGGACGATCACTTCTTCATTTTGCCTCTTGGTAATCTTTATGCCCGATATAAATCCTGGCCGTACTATTGATGACGTAGTACCTGTGTCGATGGTAAATAAACATTTTCTTCCGTTCACATATCCATGCAACAACAGACTGCTTGCGATTCTTCGAAGCTGGGAAATCTTTATTGCTCTGGGGTCACTGCATTCCCTAGCCAGAACAACCCCCTTGGTACTGTTTTCCTGCTTCTCTTCAAGATTCACAGCATTTACTCGACTCTCCGAATTCTGCTGTCGACAGTCTCGCTTCATGTGTCCTACCTTGCCGCAGTTGTAACATTTAATACCTCCACTCAGCTTTCCTTTATTTTGTTGTTTTCTCTGCTCCCTAAGATCATCCACTTTGTTCAATAATTTGGTAAACATTTTCTGCATCTCCGTCAACATAGGGTTCTGGTTCATTTCTGGTTGCGATTCTTCGAGAGTCACAGCTCGCACTCTCGACCTTGGAGTATCTCTGTAGGCGGCTTCTACTTCAAGTGCACGCACCAAAGCTTCGCTACTACTTTGGTGTCTTGTCAGCCTCAGAACTCGCCTAACCTCTTCGTCCCTTATACCATCTAAAAAGGCCCCTACGGCTAATTGTTCCTGGAATTCTTTAGGTGCACTCGGATACGCCAGGTGTGCCAGTCTCTCTATCGCAGCTTCAAATTCTTGTAAACTTTCCCCAGCTTTTTGCATCCGGGATTTCAGCTGAGTCTGGTATAATTGGGCAAGGTGTTGATCGCCATACCTCAAGTCTAATGCAGCTTCCAAGACTTTAAAGTCCCTTTGTTTCTCCACCGGGATAGTCTGAAGTAATTCTGAGGCCTGGCCCCTTAACGCCAGAACTAATGCCATGGCCTTTTCCTCGTTATCCCAGTTGTTCGCACATGCTGCTGCCTCAAACTGCCTCTTGTACGTCGTCCAGGAACTTTGGCCGTCAAAAGAAGGAGGTTTTAGTCGCTGACCTGATGATACCACCTGCTGGCTTCCTCTATCTCTCAACTGTCGTTTAAGCCGGTCTATTTCTCCTTTGACTTCTTCTTCGAACTTGTTTACTTTTTCTTTAACTTCATTTACCTCCCCTTTGACTTCGCTTACTTCCTCCTTGATTTCACTCTTTAGTTCTTCATTGGCAGAAATGATTGCGTCCTGTTGTGTTTTTATTTGATCGCTCAGAATTTTCCTTAATTCTTCCTGGCGTTTTTCTTGTTCTTCTTTTTCTTCTTGGCGTCTTATTTCCAGATTTTCCATCATTTTCTTTAATTCGTCTCTCTCTTCTTGACGTCTTCTTTCTTGCTCTTCTTTTTCTTCTCGACGTCGCTTTTCTTGTTCTTCCTTCTCCTCTTGACGTCGCTTTTCTTGTTCTTCCTTCTCCTCTTGACGTCGCTTTTCTTGTTCTTCCTTCTCCTCTTGACGTCGTCTTTCTTCCTCTTGACGTCTTCCTTCTTCATCCTCTTTTCCTTTCTGACGTCTTATTTCCTGATTTTCCATAATTTTCTTTAATTCGTCCCTTTCTTCTTGACGCCGTTTTTCCTCCTCTTGGCATCTTCTTTCTTGCTGTTCTTTTTCTTCCTGACGTTTTTTCTCCTGTTCTTCTTTGTCTTCCTGCCGTTGCTGCGCCATCATTTTTTGGAATTGTTCGAATAAGTCCTGTATTTGTTTATCGGATGCCATACTTCTTGTTGTTACGGGCATACGATGAAATTAAAATAAAATAAATTTAACTGTCACGTCAATATCGGTAATGGAACTTTCTAGACAAATCTCGAAATAGCACGAAAAAGTCTTATCCAGAGTCTTTTGTCACTATCCAGTTCAGAGAATTTAATAATCTCCACTAATGTCCAAATAGAAAAGTTCTAGAAATTTTCACGCACTAAATGAGTCTTTTTCAGTGTCTCTATCACTTCTCAGTTCAAAGGATTTAATTATCACACTAATGTCCTAATAAAATGTTCTACAATGTCTCAAAAATGCACTTAACACTATTTTCCTGTTCGAAAATAATCCTCGAACAAATGTCCAGTAAATGAGTCCTCCGTGTTACCACTAAACCTCGAGAATACTTCTCGAACACTCCAGCACAACTTCAGAGCTCCTCTTGTCATAAAATTCCGCTTTCTGACACCAATTGTTACGTGTTTCCACCCTTAGGAAACCACCCTCGCAAATTCCGTGGGTTCCAAAAATTATAACAAGAGATGTCCACTAACACACTTTATTAAATATTTACTGGATACTTCACAATACTATTATTAATTTAAATACACTTTACTGACTAAAATCACAATGTTTATCACTTTGTTTATCTTTGAAGTCTTAACCTCACTTTCTATACTTTTTGAACTTTTTGAACTACTCGCTGAGAATGCGGTCGGTCTTTTATACCTAAAAATGACAGATCTCGATTTTTCTGTGATGACGCCACCATTCTCTAGATAATTCCAGATGTCACCAGAACTAACTTCTGGTAGGTTTCTCGAGTAGGTGCAAATACTACTACTTTTTAGTAACCAACATAACCTTCAATTTTAAGGGGTTGCAACATATTACAATATATATTCTGATTCTGATGAACGTAATGATCTCACCTCTCACCTCTTACATAAAAATATAAAAATAAAGAAGTACTACCACTTACTCATATTTTCAAACATACACTCCCGTCTTATGTTGACGGGTTTAGCCTAGTAAACTTTTGATATTTTTCAAAATAAAAATACAATGCTGAATAATGGGAGTACTGATAGACAAAGTACCTGTGTCAAGAGTGTTTCTGTGACTATGTCTATGTCAAAAACTTTGGAAGGACGATTGCTTTGGTAAAAAACCGCTGCCCAAGGAATCACTACTTTCACATCCAGATTTTCTATCAAAGTCTCTCACAACGAAAAAAAAATTGATACTGTATTTCGCCTCTACTGCGTGGAAATAATTGTTTATGGAACTTAAATAATATAATATTTAAAATCGTCGGCACCAAAAACCCATGAATCGATATGCCACATCGGTAAGGGGGCTGGGGTAGGGGGGTGGTAGTGGAGGTGGGAAGTCTGGGAAGTAAAAAAAAGGCCTTTGGTTCTTGTACACTTACTACAATTTAATTTTTTCACCCCCTTTAATGATGGGATGGGGGTGGCTAATGCAAAAAAATTTTTTAGACCTTAGCTTCTCTTACACAGGGTGACAGTCGGGAACCGGATGTTTTTGGAACGCATAGTACGGAGCTTAGCGCGGTTGAAGGAGGGCAAATGCGATGTTACTATAGTTTGTATCGTCGATAATCCAGCGATATAAAAAAGCTCGCAAAAAAACGTAAAGGGTACCGATCATGTATCAGTTTCAGTCTATTTACATAAAGGGTTATAAAAGTGTTCCGCTTATTTATTATCATCACAAAAAAATGATCAAATATATCCTGACAAGAATGTAGGCCACTCCCACTGAATACAATTGGTTGAAATTTTCTCTACCAGAATTATGACAGGTTGGAATAAAGTATGTGATCAACGTGGACCAGAGGGCGGTACATTAACTAGAAGCGGTCGGTGCCGTTTATGCTTTTTTGTGAGCTTTTTTATATCACTGAATTATATGTGAAATACACGATAGGGGTCTAGAGACGATCCAGCCAACCGTCCTTCTCGGTACACTTTGAAAATTGCTATAACAACTCTCGTAAAAGTGAACTGGTCTGCTGGAATTCCAGGTCTTCAAAGCGTGCCGACAATCGAGCAGACCACTTCAATCCAGCAGACCAGCTCACTTTTACGAGTTCGCATGGCAATCTTCAAAGTGTACCGAGAAGGTCGGTTGGTCTGCTCCCTGCCGCTGGGTCGTGTGTAGATACCTTATACCTTTGTAATGTTGTGCCATTTCAGTAACAATGGAGCAGTGGACAGTAGAGCGTCAAATGTTTGCACACAATACGTTTATCAGAAATAACGAGTCAGTGATAAATACACAGCGGCTTTTTCGCATTCACTTTAATATTGGTCGACGCGGAGCTGTTCCGTCTAGCAACACCATCATAAGATGGGTCAATAATTTGAGAACAACTGGCAGTATAATGAAGAAAAAGTCACAAGGCCCACAACGTACCGTAAGAACCTCTGAAAAATAGGGCGAGTGAGAGGCGCTCACCAGAAGTCCTTCACGGTCCACCCGAGAACATGCAATTGAGTTGAACATGAATCGGGAATCGGTTAGGAAAACCTTGCATAAGGATTTAAAATTCTTACTGACCATAGATTGTTCAGATATTGAAGGAAAGAGATTTTGAAACTCGTGAGGATTTCGCTACGAGAATGCAAGTGATTTTGGAAGACAATTTTGGTCTGCAGCTTCTAATGAGCGACGAAGCTCATTTTCATTTAGATGGAGAAGTTAATAAACAGAACTTCAGGTACTGGGCTCGTGGGCTCCTGAAAATCCACGAAATATCCATCAAGGACCTCTTCATTCTGAAAAAGTCACAGTGTGGTGTGCCATTGGCCCTACTTGAATTATTGGTCCCTATATTTTTGAAGAGGCAGGGCATACCATTACCATTAATTCTAACCGCTACGTTCATGTGATCCAAAATTTTGTTATGCCAGAACTACGCAGAAAATGGATAAATCCAAGGAATGTGTGGTTTCAGCAAGACGATACCACGGCACATACTGTCTACGCTTCAATGGATGTTGTCCACAACATGTTCCTAGGAAAACTAATTTCATGAAGAGGGTCGAAAACTGCATCCAACGCGACGGACAATATCTCGATGACATTATCTTCCATACTTGATACACATCGTAAATGGCATTATGTAAGCTTCATTCTGGTGTTAATAAAACCTTATTATGTTGCAAATTGGACGGACTCTTACTTGCTTGATTTACCTATTTAATCTCATTAACCCCAATTTACTCCCCAACTCTTCAACGGAATAAGATTAAAACATAATCTAGTTCCAGATCTCATTAAAATATCTACTGTACCAAAGGACCCTGCACTTTTTAAAGGTATTTTGGTGATCAATAGATTTTTCTAATTTTTTTTATATGATAACTCTTGAAGTATTTTTACAAACCCTGCAAAAGCACAATCATATGGGGTTCATAGTTTAGACATGAGAGGGCGTTGAAGTTGTCTTTGTAAGTGTTATATTTGATTCCATTCCGGTAACCGTTGAAGCAAAACTTACCGGGAACGATACGTGTATGAGTACATGTCATTTAAATCGGGGGTACGGCGTATAAGTGTATCTGGATACATACCTATGTGTGAATTAATAAAAGGCATAATGACATATTTTTGCCACATATGTACAGCGTGATTCATTTTTAGCATATACAGGATGATGCAGTTACATCCATTCGTCAGTGGTGGATCTAAGGTAAAAGGCCCAGGTGGCAAACGCTTTGAAGGCCCCATTTTTTCGGATGATAACCTATATAATCTAACTTACATCGCACGCAAGCGACGGATGCATTGTCTTTTATGAGGGCCCTGAGGGCTCTTTCGCACAGGGGCCCAGGTAGCATTTGCTCATTGGCCGCCCTGTTAGATCCGCCACTGCCATTCCAAATAAATTGAGAAAGAGACATAATAACGCAATCATTTTTTAGGAGAGGTAGTACACATTAACAATAAAACTATAGCAAATATGGTAGTAGTATATACATATCATAATTAAAACAATACTTGCGCATTAAATACTGCTTAATAAATACTAGGCATACTATCAGGTTCAAAAAAGGCATAACCCCAGTGTCCTAGCTCCGATTTACAGCTGCAGTACACCGCAGTTATTGGTTCTTCTGGAGGAATATTTTCTATTCCATCTCCTTCCATTCTATTAAATTCAATAAATAAATTATGCTTATCGGCTTGGGTAAAACGAGAATATAATCTGTCTTGTATCAGGTTTGGTTGCATCTTTTTTACTTGAAAACTTCTAACCCTTGTCGGTTTCGAACATATTACATGTATCCAGGCGCCAAAAACACTGGGTAGATTCCGAAGGCTTTATCTCTAAGATAATCGAGCGACAGGTGAGGAAAGTTTAGGTCGCATGCTTCTATGTCCATCCACGGTCCACCACCTTGCCTAAAGCTCAGTTCGTCCCTTTCAATTCTTCACAAAAGTTGATTTTCTGTTTGAGCCAATCTCAACATGGCATCAGCGACCTATTGTGGTTTGCTTCTGCTATCGTGAATTGTCTTTAATTCCGCGGAAGAAATTCTGACATTTCATGAAGTAAACCCAAATCTTGCAGAAAGGCAGAAGCATCCCTGTCCGTTGTTAAGATATCTCTATTTCGTTTCTCATGCCATGCATTAGAATGTTTGCGTCATTGTTGTCCGTGTCGGCAGAGTAAGGTCCATAGACGTCCAAAATGAAACCACTTGGGGCAACTAAGAGTCCTGCTTTAAGTAAGGTATACTTTTTATGCATTGAGTACGACTGTCTAGCAACACGAAAATTAGAGCTTTTGGACACTTTTAAATACGTACAATCTTCGTAAAGTATCTCGCACGATTTCGGGGTCGGGGTTATAAAACCGATTGGCGAATTTATTTGGTTTACGAATGGATGTAACTGCATCATCCTGTATATGCTAAAAATGAATCACTTTCCTTTTTATTAATTCAGACATAGGCATGTATCCAGATACTTATGCGCGTTACCCCCGATTCTGATGCGAAATTTGCAATTTACGTCATTTTCGGTACAAACGGATGCGACACAATAATCGTTTTATGATATAAATGACATGTACTTATACATCGTTCCCGGTGAATTTTACTTCAACGGTTTTACCGGAATGGAAGCAAATATAAAACTTACAAAGACAACTTCAACGCCCTCTCCTGTGTAAACTATGAACCCCATATGATTGTGATTTTGCAGGGTTGGTAAATATACTTCAAAAATTAACATATAAAAAAATCAGAAAAATCTATTGATCACCAAAAATACCTTTAAAAAGTGCAGGGTCCTTTAAACTAAATATCTTAAACGGTTCCAGAGTAATCGTGCGTACAAAAAAAGTTACACACAGACAGACCAGACAGATAGACCAGACCGACAGACAGACAGACAGACAGATATTCTGTTTTTGCTCAAATTCAAAATCTCGATATTTCATGACATTCTAAGCCTGTTTGACCAATAAACATTTTCAATTTTTTTTGCGTTATTATATACTTCTACAGGATGTGGAAGTAATATCTTATGCCATAAAATGTCCTAATGTTTTCCCTCTAGAAAGGTAAGGACTAAATTTGAAAATTTGTTAGTGGTTGTCAACCATTGTAGCGCCGTTTGGTCCTGGTAATTCTTAGTGAGAAAAATTAATAGACATACACATATAACACAAAAAATAAGAAATTTATTTTAAGGAAATCTTACATAAAATAGTGTCGCTGGCTCCCGTACTACGTATATTTTATATCCAATTCATCATGTGGATTAAATCTGTTAGATGTATGTGCACCAAATATCAAATGAATTGACAAATAAACAGCGAAGAGCAAAATTCAGCCCGTCCAAACCGTTATTATGTGAGATATACTTGCCGCATCAAATCAACGTGAGAAGAAACTGAAACGAGTCCGTGGGCCGAGTTTTTGTTGCTCGAATCAGTATTCGCTGTTCCTGAACAAAATACGGATTTGAGTTGAACAAATTCAGGAGCAACGAACTTGCTCTTGGCATTGATGCCACAACGGAACGGGAAACGGGGCTGACGAGAGAGGATTTGTTGCCTGCCGGACAGCTTACGTTAATTTATTTCAGGTTTTGTTTTCAGCTTACGTTTACGAACTTATATTTCCTTTGTCCGCCATTTAGTTTATTTGTTTTCAAATGTGCATGTTTTTATACGAATTTATTAATTAGTGTTACCTCATAGTCTGTGAGTTCTATGTTTTTTTGAAAACGGTCATCACAATCTAAGTAATAATGTTTTATAAACCAACTTCAAAAAATTTAAAAAAGAAGGAATTTCTCAATTCTCAATTATATACCTACATGGTATCGCATTTAAAACTCCAGGAACCATTTTCTCGACAAATGAACTTTCGTAAAAGGTATTCACTAGAATATATAAATGACAATTTTGAGTAAAAACGGTCATTTTACAAATTGAGGTATAGATGGTGTTGCGATGCAAAAAAATTTAGATCTCAAGAATCTTGAAAGGAGATGATTGTGATAGGGTATTTAGTGCAGTTGAATTTTTTTGGCAACAACATTCCACCTAAAATTTTATCGTTAATTCATATGTATTATGACCTTTCGCGGATTTTCAACTTATCTGCTTAATATATCTTGTACTTGAATTTCAAAAATACTAGCTTGTTTGAAATAAACTTCATAAAATATTCAATATCTTTTCTATCTCTTCTTTTCTACTACTAATACTAATCTGATCAACCTGTTTACCACCATTAATAGCATCAGATAACTATTCTGTTAAAAAGAATATGTTGGTAACTGTAGATCGACCTTTATAAAAACTCTGTTTGTTTTTAATTCTGATGTTTGATGTTTTAAATTTCCAAATATATGTACATACAATGACATTTCGAGGATTTTAGCTAAGTTATTCAAAATTGCAATGGGCTGGTAGTTAGTTATTAAAGTTCTATTCTCTTTTTTAAAAACGGGTATGGTTTTACACCATTTCCAACATTGTGGAAATATTAATTTTTGAAGAAAGAGATTGAAAAGTATATATAGTAGTTTGGCTAACTCTGGGGCATAGGCACATACTACGAAAAGTGAAATATTGTCAGAACTACTGGCAAGCTTTGGTTTTAACTTTATCTTCTGTAAAATTATGAATATTTAGACAAGAATTATTAAATACGTTATTATGCTCATTATCAGCATTACATTGTTCCGGAGAGGAATACGATTATTGAAAATATTCACCAAGTGAGTTACTGATTATTTGAGGATCAGATATAATATCATCGTTATAATTAATATTTTTGGGAAAATCGGAGAGATTTCTTTTAAAGTTAACGTATCTCCAGAACGACCGAAGATTTTGTGTAATATTTTCTTGTAAATGTTTCTTGTAATTTCTGTGCGCATTATCTATATCGGATATTATTTTATGCCTAAGTCTCAAAATTTTGTAAATATTCTTTAGATTTATACAGCCGCCATGCTTTGTCCTCTTCTCTTAATTTCTTGTACATTTGAAAAAATATTGCAATTGTGGCAGCCATATTAAATTCACTATTTCGAATTCTTAACTTTTAACATCATATTGAATATGGAGTAACTGATATTCAATATGATGTTCAGAAAATTAAAAAATCCGAAAATTATCTAAAAGTAAACTACGTTCAATTTTAATGATATGAAAAATTGTCACAAGAAAAGTTGTTTAGATTAGTATGTCAGGATTCCAATTTGTGGATAAATCTGCCTAATTCGTTTTTTTTAAAATTTGTTTTAGTTTTCCTAATAATTTTTAAAAATAATTAGCTATCTTATTTAATAATTTTTGTAAGAAGAAAATAATTTTTATTTTACCGTAAGTTTTACCGCCGAAAATTTCTTGAAAAAGTCGAATTAGGCAGATTAATCCACAAATTAGAATTCTCACATAAATTTTAATTCCAAACAACTTTTCTTAGTGACAGTTTTTCATATCGTTAAAATTGAACGTAGTTTACTCTTATTTAATTTTCAGATTTTTTAATTTTCTGAACACGTGACATGTTAACATACTCCATAACAATCATATTTTAACAAAAGCAAAACTTTTTATGTAGAATAAATTTTCCGCGTAAAATGAGAAATAAAACTGTTTACCCTCCTGTCCACTTTAACTGTGGACGTGCTGTACAGGGTGACCAAATTAGATGGGATTTGAGGTTTTCACTAAAACTATGACAGATGGACAAAAACCAATATAGGCATCCTCAGCTCGATTTTCGAAAAACAAACAATTGAGCAAACCGCTATCGTCTATCTTTTTCGACTACCGAGCTACAGAGCGTTTTTGGAAAATTGGCATTTTTGGATGACTTCTATATCTCACTTTTTTGAATCCGTTGCTGATAAGAAGAAAATTATGCATGCCTCAGTTTTCGAGATATAGGTAGAGATAACTTGGTGGTTTTTTAAATAGAACACTCTGTAAATTATTTCATTATTGGATCACAACTTAAATTAGCTATCCAACGATATAACATCTGTCATATTTATCTGTATAAAAAAAATATTATATATAGAGAACGTTTATAGCGACACTCGCTCACTACCAAGTCAGGAGTTTTCTGGAAACGAGAAAACAAATGAAAAGAAAAACAACAAGAAAACAAAATATATATTTAACAAATCAAATAAAATAACATTTTATAATATTTGGAATATACATCTATTTCCCACGAAATTGGTGACCCCGAACGAAGAATTACAAGTATTAAGGCCCCTATAAATTGATGACCCCGAACGAAGAACTACAAGTATTAAGGTCCCTATAAATTGATGACTCCGAACGAAGAACTATAAATATCAAATAAATTAAAAGCAAAAATATACCTATACTCATGCTCGCTGTGAAAAGTTTTTAAAACCACAAATTTAAGAAAACTAAACAAAACCAATAAAAGGAAGTCAGAAATTATTACTATTATTACAATACAAATTTAGTTTACGATGGTCAGAGATGGTCAGATGCTACCCTTTTAATTAGAAAAATATGCACAGGATTGGCTGATATTAATTTTTACTTTTGGATTATCAAATCAAATTATCAAATTTCATTCCATCCCCATTGAAGTTGAAGGAAATATTACTTTTAAATTGCTGTCATTTACTGGTAAGTGAGTTAGCTTACATTTTCCTCGTTACTAGAGAGAACAGTCGGACAGTCAATCAGTCAATTATCAATCTAGCAATTATGCCCATACAACTTTCAGATGGTCTTTCAGTTGAACATTTAAATCTCCCTCCAAGTTACTATGTCACATCTATCAAGCTACCCGCGTTTTGGAAATCAAAACCTGAAATTTGGATTACCCAAATCGAGTCGCAGTTTTCAGTCGCGAAAATTGTCAATGACAAAAAGAAGTATGACCAGGTTATAGCTAATTTACCATTAGATGTGATAGATAATATTTATGATTTAATAGCTAAGCCCCCTTGAACAGATTTATGCATGAATTTAAAAGCTATTTTAATTTCACGTCTGACATCGAGCGAGGAGAAACGCCTTAGTGACTTGCTCTCAGGTTCTCAGATGGGTGATTTGAAACCTTCAGATTTCTATAGATCCATGTTGAATATGGTTGGAGGTTTCAGCATGGTTAGTCAAGATTTATTGGTTAAATTATGGAAAAGGCGTTTGCCTCAAACTGTTAGTAGTACTATTACAGCTTCAGGAAAAACTGACACTAAAAAGATACTCGCACTTCTTTTTTAAAACAAGATATTTTACCACTTCAACTTAAAAATTATCCCTTCCTTAATGTTAACTTTGACCTAAAGTTGCTTAGTGAAGCTCAGTAAAAAGATTCAAATCTCAACTATTTATTGTCAGATAAATCATCACTAGTTAAAACCAATTTCATTTTAAAAAAGATACAAATTCCAGATTCAAATGAATTTATTTGGTGTGTTATGTTGGTAAGTTTTTCGTACAGAAGTTCGACCTTTTGTTCCACTTGTTTACAAACGAACGATATTCGATATTTTTCACAACTTGTCTCATCCTGGCATTAAAGCCACTAGACTGTTGATTTCTAATAATTATTCTTGGCGAAAATGAACACCGATTGCAATTTATGGTCAAAATCGTGCATTAACTGTCAAACTGTCAAAGTCAGTCGCCACACGAGAAGTCCCCTTGGTAACTTCGTAATCCCAAAAAACAGATTCGATCACATCCACATAGATTTGGTAGGACCATTACCTCCATCCAAAGGTAACTCTTAAATTCTTACGATGATTGAACGATTCACTAGATGGCCGGAAGCACACCCTCTTCATGATATCACGGCAGAAACAGTTGCGCGTACCTTATTTCAAAATTTTGTTTGTCGATTCGGTGTACCCTTGACGGTTACGACGGACCAGGGAGTACAATTCGGGTCAAGATTATTTAATGAATTTTCAAAATTCTTAGGCTTTCATAGGATACGTACAACTGCATACCACCCTCAATCGAATTCTTTAATAGAAAGATTTCATCGCCCACTTAAAACTTCCTTGTTGACTAGAGCCAATACATCGCATTGGACAAATGAACTACCCATCATTTTATTAGCATTTAGGACGACTCCCAAGGAAGATCTGCAATGTTTACCTGCTGAACTTATATATAGTCAAACCCTTCGTTTACCTGGCGAATTTTTCGTTGAATCGTATAATTCTCCAGATATCTCTAATTTCATTGACAAATTACGCATTTACTTTAATAATTTAAAATTTGTTCCTCCAATTTCTCACGTCAGTTACAAAACATTTGTTAGTTCAGACCTTTCCTCTTGTGATTTTATTTTTGTTCGCAAGGAACGGTTTAAATGTTCGTTTACTCCTTTATATGAAGGACCCTTTAAAGTTTTATCACGTACAGATAAGTTATTTACCTTTAATAAAGGAAACAAAGTCATAACTGTCAATATTGATGGGGTTAAACCAGCTTTTGTGTTAGTTGACAGATGTGACATTTTGCCTACCCCGATTAAAAAAGTGCGTTTCGCGATCGACTCGTTGGTTGATTGACTGTTCTCTTTTTTAACGAGGGGGTGTATACAGCGACACTCGCTTACTACCAAGTCAGAAGTCTTACTACCAAGCCAGGAGTTTTCTGGAAACGAGAAAACAAATGAAAAGAAAACCAACAAGAAAACAAAATATATATTTAACAAATCAAACAAAATAACATGTTATAATATTTGGAATATATATTTCCCACGAAATTTTTATTTTATTATAGCCACGGCTATAACGTTCTAATAACGTAAAGGAATTGGAAAATAAAACATTAGCTGCGTTTCGGCCAATAACTCCAGTCAAGATTGGAAATGCAACAAATGCAGTAAGGAGAAGGTGTCAAAAATGCATAGATGTCAATGGAAGACAATTCGAACATTCATTGTAGTTTAGTTTCTTCTATTTTTCGCAAAATTATTTTATATCAAGTGCTGTTGTTGTTAATAGTTTTTCACGGCCTCCTCAAATATATATTAAATTTTTCGAAAATTAACCACTTTCTCTAGAGATAAATATGACATATGATATATTTTTCGATAGCTAATTTATGTTGCAATCGAATAATGAGATAATTTACAGGGTGTTCCATTTAAAAAAACAATAGTTATGTCTATATTTCGAAAACTGAAGCATGCATAATTTTCTTCTTATCAGCAAAGTGCTATAAGAATGTTGTTATTATACTCTTTGCAAGAACGAAGAGAAGAACGAAGTATTTGATCGGCACATTTCTAAAATCGTAAATATCGCTCGTAGAGAAAAAAATTTCATATCATTGTGTTACTGAACGAATTCTGAACAACTTTCAAAATGTCCGTCTATCCGTCCGTCCGTCTGTGCGTCCGTCCGTCCGTCCGTCACGTATCTTGTAAGCATGATAACTTAAGAAAGAAAAGTCCGATTGTATTGAAATTTGGAAAGTAAGTTAGTGTTAGCTAGAGGAAGAAAATCAATCAGTAAATAAGAAAGTTATTAATCATTTAAAAAATATATTTTCATAAATTTTGTCGCTTGCACTTAAATAGAAACCTTGCGAAATGTTATCTCTATCATATATTTTATGTTTATGCATTTTACTAATACATATTTTATAAAAATATATCTAATGAGTTTGAAATATGTATGATTGTCGAAAGATATATATCAGAGACAATAAATTTTCATAGCAATATGTGGTGCAGTGGCTAAAGTTGCAATCCAAAGGTCCCGTGTTCGATTCCTACACAGGTTGGATATTTTTTTTTCATTTTTTTTTTCATATAATTTTTTTCACAACAAAGATGGTATCAAAATTTAGGATGTCCAAAAACTAACATTATTTACAAGAAAACTGCAAAGAATATCTTATAGAATGTGTAACAATTATATAAAAAGCTCAGTAAATTGGCGAAGAGTACGTTTTTAGCTTGCTCGATTTTCGATTCGACACTTAGTAATTGAGATATAGAGATCATCCAAAGATGCCAATTTTCCAAAAACGTTCTGTAACTCGGTAGTCGAAAAAGATAAACGATCGCGGTTTACGCCATTGTTTGTTTCTCGAAAATCGAGCTCAAACACCTATATTGGTTTTTGTCGATCTGCCACAGTTTTAGAGAAAACCTCAAATCCCATCTAATTTGGTCCATCCTGTATATACGAATCGAATTGAGAACATTTTCCTTTTTAAATTTTTTTGAAGACCGCTGACAGACCATAAATAATATTTAGACGCCTGAATACGGAATTACGCATGCAAAATTATACATCCTACATATTTACTAACCAACAAGTGTTTGATTACTATTTAGCAACGTCTCGAATTATAATGTAAGTAGGTTCTTATTTGTAAAACAAATTATATACTTCAGTTCCTCCCATATGAAATCATTCGCATCAATATTATAATGGCTTAGAATGTTTATGTTTGGAAAGTTAATGGGGCCATTGCTATTTCTAAAATAACTCATGTTCTAAAATTATTCAAGTGCAGTGTTTTTTATAATTTTTGTATTGACTAAATTTTGAAATTATATATTATTATTATCGTTTGACTTGAAGTATGTGCCATGTAAAATCCGAAAACAATTATTTAAAATATATATTCACGGAATTATTATAAACAGATAGTGTTCAATTTCTAGCACGAGGTCGAGGATTCTAAATTGTCTTCCATTGACCCAAGAATATACAGTATACACTAGTACTTGCTCGAATACGCAAAAAAAAATCAACTTTTTACAGAGAACACCAAACTTGCCATGCATCCTGTCCAGACCCATTGTCAACGTTTAGGAAGGGAGCCACCTGAAACCTATCTCTCTAACAAAATGTTTCCTAAAATGGCCACCATAAAATTTAATTTTTTGAAATTATTTTAATACAATAAACTTAGGTGCCTAATTATATGTTTTTATGGATGTTGAATTGAAAAAAGGCTCAAAAACATTGTCAGAAGTCCATAGGACGAAATATCCACATGGCGACCAAAATGACCACAGTGTAATAACTGTAACGTGATCGTGTTCTTTTTTTTTTTTTGTTCGGCAGATGAATACCATTTAATGTTTTTCTATAAATTGTAGGTTGAATGATGGAGGTAACAGTTGACTTCTAATTGGAGGGTGTAAGAATGAAAGAGAAATATTTTTAAAGAAACGCCACAAAAATTTGGAAAACCAAGTGAATTGTAAAACATTGGTTGGTATGCAAATCTAATCAAAGCCCAGATTCTTCTACAATTGTACATCATCTACGAGGATGTCGTCTATGACCACATCATCTATCACCATATCATGTGGAGTATCTTCTTCCGTCTGTCCTTGACTGAAAATAAAAAGTAAAACCATCACACATTGCATCATTGGTGTCAAAAAAATATTTAGCATGTACCGCTATCATTTGTGAAATTAAAAACAATGGATGTTTGATGCACCTAGAAATGTAGTACATGCGATAATAGACAAAACATATTATTATGCCTAGTCTTAATCAGTAACGGTGTTAGCCCTTGCTGTGATCTATTCTGAGAAAGTCAAACATAATTTTATGTTCCAGATTGTACCACCGTTGATTTGTTTGCGTAGTTAAGAAACTAAGTATATTTATATGAGTGAAAAAATGAATTTATTTTACCTTATATAATCGATATGTTAAAATAAAAAAAAATACTTATAGATAATATTTAAAAAAAATGTAAAGAAAAAATATGAAAAAAAAAATATGTACATATATTTAAATTTAACTAAACAATGCCATATTATAAATAGATTTTGGTAGGTTTTAGCTCACAAACAAGTACTCACCGTCCATGACGTGTGAGTGCTTCGTGAGTCGACTATACGTTTATTTATTATTATTATTATTATTATTATTATTATTAAAATGTCATAGGCTATTGTTCTCTTTATTTATGAATAAACGTTATTATTATTATTATTATTATAATTAATTAATTTGTTTCACGCTGAAAACAAAGAACCTACTAGTAGTGTTGGTGCAACTTTTGCAATTGACACACATGAGACATTCTACTAGGGAGTGTCTACAGCTGCAATCTGAACTTGAAGAGCATGCTGCTTTGCATCTACACTTTACAAGATCACGACAGCCCTGCCATATCGGTCAAACAGTCTCTCAAGTCGGTCAAACAGTCTCTCTTCAGAACTAGAAAAAATATGTCTTGCCTTATCCAAGAGTCATGCCCAAGGATTATTTGTGGTACATGCAAACTACAAATTGTTCTAGCTCATGAAGCACATCTTTTTGCAGTTCTGGAAGTGGACTTGAAATTTCAATAAAAGCAGAACTAACTTTATGATGGCATTTCCATGTGTTCCATGCACTGAGTTTACCACGGTATGCAAATGCTGAAATAGTGTCACATCCTGTGAATTCGTGGAAGCCCCTCACAGCGACCGATTTCTCTGTACCAAGCGCCAGGGCAATGATGTGACCAGGAATGTATCTCTGTGTCTGTCCAAAGTTCAATGAAATCCATAGTTCCTCAAGGCCCAAAGTTCTTAATACAAAAAAGAAAAATATAGCAAGAACCAGAACATCAGTATCTTAACGATTTTAGTCCCATGCATGCATGCTTCTCTTATGTGCACTATAATCCGCCCATCTGCCTCCTCAAAAGGAGTGCAAGTAAGTGCAACAAGATGATGAAGTGGTTTCACAACGGACATATTTATCTCCAATGTTAGTAACGACCTTGGTAGTTCGCACATTATCAACTAGATGTCTTCCTAGAGGAGAAGAAATTCACGCCAATTTCGAGGAACTGGTAAGTTTGGAAAACTTAACGTCGAATTCCTTCACCCCTGGCATTACGTAGACTGCTCTTTAGGCTTTCCGGTCTGTACATGTCCCATACCATATCAAGTTTTGTAGCAGAGACGCATTGCATATATCCCACAATGTTCTGATGGAATTCCCGAACGCAGTACTCCCCAAAGGTACGCGACACACGTGGCTGAATTGAATGAATGAGAGCAGTTCCATTATATACAATGGCATCACATGTACCAGGAAATTTACGATCATTTTTGTTCACCATTTCCAAGGATTTCCAGAGGACCAAGTAAATGTGCCTTTCCAATTGCATGCTGAAGGTGACCAGCAGAAGACAGACTTGGAGGATAGGGACTGTTTTCATACTTGAAAGAACTTTGCATGTCAAGTTTTCTGTTCATACTAACAGTAAGACATCTCTAAAAGAGATGTACGTCACTTTCAGATTCTGTATAGTGCTTTTTCCAGTACCGTTAATTTTCTTAGGCTTAAAAATTCTCAGTTTATGTGCCTTCATAGGTGCAAAGATGCACACAAGTCTTTCAGAAACAAAGGGTTGGTACAGTTCAATACCTTTTCGGTCAGAATCTCTCAGCGTTTTTAGTGATTCCGCATCAGAAACAGTGCGATTTTTCAGTGATATTAGGTCACCACAGGTTTCCTCAAAAGGATTACCAGCACTCTTGAAGATTGTCTTCAACTTGTCGATCTCATCCACGAACTTCTCTTGAAAAGAAGGGCACTGTTCATGATGCAATGGTTTGTGCCCAGACCGTGATTTCGTTTGACTTGTGAATTCATTAACTAATCTATGTATTTCGGGACCTGCCATAGCCCACCTCCGCAATGCAGCTGGATCCTGAAGAATGCCGACCATGTGGAGTATTTCATTCTATGGACTTCTAACAACGTTCTAGAGCCATTTTTTAAATTCAGCATCCCTAGAAATATATAACTAAACGCCCAAGTTTATTATATTAAAATAATTTAAATTTTATGGGGGCCATTTTGGGAAACATCACCGCCATTTTGTTAGAGGGTAGGTTTCAGGTGGCTCTCCTTCCTAAACGTTGACAATGGCATGATGCACGGCAAGTTTGGTGTCTTCTGCCAAAAGTACAGTTTTTTTGTAAAATATGTTGCTTAAATAGTTGACTATAGTGCAAAAAATATTGCATACTTTTTATTTTCTTCAAAAAATGACTTCCTAGATTTTATTTAACATTTTATTTGGAAAGTCTGATATAATTGTATAGCAGGTTTTAGGCAAGTGAAATAAGTATTGTTTTGCTGCTGTACTGGTTTTAAGTTATAGTTTTCGTAATCGCGTAAAACATTTATTGAACTAAACTTGAGGGAAGAGCAAATTGGCAATATCTCAGAAAATTGCAATAAACATGTTTATTTCTTATCGAATTTACAAAGAGTATTACCGCCCTGTACTTGAACGGCAGCGTGCATCCTTCTTGGCATGTTGCAGGGCAGTTCGATTTAATTTCTGCGGATCCATGATTCATTCCCACTCTTCCTGAACTGCAAATGATCATCTATTTAAAATATTACAAAACGAAGGATAAAACTTAAATGGTGACAAATTTTGGTTGCTGAGAAACGAGAAGACTGCGAAACGAAACAACCTGCTTTCAGCAACTCTACAACAGCAGTGATACCATTCAGCTTAAACTATACATTCTTTTCAAAATATGCACTTCTAAAAAAATAACATTTTTTTCCAACATATTATTTTTTCCCAACGTATTAATATATTTTCAGTAGTTTCCTAAATGTTGATTGAAACCTTTAACTAATATTATTTGATGTCGAATACCGAATACCTAGTTCACGATCTAACTGGATTACAAAGTAACCAATCGAGCATACACTTATCGACGCGCAATGAACCAACAATCACACCAAATATGTTTCAAGTAATAAAGCTTGTAACTTGAAAATGAAAAAAGGACCCAGCGCAAAAGTATAGAAAAAGGCCGTTCGGTCAAAATTTCTTATGGATACAATGCTCAAAATTCCATAGTTCGACCGCCAGTGGCATTTGAAGTCTAAAAATATAGAGTTCTTATAGACCAATTAGATTATTTTATTCTCTATTTTTTTTCTATTATTTTAGAAAATAAAAAAGTAAACAAGTCAATATTTTACTTACGATGAAGTTTTTAAACGTCAATATGGTAAAGTAAATCTGAATAACTTTCTCGCTTCATATATACACACTGGGCAATATTTTGCTCGCGAGAAAGTTTTTTAACTTCTATACGGAAAAGTATAACTAGAGATTAGAGAATATTATTTAAGAATTAAGCATATTACAACTTACACATTTTTTTATTTATTATGAAATTACCTGAGGATGTTGGTTTGTGATGACCAACATCCTCAGAGGATAGGCACCTAAAGAAGAATATGAAACTACCTACTTTCTGTATATTGTTGCCCCAATCTGGGCACACTAATATACTGGTTAGGTAAATATTTTAAAACACTCATTATTGGAGAATAATCAAAAAAACTACTGTTCTAGTTAATACTGAAGAAGAATTGAATTACATGATAGGATATTGAAAATACTTAAATCATTTATATAAATTCAGTCATTCACACTTTGTTATTTAATTTACTTCGTCAGTATTAGCTAGATGAGTAGTTGTTTTGGTTGGTTCTCCAATAATGAGTGTTTTAAAATATTTACCTCTCTAGTATATTAGCGTGCTTAGATTAGGGCAACAATATACAGAAAGTAGATAATTTCATAATAAATAAAAAAGTGTGTAAGTTGTGATTTGTTTAATACCTATATAATATTCTCTAGTCATGATGGAAGCAGATAAATAAAAGAATATTAATTGTATGAAACAAGTTTAACTAAAGGATTATTAATAATATTAATAAATTAAAATATTAATAATATTGTGACATGTTCTACCCCAGAGACATCTATGAACGTTCCCAGTAAACAGAAACTAAGCTACTTAGCTAGTTCGGCTGTTGCCCCAGAGATGGCGCGCGGTGTCGTGGTCTAGGAACGACGAGAAACGCCGAGGAACGTGGTGACGTCTGGTAGAATAATCCAGAAGCGAACTACCTAGGACTATATAAAGGCATGGAGAAGCTCAGAGTGGACAGTCTAGTTTAGTACAGTTCAGATGGTCAGTAAACAGTTCAGTTAGTGAGAACAGATCAAGGAGTAAACAAAGTGATAAAGGGGCTGAAGTAGTGAATTATAGTACACAGTGTAATATTAGTGAAGTAAATTTTTTGTAATTAGTACGTAAGTTAACAAATTAGTGTTCAGTATTACCCTGGTGTTATAATGCTCTAATCCAAGATACAGGGTGTTTATTAAGTAAACACGTAACAATATTATTAAATAAAAGGGGTTAAATAATTCAAAAAACAAATAGAGAATAAAAGAATGTAATTGGTCTATAAGAACTGTATATTTTTAAATTTCAAAGGTCATTGGCGGCCGAACTATCGAATTTTGAGCATTGTGTCCTTGAAAACATTTGTTCAGTATAACCAGTAGAATTTTTTCCCAACATTTAAAACAAATTTACCGAACAGCTTTTTCCTATACTTGTGTGCGGGGTCCTTTACTGTGACCAGTTCTGACAATCAAGTTGACAAACGCTGCAAATCCTTCGGTAAAAGCATAACTCTGGCTAATTTCCCTCGTTGATTTAAATCGGGGAACAAAACAGTCGAGGATTACTTCTCATAACAGCTGCTATATAATTAAATTACTTTTGATTAATACATTCTGTAATATATTCTAAAAACAAAAGTAGACAAGGATCGATAAATTTACACATAAACATTAAAACTTTTGAGAACAACACAACCATAAATCATATCTGTCACGATCAACAACGCAACAGTACAAGCAATTGTAATTTCAGGAAATTGAATTTTAGATCTTTGTTCGCATTTTTAAAAAGGGCGGGGGTGGTTTAATTTATGTATGTATATGTTACATACAACATGATGCTTTTATTCAGTTACAAACAGTTTTCATGAAATTATCCTGCTCTTCCTTGTGGCCCGTCGTTCGCGCATTCCAAACGCCTCGTCCTCGATCTCGCAGGAGAATCTACTTAAGGGCGTGGCACTTATCCCGGAAATATTCATTAAATGTTTTATAGTCTTTAGAAAGGCCTTAATTCTATTAAGTGTTGCGGTTTCAGCATCAATCAAGTGAACTAACTATTAGTTAAATTCTCGAAGGCAATTGAAGCTATTATTTAATATATTATACAGAAGAGGTACCTAAAATGTTTCTTAAATTCAATTCAAATCAAATATATAGCATGTTCCTAGATTGAGCTTACAAGAGGGAAAATCTTTTTTATTTTTAATTTTATAAAAAAGTGGCAAAGAAATAAAAATTTTGCTTGATTTAAAATGGACAAATTTTTAATTAAAACTTCAATATAAATATAATATGTTTTTAAAATCGGAAAGTAGAGCAAAATAATAAATTAACTAATTGAAGAATATTTCAAACGATTCGATTAACCGAACGAGAGGTGTTCGGTTAATCGAATCGTTTAATATATTCTTGAATTAGTTCATTTATTACTTCATATTCCAATTCTATGTCGTAGCTCTTTATAAGTATTAGGGATTTTACTCCAATCAAATTAGATTTTATTTGAATAAAAATTTCCACTCAGCTGAATTTTTGCATGAAGCATGTTTTCAATATTTGAGATAAAATGTCTAAAGTCTTTATAGATACCACCGCAGCTTTAAAAGTTACAAGAGGTGAAAGGTCAAAAAATTCTGTTTTCTGTAAATATCTCGGAAACTGTTAGTTTTACGATAAAAAGTTATTATCAAAATTGTAACCTACAAAATTTAGAATAAAAAAGATTTACCTCTTATTCGTAAAAGTAACACTGTACAAGAAAAGTGGATGATAAAAAAAATATGCGTCTATATCTTTCAAAAATTCTGTATTATTGTCATTGTCACACGTTTCTGAATTAATTTCCTCAATGTTCATGGCTTCTTCTAAGAAATCCGTAGAATCTACGTGTTCTGTCATGTTATCTTGCTCCTCCATATCACGTACAAATTTTGACAAGATTGGCCGTGACAATTATTACAATCAATAAACTGCAATTTTTTTTACTAACGTAATATTTTGTCGAACTTCCTTATACATTTTCTTAAATATATAAGCAATAAAAACCAGACTGCAGCCAGGAGCTATTCTCTGGACTTATGCCCCGCCGAGCGCTAGATTACAAATTACAAGCCTGGCCGCGTTAAGTGCAATAACTACGTATTTCCACAAAATGCTAAAGCTTCGATTGCAACAAAGACCAGCTGAAAGACTTATTTCAGGAGCTCTCATGCCAGCTACCCCACACCACTTGCAGACTGCAGTTTCGAGCTCCACATCATTAAGTTTTCCTTCTTCTTCTCTTTTTTTTTTCTTATTCACAACGTCTTCCCAGACGTTTTCTCACTCATGAAAGTCATTCCAGTTAGCCTCCGCTTGCTGTACAGCACGCCTGTAAAGCTCTTTCTCATCAGCTCCTTGATGACATCAGCTCAACGCTTTGGAGGGCGTCCCCTTCGCCTCTTGCCATCTGGTTTTCCCTGAACGATCAATCATTCTATATTGCTCTCTCTCCAGTTGATGTGGCCAAAAAATGAGGGAATACGATGCTGGAGATTCGGTTTTGCGGACGTATTTCTTGGAGAATTGTGGTATTAGTGCAATGGGTTGTCCGGGGAATTTGTAACAAACGTCACCAGACTCACATTTCGAAAGCATCAAGCGTCTGTCTGCTTCCCTAAGGGTCCATATCTCAGAGTTGTAAAGAAAGATGGAGAAGTTTTCCTTATAAACAATTTATTTTAAATGCCCCTACAAATATAAATCTAAAATCCTGCTAGTGGAAAAAGTTGATTCATATTATGATGAAAATTTCTGGTTTTCATTATTTCATTACCCAACTATAATAATAAAAAAGACGTTTGCCATCATCTCCTAACGCCAAAGTATGATTAAAAATGGATTTATAAGCATATATTTTGCATTTCAGTAGTTAAGTAAAGCCGATTCTGGCCCACTTTCTCATAAGAGTTAAAATTGATATTTTTAAAGGTACGGAGGCTTGCCCGAGGGGCGGTTGTAGATTCTAGGACCTAGTCTCGTGGCAGAGGTCCAACGGCTGTAATAAAAACACAGCTGTTCAAAGAACTCGAGCTGTGGAGCAGAGCTAAACTTGCTAAGTTGGTAGTACTTGAGTTATCATCAGGTTAGTCAGATTGAGCTGATTGAGCAGGTTGAACAGGTGTGTTTTTATTACATCTATTCGACCTGATTGATTAGTCTGACCTCAAGTGCTACCAACTTAGCAAGTTTAGCTGCTGCACAGTTCAAACTGGTTGAACAGTGTGTGCTTTTGTTGCACATGTTCGACTTGTTCGACTCCCCCACAACGATACTAGGTCCTAGAATCAGAACCGCCCCCCGGGCACGCCTCGGTGCTCATACAAGTTTCTGTTTATTCAAAATCCTTTGAATATGTGATTTGCTGATCTATCTGAAGCGACCGTCTTCTCAAGAAATGTTTCCTTTGGCAAAATTAATAATACAAAAATTTGTTGCCCTAGTTTCAGATGTTAAGAGCACATTTAGGCCAGTCAACGAATAGCTCAAAAGGTGGTGTAGAGTGCGTGAGCAGGGACCTAAGCAATTCCTTCAGAAAGTTGTTCAGGGTACTTGGGAACTGAACATACTAAAAGTCCTGACGCCTAGGAGGTGAGCCGGAGGGGTGAGGAGGAAAGAATGTCCCACTTTTGGTTTTTTCGCTTATATCTCGAAAATGGTGCGTCGTAGGGAAAAATATCAAATGAAAGCTCATGAAATTCTCTACAATTTTCATTCTATATGCTTTTTTCGAATTCGCAACTGTTTTCGAGCTACACGCTCCGGAAAAGTAAAAATTTTCGAAAAACAGATTTTTACCTCAAATTTACGCCACAGCTAAGGTAAATGCACCAGTTGTGGCCACTATCGTAGTTATTTTGGTTTTTTTAATATTAAAAAGCTTCTATAAGATATTATTAGGAAGGTAAATATTCAGATTACTTAAGCAGTCAAAAAATATATGATCCAAATCTGCAGTGACATTGCAGGTATCCCACAAGTCTGTGTCCACAACTCCTATCTTCTTGAGGTGCGTCGGGTAGCACCCGTGGCCAAATTATAGTCTGTTTATTGCAGTTACTTCTCTTCATGAGTATTTTAAATCTTTATGCCAGTAACAAGTAGGAATATCTGGCTGAATGGTTGTGTAGCGAGTAGGATTTGTTAAGCTATATTCTTTCCATAAGATTGACCACGCATTTTTACTTGTTCTTTCAATATATTTATACACTCTTGGACGTGTAGTCCACTGTTCGAAATTTCTCGATCGTTAATACTTTTTTGTTATAATGTCTACTTCTTCATTATGTTCTAAGCCTGTATGAGCTTTAACCCACACAAATTTGATTAACCTTCCCATTTCTTTTAATTTATTTACTAACATTTTAATTTCAGTAATACGCGTATGAATAGTATAGTTAATGTCTTGACTGTTAGCAATACTTTGAAGAACAGACAGTGAATCCGATAAAATAGTGCAATGTTCATGTTTATTTCTGACGACGTATTCTAAGGCTTTGAGGATAGCCATTGCCTCGGCACTGTAAATAGAGCTATCTTCGTTAAGTTTCTATGATCTGTGTATAAAATTAAATTAATAAAATTACTTACCTTATATGTGACTTTTTTTATCATCTTTAAAATACAATTTTCTATTTTTTCAGGTAAAAATCTATTTTTCGAAAATTTTTACTTTTCCGGACGCACCATTTTCAAGATATAAGCGAAAAACCAAAAGTGGGACATTCTCTCCCACCCTCCCCCTCCGGCTCACCTCCTAGACGTCAGGACTTTTAGTACGTTTATTCCCTAAGAACCCTGAACAACTTTCTGAAGGAATCGCTTAGGTTCCTGCTCACGCACTCTACAACCCCTTTATTGACTGAGCTAATTGTATTAATATTGAAATTTGAATTACAGATTTATCCATTTTAAGTCGAGCAAAAATTTGTATATTCCTTTGGCATATTTTGGCAGAATAAAAACTAAATTGGTTTGTTCTAGTTTTCGATTTTAAGAATACATTGTGTTTAACTACAGTGTTGTCTGTTTTAAATCAAGCAAAAATTTGTATTCCTGGTATTTTTTTGTAAAATTAAAAGTAACATATTGTGTATTTAGGTATGAAAGCAATACATTCCCGGACGACGATGGAAATTGTTGACCGAGGCGCTGGCCGAGGCCAACAAGCATCGAAGTCCGGGAATGTGCTTTCACACCGAAGTACACATTTTTTTCTGAAATCACAATCAATATTATTATAAATTAAGAAATTTGTATTAATGCATAACATTTCTTCATTACAATCTAACCGCTTACTAATAAATGCAATTTTAATGTGAGTTGGTTTGTCTGCGTGTATTTATTTACTGTCTAAAATATACACAAAAAAATCGTACGAGAATGTTATTTTCCCGGCCTAGGCCGGGAAAGTAACATTCCCGTACGGTTTTGTTGATCGTTGCTTGGCAACGGATCTTTTCTGGTCTGTTTTCTGCTAGTTTCTTAGCAATGGACTAAAATACTGGAATTGTGCATTTTTCGATCTAAAATCGCGCCGAAAATGTAGACATTGCCGATCGATTTCAGAAAAATTCTCTTTTCCAAACTCAATCCATGGACATACTTAAATTCAACTTTTTATATATTTGTTGAACAGTACAAGATACTACAATGTTTCTTAATTTTATTGCAATTTTTTCTAGGTGATGTGTGCTTGGTTGGCAAATGCTTATCAGTATATTATGTAGTATATTTGTTTTTGTAGATTTTTTTTTCCTAAAATGCTGAATAACTCTTGTACTTGCTAACATGAAATGGGTGGGATTAAAATTGATCATAACCTGCGGTTATCACGATTTTTCGACTAATCATAGTCATTGATTACCCATACGATTATTTCTTATTTTTTTGCTTGGCGACACTATGTTACTTACTTCATGATGTATTATATGTATTGTATAGCAATCAATCCCTTAACGTTTCGCTATTCTGTTACGTCATACGTGTATTTAAATTCATGTTTACTATATGGTTGTCCAGTTGTCCAACATTATTTAATTTAGCTAAAATTTGTATAGTAGTAGAGAGCTCAGAGATTCAAAATGTTCATCCTGTAGGACTTTAAAAACTAAAAGCTGGCAATTAGCTAAATCGATGGCCTGTATATAGGTAAACTTCCAAAAAAAGTTGTCCAAAGATTGTCCCGTAGAAAAGGGAATTATTCAAAATTTTGGAGTTATGCATGCATCAGATAGCCGAGGTTCAGATCTCTCTTTGGTAAAAATTCGATAATATTCTCTATAGCCGATTGGCTGTAAAAAAATAAACTATTTTTAAAAAGGCATTGCGCCTTATGGGGAAGCCAGAGGTCTGTATCTCTCTTCGATGCTTGCTATAAATGAATTAATTTTGCCATGTTTTTGTATTTCTCATTCCATTACTCGGAAGTTAAGAATTAAGGGATTTATGCCCCTTGTTGCGACAACCAAGATGATCCGACGAAGAGAAAAGAAGTTTATTCAAAGAATTTTATATTTTTGTTAGAACTAAAAAGAAATGGGCCTTTGATTACATTATTATTTCTTCTTTATGAAAAGTTGTCAATAAGGAAATACCCATGAATTGTATGAATTTATGAGAATAACCATTTTTATTAAGAGGTGGAGAAATAATAACGTTGGCCATATTGAATAATATTTAGCGTTCAAAATATAAACTAATATATACAGACAAGAAAAGAAGAAAATGTGGTTATCTTTTTGTAAATAATTTTAGCTAGCATAATATTTGATAGCATAAACATATAGAGAGGATGGCAATGGATTATGTAATATATTTGCTTCGAAGGCATTAGCGAGAAAGTTTTCTTTATTTATGAAGTGTTAAAATAAAATAAAAACCGAATATACATCTTAATCTATTGTTGAAACTTTGATATTATTATATTTAAATTTAACAGCAATTATCCCCGCAATGGAGTTTATGCCTATTTTATCAGTTTTATAAGAGGTTTTCATACAGTTTTATAGTTTACTCAAAGATGATTTCATACCTTAGCTAACTGGTGTTAAAACAGTTTTAAAATTTGAATCTTCGTACGTTTTTCCATTTTATTCCAGCATTAAGAATGAGGTGAATGAAAAATAGTTTTAAACGAAACACTTATAAATTGTTTTACTAAACCCTGGTAGATGATAATAAAACTTAAATTGTTACTTGTGTGGTTTTCATTGGCTTGGTCAAAATTAAATTTGGATAATTTATCAGTCTCCGTGGCTCTAGTTCATTTTCAGTATGCGATCTAAATTGGTTATTTCAAAAGCGGTAGATATACTTTGATTATGGAAATAATTTAAACCTATTTTGTGTACACCGTTTTACTTGAAACTATTGTATTATTTATAGAGATGATTTAATTTTCCCTCTTTATGATGGGATACTAGATATTAACAAAATTATACCCTCACGTATTGAATTCATTAAATTCTACAGGTACATCCTTGTAGCGTAATTATATAGTGTAAACTGATGAATGTTCCCTTAGGGAAGCAGAACGTCCTTCATTTTCTTCTATGTTTATTATCTAATTAACAAATTGGTATTTTATTTCCTTTGATGTGATTGAAACTAAATGTCAATTTCAGCATTGTATGCGAGTCAAATAATCCAAAAGTGAAGATAAATGTTTGTTTGTTTGGTATCTCACTCACATCAAAACAAACAAAAAATTTGGTTTGTAGAAAAGGCCGTATTTCTGCTTATCCACTGAAAAATATTTTTGGATATTCATCAGATAACTTCCAAAGCAAGTTTTTGGTGGTTTGAATTTCTGTCGAAAGTCGAATGACATATTTTATTTATTACGACATGCATTGCGTGAATGAAATTTTATATCCTTTTTCATTGCGCTTCTTAATTGTTTACTTATAATGAAGTATGACAGCTTGGTTGAGAGGTAAGCACATTAAAAATTACTTATTTTGGCATGTTCACCACAGCTAAACAAAATGAAGTTGAATTAATTTGGTAATTTTGGTCATTTGGCTCTCACCCAGAGGTTGCGAGTTCGATTCTCGGCCATGGCACTGGAATTTTTTCGGAAGAAGAAAGTAATTCCACAATACACTCGGGTATTGGGTGTGTGTCCCTTGTTTCGAAATGTGTAGCCCCTCCCGCACAAGGCTCTCCAGGGCCTTTGTTTCTGTCATAATTTATTTTTTCTTTATGCTATATAAATAATAAAAAAATCATTTGGAAGCTAATTAATTGCCCTTCATTTAAGATGCTAGCATTTTTGACGTAAGTGTCTTTGAGATATATAACATTAAACCAAATACTTTGTCTTAGAAATGTTCGGACATCATCTTTATACGTACAGATCTCTGAAACCATTAGTTTCAAGGAAATTAGAAAAAAAAAAAACGAAACTCATCCTCAGTTTAGTAGGTAGCTTATTTATTTCCAGAATATTCTCGCTCAAAGCTTTTCGAGTTATTTGACGAAAATCGCTTTGAAATACCTCTTTTTTCAAGCTAAAAATCCCAATTTTCAAATGATTATAATTTAAAAACTATCAATTTTTGAGAAAAATTGCGCTGAACTTTTTCTTCTCAAAATCTGATATTCTTTCAGCTCCAATGTTTTTGCTCTTTATTTTGGTGCCACCCTCTGAAAAGGGGAGCCGAAAAAACACTTTTTTTAATTTTTCCATCGCTAAGCTCCGGAAATGTTGCCTATCGCCTGCTAAGCAAAATGGGAAAAAAATTCAAATCAAAAAATTATTTTTGCGCATCGCACTCAAAGTTTTGAAAAATTGCGAAATTTTTTATAATTACTAAACTCACCATTATCGAAACGCCATAGATCCTAATGTGAAATTTGGGGCAAATGGAACATGAAAAAGATTTAAAACCTGTAATTTTAAGAGTTTTGGGAAAATTCTAGCATAATAGATCTTGATAGTAGAGTCGTACTAATGAAGCTGTCTCTTGCGTCAGCACTACACAATTTTTCGTTTCGGTCATAAGTTTGAACACCGTTCTACAGCCTGGATATGACATGGCAAGCTTTGGAAATCTGATTGCAGTGGTGTGCCAGTCTGTATTAGATTTTTGGTATCCTCATCCGTGATATTCCTTAATAGTGGAGGAGAGATATTGCTACTATCCCACCAAATCATGTTGACATTGACGAGTTTTGGCATGGTGAAGTTTCGAATAGCCTTTCCCTTGGAAAGTGATCGAGTTTTGAACACTCGACGCAGCTCCAGTTCTCTTATTATTATTAAATTATTAAATTTATTAAAAAAAAATTAAATTTATTAAAAAAATTTGTTAATATAACAATTTAAAATTATGTTGCCATAGGGCAATATACAAACTTACAATCTAAAGCATTGCACTTGGTTTTATAATTGCACCTAGGTGATTACTCACCTGTATATGCACTTACAAACTAACATGTATATCTAGTGCTTAATTACTTAAAATATACTAGTAATAATAAAAACAAATAATAGAACGATAATGATAAAACAGCGATATATGTCTTCTTTCATTCACAATCATTGCAGGGATCAAATAAAGCATTTCGCTCAATTACTGAGTTGATGGCAGTAAATTATGAGTTAGTTACCATGATGCCCTGATGGCTTCAAAAACTATCTTTGGACCATCTGTGAAATTGTTCTAGTTTTAATTTTGCACCAGAGAATCATGTAACATTTGAAAATAAAATGTATCAACTGCTTAATTTCATCAGTAGGTTTTTCTAAGCTCACGTATAGTCTGAGAACTTTGTTTGTTGTCATCAACCATCTTGAGTGGGAAAGCGGACCAGGATCACGAGTTTTTAAATCTGCTAAAATTGTACTTGACTTCATGGCAGTAGAAATATCTGATAGGTATATTAATCCTTGCTCAGCACTTTTCTGTAAACTTGAGAAATGGAAATATAATACAGACTGGCACACCACTGCAACCGGATTTCCAAAGCTTCCCTTGTCACACCCAGGCAGACCGAAGCATCTAAGAAAGTGTGTGGCGCTGACGCAAGAGATGTCTTCATTAGGACGACCCTTCTGTCAAGATCTGTTACACCAGAATTTTTCCAAACATCTGAGTTTAAAGTGCACCCTTTTGAATAACAAAATTAGAAATGATAAATATATTCACCGTTTGTTTACTAAAAATGAAAAAGTAAAATTAGCAGAAATTACAAAATATTCATTTTTACAAAATATTGTGTTTTTTGAGCGTTTTGTGCGAACAATAAATATTTTGAAATTATAGCTTTAAATTTTTCTCGTGTGACTCGTGCGGACCTATAGGGTTTCGATAGTAGTGAGTTTAGTAATTATGAAAAATAGATGAGAAACAACAAAATTTCGCTATTTTTCAAAACTTTGAGTGCGATGCGCGAACGGAAGATATTTTTTTATTTGAATTTTTTTTTTCATTTTGCTTAGCTAGACGATAGGCAACTTTTCCGGGGTATAACGATAGAAAAATTAAAAAAAAAGTGTTCTTTTGGCCAACACTAATCCACACGCTAATAATTAGCAAGCATCCGCATAATGTAGAAACTTCTCTTTGATGCATTTACTACTGAGTTGCCAAAAATGACCGAAATCCAATTCATATGATATTATTCCGAAGATCCTGGGAAAATTATATCTCGGAGAAGACAATTACTAACGAAGTAAAATATTTGGGTCATCTAGATAAGTAACAAATAACACTTTAAAGCACACCTAAACAAGACATTACTGAAGCCAATGTTTGGTTGAGTCTACAATAAAAAATTGGGCACTGCTTGTACCAAAGAGTTGTGGTACCAATAATAGCTTATCCTCCCTGATATGATGGCACAAAGCCGAAAAATGAGAGGCGTTGCGAAAACTAAGAAACGCGCAGAGACTAATGTTTCTAGGAATAACGGGAGAGCTGTCTCTATTATATTAGTAGTGGAGAGTGAGGTGCCGCTAGCGACATACGAGCTGAAAACAGGACCATTCCAAGAAAAGCATACCATACCGAGACATTTCAACAACTGAAAGAATTGACTACTTCACACGGAGTCAGATAGAACTATCACAAGCCTACGACTTCACAAAAAACTTCAAGGTATACACACCCGACAGGGAAGAGGAGAGAACAAGACAGCTGAGAAGACATACAAACGATACCACGTGGTATACTGACGGACCAAAGACCAACCAGAAACAGATATTAGTCTAAACTTGGGTCCCAAGCCGAACTCACAGCTATATAAATCTGTGCACGAGAAAGGCTACGGAAGTCATACACTGAAAGAAGAATCCGTATCATCGACAGCCAAGCAGCACTCAAAGATCTGGATGCAGTAGAGATACTTTCTAAAACGGTAATAAACTGCCTTGATTCCTTGAAAGAACTTTTTTTGTGTGAGAGGAGAAATCATCAAGACACCCGCGGCTTAGGGTCTATCGCGGCCAGGTAGTGCTGAACTTTAACCGTAGCTAAAACCTCTCCCTTTCTTCATCAACCTACGCATCCCGGAAGCGTCTATATGAACATATTTTCAGGTTGCGCGATTTGTCCTAATTGAACCCAGGACATCCTCCTTTCCTCGCCTATTTTTCTATTTTAACCTACTCCGTTTACGGCCTGGAATTCTCTTTCCTCTCCCTCCATCTTTTTTATAACTGCTTTCACAAACTGGTGAATCGCCTTTCACTTGTTTGAGTTAGTATCATCTCTTGGATCATATTTTCCTCGTTTATAATGACACCTACTTCCGTATGCATCCTACTTCTTTAACTTTCCCACTTTGGGTAGTTAAACAGGGTATGTTTGACGTCACATTTCTGCCCACAATAGTTGTAGTTTGCGTTCCTAGCCTTTCATATGCAGCATGTGTATTTTCTGAAGGACCCATGTCCCACCGGCACTTGTGCCAGGTAGTATTCCACGTTTCTATGCTTGCATTCCAGCCATGTTTTTAACACCGGGATAAGAGTCTTTGTCCAACCCACTACCCTTTCCTCCTCGTTCCATTTCTGTTGCCAACTTCTTATAGTTACCTCCCTTTCCTCCTTTCTTTGGTGTTTTGTATGCCCTTATCCTGAGTTATATAACCTCCTACTTTCCATGTCCAACAGGTCTATAGGTGGTACTCCTACCACTATCTGCACTGCACATGCCGACGCCGTCCTGTACGCTCCTATCGCCCTGAGGAACATTTTCCGCTGGATTCCCTCCAGCGTCATCCTATACCTCTCTATCCTTAGCACCGTGTGCCATACCAATTCAATCAATTCAATTCAAAACAAATTTAATAACAGTTATTTGTACAGTAATGCGCCTGACCGCATCCCGGTCCGGAGCCACCCACGCAACCACGGAGTGCAGCGTCGTGTGCCATATCGGCACGGCGCACCGTACACGATGGTTCACTGTACTACTCCATAAAGCATTAACCTCCTCTGGGTCCTCGGTCCTCCAATGTTTGGCATCAACGTGGTTAGTGCCGTAACTCTCTTTTCCGCTTTCTCAACCCTCCTTTTCACGTGTTCGCCGAAGGTGCCCTGCACGTCCATCTCAACTCCAAGATACCTTATGTGCTTACTTAGTCCAATCTCCCTGCTGTTTGTACTAAGAGTTAGAGTTAATCTGTACTTATTTCTGTACCCCTTCAGTAGGAACGCCTCCGTCTTTTCCGGGGCTAGTGCCAGTCCGTGCTCCTCGATCCATCTCTTGACTTCTATTAGAGCACCGTGTAAGAACTGGTGGAACACAACAGCGTACAACTGGAGTGGAGGCAGAGATACTAGAGTAATATAATAATGAAAAGATAAACTGGCCAGAAAATATACAAAAACAGCTTTAATGGGACCCGAACAAACCTGCAAGATATCATACAATAACCCAAGAGGATTAATAAAGGAATTATTAAACTACAAAAAGTACTTGTATTGGACGTCAGGAATGAGACTGCTACATATATTCATTGCTTATGGACCATCTAAAACAAAGACAAACGAATTGCTAAAGCTGAGCAGAAAGGAGCCGAGATGGGCAGTAGACATCTTAACAAACACTAAAGAAACATCTAACTAACAGGGGTGCGGGATAACAGGAGTGCGGGACAATCCAGAATGTAGGATGTATGATGAAGATGAGGAAACTCCTCACCCTCGCTATGTATTATGTTATGTAGGCTGTGCAGTTTTAATAATTAGAAGCCTTTCACACTTTGGGGATAACTTGTGATCCCGGAAGAAATAACCAGAACTCCCATCGATCCTACACTCGCTATCTTGGGAAGAACGAGACTATGAGGTACAATAAGCTCAAGCTTTGATACATCGGGGTGTAGGCATCCCGCAACGAAAAAAAATTGACAGCTTGCGATTTCCAATTAAAAAATACATTTACTATATTTTTTGCCTTGCCCCGCATATTGGTCTGATAAAAACAAAAAAAAAACTGCTTAAAACCTTTAGTTAACTCTAAAATATGTAGAGTTTAATTATTGTTCATTCATTATATAATAAATAAAATAACGCGTGCACGCCTAGTTCGAAATATTGAGTTTATTAGTTCCAATAAATTTTAAATGCCCTTACGTGTCCGCTATTTATTACCATGGCTTAGCTAATTAATAATTGAGTCAATTTGTAAGTCAGAAAGTAGTTGATTTATGGAAATAACAGTTGTTTTCATAGTCACAATTAACACAAAGGCGTATTATAGGACAAAAGTTCAAGACTTAATAAATGAGAATTAGGTGGATACTTCATCTTCAAGTCAAAGCTATAGTGCATTAATTATCGTGTTCGTTTATAGAAGATAACACACATTTTCATTAAAGAGTGTCAACATTGAAAATAGCCTCACATATTGCATTTATATAAAAAGGGTGTATTTTGTTTTTAGTCACGAATATAAAACACGGGCTTGGCAAACCATAATAAATACCTTGGTCTCGAATTCATATCCAACTGACTGACTTCAAGATGGCCTGATCACGACAAAATGATTTAATTTTGAAAGAATTGTATAATCACACTATATCAAAAGTACACGGAATACACCTAATGTTAATATAATACTATCATTTCTAAGAAATGCTTCTTTGTAGATTTGTCAGTCTGTCTGTAATTAAGATAATTTGATAAAAATTTTGAGCTAAGTTTAATTTTATGGAACATACATATTAGGCCTGCTAAAAATTTGCAACAGAATCATATAAGATGGTCAAGGCAAGTCTTAAGAAACCAACAGCGTCGTCTTACACAGCTTTTAATAAAAATTACAAATTAATTCAATAGTTAACAAGTGATTTAATAATGATGAATTATTATTCAGTTTTAATTACTATTTGCGATGTTAAATTTTGTAAGAAACAATAAGTATTCATATTTGTAAGGAGGATTGGCATATGACAATAACTGTTGAGAAATAGTGATCTTATACAGATGTACAACTACAGTTATACCAATCATAATGACAGAATACGGAGTTCATTTACTACTTGCGCCATAAAAATTAACATTTAAAACGAAAATTTAGCTTGCAATAACTCTTAACTCAAATGACAGAGAAAAATATAAAATTTATAGTTATAATGCAAGCTATTTTCCTTATTTTTTGGTGCAATTTGATTATAAATGTACTGGAGCAACATAAATAGCATTAAATGATTTAGAAGGCAGTGATTTTGCAAATGGTATCTTTCTTGTTTGCCCTTTGCTGTGTAAATCATAATAATCTTCTTCGACAGTTCTGTTATAACATTGACAATAACCTGATCGGTTCTTATTAGGGATTTCAATTTACCGGAAGTTTTAATAACCGGTAAATCGGTAAATAAAAATGTAAATAACCGGTTAACCGGTATTTACCGGTAATTTTTAGAAATGGATGATTAGGGTGGCGAAAATGGCAATTGTTTTTTTCCGTTTAAAAAATTTAACAAAAAACATTTTTATATACGTATATTTAATATAATGAACAAACAAAAGGTTTTTTATGAACAGTAAAATCACAAGAGTTTTTTTTATCGGATAAATTTCTCTTTGTAACGAAATAATTTAGCCAATCAGTGATTTTATAAGAAAAACTGACATGAAAAAATCGCGAGACCGAAAGTCGAGCGATTTTGTCAAATGTCAGTTTTTCGAGCAAAATTACTGATTAGAAAAATTTTGAGTTAAAAAGAAATTTATCCATAAAAGAAAAGCTCGAGTGTTTTTTGGCAAGATAAATTAACGACAGAATATGTGAACGAACAACAACAATAATTTATTAAAAATAATTATAATTTTCCCAAAACGACTCATATTGTACATATTGTTTCCACAATACTTAAAAATTATAGCTGACAGTACAGATTTTAAAGTGACGTGCGGCTACTAGATGTACTCTGCTTTTGAGGAACAGGCATTTTTATTGGGTATTAATGCACAAGAGGTCGATTTTTTACCGGATAAAAACCTGTTTTCCCATGAAAATTATTCGAGAATTAAGGACATGAAAAAATTGCGACACGAAGTGGAGCGATTTTTCCTATGACCCTTAATTCGAGCATAAGTTTCATGGAAAATAGGTTTGAGTCACTCAAAAAAAAATTACCCAAGTTGAAAATCAACCTTGTGTGTATTACAGAAGATTAATATATGATTAAAAAATAGTATCTAAAATAATTATTAAAACAACAAAACTGTTTATTTAATGTTTTAAAAATAACGATTTATAATAAAAAATAAAAACATTTTCCAATGTTTTTTATCATGTTATAACCCCAGTCAGTCAAAATATTTGCAAGTTCATCATAGTAGTCGTATCTTTTTCGAGGGAATAATGCTCTTTGCAAAAAGCTTTAAATTGTTTCCATATAGAATTTTTAGTTTCTCGTTTTAACTGGGACACTTTTATTCATAGCTTCGTTAATATTTTCTTGTGAAACATCACCAAATCGCTTTTTCTCATTCATTTTGTGTACAGAAATCAAGATGAAAATGTGAAATGTCAGATTTTAATAATTTCAAATGACTTTTTTAGTTTGACTACGAAAAAAGTAACATACATTTTTCTCGATTTTTTTCCACTTAGCCTCCATAGCCGTTTTTCTCACTTGAAACAAATCCTATTGGTCGATTTTTTTGAAAATATACGTTTTGATTGGTTAATAAAGTAAGAATATATTAATCGGTGATAAAAAACGATGCACCTTTTTTATCGCTGTTAAAGTGACAAAAATGTGACTGTAAAATAGACTTTTTTATATAGGAGTTAATTTATCAAAAGGAAAAAAATATAAATGAAATAAATTTAAATAAATAATTATTCTGTAAATAACAAAAATATCCACTTAAATAACAAACATTATAAACATAAACTCAAATAGGACATTTACTGAATACATAATCTAAAAATACATTATTTGTTAAAAATAGCCTGTTAAAAGGGTTAGTTTTTCAAAGCTATATCTGTTAGTCGTCTGATATTTGTGCATAGAATATTACATATTCGAATATTCCATATTACATACATATAGAACATATTTCTAAATGTATTCCACGGATATTTGCGGCAGTGAAATATTCAATTTTCTACCGTAAGATATTGTCAATTTCTCTCTTGTATTTCTTAGGGCTTGGTGTTTGGAGTTTACTTTTTATAATATTATTTATTTATTTTTAAAAGTGCTCGGTATTGGGACACTCACTCTGTATTTAGTGAATACTAGTGAGTGACATAAATAGAAACGTTGAATACGTGACATATCGTAAGTTCAGAAATAACCGGTAAAAAATTAAAATAACCGGTAATTATCGTCATGTGTTTTTTGTCCTAATAACCGGTTAACCGGTAATGCAATCCCTAGTTCTTATAAATCACTGATGAAAGAGTACCTTACGCATCCGTCCTAGGTCCGATACTCAATGTATTTGAATTATATTAAATGATCGTCTACATTATAGGAATATATTATTTTCATCTGTATTGTATGACATCAAAACTTTTGAACACTACACTCAAATACCTTCACTTGACGTACGTTTCACCAGGCATGTTGGCATCATCTGAAGATGATTAAAAACTTGAGATGGTTGGCGAAACGTACATCGCGCAAAAGAATATTTCTAGCTCGCAGTAAAGCCTTTGATCTTGTTAATTACAATTTCCTATTACAAAAATTAGAAAGTTGTGTCATTCGAGGTGTCTCACTAGAATGATTCAGAAATTACTTGCGTTACAATGTTCAAGTAGATGATATAAAATGTAGACAATTGGAACTTACTGCAGGTTTACCACGTGGGTCTATCTTGGGATCATTTGTTTACATAATTTACGTTAATAACGTTAGTAAAACCAGTTCAATTATTTTTGCTGATGATACGTCTCTGATTATCACTGCCCAAAAAACTGTAAATCTGAATAGTACACAGTAGGCTAGAATCACCTTTAAATGGAATATGCATGCACTCTCTCAATTCATATGGGAAATGGTAGCTTTATCTGTCCTGAACCAATTCCCGTAAAATCTGAAATCATTCCCTTGGCCGTTTTAAAAAATTGACTTTTAATTTTAATTTTTTTTTTTGAAAACTGATTTTTTGCATTGATAGGCTTGTTAACCCTTTGCAGCTTAGTGGTATACCTCGCATACCACAAATTTAAAATTCATTCTTGATGTTGCTTTCCGGTATATTGTACGTACCACCGCTCTGATGCTTACTTTGACATGTACCCTCTACTGTACAGCAGAAAAAGTTCGGGTGGCTAGCCATCGCAGTGTACAATAAATTAGTTTCTAGCCTCTTCTGGCCAACTAACGTTCGTAAATTTTAGTGTCCAATTTGAAGCTAAGAAAAGCGAAAATAATGGAAAGTAATTAACTGAATATGATTATAGTAATGTATTAGCATGCGAATATTCCATAATTATAAAAGTATACACAAAAATGTTGTTTCTGATCGTTATTTATTTGTGGTATTTCAGACATACCAAAAAGCACTTACATCATGAACTTTGTACAAAAAATTTTTTACTATTTGCCAATACGAAAATGACATTGCATTTATTTGATTGGCACATTTCTAAAACCGTAAATATCGAGAATACATTTTCATATCATTGTACCAGTGATCAAATTGTGTCAAAATATTTGTTCGGACGTCTGTCCGCACGTCCGTCACGGTTTTCTTTATAAACACGATAAGTAAACAAAGAAAGTGTAATCGTTTTGAAATTTGGATAAGTTAGTGTTAGTTGAAGAAAGAACTCTGTTGTTCTTGAAAAAAATCGATCAATAAATATAAAAGTTATGACATATTTTATGTTACTGAAGAGTGCTACAACCTTTGATAATATTCTACAAAACAAAAATGCTGTATGATATCCTGATAAATGACTCGTTAACCAAGCTGGCATCATCGGGTGATGACAAGCATATAGCAATCATACAAAAAAATGTATTTTCAAAAATTGCGAAGAGTATCAAATAGAATGTTCAAAGATCATATAAAATCAATAAACTGGCAAAGAGAATAATGTTTATATTTAGTTTTATTCTATAGAAAGAAACGTTTGCAGTTTTAACGACTTACAAAACTTAAATGAAGGCGAGATGGATGCATTATTTGCAGATATTCCTTCTGATGGAGAATCTGCTGATGAATTTGATGACGAAGAGGATGAGGAAAATGCTGCTGCTCCCATAGATATGCAGGACTATATAGAGGAAATTATCGACGATGTGCTCTATGTAGGAACCGAGATCATCAAGGAAGATCTAAATAGGCTTATGATACTTGTGGCGTAGCATTATGCATGTCCGACAAGAAAAAACTGTTCTCAGAATGTTCATAAAAAAAATTAATGTTGCTTGTTCTGTAGCTTAGTGGTATATCTGATATACCACCATTTTTTGAAAAAACTGGTGAAATAAAAATTTTGAAAAAAATACACATTACTTCTTTATTCATTTTCTATTTAGTGTACTTAAAATCATACATGAGAAACGACTATTTCTAAATGCTGCCCGCAAAGGGTTAATATGTCAATCAAGAAAGTAAATTAAACATTCCAATACAAATTTAAACTTAAGGCAAGTTTGGGGAAATAACATACAAGAAACCTTCATGCTCGACAACTCCAGACGTTTTGATAATAATCGGATTATATAAACTTTCCAAGTAGTCAATTTAGACAAAATCATTAGATCCACTCTTATGTTATTTAGAATGACAGCAATTTTTGTCTACCAATATATCCGTAACCAATGAATAACATTACTATTTAACTGGATTTGCTAGGGAAATCCGAGAGCCTCTACTGGCCGTCTGTGTAAACTTTCCATTCGCTCAGTGAGATAACTGATGAATATGAGAAGCATACCACTGCCGATGAAGACAACCCACAGAAGAGACATGACGATAACCCAACCACCCACCCACTACCCTGCAGGTACCGGACGAGACGCCGTCCAGGGCCTGTAGTCACCTAGCTCCGTGCAGACCGAAAGTGCTAACAAAGCACTTAGGTCTGCCCTTCCTCGAGCTATATAGCTCATCCCTACCTAACCGATGATCCGGATGGCAGGATGTCAATTGACATTCTGCGTACCGGCAGTCAATCCCAGCCAAAAATACCTCAAAGTTTCCGAACAGACAGATGACCCGGGGGGTGACAAGCTGGCGAAGAAAGATCATCAAGAAGAGCGCCAGAAGATGAAGGCCTTAGCCAGCAAGGTCCAACAAGCCAGGACCCGGGGGGTGGGTCGAAATCATCCACACCGCTCACATTTGTGAGTGGGGTTAATGTAAAGTAAGCTCGCCCACCCCGCACGAGGCCGGTCCAGGTCTACAGCGATGTACTAGGGTAAAGAGCAGTAGTCCTGCTCGACCTTAGATATCGGAGACCGTCATCATTGCCAAAGAATATTGGCGTCGCTCGGTCTGTTACTCTTTAGAATTCACTAGGCAAACAATCCAAGACTCCAAGAGTGAAAATTTTTTGTGACCATGATTAAAATCAAAGCAATCATGCAAAAAACGCACGATGAAAATAGATATTGTCTTTGTCTATTGTATAAACGTAAGAATCACGGATTGAAGAAGATAACTGATACTTAACTGATAGGTTGTTTGAAATATGTCCGGGTAGGTATTCAGAGACTTCAAAAATGTAGTCGATTCTTGTTTTTATCAATGCAAAATCAGTTTTCAAAAAAACAATAACTTAAAAGTGGGTTTTCTAGAAAACGGCCAAGGGAATAATTTCAAATTTTACGGGAATTGTTTCGGGACAGATAAAGCTACCATTTCCCGTAGGAATTGAGAGAGTGCATGAATATTTCATGTAAAGGTGGTTCTAGCCTACTGTGAGTAGTAAATCTACCTTCATTCGTTTTAATACCAGTAATGCTATTTATAGTCTCTTAATGAAATCAAGTGAAGGGCCCATTCAATGTTACATCCACAAAATGTTTGGACTTCCACATAAGTGAAAACTATACTTGGACAGTGCATATAAATTAAATTTGTAAAAATGTAGCTCCAATACAGCGTCAGTCAATTACATCAAATGATTTGTAAAGCAGTATTAATTACCTATTATTGTGTAAACTTTGAAGCAATTATTACCTTAATTACCTGGGGTGCTTTACTTGATACGTTGAGAGTTTTTAAGTTACAGAAGAGAACTGAGGGTTCAATAGTAGAAGTAGCAGGGCAATCCAGTTATAGACAGGTTTGTAAACAACTCCTGCATTGTTAATGTCGAATCTGGGGCTCGAACTGACGATATACAGGATGACCAGTCAGACAATATGCTTTAGCCGACTGAGTTACCGTGCCGATATATGTTATTTGATATTTCAGATACTATTTTGACATATGAATGACCTGAATTATTCACAATGCAGGATTTTGTCGTATTTCTCTTGATTTTCTAATATAATTATTTTTATGTGAGTTCTGAACGATATTGTTATCATTACTAGAAACACCGTGCCTATAACAAATGCTGGTAAAGGGAACTATGTTCTGCTTCGGCAGGTGTCCAGTCATTCGCGGACCGTTTTCGAGATATTTTGGTTCTCGTCAGCGCGAAGAATACTCGGATGACTCAATTCTCCATCCCCTGGGCTCTTTCCTCCCCGTCCAGCTCCGCTGCCGAAATCTAGCCGCGTCGGCACTCCAGAATCTTACAGATGACCTTGGCAACTAACACTTTTGACGCTGCGGACTCCTTACTCTTGATAAATTCGAGCAATACAAGTCAGTGACTTGTACATAGTGCGTAAATAAATAAATTATTAATAATAATAATATTATTAAGAAATTAAGAGCAATGCGACAAAACTCCGCATTGTGCATAATTTATTTATAGCCTAAGTATAGACAAAATAAACACTTTTTTTTTATTAGGCCCTCACCCCAACGGACACTGAGTCGTGGGGTAGGGCAGAGGCCGCTGAGGGCCAACTTTTTTAACGAACTCCTGATCGAAATGCTCGGTAGCACTTACTATACCTAGTTGATATAGTGATAAAATAAATTGAAGACACCACGCGGTTCGTATTGTGGTCCATATCTCGGGAGGAGGCTAATTAGTTTGTTGGATTTCTAATTTTAAAAATTCGAGTCAAACTCGATCTATTCTTCAGCCACATCATAATTCGTTCAGAATTTGATATACCACTGATAGAAAACTATAAAGCTCCATAACTTAAAAACTATTAATTTTTCGGCCTCGCTCCCATGGAGACTTTTATTTAGGATGATTTCATAAATAACATATTTCAATTTCAACCAAATCTACCGGGCATTATTTCACATAAGAAACGTGCGGGCTCCTTTCTTTGAGTTCGCAAATTCAAAATGGAAAAGAATAGGTCTAAATTTATACCTAGTTTTTGTCTTACGATCTATTGGATGGGTTCATTAATATGACTAATGAGGATATTTATTATTTATTAATGGAAGACAATTTTTTTTATTTAACAAAATTAAATAAAAATTGTTGCGTTTCAAACATTTCTGAACGTAATTTCTTAAGAAAGGATTTTTGTCCCCTTAACGGGTGATTTGAAGGGGTGAATAAAAAAAATGTCTTCCATGTAGCACACACTGTATACTATAGTGTGTGCTATTTAATACCACAACACTCCATTAATTTTTAACGCGTTGGCCGATTTAATTTTTTTATTTATTTTTTTTTTTGAGATATAGTACTCGATGACTTTATTTGACTATTTTGAAAATTTTGTAATTTTCGTATTTTCTAAATGGGTCGAAATTTTGAGATCGACTACTAAGCAATTTTTTATCAGCAATTTGGATAGCGTATTCGATTCATCTCTATACAAAATGTTAGCTCGATACCTCATAATAGGGTGTTTGTTATTCAATAGCCAAATTTTAAATATCTTACTTTTCGACTGACCCTGTATAAAAGTCGGTTAGGTTTACTAAAAAGGTAAAGTAGTCATTCGACTTAAAAAACATCAGACATTAAATGAGGAAGAAAAAATAAAAGTTATTCTTTAAATAAATAATAATAATAATAATAATACATTTATTTTACTCAAAGTAAAAATGGTACAAATTGAACTGTAGAGCTCTTCTTCCATTTGCCCAAATACAAATAACCTAAATCTAAGATTACAAAAAGATTATAAAAAAATATTAATACATACAGTGTGTCCCACTTCGTACTAAGCCACTCCTATAACTTGGCTATTTGTATTTGGATTTGTATATATCTTTTATAGCACATGATACCCATAATGAACTACCTTTGGAAGGTAGAACTGTTACTCAATCTTTATTTCAAAGTCAACTGTGATGTTTTTAAAATGGGAATTTTGCAAAAGTAACATTAGCGATTGAGATAGAGGAAAAATGTATTTGAAAAAGTCGTTCAGAAAAATTAAGTAAGTTCAAATATGACGCACTGTATAAACCTAAAATTTCAAGAAAAAAAAATAATTATTTTATTATTTAATATTCAGTAATGAATTGTAATCTACCAAATGTTATATTTTATAATAATAACAACAATAATAATAGCAGCAGCAGCACTCAGACATGTGAACAGACAAGGGGAAAGGGCAGACCCCGCGAAGAGAAGCAAAAAGGTTAAAAGTAAATAAAATTACATCGGAAAAGAAAGAAATATACGCGCATCCACAACGCAGCATCAAGTATCTGCCTCTGATCAGCCAAAATGTAATTTTTGACAACTTTAATACATTTTTTTTTTTATTTATATTATTTATATTCATTTGGAAGTTCATTCCAAAGATGAGATGCAAAATACGTAAATGATCTTTGAAAAATCGCAGTTTTATGCTGAGGCACCGAAAAATTTTGTATGTATCTTGTATTATGCAAGTGATCTCGTCAAATTAACTTATTTCTTAAGTACTGAGGTTCGTCATTATGAATCATTCGCCATACAAATGTGAGCAGGTGTAAACATCTGCGATTTTCCATGCTTAATATGCTATGTTTATTTAGATGTGATGATATATGATGTCTATATGGGATACTGTAAATATAACGCATACATGAATTTTGAAGTTTTTGAATTTTCTTTTTTGCTGTCGCCGATAATAACTTTCCATATACAACATCACCATAATCAACTAAAGATAATAAAGAGTGAATCACAAAATTTTGATTTACACTCTCTAGATATGTCTTTCGCAAAACTGTATAATTTTTTCAATCGACTGTAAGCGAATTTCAATTTGGATAAAATATGTTTTTCAAAGTCTAGCGTTGAGTCTAACCAAAGTCCTAAATTTTTTGCCTCATTTACAACAGGGAGGACTTTATTATTTAAATTAACATCAAATGAAACTTCTGATAATTTTTTTAATGCGACAGATGTACTTATTAGCATTACTTGCGATTTTTCAGGGTTTAGTTTTAAATTGTGGTTAGAAGAATACTCAGAAATTTGGTTTATTAGTGTTAAAACATTTCGCCACTCTTGGAAATTAAAAGATTTGTATATTTGCGAGTCATCTGCATACTGATATAGTTGACAACTGGTGACTACATCTGAAATATCGGAAACGTAAAAGGTAAACAACAGTGGTCCCAAGATTGAACCTTGAGGAACACCTGAATTTAAGTTTTGCAAACGTGACACATTTCGTGTACCATCATCATCTATAACCACAGCTTGTTTTCTCCTATTTAAGTAATTACTCATGAAATTTAGAAAAACCAGGATAATGAAGTTTTTCCAATAGCATAGAATGGTCTAAGGTATCAAAGGCCTTTGAAAAATCTATCAGTACCAAACATATACATTTTTCACCATCAATCAAAAGAGAAAAGCTATTCCGTCCAATTCATTTGTCGGAAAAAATTTCATTAAGGCACCTACGCACGGCAACCGAATAATGTATAGAAGCACTATTTATTTAAAGAATAATTTTTATTTTTTCTTCCTCATTTAGTCTAATGTTCCTTAAGTCGAATGACTACTTTACCTTTTTTAGTAAACCTAACCGATTTTTATACATGACCAGTCGAAAAGTGAGAAATCTTATATTTGGCTATTGAATAACAAACACCCTATATGAGGTATCGAGCTAAAATTTTGTATAGAGGTATGTGAGACAAATGCTAATTGAATACGCTATCCAGTTTGCCGATAAAACATTGCCTAATAGTCGATCTCGAAATTTCGACCCATTTAGAGGAGTTTAGTAGGCCTTGAAAATATGAAAATTACAAATTTTTCAAAACAATTAAATAAAGCTTATCGAGCAGTATATTCGAAAAAAAAAAAAATAGTTAAAATTGACCAATGCGTTCCAAAATAATGCGGTGTTGCGGTATTAAATAGCACACACTGTATATTTTTATTAGACCTATTTTTGGCCATTTTCAATGATTCATGCGGACTAGTTACATAGAATTGTCTGCCATGTTGTTTTTGAAGAAAAGGACATCCAAATGAACAATTTCCGCCAAGTTTGGTCAACGCAATGAGGTGTTTTCCATTTATTTTTTCTCTATGTCAGAAACGCATAGTAAGTGCTACCTAGCATTTCGATCGGGAGTTCGTTAAAAAAATTACCCTCTGCTGCCTCTGCCCTACCCCTCTATTAATAATATTTGCCTAGACGAGGCTTCTGTAAAGTGTTTGCAGCAGATGCCGTTGGAGAGACCAACACATCATTTACAAGTCGCTTGACTTTATTAAGAGCAAGGAGCCCGGAACGTCAAAGGTGCCCGAGTCAAAAAGCTCTAAACCGGTCCGTGAATGACTCTGGACACCTCAAGGCGGGGCTAATTTAATTTAAACAGTTCCTTTCACCAGTATTTGTTACAAGCACTGTGTTTCTAGTAATGATGACAATATCATTCGGAACGCATCTCCTAATAATAAACTGGTTCCCAAGAATCACTACTTTCACATCCAGATTTTCTATCCAAGTCACTCACAATGAAAAAAATTTGGAAATAATTGTTTATGGTTAATAATATAATATTTGAAATCCTCTACCCCAAAAACCCATAAAACGATACCTCACGTCGGTAGTGGGGTGGGGGTGGTGATAGGGGGTGGTAGTGGGGGTGGTGATAGGGGGTGGTAGTGGGGGTGGATGAAGTAAAAAAATATTTTGAGGTTTCTGGTTCTTGTACACACACTAAATCACATTTTTCTTCATCCCCTTTAATAATGGGGTGGGGGTGGTAATAGGCTAATGCCAAAATTTTTTTTGGGAGCTTAGCTTCTCTTGTATATACTAAATACCAATTTTATGGGCTCTTACCTGCTTGATTTACCTATTTAAATCAAATTTACCTCAATTTACCCCCCAACCCTTCGACGGAACAAGATGAAAATATAATCTAGTTCTAGATCTCATTAAAGTACATATGTGTACCAAATTTCAAGTCAATATCTCAAACGGTTCCACTGGATGTGGACGTACTATTATGGAATCAAGGCGAATACGACAAAACCCTTCGTTGTGCATAATTTGTCTACCATTCCTTTATTTATTTGGACTTTAAGTAACAATGAGAATGTTCTCTTGGATAAAGAAAAAATTATAAAAATGTCTAAAATCTTTCTCAAAAAGTTTGTTAGAACGTTTATAAAACTTGGTTCGGTCATTTTCAAGTTATGCCTTGACAAAAATATAAAGACACACAGGTGAAGCTGAGAACTTTTTTTGAATTTTGTTAAAAATGTATTTGAAATAATATTTTAAAGATATTGGTCCTCTAATTTAATCAGTACGCTAATCGAAATAATGCTAAATCTTAAAATTTCGACTTAAATTTCAGGTTAACGTTGTCACGAAAGAAATTACATTCTAATGTAGGTGGACGATACGAGAATGATACTTCTTTAATATGTTTCTCTGCGGTAGAATGTCGGTAAATTACTTATAAATATTCTCTCACGTTTCACATATTCCGAAAATGGTTCGATTACGTATAGTATAATTAATTACTATAGTAATAAATCTATAACTTCAATAGAATCTTGATTATTCCGAAAATACCAACGACCTGATCTAGTTTCTCATGGAGGTCAACACCACTCTGTATTTGAACAAATACAGACAAAAGCCAGCTCTTTTTAAATATTTAGGAGCAATTAATTTCTTCAAGGACTGAGTAGAATTACCGCCCTTCAATTGTTAATGTGCGCCCCCGTTTCAGTGCCCTCTGACTTGTATAGTAATGAAGGTTTATTTTAGAATTCTATTTGCAAACACAGTTTTTTACAGATGGTTCCAGATCTCATTTTATGGGTACGATGCCATTGACATTCTATGATGGTTTATTGTGCGCTGATTTATCGCCTTTCAATTGCGTTTACTTTACACTTCCCATTTTAGACTGGATACACAACTATCAGTACTAATTTTGGACGCCGTTTACTGGAGAGAAAATAAGTAATCTTGCTTTTAATGACAAGCAATAAATCCCTGCATTTGGAAGCGCCGTATATAGTACATAACGTGGATAACACACGTTATAAAGTCCGTTTTAAATGCGTTATCAGTGTACAATTTGGGAATACAGTGTCGTAAGGTAGTCAAAATGTTCAGAAAAATGTGTAGATTAAGAATACCGATAAATATCGTAGTAGTAGAAGGAATATTTAGATCAACACTTTTGGGCAAAAACGAATTAACCGAATAAAGTGAGCACAAAGCTCTCAGTGCTCAAATTGTAATTATTTCCTTTATTCAAAAATATTATGGCTGTCACTCTTATGCGTCCAAATTTAGTGTTTGTATATGATTTTCCGATCAATATTAATTATGTGCGAGGGTGGAAAGCTATATTTGATATAAATGACATCTTGGATCTGTTATTCTGGTGTAAGTATTCGAAAAATGGGTTTTTAAGAACGCCGAATGCATAAATGAAGATATTTATTAAAACTTTTAAGTTCAGGTATCAAGTTCAAGCATCACATCAGAATCAGTTAGATACTGCGACCGATAAATATTCTGAATTCTGAATTTCCTTTCGAGATTCTGATGTTGCAACAATTTTCAGGATTTCCTCCTCATTCTTACATTTCCGTGTAGAGTTGCATATTTGCACTGAAATGTACAGCTAATTATTTAAACATCCATACATGATCTGCTTCCTCCCTGAAACCTCCCAGAAACGTGACGTCAGAGAAAGCTAAAATGATGCAATTTGTATAGGCACACCATTTATGTTTAGATTACGGTACAGCTGCTGTTATTTCACGAACACTTCCCAAGGGGCACAAGGGAGCAGTGGTAAAGTATGACCCCAAAAATAGGCCAAAAATCGACCATTTTTCTTGTCCTTAAATTCAGTTCTAAACTAAGTACTAAATTATTGTTAATAATGAGAATATCCTGAATGCAAAATTTCAAGATGAGCATATGTTTGGATTTTGAGATATGAGGGATTGAAATTGTGATATGCGTGATGCAATATAGGAGCATATCAGAAAATACACAGCCCCACAAAAAATTAATACTCATCAGCTATGGCAGAGCAATCAAGATATAAAGATGAAAATAGGAAAAAACTATGAACAGAAATATAATATAAGTCTGAATACATGAACGAAAGTTTTGACTAGGGCTCACACAAAGAAATTGAGACACACCTTTAAGGGGGTCAAAACTACCCCAATACAATATCAAACTGAGCCCCCTCAGCTTTATTAATAGGAATGAACCATAAATCTGTTACGACCTAGTACACGAAAACAGTCCATTACAGGGTAAAAATTAGTGAATGTACCAGATATCGCATTTTGATTGCATTAGGTATGAATGTGGGACAATAACTAGAATTTTTGTAACTATTTTATGACGATGGTGTAAGAGAACGGGACGAAAACTTATTGGTGGGTCTTCACTCCCTGACCTCCGTCGGGATCATTTGAGGGATGAAAAGGAATCAAGAGGCCCTGGCATAAGATGACAGCACTCTTGCAAATCGCTACATCAGTATATTTTTTATGTAATGCAGCGATTACGAGATTGCTCCGATATTTATCCCTTCGCACCCTTACCACTTGAGACCTAAAAACGGACCTCTAGAATATGGCGTTCAGGAAAGGGATACTTACCTTTATGCCAGAATTTGTTTCGATACAACATAATGATTGCAAAATTTCTGATATTCACCCTCTCGCGCCCTCATCTTCTTATCTTACTTGATATTTGAAAAGAGACCATTAGGACATTAATTTTATGGTGAGCGCCCTTTATTATCCTTGTGACAGAATTTACTTTAATATAATATTCTCCTATATTACGTCACGCTTATCACAACTTTAATCCCTCATATCTCAAAAACCAAAGATATGCTCACCTTGAAATTTTTTATTCAGGATGTTCTCATCATTAACAATAATTCAGCACTTACTTTTAAACAAAATTCGAGGGCGAGAAAATGGGTGATTTTAGATGTTAATTGTATCACGAGACCATCTCCAAATTGTAGGTTTCAGAGCAAGGCATATTATCACTATGGTTTATTTTTATCTTGATGATCCATCACATTATTTTCTCTAGATTATTTATGTTTTCTATGCCGAGTATAAATAAAAAATGGACAATGAAAATGGACAATGGAAATTGAAGTAAGAAATAATTAAACCATTAATACAATCCCACTACATTTTCATTGGATTACCACCATTAAGAAGGTTTTGTGTTAGGTGTTTCAAATCTTTATTCAATAACTGAAGAACGTTTTGGTCATACTTAATTACTATTATGTATTGAATGTCACATAACGTATATCAAAGCGTATGCAATATTATGGAAAATAGATCTGAAACAACAGAGATTTATGGGTGGGAATAAAATATTTTTTCCTGCGCAGCTGATTGTAAGGTGATTAAGTAAATAGTAGAAGTGCCTAGCATCATCAACTCATCATCATCGTTTGATCAAGATTATGTACTTACCTACCATTTACGAACACGAGGATATTTGACTCAAAAAATTATGGAATGGATAAAAAGCAAATTTAGTGCAAATTATATTTAAATTAACCAAATGTTCTTATCCGACTTATTAGAACTTGACATGAGAGTATCTGACATACGTAATCCTCGCCTCAAATTCCCTAGCTTCTAGGTATACACTGATATACAAGCCGCTAGAAGGTGGGACGAGATCGCCGTGTTTCCCCAGATCCAAGTACTAATCGCGATTAACGCGATTAACGTTGCTTCAATGTAAATATAATAGAGAAGAAGAAAAAAAAGAACTTTATTTTTAATTACCAGTTACATCTACCTTTCCGGAACCTGGCCTGGAGCCAACTAAACAACCACGGCGCGCAGCGCCGCATAGTGGGAAAAATATGCCCTATTTTGGACAAAAACTGCCGACAGTAGAGATTTCAATCAAATTAAATGAAAAAAATGGCAAATACCCTTAAAACATTGTACTTTAGAGTAGTGCTGCGGCAAAGTAGCTTTGGGTTAACCTAACCGAAGAATCGCAGATATTACTTCCACATCCAGTGGAAGTATAGAAACTACAGAAAATAAAAAAAAAATTATTATTCAAATAGGCTTAGAATGTCATGAAATGTCGAGATTTTAAGTTTGAGCGGAAAAAATATCTGTCTGTCGGTCTGTCTGTAACTTTTTTGTGCGCACGATTACTCTGGAACCGTTTAAGATATTGACTTGAAAACACATATGTATTTTAACGAGATCTGGAACTAGATTATATTTCCATCTTATTCCGTTGAAGGGTTGGGGGGTAAATTGTGGTAAATGAGGGTACAGAGGCAAATCAAGCAGGTAAGAGTCCATGAAATTTGTATTTAGTATATACAAGAGAAGCTAAAGTCTCAATAAAAAATTTGGCGTTGGCCCCTATTACTACCCCCACCCCATTATAAAAGGGGGGTGAAAGAAAATTGTGATTTAGTATGTATACAAGAACCAAAGGCCTCAATTTTTTGTTACTTCATCCACCCCCCACTACCGATGTGGCATATCGTTTTATGGGTTTTTGGGTAGACGATTTCAAATATTATTTTATTAAAGTTCCATAAACAGTTATTTCCACGTACATTTTTTTTTCTTTGTGAGAGACTTGGATAGAACTGGATATGGAAGTAGTGATTCCTTGGGCAGCGGTTTTTTCCCTCCTTGGTAGAGAGTCACAAACAAACGAAGTAGTGTTCATGTAAATTGGATACCAATTTCATTGTTATGGGATCATAAGTTAATTGCTTAAGTTTCCTGAATCGTTTTTATGATTTTTTTATGAATCATAACCCTCTTCGCGGGTTAGAATAGGAGTTGAAGGTTTGAGGTGGTGAAAATTCGAGATTCAAGAGAAATAACGTTTAAGTAATCAAAAGTTATTCTTCAGGGATTTTTGATGCTGATCTCATCTTTAATCTTACTCGCATCCTATCGATCCTTCAAAGGAATGAATGATCTAAAAATTACGATATTCCAAATACTCGTCATTAGTTGCGTTTAGACTTGTAAATATTATTTTAATGACAGGTAAAAATAAGGATAGTTTTTTATCCACATGATTTTATTCCTATGCGTTCAGACTAACCTAATTGACAGCTTTAAACCTAATATAACCTACCAGTGAAAAATTGTATGTATTAAATAACAGTCATAAACCTAAAAGTTTTAACTGTAACATTATCCAATTTCCGAAGTTTTTCGTTCTGAATCCGAATCTGGCCCTAGAATTGGCCCATCATGTCAGCATTTTGAAATATTTTAGGTTAAGTATTTAAAAAATGACTTTTTTCGCAACTTTTGAGGTTATGTATAGGATTCAAAAAAGTTTTCAACTTATTTCTACTAAATACATGATTTAATCTTCCACTTTAAAATAAGCTTTCGAATGGTCATCTACGATGAAATAATTTTTTTTCGCCCCCTTTTATAATGTGGTGGGGGTAGTGGCTAATGCCAAATTTTTTTTTGAGACATTAACTTCTCTTGTATATACTAAATACCAATTTTATGGACTCTTACCTGATTGATTTACCTATTTACCCTCATTTATTTCAATTTACCCCCCAAATCTTCAACGGAATAAGATGAAAACATAATATAGTACCAGATCTCGTTAAAATACTTATGTGTACTAAATTTCAAGTCGGTCAAACGGTTCCAGAGTAATCGTGTGCACAAAAAAGTTACAGACAGACAGACATGCTTTTTTTTGTCAAACTTAAAATCTCGACGTTTTATGACATTCTAAGCCTATTTGAACAATAAATTTTTTTTAAAAATTTTTGGTCGTTTCTATACTTCCACTGGATGTTTAAATAATATCTGCGATTTTTAGGTTAGGTTTTTTTTTTCCCGGGGGGGTGGAAATCCTTTATGGACACCCCTATGGTAGTGTGGGAGTCACCGCTTATGGTATACCCACTAAAACCACCCCCCTCTTCTGTGCCCCGAGAGGTCTGGAACTGTTTTCACTTTACATCAGTCCTCCGGTCATTCAAGTTAAATATTATTGGTTACACTTCTGTTACTACCGTTCCCGTTCGTCTCTCTCTTTTACCGCCATTATCCCGGAGATCAAGCCAGCCCATGTCCGCCAATTCTCCTCCGTCTCCGCCATCGAGGATCCCATCTCCTCAGGCCTAAGGGGTTCCCCCAACCTCTCTTCGGCTTCTCTTCTTAGATCCTGCCATCTGTTGCACAGGAATACAGTATATTCCGCATCGTCATTTTCTCCGCAAAAGTGGCACTCTCGGCTGTCGAGCTTCCCGATATCCAGTAGGTACTCCGCGAAGCATCCGTGTCCTGTGAGAGCTTGGGTGAGATGATATCCAACCTCACCGTGCCTTCTTTCTACCCATAGCCTGACGTAAGGTATCAGACGCTTGGTCCATCTTCCTGTGGTTGCACTATCCCATCTCTCTTGCCACCTTTGAAATAAATTATCCCTAGCCACGGCTGTGCTAGTGCCTTCATAGGTCTCGCATCTCTCCCTTGCTAGCAGATCTATCGGGGGAACCCCTGCTATAACCAGCGCCGCCTCGTAGGACACAGTCCTGTAGGTGCTGCAGATTCTGAGTGCCGCGCATCGCTGTACCCTGGCGACCACTCCTCGCGTCCTGCCCATCGCGTCTTCCCACACCGGAGTAGCATAGAGCATAATGGAGTGCACGACGCTGCTCAATACCCTTCTTTTACTAGCTTTTGGCCCGTTGACGTTGGTCGTTAACCTGCCAATCGCCGTGGCCGCTTTCCCCGCCTTCTCCGCTGTTTTCTCGGCGTGCACCCTGTAAGTTAGTCTGGCATCTAGCTACACGCCAAGATATTTAATATGGCTTCTTGGCTCGACAATTATCCCTCCTACAGCTATCCTCACCTGGGGGAGTTTCCTTTTCCTAGTTACGATCACCATTTCCGACTTCTCGGGCGCAAGCTCAAGCTTTTGGTGCCTCAGCCATCTCTCTATCCTTCTTATGGCCGTGTTGGCCATCTCCACCACCTCGGGGACCCCGCTTGCCGTTGCCGTAATGGCCAAATCGTCGGCATATCCAGTGATCGTAACTCCTGTTGGCATTGGTATCCGAAAGATATCATCAAACATAAGATTCCACAGAGTCGGGCCCAACACCGACCCCTGTGGTACTCCAGCAGTGACCTGCTTCCATGTTCTCGTCCCTTCATTCTCCCATCCTATCCACCTGTCATTCAGGTATGATCTTATTGCCCTTTGTAGGTAGGGGGAGATCTCCAGTCTTTCGAGCTTTTCAACAATCACTTCCCAATTTGCCGTATTAAAGGCGTTTTTGACATCGAGGGTTATCACGGCGCAGAGCTTCTTGTTCCTCATGGCCTCTCCTGCCGTCTCCGTGAGCCTCTTAATCGCTCCTACCGTCGATCTGCCCTTTCTGAAACCGAACTGGCTGTCGGAGAGGGCTTCCTTCTCCTCGATTTCGACTTCTAGTCGCCCTAGCAGCAAATATTCCACCAGGTTAGGTTAACCCAAAGCCACCTTGCCGCACCACTAATCTAAAGTACAATGTCTTAAGGGTATTTGAAATTTTTTTTGTTTAATTTGATTGAAATCTCTACTGTCGGCAGATTTTTGTCCAAAAAAGGGATTATTTTTCCCACTGTGCGCCGTGATGAATATAGGGTGGGCGGGGCAGGTCCGGTTTGGTAAAACAACAATTGATGAAAAAAAGCTAAAACTCCTGTTTAAGGTAAAAGACTTAAAATTAACAATTTAGTTTGGAAATAATATACAAAAATACTTAAAAATAATTAAAAATTATATATAAATTTTTAATTATTTTAAATAAATACATGTACATTCAAGGCACTTCTACGCTAATAATATAATCATAATTTGAACTTTCAGAACTTTGTGTGTACTTTATTCAGTTGATTTATTTTTCCAAAAAAGGAGTGGTTCTCGCCCCTCTTCCACCCATATGAGAAGGGGCACGTCGATATTCGTAATCAGCTTATCTTTCTGAAAATGTTAACATATCGCACGATACTGTATAACAAAATTGGACACGGAATGCAACTGCGACTGCGACTGTTAGTCGTATTAAAGACTGGCTAAATTTTTTCTCGGTGACAGCTACTCAAGCTTTCGTATTAATAAATTCAGAAGAAAATACATGGAATGCTCCACCACAACAGAAGAAATGTAAGAGCGGAAAATTATTACTTTGAAGTGTATTAGAATTTCTAAATCTTGATCAACTTATAGATAAAAATAATCAAATGATGAAATCAAAGCTAAAATTATCAGCATCAGCACTACGCATATAAGTATCTAACGTATAGAAATTCTACTTAATAGAGCATGCAAGCTAAAAATCTACGAGAGCATAGCGATATTCTTAAGTAAATATACAATGCAAAATGGATAAAAGTGTCACTTACTTGACAAGTGTTCATCTGGAGAGAGACGGAGCTTCATCATCATCTTTGGTGAAAAGTATTTATTGGCGAAAATGTAGTCGCCAAAAGCCAGAGGCCTTTTGATTTCGTTAATAGCAATATAGTATACATGAGGACAATGACATTGTGCTGCTAGGGGAACACAACAATGAGATGGTGGCCATTGAAAAACAGAAAATGCACTCTGTGACTCTGTCAATTCATTGGTCATTGGGATCGTTAAAAAAATCACGGATGAATATAATCTGAGAATTTATTAAAGGACGTGAAAAATAGGGAAATTAGGGAACAGATGATAGAAGTTCGAAGATGGAAACTTGAGACAGGAACTGATTATAAACTTAAAATAAGTTAATGCTCCAATCAATTTCCAGTTAACATTTGAAGAAACATTAAATAAAGGAATATTTTTTTTAGTTTTGCAGGGGAAGGGCCCTCATTAAGAATTCAAGTTTTCGTCCTCGGACGGGAGGGGGGGGGGGGTGGGGCTACTTATCTACCATCCTGTCATAAAGGAGATTATTAAAATCACTTTGTTCATAGTAACTCGTTTCCTGTTGATCATACGGAAAAAGCATTTATTATGAATTTTGTAGAGGACAAAATTCTGGACAACTTTTATATACATTTTTTTATTTCAACATCCAGTGGAAGTACAGTAGCGACAAAAAAAAATTTGAAGTTTTTATTGGTCAAATTAGAATGTTCAAATTAGAATGTCATGAAATGTCGAGAAATGTCATGAAACGTCGAGATTTTAAGTTTGAGCGAAAAAAAGTCTGTATGTAACTTTTTTTCTGCGCATGATTACTCTGGAACTGTTTAAGATATTGACTTGAAATTTGGTATGTGTATGTACTTTAATGGGATCTGAAACTAGATTATACTTTCATCTTATTACATCGAAGGGTTAGGGGGTAAATTGAGGTAAATGGGGGGGCAAATAGGTAAATCAAGCAGGTAAGAGTACATAAAATTGGAATTTAGTATATAGGTACAAGAGAAGCTAAGGTATCAAAAAATTTTTTGGCATTAGCCACCCCCATTATCACCCCCACCCATTATTAAAGGGGATGAAAAAATATTGTGATTTAGTGTGTGTACAAAAACCAAAAACTTAAATATGTTTCTTTACTTCGTCCACCCCGCGATTTTTGTATAATTAATAGTTATAGCATTGCTAATATTTAACTATTTATTTTATTCCGAAAAATATTTAGCCAGGAAGTTTAAATGTTTCACGAAAGCACATGACAATGAATTAGTAATAATACTATTATTTGATTAATATTCATAAATTATTCCCCACTATTCAACTTTTTCTAATCTTTTTAAACTCATTTCCACACCATTTTGCGTAGAGTTATTGACGTATTTCTTTAACGTGGTATCCCAGTAGGCCTAATCCACAACAGAAACAGCAGATCCTATTTAGTATATCAATATATAGGTACTTCATTTCTGATGGTCCAGGTTCGTTAATATTTAAAGCCTCTTCGACTGGTTCCGTGGTTTGAATGTCATCGTCATTTTCATGTGGTAATGACTCTCGATTTCATCTTATAATGATTCCCCAGTTTCGTCTGGTAATAACTCCTGAATATCCAGTAGAGATCATCCACATATTCTTCGTCACTCTCAATATGAATGGCCGGTGTGTTATAACAGGTTGTAGATAATGGAGCATTTCAACTCCACGCCACATCGCGTCTTATATTTGCAATAAATAAATTTCAGTAAAGCGGGAAGAGCTGAATATCTTTTATTTTTAAGTGAAATAAGTCCATCCTTGGTTCCTGCCCGCCTCATTTCTCTGGAGATTCGTTCATACCATATTAATACAGCACCTAATGGAAGGTTCGTAATGAATGGTGTCACGCTGCTTTTATTGTGGGAGAAGTGTAGCAAGATTTAACAAAACGTTAATAACGAAGTGAGTCCAGTATTTCTTTTATTTCTCTTTCTGTGTCACTTCCGAACAACTTGACCAAAAGGAGTTGACGCAATCATTTCAGGATCCATATCTTATTGCTTTGATAGATTCAATTGGAGTAATTGACTCTGGGTTTTTGTTGAGGATGACGACGAACTTGAATTTTGCAGAAGATAGTAGGAGTCGTATCGCAGCTACTGAATGCATGAAGGAACATATTATTGTTTGCTGCTGCTTCTTTATGTTGAGAACTTTGCGGAAAATAAAAGTTTTCGGTAACGTTTTATGTGGATGCGAGTACTAGTGCGATCTTGTCAATCCTGAAAATATCACCTACATCTTCGCGCACGACGGCAACGAACTCGTACGTCGAGGACATTTCGATAGCCGTTTGAATAGTGGAAACATCGTCATCTTCACCAGACTAGCGACCCGATAGGCAGCAAGGACCATATTATGATCATTTTATAAGTGTAATTGGCGAATAAAAGAAAAACTATACAATTTTCGCGACGCTATAATTATTAAACTATTAATCCTAAAAAAATATTTTTTATACAAAACTTGTCGATAACTTTGTCCTCTACAAAGTTCATTAAATACTTCTCCTGTGTTATGCCCTCTGTCACAAGATAAGTAGGCCCTGCAAAGTTGAAAACTTGGATCTTAATAGGGACCCTCCCCTCTATGATACTAAAAAAAGTCTTCTATATTTACTGTTTTTTTTTAGTGTCAATCCGAGCAAAACAGTTATTGTTCCATTCACCAAAAGGAGAAAACTAAGTATGAGAGGTCCTATCTTAAATGGAACAGTGCTGATTTTTTCCAGTGAAGTCAAGTATCTAGGAATAATCCTGGACCAAAAACTTACCTGGAACTCGCACTTAGAAAGGACACTTAAAGGTAGGCCTTTCGGTTACCTACGCATCATGTGTATGGTGGCCAAAAACAGAAGAGAAAATAGCACAAGGAAACTTGCAGAAATTGCAACGCCTTGCCTGTTTAGGGACTACAGGAGCAATGCGCTCATGTCCTACGGCAAGTATGGAGGCAATGTTGAACTTCCTCTGCATTTGCATGTAAGGAAGGAAGCAGCACTTAGTGCGCTAAGGCTACATCAGGGACTTAAATTCTGACCAGGCGACTTGGTTAGTCACTTAAGGATTCTTCTGGAGCTAATCCAATTCGAATTCATGATACAACCCACTAACTTAATGCCAATCAAGTATGACTTTGACTGCCCGTTTGATATGCTGTTTGAAAGCCGTCAGGCGAGCAGGGTCGAAGGTGTTGGTGTGGGCGTAGCAGGGCCTAAATGCAGGCTATCTAAAGCCCTTGGTAAAATCCCAACCATCTTCCAAGCAGAAATTTATGCTATAGATGAGTGTGCCCAGGAATGCCTAAATAGAGGCACTCGGAGGTCAAAGATCTATATATTTTTAGATAGCCAGGCAGCACTAAGGGCTCTCAGGTCCTATACCTTCGAGTCTTCGAATTGCCTGGGAATGCAGACAATCTGAGGCAACCCGAAGCAACTGGCAAAAATAACTGTCAAAAAACAACAAGGTTACCTTGATGTGGGTGCCAGAGCATGAGGGAATAGAAGGCAACGAATTGGCTGAAGCCCCATTTCTTGGACCCGAACCGTTCTGTGGCTTATCTAAGGGACGCATAATGGAGGAGGTACAAAAATGGGAAAAGGAACAAAAGAAGTTCTACTTGAGGAATACTTCAGGCCAAAGACGAGCGAAAAGGTTTATAACCTATTCAACAAAGAATGCCACAAGGCTTCTCGACCTTGAAAAGTCCGACCTAAAGCTGATCACAGGCCTTCTAACTGGCCATTGCCCCTTCAGATGTCATATCAAGAACATGGGCATGGCAGAAAATGACATATGTAGATACTGTGAAGCTACAACTGAGACTGCGGAACATAAACTTTGTGAATGCAAGGTACTAATTCGCATTAGGCTAAAGTACCTAGAACAGGCGCAATTTACGCCTGAAGACATAGGGAAATTAGCTCCCAGGAAAATCACAAGCTTTGCAAAAAGTCTTGCAATCCTGAACAACTAGTTGTAGGGTAATTCACAAAAGACCTTTTAGGTCGACGTGAAGAAAGGCCAACTCAGGGCCTTAAACAATCTACAATGTACTATTTTTTTAGGCTTTACAAATCGTCTGACTGACTGGAGTATAAAACTTGTTGAGGGTTCGAAAGGCGTGTTTAGTTACGTAAATTACAAATACGTGTTTTAAGTTTGGGTTTTACTATTATTATATTACAAGTAAAATAATGGAGCACAAATATTTGTCAATATCGTAAACTGTATATTATCCGTTTCGCAATATAAGTACGCTAAAACTATTTAAATTTAAAATGACAAAATAAACAGCGGTATTACATGCATGCTCACGTTACCATTTCCCGATTATATTATACCTACATTTACACTTCTTCGCAATTAATTGCACAATGTCTGTGTTTGAAGACCATCAAAATTCAGTAGGAACAGCCAAGGATCTTGCAACAGCAAAATTAATACACGTATTTGCTGCATTATTAACCAATAACTTATTTTGTATTCCTTTCAAAAATAAGCAATTTTGTGTGCATGACTAATCATTACTCTATGCAAAAGTTTCTTCTATGTTAGTTATTTTAATTATTAATAAGAGTGAAAATATAAATGTAAAAGCGAAGTAGTTGAAAATAACTGTTAGAAATGGACTAGAAAGGCCGTTTAATTATGGTATTTGTAGTTATAATTGAATATATATGCATGAACTAGACAGGAAAACCAGTAAAATACCGAATCTCAATTTTATGCCAATCAACTACCATTGACAAGTCTGCTACTGTAATTTATTTTGTCATTTATACAATTATAATATAAATCCACGCTGTGTAAGTAAAATATTATGCGCCTCTATATAGAGTATTTTTATTTCAAAAATAGCTGCCTAGATTATCTTTGAAGTAGACATAATTATATATGTACAGTGTGTACCCGGGTGGGGCAACGCACTCTTGTAAACTTTCTTTTTTGATTTGCCGAAAAGAAGTAATTCGTTATAAAAGTTTTGCTTGTTTTAATAAAACATAAACGTTTGTCAAAGTTAAGGTTAATTATACAGGGTTTTCTAAACATTAGAAAATATGAAATCAACTTTAAGCAATCTGCCTTTTTTTTTTTCATTTTTGTTGAAAATTTTATTTAACAAAGTTTTTTCAGTTATGAAGAATAACGAAGTTTGGTGGCAAAATAAGGAAATAACAATTTTCAAAACAAAATTATTCAACTAAGTTGAAAACTATTCCACATATTTATAGACCTACTAGTATACATTTTTCTAATCTTTTTCTAAATTCTTCATAGACAGATGACATTACGTCAAGTAATGTCAATGTCAGTGTAATAGAGATTTATTCGTATATTGTATTTTTTACAAAAATATCAATTATTACTGATTATTGAATTATGCTAACCAGAATGAAGCCAACAACGAATTTATTTGATCAAATGCAATGGTATCGGAAATGTTTCTTATAAAGACGTAGTAGAAGAAGAAAGCAAATAGCCTATGATATTTTAATAATAATAATAATAATAATAATAAATAAACAAACGTGTAGTCGACTCACGAAGCACTCACACGTCATGGACTGTGAGTACTTGTTTGTGAGCTAAAACCTACCAAAATCTATTTATAATATGGCATTGTTTAGTTAGATTTAAATATATGTACATATTTTTTTTTCATATTTTTTCTTTACATTTTTTTTAATTATCTATAAGTATTTTTGTTTCTTTATTTTAACCTATCGATTATATAAGGTAAAATACATTCATTTTTTCACTCATATAAATATACTTAGTTTCTTAACTACACAAGGGGTGGGGTGGTACGATCCGGAACATAAAATTGTGTTTGACTTTCCCAGAATATATCACAGCAAGGGCTATCACGGTTACTGATTAAGACTAGGTATAATAATATGTTTTGTCTATTATCGCATGTACTACATTTCTAGGTGCATCAAACATCCATAGTTTAATTCTTTTTTTTAATGAATGGAGACTGTTTAGCGTTTTAATATCCTGCAGTAATGCGGAGTACATTTTGGAGCAAAAGTATATATAACATCTTTGACCTACTGTTTCAGTGCATTTTATATTTCTAGAAATAGACGCAGTTTTTGACCTGGTGTTATATTGATGTTCGGAAAAATTTAGAAGTTTTTTGTTTTGAAATATTTCAGTACACATGGCTAAACCAAACAACTGACGCACATCCAGCACTTTTGCTTTATACAATAAATCAGACGAGTACGTATATTTTCTTTTCAAAATTATTTTTAGGCACCATTTCTGCATTACATCTAATGAGTGTAAGTAGTTCTTATTAATTCCCCCCCAAGCTAAAATTGCGTAATTTATATGGCTTTTTTCTTGTTTTGGAGATGTTTTTTGGGGGTGAAAAACGAGCGAATCTGACAATTCTGACTTCGAATTCGGTTTCAGAGGGTCAAAGTACATAAGGATACACTGGTATGGTCCGCAGGCCAGACCACTTTTTGGGGGCGTGTTTTTTTTGGAGGTTTGGGGTGAAAAAAGAAGCAATCTGACAATTCAAATATATAAGGATACATTGGTCTGGTCCGCAGACCAGACCATTTTTTTGTGTGGCTGTGTTATTATTAAACAGATGATAACAACGAAGAGTACATTATGGACATATTACGTAGGATACCAAGGTTGCTTAACTATACTTACCTTTTAATTTCTTTGTCAAATTCGTTTTTTGCACAACAGAATTTTTTATTTTGTTTAAGAGAATATTTTTAGGTACTTTAGAACTTATGATATGGTGAATACGCCTTTGTTTCTTGTAAAATTTACCTTTCACTATGTCATGCAGTATTTGGGCTATTATTAACCCTTCAAAGTGTTAATAGGAATACGGAGTTCACATGAACAATGTACAAATGCGACACAGAATGTATCGACCTTACAAAAGTTATTCTATCTTCCCTTGTAGGTTGTTTCGTTCTCCCCACAAGATTAAACCAATATACACAACTCTCTCAGTCATCTATTAATATTGTATCCAAGGCGTTTCATTTCTTTCTATATATATATCTTCTCCCCTAATAGCCCTTTCATTATTTTCACTTCTGTTACATAATGGTCCGTGCATAACCCTTGTTTATTTCCGGCTGTATTTTTTCATCTTTGCAAATTGTATAAATGTATATAAACTAGTTGTTTTAAAGTATCCACTATCATCTGTTTTGTGTGTTATACAACTTCTCGAGTCGGATCGACCTCATAAGGTGAATGCATAAAACGTGGACGTACTGATAATTTTTAGTCGGTAGTATAAACTTGTTAAATCGAAAATTTTATTGAACCATAAGGATAAAAACTTTATTTATAAAAATCTGTTAATTTATTTACTCAAAACTTTTATTTAATAATTATTAATTCTATTTTATTTCAGATTAATTCATTAAAATTATTGTTAGTATTAACGTCATTTTATTCGTTTGAAGAATTAACGTTATATTTCTTCATTGTTTCTTTATGAATTATTTTTTAAGATGTGTATTTTCACTGAAAGTTTGGCAGATATTTTTTCTTAGCAATCGTGTCAAATACATTTCTATATATTATTTTCTACCGTCGTTTTTCAGTTATTTATTTTGTAAAGTGACCAACTAGTAAATATGTATTAAAAATATAGTAGATTTCTTACATCATCGTTTCATAATCAATTATTTCTTAGGGTGACCGCCCTGTATATTTTCACTAAAAGTATAGCAGATTTCTTCCTTCATAGTGGTGTTAGCTACATATAAAATATCATCGCCCTACACTTTTTTCAATTAGTATTTTTTTAGGCATCCACTCTGTATAGTTCTCACTACTTCTTCCTTTCGTAATAGTCTAAGATCCGGCAACAGAAATTAATACCCTCATCTGTTATTCAGATAAGAAATAGTTTATATAAAAGATATCATGTATGCTAATAGCTCGCCACTAGGTTGCCTAGCCGTATCTTGACCCCATGACATTTAATTTGAAAATTGTTGTCAGGCAAAATCGAAATTTTGTCTTTAAACGTATATAGCAGCGAAATCATTATTCCCACAGGAATTTTTCAAAGAAGCAAATTCATCATCATTTTACAATCTTTCTAATAGATCTCTACCTGTTTTTTCCTAGAACCAACGTTTATCTAGTTTTTAATAACTGTTCCTTCAAATAATTGTATAAATAAAGATAATTATTGTTGTTCGTTCACATATTCTGTCGTTAATTTATCTTGCCAAAAAACACTCGAGCTTTTCTTTTATGGATAAATTTCTTTTAAACTTAAAATTTTGTCAATCAGTAATTTTGCTCAAAAAACTGACATTTGACAAAATCGCTCGACCTCTGGTCTCGCGATTTTTTCATGTCAGTTTTTTTTATAAAATTACTGATTTGCAAAATTATTTCGTTACAAAGAGAAATTTATCCCATAAAAAAAAGCTCTTGTGATTTTACTGTTGACAAAAAATAAGGACGCTAGGAGCGATACAACTGGAAATTTACATTTTCCAAGGAAACGTGTTTTTTTCTCATCTCTTACGAATATCTAGGTAAACGTTGGTTCTAGGAAAAAACTAGTAGGGATCTATTAGAAAGATTATTATAAAATGATGATGAATTTGCTTCCTTGAAAAAATCCTGTGGGATTAATAGTTTCGCTGCTATATACGTTTAAAGACAAAATTTCGATTTCGCCTGACAAAAAAAAGAAAAAATTAATTAACCTTTTTCAAATTAAATGACATGAGGCCAAGATATGGCGAGGCAACCTAGTCGCGATCTATTAGCCTACATGTTATTTTCCGTAAAATCTATTTCTTATATGAATAACAGATGAGGGTATTAACTTCTTATGCGGATCTTGTACTATAAGCAAAGGAAGTAAAAAAATGGCATGACGGCTTCCATTATTTCCAATTTTTCTACGTGCTGTCGAATATTTTTTTCTCGTCTGTGGTGTATGGGACCTATACGAAATATGGGAAATAACATCTAGAGAAGCATTTCTCTCTCTAACGACTCAAAAATTTTGAGAAAACAATTTGCGAAAAATTTTTTTAAAATTCGGTTCCCACCCTTGGTCTAGGGACTCCTGTTTAATTTATTTTTTTCTGTCATATAACTGCTTTTTCAAAATTTTTGAGAAGTGCTTCTCTAGATATTTCCCATATTTCATATGGGTCCCATGCGCCACAGACGAAAAAAAAAAAATTAACCAGCCACCACTAAAATCCCGTGGAATTATACATTTCTGCTACTGTGTTTCCCTTAGCAATATCATTTGTAAATACTTCTGAGATATTATATACGGTGATGGAACCACTAAGCCTTTTTCATTAAATAAATTCACCCATTTATCCCCGAAGAAGAAAATACGAACCGAAATGTGACAACAAAATGAATTGCACTTGGATTTTTACCCACGTACACATTTTTAGATAAATGTGCTCCATCACTGATTGAGTATTGTTATTGGTTCTTCTATCTATCTTTGGCAAAATGAGTTTGATTTTAGAATTTCGAACACACTAGTACTCTGATGTACATCAATGTGTAAAACTAGTTTTCATGCGAGTATTTTCAGCTATAATTCCCAAGGACATTGAAAATACCAAACAATTTTATCACAGTTTCTGAAAGCCTATGGCGCACAGTGGTTCAGAGAGCAGATTTAGCTTATCAAAAATGCTCAACTCATGTCGCGCCGAATGACGTCATTACCCACCATAAGCCTTTCGAAGACGATAGTCTGTCGTACACAGGTAGAAATATTTGCTTGTATTCGATACAGAAGTAGTGGCCGAATAAAAACGTAACTAGTTAAACTCACCCATTTTCAACTTGTATCAGTCACTTGTTTTTTACTGCTGTTGTTACAAGTGTTTAAAGGGAAAGGTGAAAACTTTTTATTATGGACCCTACTTGTCACGGTATGTACTAGTATATTGTACATTATTTGTTGAAATCATTTCTCGGCTGTTGGACAATAATTAATCGGAAATAAAAATAATAAAAATGAAAAGTTTGACAAAGCTTATATTTTCTGGAACTTCATGGAACCTTTATTTCCTATGCATATTAATCCACAGTCCTTAGATTTCAAAAGCTATCTAGTAAGATGCTCTACTTTTTACAACTCTTCCTGTTGTTTTCATTTTAGTTGGTGCCAGCAACAGAGCCCGACGAGAGTTGTTTGAAGTTTGGCATGCAGAAACGCAACACAGTGAAAAAATGTTTGCTTTATATCGATATATAATTACTAAATTACACTTAGTGGATACTAAAGGAAATGTTAGAGAAAAATTACTTGAGAAATCGGGTAATATCTGCAAACTGTTTGTGAGAAGATGGAGGCAATGTCACGCCAACATTAACTATTTTAAAATACTGATACTGCAAAATTGTACATAGAAAAGTATAACTGGTATTATATGCCAATCACTTTACATAAAGTACTGATCCATGGATCGGAAATCATTAAATTTTCTATAGTGCCTTTAAGAAGAATGTTTAAGGAAGCTCAAAAATCCCGTCATAAAGATGCGAAAAGATTCAGAGAACATAGTACTCGGAAGGCATCTCGAATTAACACCATGAAAGATTTAATATATATGTCATGGTAAAAATCGATCCATTGTTCAATTTTTTCAGAACACGAAGAACTTAAAGGATCAATTTCCCAGGAAGTTGTTAATTGGTTCGAAATTGATAAGTTTCAAAGTATGTGCTTTGATTAAGGCATAATCCTACACATGAGACAAAAAGACAATATGTACAGACGATCACAATTTTAGCTTATTATTCGCAAAAAAAATCTTATTGTATAATAAAGTACTTCTTGTAGGTAAACAAATTTCATTACTAATTAATGTTTTTACAATTAATTATTTTTTTATTTATTTGCTTTCATCATGATTAGAAAATATTATTTAGGCGTTAAGAAAATCACAACTTACACAAACACTTTTTTATTTATTATGTATACAGAAAGTAGTTAATTTCTGTATACAGAAAGTAGCTAATTTCATAATAAATAAAAAAGTTTGTAAGTTGTGATTTGCTTAATACATAAATAATATTTTCTAATTAATGTTATTGGATACTTTTACCATTTTATTGTATATTAGATATTAATTACAGTTATTATGGATCCGTGTTTGTTTATTAACAGAAAAATTTTGTTTATTAATTTTAATTGCTTTTAATAACAGTAGCCGTTTATTTTTTCGTTTCAATCATGATTTGGAATCCCAGAAACACAGAACAGTTCAATAAAGTATACTAAAATAGAATTAAGATACTTTTATTCATAACGAATATTTTTGATAAGCTAAATCCGCTCTCTGAACCACTGTGCGGCGTCGGGATATTACCAAGCAACGTGCATGAAGAAGTTGTGACAAAATTATGAGCTATTTATCAACGTTCGAGGGACATTCGTATAGAAAATGTTTACTATTTCCATTTAATTCATAAGTTCTGGTGCTGCACAAGTCCATAAATGCATTCAAGCTATACTTTTTACTTTTAATTGTAGTATTTGGCGTGTTTTCCTCTATTATTATATTTATCAAGTCGTTATTTACAGTGCCAAATCGTAATTGTGACATTGTCAGAAAATAAATTTTAAATTATTAAACTCTCAAACTGGATGACAAGTGATAATTGTCCTAGGGAGATTATCAGCTATAATATCCCTAGGACATTGATAATGTACGAGATAATTTTATGACGATCGAAAGCACGTTGCTTGATAATAGCCCGACGCCGAAGGCGTCATAGTGATTGAAAATTTCCTTGGATGGTGTTATTAGTGTAATGTTAAATTATTGGGTGATTTGTGTCACATGACAAGAAATAACGAAATTTAATTGGTTGTTAGAACTGTCAAAAAATTTTCAGTGTAATGTTGTTCTGATTGGTTTTTTTTTTTAACTGTTTAACGTCGGCCTATTTCCGCTACCAGGGCCTATCCCCGACGCCAGGAGACGAGCTACCCCCAACTTGGAAATTTTGCCGAACCTCTTCCCTTAAGAAGAGTAGGGATCTTTTACTTGCCTAACATTTAATAGACAAGGGACCGCCTGCTTTACATCCCCTCCGAAGGATGGTATATCCACTACGTAATCCTCGTCTGAAATTACGTAACTTCCGAGTATACACTGATATACAAGCCTCTAGAAGGTGGGACGAGAACGCTGTATTTCCCAAGATGGGAGTCCATCCAAGTACTAACCGCGCTCGACGTTGCTTCAACGGAATATCGACTGATATTCACATTGAAGTCGCCTCTACGCTCGCCCCTTCTAATTGGTTGTTTCCGCACATGTGACTAGAAATGGGCGAATTTAATAGGATTTCTATTTGAGCAAAAAAATTTCTATGTAATTGATTTATTATCATTATAAATATAAACAAAACATATATAATATATAATCCAAAGCGGATTGGGGTTACGCGTTCGGAAAAACGTAAGACATACATCCATAACCCCGGAATTGTCAGTATGCCGGGGCTGGGGCTCGAACCCAGTACGCAGTACGATCTGCATATTCTTCGCACAATACGCCTTAGCTGACTGAGCTGCCGCTGCGGCTCATAAATCATAAAATAGGGGATTTGCGGAGAACGGTTGTGTCCAAAGTATAACCACCTGTTATTTCTATAGGCGATAATGTCTATAATATAATGTGTCTAGATGACAATCATGTTTCAACGGTTGGACCATCATATTATTATGAAATGTATATTAATAAAATATATAAATAAATAATGATAGGAAATATCATTTCACAAAATTTCTATTCAAATAACAAACACAAAAATTAAGAACACAATTTTTAAAAATTTAAATGACTAATAACATTTTTATTTACTGATCGATTTTGTCCAAAAACAATAGTTCTTCCTCAGGTTGCTGTACAAATGTATATGTAACCGGATTTATCTCTCTTAAGTTATCGTATTTATGAATTCGTCCACTAACATAATGGTATGAATTTTTTTTTTCTAAAAGTGACACATTGACTGTTTTAGAAATGTGCCGATTAAATGCAATATAATCCTCATTTTTCTATTTGCAAAGAGTGCAATAATAATAAAAATATATTGTTATTATATTTTATTAGTAATATAATTATTATTAGTTGTTATGAATAATTTTGGAATGAAAATTTGTTGTTTCAAGATTAAAATTTTTCAACATACCTCTTTATATTAACGAACTAAAATTGTAATGATTTTTATGAAAATCAGGAACATTGCTTATTAGGTAAAACAACTTACGCGATATATATACACTTTGGGTTTTAAAAACGATCTTTACAACGAGTTTTACAATGTTATATTTCACTTGAGCAAACACTGTAATAGGGTAAGCATATTAATTATATAATGAAAATTAATATCTATAAAGTATCACATTCTGTTATCCTCCTTTTAACTAAGTACGTGAAAGGAGAACCACAACATCTCCAGGGATGTAATCAGTCATGTTTCAAATTTTCACCCCCCAACAAAACTTTTACATTAGATTGATGGTTTCTTAGTATCTCGAAATAACAGCTCAAAGGCAGAGTAGGCATGAATATTGAAGAAAAATATTGTCGATAAAGAATATTAATAAATAAAACAATTGATTTTTAAAATATACAAGGAGGTTTATAAAGTGTTTGGAAAGTTATACTTCCAGCGACTGTAAATAACATTTAACTCAATTTAATTAAAAGTAAAAATTCTGTCCTCCTATATACATACAGTTTCTAAATTACCATAATAATAGCAAAATATTTGGTGAATATCATAAGATCAAAGGTCAAACATCAGAATATCATTGTTTTTTCTTGTATATTATGCATTTATTTTGTCAAAATACCATAGGCTAATTTTGACATCGGTATTTTTCTGATCTTTTTTAACAGATTCAGAAATGTATTAATATTTACAGTAAATAGTACTAATTTCATTAAGTTTTAAGAGCAAACAAACAAATTAAATGAATTATTTGCAATATTGAGACTTCTAATCACTACTAACCTATTTTCTTTCCGTTGGTTCTATGATATATTGCCAGGATTGCATTTTTATGTGGGTTTCTGCGTAAAAGAAGTGGTTTAGAAAAAATGTCTGTGCGTGTGTACGTGTTTGCATGACCGTCGCTTAGTCTAGCACCGAAGTTAATTGACCGATTTCTTTTAATTTTGGTCTAAGATCCGCTTATAAATATATCTAGCAGTTTTTTTCATTTTTCATCTACCCTAAGATTATGGATAGTTTTTAAATGTGAAAGTATCGAATATCTCGATTTTCTCAAAAATTGATCTAACAATTTTGCACAAATTCTGTAGGTTAATAGTATATTACACATCTAACAATATACCATTAGAAAATTCACATGAAGGTGATTCACTGATGAACAAACAATTTTTATTCGTGCGAGAAAGTAGGTTCGGCATGGTTGTAACTTTTATTTTGATGTTTATAGTAATCCTAATAGCCCAGGAATTTTAGTTTTTTACCCGGAATTAATTATTGTAAAGCTGAAAACTTCAAGGATTGTAGTTTTGATCCAGGACAACACGTAGTAAAAATTCCCCTATTCTCCCCCGTCGGCTTCCCTGTTTTTTCAGAGCAACAAGGGCCTAAGTCGCAAAAATTGCAGAGCTGACTATGAAGTGCAACAGGAAGGTTGTTACTGGTCCGATTTGGGCCGAAGTGATCATAAAAGATTAGGAGAAGCATATCCGTTCATATTTCAGATGTTCCATGCATATTTTTGTTCATAATTTTCCGTTCTAGTTCTGTCAACATTTCAAAATTTTTTTTAAAAAAATTAGAAAAATTCCGAAATGGCGCCATTGCGGGTAAATGAAGACCCGAAGAGGAAAACGTACTCTAATAAACATTTATCTTCATAGTCTGGGCTTTCCATTGGTATGTCTACCTTCTCTGTAGTGTAACCCGTTACGAAGTTACGCCACTTTGAGTGTCGCAGCGGCGACACTCGGTCATTTAAGTGCGTTCATTGTTGCGTCTATCACGTCTAGTCTAAACAATCAAGAAGGAGCAAGACGAGCTATACCCTTTGCTCTTTAACTTTGATAGTTCTCTAAGTGTATGCATTGGTTCATTGGTGTGGCAAAAGTGAGTGATCTTAGTTAAGCCATGTAGCACATGCATTTTAGTTTTTGACCCGAAATTAATTACTGTAAAGCAGCAAAAAGTTTGTTACTGGTCCGATTTGAGTCGAAATTATCATAAAAGCTTCGAAGAAGCATATCCGTTCGTATTTCACATGTTCCATGCATATTTTCTTCATAATTTTCCATTCTAGTACTGTCAAAACTTCAAAAATTGAAGAAAATTCGAAATGACTCCATTGCGGATAAATGAAGACTCGGAGGGGAAAACATTTCTCTTCATACCTTGGGCTTTCCATTGGTATGTCTACCTTCTTTGTAGCGTCACCCATTACGGAGCTACGCAACTTTGAGAGTCAGCGAGCGTCGGCCGCGCCCGCCATGTGCAAGGTGGAACTGCCCTGACTGCGCTGATGAGACCAGTTGCGAATTCCTGTTTATATATTATAGGTGTTTTATAAGATTTATTGAATGAAATTTAACTTGTCAGACTCAGAAAATGACTTTATTCGGCTAGACAATTAACATTATTGATCTACTGGGAAGTAGGGTCGTCCGGATCATTATCCATATCCACGACTGGCTGTTTGTGCAGCTGGATTCTCTACAGATTCTGCACATGATGTTGCAGTTCAGACCATAGTTCCTGCACGTTTTCCTCTCAGAGTCTTCATTTATCCGCAATGGGACCATTTAGAATTTTTTTCAATTCTTGAAGTTTTGACAGCACTAGAATAGAAAATTATGAACGAAATACGAATGGAACATGTGAAATACGAACGGATATGCTTCTTCGAAGCTTTTATGATAATTTCAACCCAAATCGGACCAGTAACAACCTTTTTGCTGCACTTTATAGCCATCTCTGCAATTTCTGCGACTCAGGCCCTTGTTGCTCCGCAAAAACAGAGAAGGCGACAGGGGAGAGCAGGGGACTTTTTGGCACGCGTTGTCCTGGACCAAAACTACAGTCTTGCAAATTTTCAGCTTTACAATAATTAATTCCGGGTCAAAAACTAAAATTCCTTTGCTACATGGCTTAACTAAGATCACTCAATTTTTCCGCACCAATGTCAAAGTTAAAGAACTAAGGATATAGCTCGCCTTGCGCTTTCTTGATTGTTTAGACTAGACGTGATAGACGCAGCAATGAACGCACTTAAATGTCCGAGTGTCGCAGTTGCGACACTCAGAGTGGCGTAAGTCGCCATTTCGGGATTTTTTAACTTTTTTTTAAATATTTTTAAATTTTTGAAATGTTGACACAACTAGAACGGAAATTTATGAACAAAAATATGCATGGAACATCAGAAATATGAACGGATATGCTTTTCCTAATCTTTTATGATCATTTCGACCCAGATCGGACCAGTAACAACCTTCCTGTTGCACTTCATAACCAGTTCTGCAATTTTTGCGACTTAGGCCCTTGTTGCTCCGAAAAAACAGGGAAGCCCACGGGGGAGAGTAGGGGACTTTTTGCTACGTGATGTCCTGGACCAAAACTACAATCCTGGAAATTTTCAGCTTTACAATAATTAATTCCGGGTAGAAGCGATATTTTGACTAAAATTCCTGCGCTATAAGGCTATATTTATAATAATACCAACAGGGTGAATACCGATTCACAATTTTTAAATTCCCTAACTTTTCTTCCAAGCTCGAAAATGAAAATTGATGAGCGGGAGAGGGACAATGGAAAATATTTTTTGACGAAAGGGTGGGTGCAAGATGGGAATGTAGAACACCTTAGACACTGCGTCTGAAGGACGCAACACCAATTTGTTTATTAAAGGGCGCCAGTCGCGTTCTCCCATGCTCGTGTGTGGTTTTCCACTCCCAGATGAGTTCTATATGTATTTATGAGCTGTTTGACAGACGAGGAAGGTAAAAGCTGCACTTAGATGGCTAACGGCGCTCTCTCCAAAATTGGTTCTAATCTCTGATTTTCCTTCATAAGAAAATTCCTCTCGAGCTCTCGTGATATGACGGGTTATTGAGATACAACCTTGTGAATTTCCGGAGACATCCGATGTTCAGTTCCGGCCTAACACACAAAAGCCCTTGAGACTTGAAAGATTGAAAGTCAACCATTCAAGAAAATAAACACGGCAGTTCGAATAATATCATTTATTGATTAAATTCAAAATAAGTACAAATGATATTATACAATTATCCTATCTAGGAGAATCTATATATTTCAATATAACGCCTTCCCAAGTAGGGCAAGGATAAGTGAGGACTTTGGTTTCGCAACTACCATTCAATTGAGAGCGTGTATTAGCAATCGTTTAGGTAAGAAGATTCACACGACTTCCTCGGAAGTTTATGTATACACTTTGGTTTTAGGATGGACTGAAAATAATATAAAAATATTTTACTTTTTGAAAATTTTGTGACACTAGTGGTTAGTTTTAAAGTTCCTTGTAGTGAATATATAATTCACAAGAATGGAGTTCGATTTGAGTTCAACTATACATATATGATATTATGCAATTATCCTATCTAAGAGAATCTATATATTTCAATGTAACGCCTTCCCAAGTAGAGCAAGGATGAGTGAGTACTTTGGTTTCGCAACTACCATTCAATTGAGAGCGTGCATTAATAATCGTTTAGGTAAAAAGATTCACACAACTTCCTCGAAAGTTTATGTATGCACTTTGTTTTTAGGATTGACGGAAAATAATATTTTTTCAAAATTTTGGGACGCTAGTGGTTAATTTTAATGTTCCTTTTAGTGATTATATCATTCACAAGAATGGAATTCGATTTGAGTTCAACTATATATGGATTATTACAACTTTCCGCCTCGCGACGTACCGGCCGCGGCCCTCATATACATTCAATATAAGGGATGTGACATGACTTCGCTTTCGAACAGCTCTTTGCAAATGAGCTTTTTGTCTTACTTATTGCATTTGGTTTTCCTACTAGCGCTTTCTGCCGATTCTCCAACGCACTCGTCCAACTGATAAGCCGCTGGATGAATCCAAATTTGTTTTATTCGAGAAATCGGCCTTGTCCATTTTTGTTAATTTTAGTCTAATAATTGCCTGCAGACGCTATAGACTAAGCACGTTTTCAAAAAAGAACAATGCAAGAAACATTTGATGTAACAATTGAGAAAACAACGTTTTTAGGGTATTTCGCTGAATACGAATCTGCCTGTTGCCAAACCGAAATTTGGACCGGAAGTCCGGTATCCAAGATGGTGACCAAAACTCTGTTGCCCTATATCTCCCTTGTCCGTTGGCTTAAAATAATGATCTAAACGTCTGCTTAAGGGTTTTCTCGGATGCCGAATATATTGCAATGCTCAAGATTGCAGCGAGGTCTCCGAAAGTAGTGGCGTTTGCTGGTTTCCCAATGCTGTTCACTAAAGCTTGACCGTCCATAATCAGTTGTGAAGTGTTCTGATCAATATCAATGGAGTTTGGCATTCCACGCCTTCAGTGACGAGTTTTACCACCGATGCCTTTTCAGACGATCTGAGGGTGCCATCCATTTCCGTCAACGATAAAGGTACCAGAAGAAACTTGTATTTCAAAATGGAGGACAAGTCAATTTGTCTGCCTGCTTCGTAAGCTACAATCAGACGACGCAGAACATCCCATTCAACCACTAGTCTGGTAGATTTTACACTCCAAATACAACAAGACGCACGGAGCGCACGTAAACACAATAAAGTTTCGGCGGCCATCTTGGGCCCCATCTTGGAACCCATACACTCCAAAGTTAAGGTAAGTAAATTTTAAGCATTGCAATGTGTTTGGCATCCGAGAAAATCCCTAAGCAGACGTTTAGATCATTATTTTAAGCCAACCGACAAGGGAGATATAGGGCAACAGAGTTTTGGTCGCCATCTTGAATACCAAACTTCCGGTCCAAATTTCGCTTTCGCAACAGGCAGATTCGTATTCAGCGGGGTCGATATACCCTAAAGCGTTGTTTCCCCAATTTTTACATGAAATGCTTCTTGCACTTTATAGAGATGCATTTCCTACTTATGGGCCTAGTCTACTACGCATCTTTGCCACATTTTTTTCAATACGTCGCCTAGTTAAAATGTTATAGTCATTCTTTTGAATGATTTCCACAATGACTGCCTCCACTTTCATCATGTTTCGTAAAGTGATAAAAATGTTAAAAATATTCAAAAATATTTCCAAATTACACTTTTAGCGTACTTCTTAAAAAGTATATTATCTGCTTTTCCTTGTCCACAAAACTATTTTCCAATTTTGGCCCACTTTCGAAAAAGTAGATCGATTCTAGGATGTTCTATAACAGGAACAACTTTGCATATACTTAACTAGTTTTAATAAATTTCCCTTGACTTTTTAAAAAATTTATAAATTGCCTGATTTTTTTTTTATTTCTCTCACCAAGACTATTTCAGGTTTTCCCTGTTTTCCCTGTTTTCCAGAAATTATACACCCTGTACCAACGATAATAATTTAAAATTTTTCTAATGATAAAAATATATATTTGTATAAGATTGCGGCTTGTCATTTTTAAATGTTTATTATTTTTCAGAAATAAGACTCGGTTTAAACACAATTTTACCAAATAGAAACACGTATTTGTTACTTGTCTAGGAATACATAAACTAGAGTCGCAAGAGATATTTATTATCTGGCTACCGATAATGGGCAACATTTCCATTCTATACATTCTGAACATGAGACGATCGATAACAATAAATTTGAAAATAAACTTACATTCTAGCAGTGGAACTCGACTGAAATCGCGCCAGGTGTCTTGATTAGAGTTTAGTACCGTCGTATTTTTCAATAAACCAGTAGTAGTAGCCTTTACTTGATAATAAATTATTAGGAAGAGCGTGGAAACTACAATAGGTTTCATTCTCGAGTTTGATTTAATTTTTTACACTGTCCGGATTTTTAGTATGCTAGGATAGGTATTCATAATTTATAAGCTATCGGCAAGCTCATGTCATCTATAAAGAAATATGGGTTTTAATAAAACATAATTTCATCAATTTTGTCGGACACGTGGACCTTTACAGTAAAAATTGATTTATGAAATATTTCAGTGCTCTCAAGAAACGTGAAAGAATTTATGCATCATAATAATAACTTTTATTTAGCACAATACAGAATAGTGAAATAATCTTGTAACTACGCGTAATGCAAATAAATATAAAAATAATCACAATATAGGGATTTGGATCATTAGTCTGACTATATATGAAATATGCCTTATCCAAGAGTGTAACTTATATAATTAATCTAGTTAATATATTTTCCTGTCAGAAAATAATTTATAAACCATCCTACCAGAAGTTTGTATTAACATTTCAATATTTTTCCTTTAAAAAACTGTTTATATTTAACGCATTAAAATACATATATTTTTAATCGCCATGCCATATTACCGTCCTGGGTCTCTATTCTTGACGGCAGTGGAATAGAGCAATCGAGAGAAAGTGGGCGTGTCTCTATTGACATTCACAAAACGGTATTCTTGAACTTATTTCTGTCGTTGCTTCTATCAAAAACTGATGAACGTTACTCCCTGATGCTTCTCTTGGTTATTTTCAGGGAACAGTCGGGGAATGCCGTCATTTTCTGTTTTTCTAACATAGAAAAGTAAATGTTGTCAAAAACTGAATATTTTATTTCCCGTTTGATTAATATTCTTGTGATTTTGGACTTAATATAAGATGAATCTGCCTGAAGTAATATATTGGGACGAAATCCACAACGTGAACGATTCTCAAAAACTCCTAGGAGGTTGAGAGAGAGATTCTTCTTCAGAGATCAGTTTTTATTATCAAATGAAAAATATATGACATTGTTCTGTCTGACTAAGCCCGTTTGCCAGGATTTAATAGAGATCTTAGAGATGTAAAGCAGTCGGTCCCTTGTCTATTAAATGTTAGGCAAATAAAAGATCCCTACTCCTGGCATCGGTGATAGGCCCTGGTAGCGGAAATAGGCCGACGGTAAATAAATAGAAATCTTCCTTGTCTGTACAAACTATGTACAAAATATATTTTAAGTAATAATAGGTAGCATTATTTTTTTTTATTTAAAAATACCAGATCAACAAATTATTGTTATAAATGGTACTGTGTAGTAAGACAGTACATAACATCTGAAAATAAAATAAAGAACAGAAACAAAATATTTGGTTTAACATAACAATAGAAGAATATTGATATTAATATCAATCGGAATCGCTACTGGAAGTCTAAGATATCTTGTGGTAGTCTTTTTCTTAACCTATAATTATGAGTCTTTTCAGTTAGGTTTAAATTTCTACACAAACTTGCACAGTTGTTTATAGTTTTAAAAAATGTCTTTGCATATGATTTCATCTTCAATTTGTGGCACGTCAAGCTCTCGATGGATTTGACTGTTTCTTATAAGCCAATGGGCATTGATAGCAGATCTCAACACTTTATTTTGCAACGTTTGCACCTTTTTAATATTAGTTTTGTTAGCAGTTCCTCTTATCACACAGCCGTAAGTTACCAATGGTCTTAAGATCGATTTATATATTAATGTGGCGCACTTAACTCTGAGCTTCGATTTTCTATTAATAATGGGATATAGCATTGATAACCTTGCGTAACCATCATTAAGTTTTTTATTGATGTGGTAACTCCATGTCGTTTATCTAAGTATATTCCTAGATATTTAATTGCACTCTCTGCAGGATTCCATATTATTTCCTCGTCGTCGATGATAATATTATTGGGGTTTTAAGGTCTTCTTAGGGTAAGCATTATTTTTCAAATAATAATACCTACTTTGGGCTCAAATCTGTTCTTAAGAATACATATTGGTACCCTGGCACATATTATGACAACATTCTCATCTCTTTTCAAAATATAATAATTATATTGCCGGTTATTTTTTATTACACCGAATCTTTCAAAACACTGCTTCATTTTCAGGTTCTAGCAGCTCTGCGTGTCTTTGAATATGATTGTTAATATTGTTATTGTTATGAACTATGGTTATGCAGATAACCGATGTCGATTGTCAGAAATTGCTCGTCTATGATTGGTGAATAAGTTTGGCAACGCTGCGGTTTATTCCCTAATATTTTGTTCCCTCCTTTCTGTTCAAGAATACAGTTTATTGCTTGCAATAGAATAGCAGTAGAACAAATCCGGGGAACGCTCCCCGGGCACCGTTCTATTCTATCACGGTCAAGAATAGAGGCCCTGGCATAGTTCAGCTGTAGCTATTACACTACTCAACCACGCACACACAGACAAAAAAACAACCATTCCTTGCGACATTGCCATCTGCCGCAGCTGAGACTCGAATTCAGGAGAGATAACAGCAACTAGTCATGTTGTCTCGCTCAACAGTGGACTAGTCTACACAAATTCGCAAATCTGCAATTTCTATTCGTTGTAGTAGTGAAGATGTGAACATTTATTTAAATTAAATGATTCGCTGATTAATTTGATTTCTTATGACTTAATAAAACGTTATCTCTGGTTCTCACGCTCAGGGGGAATAAAACAAACAAGCAAATTTACACACAAATCAAACTGAGAACCTCCTTTTTTTGAATCTTTTGAAGTCGGTTGAAAAGTGTTGTTTAATCACGAATCTTCAACAAAATTATTGCATCAGAAGATTCGGGGGTGTACTTAGACACTGTTTGATTCCCCTAGTACATTTCGTTAATAAATTTCTCCCCTCGCTTTTATGTTTTTGATGAAGTATATTCAATATTATTCCGTATGAAAAGTAATCAATCAAAGCAAAAGTCTAGGTAAGGAAACTTTTCAGGCAATCGAATGTGGTGGAATAAATTCGTCATGCTGACGTTTGATTAATTGACTAATCCCAAACTATTTATATTTATTAATTTCGCATAAAACGACAGAAAGTGATATTGATATTACCATTGTTTTTACAATTGAAATCTCAAATTATAATACTCACAACAAACAAACATACAAAAAACCGAAATCTGTACAAAATTGTATTTGTGGTGATTTTTTTTGCATTATAGGATTATGTATTTTACTGAGAGGCTTGAAAAGTGCGTATATCGAGCAAGTATAATATGTAAATATTATAGCCTTCAAGAAAGAAGAACATACTCGCGTCGGCTGTACATATACTAAAATTGGAACGATACAGAGAATATTAGCATGGCACCTGCGCAAGGATGACACGCAAAATCGTGAAGCGTTCCACATTTTTCATTTATTTAAAATGAAGCTATCGGAAACACCCTCTTGTTATTGCAATGGAAACTTGGATGATATCAATCACTGGATCTTTCAGTGAAATTATAATTCATGTGCAAGCCTTACCTTATTAATGCAAGAACTGATCAACAACAATATTCTGTTGCGACAACGCACAGTGGGGAAATTCCGGAATTTACTGTTCAAAAATCTCTAGAGACCTTAATATCCATCGGATCAGGATAATTTTTTTTTTAAATTAAAGGTAATTAAATTCCCTACACATCTGTAGATGCAGATTTTTAAATACTCGGTCAAAAATATATTAAAAATTTAAATAATGAACCAATATCGCTATATTCATATGAAAATTAAATTTTTTAGTCTACACATAGTACATAAACTATATGGTAGTAAAATTAAACGGCGAAATACATAATTTGACAGCTAACAGCTGTCAAAAAGATAAAATTGACACAAAAAATATTAAAAAAAAAAATATTTAAAAATTTGCCTGGACAGATGTGTAGGGAATTTAATTACCTTTAATTTAAAAAAAAATTGTCCCGATCCGATGGCTATTAAGGTCTCTAGAGATTTTTGAACAGTAAAATCCAAAATTTCCCCACTGTGCAACGTAGGACATCACTTTGCTTCCTTATTGTCAGGAATGATTGTTTAAGAATAATGTTTTATAATTTTCTAAAACATACTGAAGGTAAAATTTGATCAGAAAAAGAGTCGCCTTGAAGTATGTGTCTATTATCCTTTGTTAGTTCTTTTTTTGTCTTGTGTTAGATAGGGTACAATAATACATTTTTCGTCGCTGAATGGGCGCAGCTCAAAGCTAACTAATTGGAAAAAAAAGAAAGAAGGTTTTTCTCTTCTTATTCGCAACGTTTTGAGAGATGTTAACTATACCGGGTATCAACGGATTCGTTACACCAAATCATTTATAGTTTTCAAGGTATAAGGTCAAACTTGCCAGGGGCACACAACTGAAAGATGGCGCCTGAAGTAGTGTCTTCTTTAAACACAGAGCTGTTAAAGTTAAAAAAAGAAGTGTTAATAGACATAATTTTGAGTGGAAACATATCTAGTGATATACCTAAAAATGTGAATATTACCGTAATTCAGAAATATTTAAACGAAAGGCAATGTATTCGTTGTAAAAATAAGGAATGTGATGTCTACTGTGACGCGCAGGATGTTATCAACAACGTCGACCCGAACGAGAAAATCGTACTGGAACATAAGCTTGACCTCTCTAATAACCAAAATAACTACCTAAATAGGCTCTTATTTCATTTGGAGAAGAGGGTAAGTGAACAGGAAGAACTTATATCATTATTAAAAAATAATAACAAAGAACCTCATAGAGATATAGTAAATAATCCAAGTCACAAACCAAAATTCTCGACCGAGAAGGTTCCTAATTTAATTTCAAGCAGAAACAAAAATCCTGTTGAAAAACTGCAGGAGAAACCTGAAAGCTACTCTACAGCGGCATCTAGCAATCTAGGAAATAACTTGACTCAACACAAATCCGACAGAAATAATACAGGTACCATTCCAAAAAGTGCCCCACAAAAACAAATTATAACAAGTGAACAAGTAAAGATAGCTGTAAATGAAGCAAAAAGATCAACATTTTTTGTTACTGGCTCGAATAAATTAAGTCAGAAAATAAAAACTGTACCTAAACAAGGCTACCTAAGCGTATATCGCCTACATCCCGACACCACAGCAGATGACTTGGACGCCTGTTTGAAGGAAACGGCACCAGAAATTCCTTTTCGCTGTACTCTAGTAAAAAGCAGCTTATATCAATCTAGCTTTAAAGTTTCTTTCCCCGAAGAATTTGAAGATCATGTGTACAACCCTAAAATTTGGCCTGATGGTGCCGCCGTACGTACATTTACGTTCCCAAATCAAAATTTTCACAGGAGAAGCCTGCCACATCACCGATATCGTTAACAAGCAAATCGACGAGTGACAAATTTTCAATATTTCACCAAAACATTCAGTCTATTAGAAATAAACGAAATGAAATTGAGTGTTATTTACTGAATCTGTATAATTCTTTTAAAACCAGTTATAATGTTTTATGTTTTAGCGAGCACTGGCTCTCAATTAACGAGATTGAATTTTTTCAAATTCAAGGATATGTTTTAGCATCTTCATTCAGCAGAACACAAAGGACACATGGAGGTACCATGATTCTTATAAAAAATAATATTGATTTTCAGCCCCTTGAGAAAGTGATACAACTTTCTCAAGAAATGATATGTGAACTTTCTGCCATAAAGATTGTCCAATACGACATTATTATAATTACATTGTATAGGTCACCTGATGGTGACTTTAATTTATTCTTAAATATATTGCATGAGGTTTTTGAACTAATTAGAGTTTTAAATAAAAAAGTAGTAATTACTGGCGACTTTAACATACATTTTAATTCGGACACTTTAAGAAATTTAAAATTTTCAGACTTTATCAACTCTTTTGATTTTACTTGTCTAGTTAATGAACCAACACGAAAAAGCAACTGTTTAGATAATTTTTTTCTAAACTTTCATTCCTTTCATAACACGTCCTATGCAGTTGACACAAACCTATCAGATCATAAAGCCATTGTTTTAGAGCTGGATATAATAATGAACCACCAAAATTGAATAAAATAAGGTACAGGCCTGTAACTCAGGTAGGTCTTAACATTTTGTATAATAATTTAAATACTGTAGATTGGAATTTCGTTAATGACAAAAAACTGAATATTGATGAAAAATTTCAAATTTTTCTAAATATTCTTGTCGAACAAATTGATGTTGCTTTCCCAATTAAAGTAAAGAATGTAGTTCCTGAAAAAACAAAGATAGAATGGTATAATGACGAGCTTCGAGGTATGCGCGAACATCTAAATTTTCTTTACTATTTAAAAAAACAATATCCAAATCTAACAGGCATATGTGATAGAGTGAATCAATATAGACAGTTTTATAGGAGGAAAATTGAATATTACAAAAAAAATTCCAACGAGTCTTTCATTTCTCGTAGTACAAACATGGCAAAAGCATCTTGGGATATAGTCAATTCTAAACGTGTAAATAAAAAGTGTACCATTAATGACTGTAATTTAAATGCAAATGACTTTAATAATTTTTTTATAAATATCGCTTTCGAGACGACAAAAAACATATCAAGTACTGTTGATCCTATCAGCCTAGTCACAAGTATGGCAAATAAAAATGATTTTATTTTTTCAGAGATTTCTTTTATTGAAATGCGCGATCTTTTAAAAAACATCAAAAATAATCCCAGTAAAGACATATATGACGTAAATATTAACATTATAAAATATGTACAGGATGTTATTATTATTCCTCTTACAAAGTTGGTAAATTTATGTATAAATAGTGGAACTTTTCCGCAGTGTCTAAAAATTTCAAAAGTAATTCCACTTTTTAAGAAAGGCGATGTAAATGACATGAACAATTATCGACCCATTTCAATCATACCTACGCTGGGAAAAATAATAGAGAAAGTCCTGTTTCGACAACTCGTTACTTTTTTTGAATCAAATAATATTCTGTCAAATTGTCAATTTGGTTTTCGCTCTGGAAAATCTACGACTGATGCACTTAACAAAATGGTGGAAAGCATAATAGTGGCATTTGAAAATAAAAACTTTGCTGGAAGTATCTTCTGCGATTTGTCGAAAGCATTCGACTGTGTGCAGCACGATATCCTGGTTAATAAACTTAAAAAATATGGGCTAAACACTTCTGCCGTAAATTTCATAAAATCATATCTAACAGGCAGAGATCAAATAACTATATATAATGGAATATCATCGTCATCAGGAAAAGTAAAATTCGGAGTTCCTCAAGGTTCCGTACTTGGGCCCCTATTATTTATAATATATGTCAACGATCTACCTAATCATATAAATGATACTTCACTCGTATTGTTCGCTGATGACACCACCATGATTAATATAAATAGCAATCCAAACAATTTATTGCAGGATATGCAGCTCTCACAGTTGAAAGCTTCTGACTGGTTCAGATCAAATAAATTATATCTTAATAATTCAAAGACACAAACTATGTTTTTTTCAACCCGGTGCTTAGATCATTTCGACAATCCCGATAATGTAAAATCTTTAGGAGTAATCATGGATCCCCATCTACGTTGGGATCAACACGTTGATTACCTATGTGTTAAACTTTCTAAAGTTGTATATCTTATAAGAAATTTAATGACAGAATTGCCTGAAAATGTTGTAAAAACAGTTTATTTCTCTTTATTTCAAAGTGTATTCTCTTATGCTATTCTTACCTGGGGACACTCCTCTCATTTATACAGAATATTTTCACTGCAAAGACGTGTTATGAGGATAATAACACGATTGACATTTAGGCAAGATGTAAAGCAGAAATTTATAGGGATGAATATTCTAACAGTTCCTAGTTATTATATTCTTACCGCGCTTATGTATGTTAAACAAAATCTAGACAAATATGTTTCGCACAGTGATATACACGAACATGATACCAGACACAGAGATCAAGTTTGTTTAAACTACACCAGATTGGTTAAAAGCCAGAATGCAATAAATTATTATGGTCCGAAATTTTTTAATAAGTTACCGCCAGACATCAAGCAGTTACCGGAAAAAAAATTTAATTTTAGAATAAAAGAGATTCTGCTGAATGGAGCATACTACTCATTTGACGAGTTTTTGTCTGATGTTTTATATTAAATTACTTTTCAGTGTTTTTACTATTGTTTGTCTTTATATAATGCATATCATGTGATGTAATTTACAATATCTGTATTGACTTGTGTAAACCCACTGGGTATTGACATCAATAAATTATTTGTATTTGTATTTGTATTTGTAAAATACAGCAAAAATTGTCAATTTTTCTTTATTTGATCATTTTCCATCACTTCCCGGAAATAACACCAATTTTGAAATTTTAAATGGAACGCCCTGTATATGTTTAAATGGAACGCCCTGTAAACAATATCTAATGGACCAATATGACAAAAGAAAAATGTAAACGTGAAATTTTTCGAATTAGATTAGTATCTACTATTAACCAAAAGGGCATAGCCGGGTAAGCATGGTGTGACTGCCCCCAAGCGTCTGGCGCTTATATTTGTGCAGTAGGAAGCAATCTTGGAAAGTAGCAATTTCACAAAATATTAGCCCGAAAAAGGGACCGGTTTGGGGTGAGTAAGGGAGGGTTGATTTTAGCAAAACTATTTTTTTTCTAAGAAACTGCGCATTCAATCGTTTTGTAAAAAATATATGTTAAAGACCTACTGAGAAAGTACTAAATAAAAAATCATGCTCAAATTCCGAAAACAGATACAGTAAAAAAAACATATATATTATTTTCAATTTTTTTTTTGGGTAACTTATCCCTGGGGTACCAGCCTGATTTTTTTTCTGTAGCATGTCTATGGACTCACTTATGTTATATTTTTTTCCCAGTCTTGTCCGAAGATTACGCCATACTTAAAAAAAATGCCGGTGCAGTGCCGTATGCATATTTTGTGGACAATTAACTCCTTGCAAGTAAAAAAGGCCAAACTGCAAAGTAAATATGGATATCTGAGTAGTGTATACATATTAGTGACTAGTGATTATGGAGATGGTGGACGTTGTAAGAGAAACCAACATAAAGCTGCAACGCTGACAGTTAATTAGGTGCTCAATAGAGTTGACTCTTGCGCCGCAAAAATCAGTTTATAATGTTAAATATCATTAAGGGTAAAACCTAAAGTCAGCGGTACTATGGAGTACCTTGTCAAAGACTGTCATTATTCACATATTACCGTCGGCGGGGATAAGAGCTTGGTTGTTAACAATTTGCAGCACTAAATCGTAGCATTACTAACCTGAGAAGGATATAGATGTTAATCTTCCTCACTCTCATCTGCAATCACTGTACTCATGCTATCCTTCTGGAACAATAGGGAGAGAACTTCTGCCGGTATAGGTATGTTTGCTAGATATCATCCGTACGAAAGGTAATACACGACAGCAGCTACATGGGAACAACATCCAACAGTTTGATACCCATTGGCACATTCACAGAAATATCTTCTAACGCCGACACTGTGGGGAATATAGTCGAGGAAACATCGGTAAACCTTCGTTTTGATGTGACGTGAACAAACTTGTATTTTGAGTACATTGGACTGGTCCTTAGCGTACTGAAGATTAAGTGTTCCGTCTTCATTTATGACTTCGAGGTACGAAATCGTTTGTTTATATTGATACGATCCGGTAAAAAACAGTTTTAAATCCGTTATTTCTGGGAAGTCCAGTACATCTTTGCTGGAAATATCTACAAAAGGCAGTTTTGCAATTTCTTTGAATGTGCCAGTGGGAATCGAACTGTTGGATGTTGTTCCCATATAGCTGCTGTCGTGCATTATCTTTCGCAAGGACGATATCTATCAAGCATACCTAAACCGGCGGAAGTTATTTCTCTATTGTTTCAGAAGGATAGCATGAGTGCAGTGATTGCAGATGAAAGTGAGGAAGATTAACATCCATATCCATCACAGGTTAGTAATGCTACGATTTAGTGCTGCAAATTATTAACAACACATGACTGTTAGGACCAAGCTCTTATCCCCGCCGACGGTAATATCGATAGTACCGCTGACTTTAGTTAACCCTTAATGATATTTAACATTCCGGCCATAAACTGATTTTTGCGGCGCAAGAGAGTTAAACTCTATTGATCACCTAATTAACTGTCAGCGTTGCAGCGTTATATTGGTTTCTCTTACAACGTTCACCATTTCCATAATCACTAATCACTAGTATGTATACACTACTCAGGTATCCATATTTACTTTGCATTTTGGCCTTCTTTACGTGCAAGGGGTTAATTGTTGACAAAATATGCATACGACACTGCACACTGCGGCATTTTTTTTAAGTATGGCGTAATCTTCGCACAAGACTGGGAAAAAAACGTAACATAAGTGAGTCCCCAGACATGCTACAGAAAAAAATTCAGGCTGGTACCCCAGGGATAAGTTACCCTAAAAAAAATTTGAAAATAATATATAGGTTTTTTTTACTGTATCTGTTTTTGGAATTTGAGCATGATTTTTTATTTAGTACTTTCTCAGTAGGTCTTTAACATATATTTTTTACAAAACGATTGAATGCGCCGTTTCTTAGAAAAAAAATAGTTTTGCTAAAATCAACCCTCCCTTACTCACCCCAAACCGGTCCCTTTTTCGGGCTAATATTTTGTGAAATTGCTACTTTCCAAGATTGCTTCCTACTGCACAAATATAAGCGCCAGACGCTTGGGGGCAGTCACACCATGCTTACCCGGCTATGCCCTTTCCGAAATCACTCGTTTGTTATTAGTTATTTCAAATTTTTCTGACAAAATGAATGTTTTGTGCAATTTCCATGACATACGGCATTGTGAGGCGGAGCTCCATCTTGTTGGAAATAGATTTGTTCCGGACCTGCAAGTGGTAAGTCCATCAACATTTCTTCAATACCATTTTGTAGGAATTCTAAATATCTCTCCCCTGCCAAAGGTCCTTGAAAGAAAATAGGTCCAATAAATCTTGTTCCAATCACCCCAGCCCACACATTTACTCCAAATATTTCCTGAAAATTACCTTGCCTCATTAAATGTTAATTTTCCTGCGCCCAATAACTATTGTTTTATTTATTGAACATTCCATTGTTGGGGAATCTCGACTCATCAGAAAACAATATTAAAGAAACAAAATTCGGGTTAGCGGTATTATTTTGAAGTAACCAGTCACAATAACCCCCATTTTCGTACAAATGCTGGTTCACTTGATATTTAAACGAGCGATAACCATATTTTTTGAGAATCTTTCTTGCAGATTCATGACTAATTTGCACCTCGTGGCCAATTTCTCTAGTGGAAGTAGTAGGATTCACTTCTACACAACTAACACGTTAATAGTTTATGTCGCTTCATCAACGATAAAAGCTGCAGGATTGTTATCAATTCCTCTCTTGATTTGTTTCTCCACAAATGGAGAATATTGAAAATATGAATGATGTCTGTTTGGATACTTTTGGACATACAAATCTGTGGCGTTTCTGGAATTTTCGTGGTATTCTCAAAAAATTAATAACATGTCCACTGTTTCATCCCTTGTACACATGTTAAACAATAATAACATGTTATTGTTTTGAAGTAACCAGTCACAATAACCAAATTTTCGGTTGCCATCATCTTCGTACAAATGCTGGTGCACTTGATATTTAAACGAGCGATAACCACCTTTTTTGAGAATCTTTCTTGCAGATTCATGACTAATTTGCACCTCGTGGCCAATTTCTCTAGTGGAAGTAGTAGGATTCACTTCTACACAACTAACACGTTAATAGTTTATGTCGCTTCATCAACGATAAAAGCTGCAGGATTGTTATCAATTCCTCTCCTGATTTGTTTCTCCACAATTGGAGAATATTGAAAATATGAATGATGTCTGTTTGGATACTTTTGGACATACAAATCTGTGGCGTTTCTGGAACTTTCGTGATATTCTCAAAAAATTAGTAACATGTCCACTTTTCCATCCCTTGTACACACGTTAAACAATAATAACAATAATTGACAAACAACAACAAATTTAAAGATAAAGTGCAAACTTATTAAGTTAACAATACACACGTATTATTATCTGTCAAACTTCTTTTTGTTTTCACAGCACACTTATTATATATTTGCAGCGTTGTTTTGTTGACAAAATAATTGTTTTAAATCTAGTTTTATCCAATTTCCACGGCTTGATAAGCGTATTTTCTCGATATTTTAATTATTATCCACCAAAGAACTTGTGTATTTTGGTTAACATCAAACCGATTTTCGAATTGAAGGTATCAATGAATTTGTCGTGAAAATTAGTATACAACCATTGGGTGTCTAAAAGATTGACACAGTTGACATAATTACAAATTATTGATATCGGAAATTTTGGTTTGTCGTAGCTACTAAACCAATTCGAAAAATCTCACGTTTGCATTTTTCTCTTACTGTTTTGGTCTATTCGATTGATTTGACTGTACTCTAGATGCAAAAAGAAAAATAAAAAATGTACACGGGGTGTTCCATTTCAAATTTCAAAGTTGAGGTCATTTCTGGGGTAACCGGAAGTGATGGGAAGGTGACAAATTATGAAAAATTTGCCGTTTATGCTATATATTACCCCCGTCTCCGGAAACTATGACTTATCTAATGATTCCGTTGACACCAGGTATAGTATACTCATGTATAAATACAATAAATGTCTGTTAGACTGTTAGAAAATCACTCATCTCCTGTATTAATTAATTTATTTATAGCGATATATAATATTTTTATTATTTTCGTTAAAGTCCAGCGCTGGTAATATTTTATTGATATATCAACTTTTTCACCATTAATTTGTCATAACTATATGAAATTAATGTTATCGATTTACATCGTTTTGCCTTATTAAATAGTAAATATTGAATGAAATGAAAATTAATTAATAGCGTTCGTGTGCAGCGTTATAATGACGTCGGTTGACTTCACATACCTATTAAGTAGTGCAACTTACGTGCACGTATTGCATGTGGAGTGCAGTCAGACTATAAATTGTTTAGCCATAATCTTCATACATCAACTTTTTAAAGAACGATTTTTTACACCTTTTTATGTACTCTGGCAAAGTCGAAGCCTATATTGAGGGTCATAGTCCGATAAAACGAAATGACACTCTTCTCGATTATTAAGAGCTGAATGGAAAAAAATGGTAGTGTTCAGATTTGAAGACTGAATATAATAATCGCCGAGAGAATCGTAACCGTAACAAATGCGTTATAGTTTCATAGGACCAAATATAAAAATCTCTAAAAACAAAAAAAAATAAAAAAAGCTTATGTTGTTTTTAACCGACTTCACAAAATTTAAAAAAAGGAGGAGGAGGAGGAGGAGGTTCCCCAGGTAGCAAACTGTCGTCCTCTTGACGTCTTTTTTTGTCACTTAAGACTTCATTTTGATCTATGAAATGACGTAACAATGACGTAAAAATGTCATCATTATGTTACAGCCCAGAGACGTCCTTTTGTGACGTTAAATTGACGTCATTTAGCGACGTTTATCTGATAATATGTAAAATATTTTTGATTAATTGAAATAAATGTTGTGACGTACTTTTCGGTGAGACCGAAAGCGTCACTTTTGGCACCTTAGCAACAGCGGTATTTACAGCCCGTACAGTAGGGCTGGAGTAACTACAGTGGAGAAACGGTGAATTCCAGTGGGTCAAATAGGGAAAATTAGACCTTCACACACACAGTAGTAAAACGCACAATTCGGTAAACAATATCTATTTATTTCCTATATTCGACAATACCAACTCCAAATTATTTACACTAAAAATACCTATATATGCAACAAAACCCAGGCTATGATATGGTTGCGGTTACGGTGATGTTACGGTGACAAGGTGACAGGTTACAGTGCAGGTGGCAGAAACGGTTAAGTTATGTACAGTCGTTGTATAACAGGAAGGAGCAAGCAAACAACAAATAATGCAAAAAATATTACTCTGTCAGACTTTGCTAATATCAGAAACCCTGAAGCTGAAACGGATTAGTAAAAATGGTGTTTTGTAGCTCCTAACCTGAAAATAGTTAAGAAAATAACACGGCTTACTTCCTGATTTCTCCGAATCAACACGAACCCCGGAGATTCCAGAAACCTTTACTTTATGTTCACAACGCACCCGCATTAACACATACTACGAATACCCTGAGAACACAAACAGTAAAATCGTTAAATAAACACACAAAAAAAATACAAGTTCTTAATATCAGCCAAGCCGCTACCTATTATTATTACTATTATTCTTACTTTAACTTTTGGTTGCTACTGGCACATCCGGTTGGTACTAGTGCTTCAAACAGACTAACTTCTTGGCTGGCGGTTTGGACGGGGTCTAGAACAGAAGTATCAAAGCTAGATGAGGGAAAACTTTGTTCCTTCTGTGCACTGGTGATGACGTAGGCCGGTACTTTACAGTATACGGATGATGTTAGTTTCGGTCTTGTCACACTTACTCGGTTTGGAATCCTGTCTTGGTACGTCTAGCTGCTAGCCAGCGTTGGTAACTTTTCTGGCTTGCGTATTCGTAGACAAGCCCAAAAAAATCCGTAGAACCTGACAATAAATCCGTAAGAATTAAATAAAAAATAATAAATAATAATAATAACTAAATAATCGCAGGCATGGAACTAAAAGTACAACAGCCAACATTTTTTTCTAAAATCAGAATATGAGGGAACCTGATACTCTACAAATCTTGGCCTAAATAAGTAGTGATGGGGTCATTCGAATGAAAATAATCGATGTATTCGATTATTAAAATATCTCGAGATATTCGAGAACTTTCCATGAATCATTCGAATGATCGACATTTGAGCATCATCGCACGAAAGTTCATTCTATCGTTTGGTCTGTGACTCGGGTGCTCGCTGCTTTTCGAATGACAAGAAAAATTTGTTTTCGGATTTCTCCCCCCCCGCTCATCAAAATTTTTTTTTGGATTTCTCCCCCCTGCTCATCAAAAAATTTTTAGGACGAAAAAAAGTTTTTTGGATTTCCCCCCCTGCTCATCAAAAAATGGGACGAAAAAACATTTTTCGGATTAACCAAGACGAGACAGAGACCGAGTTGCTCGAATTATCCGAATGATATTTCGATTATTAAAATCATTTGAGTACCAAGTATTCGATTTTTGAAATCATTCGATTATTCCCATCATTATAAATAAGACTACTAATGTCAACTCACAGCCATGAATCATGACCACAGATGATAGAATGCATTCTGTTATGACTATTAAAACCGTAAACCGTGATGGCGTCGGCTCAATAGCCACGAATTGGCTGATGTTCTTATTTCGCAATTAATTAATATTACTATAATTAATATCGTTAGAAATCCGTAGATAAATACGGTTTATCGGAAAATCGGAGCTGGCACAAAAAATCCGTAGATCTACGGATAAATCCGTAGGGTTACCATCACTGCTGCTAGCGGAGCTCGTGTGGAACTTCCCTGTCGGTTCCTATGTCAATAGGTAGCTAGCCCGTATCCCTTCTCTCGGCGAAAAATGGGAGAGACGATGCGAGTAGGTAGTGAGTGACGTAGGCGGCACTTGTGAAATTTTCATCACAACGGTTTTGCTGACTTTTTAAAAATATTTACAGAAAAATTGGACTTATAATAATTTTACGGAAATATTCACTTACGTTTGACGGCTGGTCACTGGTAGGGCACCTCCGCTCGCTGCAACTGCCTCGGATCGACTGCCCATACTCCACAGAGAGCGCAAGCTAGTATGGTCTCTTGACGGTGTGGGGTGATGGTGGAGGTGCGTGGAGGTGCATTTTACGCGGAAATAAATTGGATTCGTAGCCGGCTGGGTTTAAATAAGTAACACAAAATTCAATAAAATATTTATAATATGTAAAAACAGAACACTTATTTGGGCCTAAGAAGTTGCTTCGTTACAATATATATTTGAGAAATACAATAAGCCAATTCGGTGGAAAATGGCATGTGAATCTTAAGGACTCTAAGAGGTCTCCATTTTCCAATCTATGATGGGTTACAGGATGAACCGCCAGGCAGATGAATGGACAATTAATAAGTTGGGGACTCACTGGTTTTTATTCTATCTCGACCCAGCCACAGAATCATGATTTTTAACCTTGCCGTTATAAGGTCCATCCAAATCAATGGAAGTTTCTTGAATGAATTTGAACATTGCAATTTATATTATTTATTTTCTATTAGATAACAAGATAATTTCTGCAGCGAACTACGTGGTAATGAATGCATAAACTCATCTATAAAATGAAGAAATTACGTCGCCAATACGTCACATCGACGTCTCAACATGACATAATTTCGTGACAATATGACGTTACTAAGACGTAATTTTTTCTTCACCTGACGTCATCGACTAATGTTCCTAAAAAATGATGGAAATTCGACCCGTATGAATGTTTCTTTTTTATATTTGTTCAATCATTCTCTGGATTGGTTTAAGCGATGAAATTTTTCTCAAGCTGCAGTAGTTCCATACCATCAAGCTAAAGTTGACCATATAACTCTTATGCGTGTAAAGATCAAAGAAGTCGGCATATTTTACATGCTTAAGAATTGTGTAGTCAACTATACGTCTGGTGTGTCATATCCTCAAAGCCGCCGTCGTTCTAGTCGTCGCGCTAGCTTCGGCAGACCGCTCTTCTAATGCATAATGGTTCATAATGAAACGGTTGTTAGGTAACAAATGCAGTATGAATCATAACGTGTCAGGTCCGCTATGCAATATGATATTCTGTGCAAAATTCAGCTGTTTATGATTGAATCTACGATCGTTTAATGAACATATCTCGATGTTGTAGAAAAAGTTAATTAATAAATTAGCATACAATATTTGTAAACACAGGAATGTCGACTACATTCTAGTAATCTAACATATGTTAGCGCACAGGTTAACATCACAGTAGTTAATGGCGACGTGTAACAAGAATAGCTTAAATTATGAGACTGTAATAGCTTATATTTAATACAAGGAATTGAAAAAATTTTTTTTGTGAACTACGAGTTTTTCAATGAGTTTGTTAGTGTTATTTTCCAAATTTAATTTTTATGCAAGTTCGGAATTACTTGCAAAATACAAAAACGAACTTGATGTGTGATGAACGGTATAGTGTGCTTTCGCCCAGTTATATGAATTGAGCAGACCTGTTTTTCTCAATATCTTTAGAAAGGGGCATGTGGGTGTGAGTTTTATGAGTTTTCAATGCGAATAAGTTAAAATCTACCGCCTCACCACAAAATAAATATTTAGAAAAGTTTATTGGTTAAGTATGTCGGTGTTTATGTGGACGATCTTACCACCTTGCGTTCGAAGGACAAAATGAGAACGAGAATTTAAAAATCTGGGGACGACAGTCTTACCTTCTGCAACGTTTGACAGTGTCTTTCCATTCTCAGAGTAGTTCATTTCTATTCTTAAAAGACGACATAGTACTTGAAACGAGTTCAATAATTTCAGTTTTCTTGTGGCTCTATGCATTTTATACAAAAAAGACAATTTTTTTAAATCCATGTCCCTTCTAGCTTTAGACCTATTTTAGGACCAATATCGTAATTTAATCGAAATTCAGCCATCAAACATTAATTCTGATGTGAAATTCGGAATCAGTGCATCAAAATACATACAGATATAATGGTCTGACCTTTGGTTCAATTTTTTTTTGTGTGTCTGTGTAATTAGTTCAATAAGAGAGGCTGGAATTCAATAAATAAGAATATGTATTAATTAAGATGTCAATTTGTATACAGTAAAATAATAATAAAATAAATTAGGTTTGCATACCACGCATGTCAAGTTAGGGACACATTACACAAAGTTAGGATATTGAAACTCTGTTCTGTTTTGCTATATTTACACCAGCACTTCTCTGGCATGGCTGGCATCTCTAGTGAATAATTCTGATATCAAATAAATGTTTAAAAGATAAGGAAACAAAAAACATAATGAATTTAATAAATGATTTTTTCGTGAGTTTTTTAGACGTTATAGTTTTTGTTGATTTTTAGGATGGCTCACCGGTGAATAGATTTCGATTTCTTCTTTGAAAGTGTTTACACAGGTATTTATGTCCTCATTTGTTTGATTATCACGGCCTACATCGAGGACCATGTTACACCGGAATAAGAACATAAGCTTTGTATACAATTTCACGGCCACTACCTTATTAACAGACTATATTGTTATTATAAGCCACATTATGTGACAAGACAAATATTTCCGACAAGAAATGCTATAAAAATACATATATAAATAAAAATGACTATTCCTGATTTGATATATTTAGGATATTATCTTTGTCCGTCAGTTACTTCCTTATAATACGTATTAATAAGGTTTTGTTGATGGGCAGTGGGGGTCATTCCCGAAGTAGTATTTCGCGCCGAATCCGAATGTGGCCTCAGAATTTGCCCACTACTTCAGGATTTTGAAATATTTGAGGTTGAGTACTTAAAAAATGGCTTTATTGTCTACTTTTGAGGTAATGTATAGAATTCAAAAATTGTTTCATCTTATTTCATCTACGATGTTTCCTCGCAAAGTTATAGCTATTTTAAAGTGACATGAATTTGAAACCATAATCCCATACAACTCAACAATCTTAACCAAACGACTCTAAACGAATCAAGATTTAAAGCTAAAAAAAATTCCCCTCGCAAATGAACTGGTTAAGACTGTTGGGTTGTAGGGGATCATGGTTTCAAATTCATGTTATCTTAAAATGGCTATAACTTGGTGAGGAGACATCGTAGATGACCATTCCAAAGCTTATTCTAAAGAGGAAGGATGGTACTAAATGATGTATTTATTAGAAATAAGCTAAAAAAATTTTGACTTCTATACATTACCTCAAAATTTGCCAAAAAAGTCATTTTTTAAGTACTTAACCTCAAATATTTCAAAATCCTGACGTGATGGGCCAATTTTGAAGCCGGATTCGGATTCAGCGCGAAAAATTATTTCGGAAATGACCCTCAGCTGCCCAATAATATTCGCGGACCTGTGTAATCTACTATATGGTTCTTTAAATAATATATTTACGGGAATTAAAATAAATATCAAATAATTCCAAGCTAAACACTACATACAGGGTGCTAGCAATAATTCTGGCCAAAATATACAGGTATATTCTACTATCGAAAATGACGAATAAACTTTATATTTAAGTGTGTCCGGAAATGTTTCCTAAATAAGTTATACTCCTTCGATATTTAACGTTTACTCAAGTTTAATAAAAAATTATAATAGTAACACATATGAAATAAAATTACATTGTTTAAAAGTGAGTTTATTGTGCTCTTTTAATAGTATCTCATTCAAATAAGTATAGTTTAATATGTATACTAATGCTGAATTAGTTGACTGAAACGTTTTCAGAAGTTCATCCCGGGGCTCGACAAACTCGTTGCTTGAAAGTTCCAAAATTACGAGTAAGGGCCACTCCAGTTCTGACAGTTTATCTGGAAGAAGAAGTCTTACTAGGGCCAACTTTGTCAGACTTGGGGAAAGTTGGAAAATTGAGACATAAGTTGGCAATTATTATTATAATTATTCATCGCAAATTACTGCGATTTAAGAGCTGATATTCGGTGCAGTGTGTTTTTATACAGAAACACACAATTTAATGAAACAAAAAAAAATGGGCAAGTTCCCTATTACCGAGTAGGACGGAAAGGATCAAAATTGCTTGGCCAGCATGTTCCCTCGATTGTACTACCTTAAATTATTTTCTATGGGAGCATTTAAAATTACTGATATATATGAATCCAATTCGAAACGTACAGGTGCTGAGGAAAATTATTAAAAATTGCGAAGTAATGAGAAACACCCCAGAAATATTAGAGGGTGTAAGACATTCAATGATAAGGTGTTATGAAGCGTGTATTACTATGGAAGAGAGCCACTTGGAACAATTTCTTTAATTTATGTTATTATTTATTTCGCATCATTTATTGTTGTAGTTTCTTGTTATTGTTTAATATTGTTTATAATAAATTTTTATAATAAGTAAACTTCGAAGGAGTATAATTTTTTTCAAAATTTTAGACACACCTGTATATAAACTGCTTTCATTATTTTAGATAGTAGAATAAGCCTATAAAGTCTGGCAGGAGTTATGTTAACACTCTGTATAGATCCGTAAGAATTTTTTTTCCGGGTTTATATTCTTACCATAATTTCCAATATAAGTGTAGAAGGGTCCTAGTTATAAAAAAAAATAAAAAATGTGCTAACCGCTTCCAAAGACCCTTTTTTATTAAAATTTTTATTTGCAAAATTTAACACGTTAAGGTTATATCATGATAAAAATGAAAATGAAATTACACTGGATCAGTTTTGTTTATAAGTGACTTTATTATAAATCAAGGACTGTTGGTCATTAAGGCCAAGGAGATAGGGGAAAAATTGAAATTACACAATATCTATGACTTTGCACTTAACTATATAATGATATAAAATATATGCCTGCATATGAAAGGCAGGTGGACTGAACTCTACATTTTTTAGAAATGCTGTTTAAATTAATGTTCAACTAGAAAATACTCTTTTAAGTTAAAATTAATAAAAACAGCATTTCTAAGAGTATCTCAGCACAACTGCTTTTCATGTATAACTATAAAGCATAACATATAATGTTGACAGCAAGAAGATGTACAATGGAGTAGGATGCGCTTTTGTAACTGAAACCGAATTACATACCGGATCTGTACTACCTCTAACTAGCGTCTATACAACTGAGCTTTATCTCCATTAGCAAAAAATACCAGATCTTGGAAAAAAATGCTTTCAAAAAGTATTCCTGTACTTAGAAGCTTGGTGGACTGCATTTTATGTTCTTCAGCTGCAGGTATAGAAAACATTTGTGACTGGCATTAGTTTTCAAAGGTCGCCGTCATAAAAAATTGAGTTTTTGATAGTTGTCTTAGTATATCATATTCATTGTGAGGTATTATTCCCCTTTTCTTAAAAAAAGGAACCTTTAAAGAATTTTTAATGACGTCTTCAGATCTAAATAAATTTAAATGATATCCAAATGTTGAATGTGCGACAACTTATCGAGAAGGCAAGAGAATCTTACACGATTATGTACCTTTGTTTCGTAGACTACCGTAAGGCTTTTGACAATGTGGAACAGGACAAACTGTGGACTATATTATTGGAGATACATGGAGAACATCTGGTATTAACTCCGATAAATGTAAAGTCGGCAAACGCTTCAGACAGGGCTGTGTTCTATCATCAATCTTCTTTATCATCTATAGTGAATACATGTGCTGGACGTGTGCTGGAGACCTAGCTGGTATAGGCGGAAGTAAGATCTCTAACTTGCAAATGATACCACCTTAGTTGCAACAGGCGAGGATGAGCTCATACATCTGTTGGACAAGCTTCAGATAATATGCTTTTGATTATGATGTAAATGTAAATGACAACAAAATGAAAATTATAACTGTGGACCGAGCAAATGATAACCACCAAGGCATATTAAAGATAGCTGACTGTGAGGTAGTAAACAAGATGGTATACTTGGGAACTCTTGTGAACAACACTGGAGACTGCGAATATGAGATTCGGTGAAGAATACAGATGGCATGATCGGCAACTAGTTAGTTGACCAAAATTTGGCGTGACAAAAGATCAGACTTATACCACCACGGGCTGCCCATCGCTAGTGTCAGTGTGTCAGACTCTAAACTGATTAAAACTCCTCCTCTCAGGGCTCGTGTGTAAAGTACTCCGAGGGAATTGCAGTCACCTGGGCTCTGTCTTAATCTACTTTGCCCATTTTAGGACTCATGTGCCACTGACAAGGTGATACAGGTCTGAAAATGAGCCAGTTTTGATAGTTTCCGGATCTGTTTGTGTTTGCCTGTAGATATGATATCTTCTGCGGTGCAGCGCCTCGCAGTCGTATATGCTCGACAGTTTCTGGTACCTTACCGCATAGTTTGCAGTTAAGGTCGTCAACAAACTTTCCGATTATGTACAGGTGCTCCTTAACAGGAAAATGTTCTGTCAGAAGACTTGTTATAGTTCTCAACTGCATCTTGTTCCTTGTGAGTAGTTGTTCAGGCCGGTTTGGGCATAGTTAATTGAAAAATGTTTGCCCTTGTCGATTTCCTGGAACATCCCTCCAGTGATGGTCGTATTTATTCTTGACCCAGTCTTTGTGCTGAGTCTTGTGTGATGCCCAGCGCGGGTTTTGGGCCATAGAATATATTAACTGCTCCTTGTCTAGCAAGTTCATCAACTTTTTCGTTGCCATCTATACTGGTACGTCCTAGCACACATTCAGAGTAGTCTAAGTCTGTTTTGCTCACACAGAATTTTGAGCTCTTCGTGGCAGTTCCAAACCAGCCTGGAAGATGCCTTATTAGAGGTCAATGCCTTTAGTGCCGCCTGACTGCCTGATGCAATGGAGATCTGCTGATTCACATATCATCCTTTAATATTCTCGCGTACACATTCAAGCACAGCAAGGAAGATCAGACTTACTAACGTCCTAGTTTTCTCTGAGACACGGAGCGCTAGGGAAACAGCATATTGATGCTTTCGAAATATAGGTCAGGATACGCTTATTACGAATTCCATGGTCAGCCCATCGCGCTAATACCTCAATTCCTCAAGAAATGCGGGCCCAAATACGACTCTCCAGCATCGTATTCTCTCAAATCCACTCATTTTTTGGTCACATAAACCGGAGCGAGAACAACATAGAACGGTTGATACTTCAGGAAAAGCCAAATGGCAGAGGGCGAAGATACTCCCCAAAACGTTGAGCTGATATTGTAGAAGAACTCACTACCGAGCGTCTAAGTGACGCGACACCAATTTATTAATTAAGGGGCGCCAGTCGCGTTCTACCCCGTTCTTCCACTCAATGCACCTTCTTGCACGATTTGAAATTTAATTTCTCCCTCTGACGGGATTTTATTTATTTACGTAGTAATAATAGGTTTTACTCCTAAAGATTTTTGTAATTTTTACATAAAAAAATCCCTATCAAGATTTCTCTCTGACGGGATTAAATTTTGACGTGATAACGGATTCTACACTTAATGATTCCTGAAAAATCGCATTAAATAATCCCTATCGAGTTCCCGTAAGGCGACCAGAACACTTAGTTTCAGACTCGCGAACTCCTATTAACTCAGTTTTTCTGGTCTTCCAAATGAAAACTCAAGGGATTAAGACTAGCAACAAGTCATAATATCAATAAAATGCAATTAATTCAAAGAATGTAATTTATTTAATAGATTTAAAACAAGTACAGTGAAATTCTGCAATATGCTATCCAATAAATTATATAATGTGAAAGAATCACACCTCCTCAACTAAGGCAAGATAAATTTTACCATACAAATGAGAGCGTGCGCTAACAATCGATTTGATAGAAAAGATTCATGCAACCCCAGAATTTAATGCAAGCATTTTAAAATTTATGATTTTTGGTAGTTATGGCTGAGTGAAAATAATATAAAAATTTTTTACTTCGCTTTGAATAGCTTAAAATGTTCTATATCGTGATTATATCATTCACAAAACAGAGTTCGACTAATACATGAGTTTGCTAACGTTCGGCCAGTCTCACGACTTACTAATAGCCCGTGCGAAATTTGCAAAAACCTCAAAAGTGCAAGGGTAGTGACGAAATATGTCTATCCCCCGTTTTCGAGGACGCCCAACACGATGGTGATACTCGCATGGTCCCCAATCTCAAAAAACCACTCCTTTTCTTCCATTTTTCGTTGTTAGGCATGCGAGGCTTTGTTGGATCGATTTTTTTTTTTGAGGAAACTTAATATGTCCTGTAAAATTTCGCAACCAGACATCCTAAAGACCCCCGGGGGTTGAAACCATCGCCTCCCTTAATACCGGAGCATGCAAAAAACATCCAAACACGCCGAAAATTGTTTTCTACACGTTTTCAAGGGCGGGGAACACGATGCTGATATTATTTAGAGGACACTGTCGTGGGAGGGTATGGTTATTTCAGTATTATTTCTTGTATTGTAGCTATGAAAATCTAGATTGTTAACAAAATTGTTTTCATTAGATTTTACGTATAATACTAGTTCCCTTTTTCCCCATTTTTTGTTATTAGGCAAGCCTAACAACGAAAAATGGAAGGAAAGGGTTGTGGTTTTATACATTTAGGTTATGAGTGGGAAGCTAAATAATATCAGCATCGTGTTCCCCCTTGAAAACGTGTAGAAAACAATTTTCGGCACGTTCGGTTGTTTTTTTTGCATGTTCCAATATTGAGGGAGGTGGTTTAAACCCCCGAGGGTCGTCAGGATGTCTGGTTGCGAAATTTTACAGGACATATTGAGTTTCCGCAAAAAAAAACCTGATCCAACAAGTCCTCGCATGCCTAACAACTAAAAATGCGTTTAGGGGTAGTTCGAGAGATGTAGGGACCGCGCGAGTATCACCATCGTATTGACCATCCTCAAAAATGGGGGGGTAGTCATATTTTGTCGCTACCTTTGAACTTTTGGGGTTTTAGAATTTTTTTGCAAGTTTCGTATGGACTATAATCCCTATGCAGGTTCAATAAAGGAAAATGACACCGACTCGCCTTGGAGCGACTTTTTGGCAAAATTGATTTTTGAGTCATGCACAAGGCGGTTTTCTCTATAACATTATTATTTGAAAAGCCCTGCAGCTGGTTTTCCTACCATCGCTTTGTGTTGATCATCCAACGCACTCATCCAAATTATGAGTCGTTGGGTGAATCCAAACTTGTTCTATGTGAGAAACCGGCATTGTCCATTTTTACTGTTTCTTGGCCAATATTTGCCTATAGACGCTACGCGCCTTCGCCATATTTGTAGATTTCACTCTTTTTGATACGTAACACAGTTAAAATGTTATATTGATTCTATTGAATCATCTCCATAATGACTGTATCTTCATGGCCATTGTCTTTCATGGAGGAATTAAAAGTTGAAAATAATTTCGTAAAAATTCGGTGTTTCTTCGAATTTTCAACTGGTTGTGACTCATGTCTTAACGAACTCATATCGGTTATTTTGTGGCAGTTTATGACTCTGAAGCCTTCCAAACTTGTATGTTATGATTGAAAATATCCTTAAATTAATTTTTTACCTAAGTCGAATTTTCTTTTTGCCTTCGACTTAAGTTGATTATGGGAGGTTCTACAACAATCACCAAAGAGTTGATAGGAAAAAGTTTCAATGAGGCTGTGCCCCTAACAGGTAACCGTTGCAGATGGCGTGATGCCACCAGATGTGCTATATAGCAGGCGGAAACTAGAATTATTTTTATGAATCACAAAACATCCGGCAAGACGTGAATAATAAGAAGAAGAGACTGGAACAATTACTTTTAACCAACCCTGTATAATACAAGAGAGTTTAAACAACCTAATTTACACTAAAATACGAGAATAATCATTATATGCAGGCAAACAAGTGGAAAACAGGTAATTCTAATATTTACTTACTTGTTAAACCAGAGTTGGTTGCCTGGGGGTGAGCTACACAAATATTATTTAAGTTTATCCCTGACGTTTGAAATTCACGGTTACATAAAAGCTTGGATTACTTAATAAACACAGAGATGTTAATATAATGATTGTAACTGATTAAGAAATCTTACATACAAGGCGTCCCAAAAAGTGCATTCTTCTTTAGGTGCTCGTTCTAAATGCAAAAATAGTAAGAAAACTTAGTATAAACATGTGTCCACAAATGCTTCCTAAAGGAGCTACGATCCTTTGAGGATCGCTCCTAAATATGTTTTACTGATTACCTCGGAAATACTTTTGGACAACTTTCTGAGATTTGGTTCACAATTTTTCATTATTGAGGTTTATTTCTGTACAGTCTAACCAAAATAATGTTATCAATAGGCAGAAAAATCTGACAGAAATATCATTTGTTTCTACATTCTCTTTTTAATCGACTTCATAAAATTTATAAAAGGAGGAGGTATGCATGTTTTTTTTTTAAGTTTGTTCAACATTACTGGGGATTGGCTAAAGCGATTTCAATGAAATTTTTCTCAAATTGCAAGGTATGGCTCGGCGATGGTCCCTTAATTTTATTAAGCTACGTATTCAGAGCTGGGTAATTACTTGTAATTTAAAAATAATTACAATTACAAATTACTTTTTTAAAAAAGGAACTAATTACAATTACAAATTACTTTTTTAAAAAGGAACTAATTACAATTACAAAATACATGTCTTTAAAAAAGGAATTAGCAATTACTTTTCTAATTACTTTTCTAATTACTTTTATGATAAAGTAAATTATAGTGACCAAACAGACAAAAAGGTAAGTTAAAAATTTCAATTAAAAGTGTTGTGTAATATTGCGTTTTAATATTTATTAGAATTGTTATTAGAATGTTTGACCTTAAGAGTAATCAGGAAAACTTAAATAAATATATAGAAAATGCAGCTTAATAGTGGAGTCGGTTTAGGAAAGGATTGGGAAAATTTTTAAGATGCAATCCCTGCGGAAATTATTTGTAATGATGAGTATAATAAAACCCCAAAATTTTAATTTCCAAAAACGGGTGAAACCACGCCGAAAAGGGGTATTTTGGACATTTTAAGGGTCAAATTTGTTGTTTTAATTTTTTTTGATCACTTAAACAACTAGTTAAGAAACGAAAATGGTATCCTTTTATTCTCAATATTAAAGGAACCTTCAGTTTAAATTTGGGGAAGATATCTGACCATCCCCCCCTCCTGATATTTATATATATGTATATATATATATATATATATATATATATATATATATATATATATATATATATATATATACAAAAAACACTGAGAAAATCAAATTTCGGTTGTCTTGATCAGATCTCAACCGATTTGGCTGAAATTTGGAATGGAAGTAGTCTTTATCACACAAAAACTGTTAACCAACTTGTTTGTGAATTTGATTTTTTAAAATCAATTAATAAATAAATTCTGGATATATGTAACGTAGAATCATATTAATAAATAAAAAAATCATTTGTTAGTATGGAACATCGCCACTATGAATTTTTGGGTGCGTCATAATCATTAAAGGAGGTTCTCAAAATCTATAAAACAAATATACACATTTTCTGTTCCTGATAATAATAGAAAACAATAGGCTATTAAATTAATGTGCATCTTTATTGTTACGTCGTCAATTTCAGTTTATAGTAGGTGCGATACGTCGCATAAATAGGGCGAATACTACACTTCATATTCCACAGGGTTTTCGTTTGGCACGCCCTTACACACAAGAGGTTCATTTTCTATCAGCACGCGTCAACATTTTCCCTCAGAAACCAAGATGCCGGTCATTTTTTGACGCAAAGCTTATAGAGCGGGAGCTAGGTGGCTTTTTCGACACATCATCGTTTTATGAACTTGAAAGTGTGGGCCGTCAGGAGGCGCAGCCAGAAAGGTAATAATGACACAATACATCTGATGCACGGTAAGTCAAGTTAGCCGAAAGTGTTCAATTCCTGTATATTTAAAAGCCTATTGTACTTTTGTTGACACTAAGAACTTTCCGGTGAGGCTATTCTATTGTTGAAGGAGCTTATATTTATGTTTTAAAAAGGAGCCAGAACTTGTAATGATGAGTTTAGAGTTCTGAGATGAAATATGCGAAAAAAAAAATTTCGTAAAAAATCCTAAACATTTTCTTTCTGGCTAGCTTTACTGACGGGAGTTTCTTTCTGGGAATTTTTTCTGTGTTCAAAACATTTAAATAAACATGCTCAGACTAAAAAAAGCTTGTAACGATCATGTTATATAACTCCGTTTTTTTACAACTTTGACCTTTCTGGCTGCGCCCCTGACAGCCCACACTTTCTGGCGATCTTATTTTATTCATTCTAAACATAAAATGTGTACACACAAAAAAAATTAGCCTTGTAACGATGATACAATTTCACTGATTTTTATATCTTGAACTATGGCCAACTCGACGGGCTGACATATGCCAGAAGTCTATTTTGTCGTTATTTAAGTTCGATAGAATTAATCAGCGCATGGAAAATGCTTGTAACAATGAGTTTCCGAAAAAGCCCCTTAGCTCCCGCACCATTACGTTTATCGTATGATTTCTGGTTAAATTATATCTGGCAAATACGAATAGGATGTCTATTTTCCGCTGGAAAGCAATATGTTAGCTATATTTTGATCATTTTTTAAAAATTAACATTTTCAAATTGAATATATTTGGCACGGTATTCGGCTGTTTTTTGCATCCTAAACACAAATATGAATTCCTTTTCTCATAGGAAGCTACAGAAAACTACCAATTGCTCTATTTAACAAATTTAATTTTTTTATGTGCCTCTTTATAATTTTAAACGTTTTTTATTTCCGTACTTCGATTGTACGTGCTCGATTGTAGAAGTGCTCACGGCATCTCAACTCCACGAGATGCCAATTGGCATGGTTATTCCTTACTCCAAGGAAATTCATTTTCGATTAGGACGCGTCAATGGTTTTCCTGAGGAATCAAGATGGAGGCCATTTTTTTAAAAAAATTAGCTTGCCTACATTTTTCATTTGGGGTATGATTTCTAGTTAATTGTGACCTCCTGAATACCAAAATAAAGTTTAGAAATCAATATTGATGACATATTTTATATTAAGATGTTGAAAATATAAAATAATCAAATATTTCGCACTTGAAACAGTTAGGTATGATTTACGGCTGTTCGTTGCTCCCTAATCGCTAATTTGGAGTTCTTATTTCCTGTTAGATAAAGTTAATAGGTTTTGTTTTATATACAGTGTGTTTCACTTCTCGTGAGGACACCCCACTTTTTTATTTGTAGCCCAATTCATTTCAAATTTTTATCAGCCATACAACTCCATAAGACGACTTTATTCAACACATAAGATTTAGATCTAGATCTAAAACGCCGGCCTACTGCAATTTTCGAGAAATCATAGTAGGAGGCTTAGAGATAGACAAAAATTTTGTTAATGGAAGTTGTTCGGAATTACTAGATATACCCCCCTGTAAAATTTTGAGAAAATTGGAATATTTAAAAAATATATATTTTGTTTCACTTCTCGTAAAGACACCCTTCTATCTTTTTTATTTGTGGTCGAAATCATTTCAAATTTTTATCAGCTATAGAACTCCAAGAGACGATTTTATCTAATACATAAAGGGAGCTTTTTGCAGCAAATGAAAATCATGCACAATTTATTATTGAAATTATTTACTATTTAACTACACGTGTATGCAAAATTTCATCTCGATTGGATAACGGGAAGTGGGTAAATTTGATACATACATACATACAAAATACATACATACATACAGATTTCTAAGTATTATATGTTAAATAGTTTGACTGAAATTGCAGTTTAAGTCAAATTTTCTGAAATTTGCTTTGTGGCAAAAGGTAGGCGAGGTATAATATCAAAATAATCATTTTGAAAAGTAAAAGATAGACCACGGTTACCCTTCGATTATTCATGAAGCGGCTATATGAGTCACGTAAAAATAAAAAAAAAATAAAAATTGTAACACATTCACATACAGAAATAAATACACGCACGCACACACATATATAATATAATATACATTTATCTATACCTAGTCAAAGCAGTGCGCGCACACATAGTCACTGAGTACACATATATTATATATATAATGCAAATGACTAAAAACGACCGAATGTAAAACAAAACTGATTCTTGACTTATATCATGTAAAAGTACATAAAATAACCTACCTTTTGCCATAAAGCAAAATTCGATCCGTCTTTTAGGTCCGAAGATATTTCAATTTGAACATTTCAGAAAATTTGACTGAAACTGCAATTTCAGCCAAACTATTTAATATTTTTGGCTGAAATCTGGTAAATAATTTTTGTGTGATAAAGACTACTTCCATTCCAAATTTCAGCCAAATCTGTTGAGATCTGATCAAGATAGCCGAAATTTAATTTTTTCAATTTTTTCGTATATATATAAAACTGCAAATTCAAATTTGCAGTTTAAAATGTCCAAAAAACCCCTTTTCGGCCAATGAAACACGGTTTCACCCAAGATTTGATAGAAAGATCGTCCTAATAAAGCCATCTCTTGCGTCAGCGCAAGATTCTGGGATTTTGTTATACTCGCCATGACAAACAATTTCCGCCGGGTCTGCATCCATCTTAAAAATTTCCCAACCTCGCTATTTTATTTACTAAACTCCACTATAATAACAATGCTTAATAATAATAAGAATGATAATAATAAACAGTAAACACATTTAGTTTTTAAAAGTTTATTGAATAAAAAACATAAATGTGCAGCGGACCACGGCAATAACTCGTTTTTAGTCAGTAACTTTTTTTGAACTTTTCAGATTCATTTTAAACTATGGAACTGTAAAATTCTGCTTTAATGCATTCTTGTTTGTTAAACCACATACGCATGTTCTTAAAGTAATTGTAATTGAAAAAAGTAATTGTAATTGGAAAAAGTAATTGTAATTGGAGAAAGTAATTGTAATTGGAGAAAGTAATTGTAATTGGAAAAAGTAATTGTATTTATAGAAGTAATTTGTAATTAGATAGTTCAAATAATATAATTACAAATTACAATTCCTTCAACAAATTTCCTGCAATTACAATTCCAAATTATTTTAATAAACGTCAGCAAAACTACAATAATTTTACAGGTGTATAAATAAAATTCCATGTCACAAAAATATAAAACAAATGATAAATTGACAAATAACATTAAATATAAAAAATACAAAACAATGAAAAGTAAACTTACTATAAATATACAGCAATAAATAATGATAAAATATGTTACATAAAAGGTATGGTAATTAAGAAATTCAGAAGTACTATAAAAAACATTATCTAGTAAAAATATTTGCAATTTTTTCTTAAATAACTTAATATTCACTATTTGTTTTAAATCTGGGGTTAATTTATTGAATAGTTTGAGACCTATATTACTAGGACTTTTTTCGTATAATGATAGGCTATGTCCCGGAATTGAAATTAAAGATCCTGATCTTGTTTCATAGTTGTGAAAGTTACTGTTTAATGCAAACTCGTTTAGATTACTTTTAACATATATTAATAATTCGTAAATGAACATAGATGGCAGTGTAAGAAGTTTTAACTTTTTAAAATAAGGTCTACATGATGTTCGCTGGGATATACCTGCCATAATTCTAAGTGCTCTCTTTTGTATTTTGAAAACTCTATTTAAATGACTAGATGAGCCCCAAAACAACAAGCCATAACGCAAACGTGATACGAATTGAACATGATAAAATGACATCAAGGTTATCTCATTACTAATGTTTTTTAGCCTTGTCAGTGCATAATAAAATGAAGAAAGTTTGCTACAAAGATTTTCAGTGTGTATATCCCAACTTAGCATGTTGTCTATGTGCAATCCAAGAAATTTCGTACTTTGAGCTTGAGCTATCGACTTACCTCCAATTCTTAGCAAATAGCTTTCATTAATTGTAGATGATCGGGGTGTAAAATAATAAAATAGATTTTAATGTTTGCTTTTTAGCTACATTAGAAAACTAAATATGATTTTCGTGTTAAAAAAATTCCAAAATATCGGGCTTCATCACCGCTTATTTCAATAATTTGCCCAAAAAAATAACCTTAACTTTTCAGCCAATAACTGGCAACAACAAACATAAAATTTGTAGGTTAACCTCGGACTAACCACCTTGAAGCTCGGACTAAGTTACCCCCGACTTTAGCCCAGGGTTGCTTTTAACCTGATTGTCAGGTCGGGGTAAAGAAAGTAATCTTGGAGTTAGCATTTAGCCCCGTGGCACACCTATTCACATTTCAGATATATCAAATGGATTCTTTATACATTTGTTAATGTATTGGAAAAATTACAGAATTTATATTCAAAACAATCAAAGATATTTTCATAGTTGTAAGGATAAGATCGTGAAAATCGCAATTTCTTATCATGATCTAATTGATCATATTTTCGAAAAAATGCATACAAATAAACGAATTTGTGTTTGAACATTCATTCGAAAAGTATACATTTTTTTCGAAACAGTGATACTTTATTTTTTCCAATGGGTCAAGTTCTCGGCAAGTTACAGCTTCCAACATTTATATTCATCAAGAAAATCATTAAGCAAGGAAATTAAAATGATTTGAGATTACTTTTTTCCGAATCCACGTTACTACAACTTAATAAACCATAATAATCATGAAGTATACATACTTTTTAACAGTTCTCAATGAAGAAAGAATTTTTTTGAAGGGCTTTTATTTTTTCTATATTTTTTATTGCGATGATTGAGTTCGGGCGTGATAATATATATAAGTATATTTTTGCCATTCGTCCTTTGCTTGTATTGTTTAAAACAAAAAAGCATCAGAAAGCTACAATTTCCATCTCCTTTAAATGAACCAACACTCACATGGATTGAACAAATTTTAATTTAGTGACATGTAATTCAGTGCGTCGGTGTAACAGTCATGCGTATTCAAGCGCGCGCACGCATGGATCTCGCTCCGAGTTATGACGTTATATACACTCGACTATTTTTTTCTGGGAAAACCGTGGCTTTAGCGATAAATTTTGTTACAACATTTTTTGTTCATAAATACGTGATCTATCCATCTGTATTTTTTTATTTTTTCCTAGCTTGACTTTATTTCAAAATTTTGAAAAAATGGATGAAAAAAAAATGTTTGTATACACTTTCACGGACTCATTAAAAAAAATTATTCATTTTGCAAGTTTTTGTAGGTAAATACCTTCATCGACTGTGCTACAGTGTGTCTATCACCCATTCTTCTGTGTATAATGTATTTATGGCATATATAGGATATAGTTGAAGAGCGAGACCTCTGAATTCGACGCATTCTATGCAATTCTCGAACATACAAAGACAGAGAGTTGATTTTTATGTAAAGATACCACAAAACATATTTTGGACGTGACTTGATTTGGAATTGCGAAAGTGGAGAAAATTGCAGTTTTCCATTTTTTCTATGAAGAATACTATTTTCACATTTTTCATGTTCCCTCTATATCTGTCATTTCTTGTTGCAAAAACTTTATATTTTAGTATTACAATATTCAAACCTTTGGCTTACCAATGGTGTAAGCAAAAATAATATTTGTTATATGTGAACAATAAATAAATAGTAATGGAGGAGTTACTATTTTTGTGTAATTTACAGCGAAAAAGTATGGTCGACGTAATTTTCTTATGTTCCACAATAACTGTCGTACTGTAAGCGAGTAAGCTGTGGCTAATAAAATGGAGAATTTTTTTATTTGAAGCTTTTTTTTTTATAAAATGCATAGGAAGTGAGAAAAAGTCCTTGTAATACGAACGTTGCTCTGGAGAGCAATCCCTAACCGCAACGGGCAACATATAGTTTTCATTTTATTGCATTTTTATGTGAATATGGAGTGCTTAGTTCACTACTCTTTGTTTTTTAGGATATATTATTGTAAATATTGTTATAATTTAAAAAATAGTTTTGTTTTCAACTGGTTTATGAGTAACCGCATTATATGAAGAGATTTTACTTTAAACATATGCAGGAAAGCGTAAAATATTGAATCTACTAGTTTCTAAAAAAGTAAATTTTTGGAATCCGGTCATTTGGTGAAATTAATTAAAATGGCGCATATGTTATTGAAGATTGCTTAATAAAACTATGTAGTTTTTCAAGTCTTCATTACACGGTCGTCTAGAATTCACGGAAAGTATGGAACATTTAGAAGCTAACATGTATAATAAAGAAATATCAGTTGTATATAATTACTAATATGTATATTCATTTAAAGTATCGGTTTTAAAATACGCATTACTATTAAAGACTTATCATCTAAGGAAAGCCCATTTCATATTCTGAGAACATATTTACAATGCGCCGTGCTCCGCTTACAAAATAACCCTCATTTTATCAAAAACGGAAAACCTGATAAAATTGAAAAAAATATGTATTTAGTACGTGTCCATTTTAAACCGGACAGAGAAATTTGAATAACTTAAGTTGAACAGTTTTGAAGATTTGTTATATTGAAAAATGTGCCACTTTTTAATGATATTCTAACCAAACCTACCAGCTTTAAATCCATTATATGCCGGAAAATATACATTTGATGTAAATATGTTAGTGATCGATATAACAACACAGCTTTTTTCGTATGGTAAAATTTTTTCTTAAATTATTTTAAATTTTTGGAGCTATTGCCAAAAACGTTAGTTACTTCATGCTTATTCCGATACTGAAAAATGGGATATCTTTCTATATAACTCAGCAGATCTTTAAAACTTAAAGTAAGTTATTCAAACTTCAACGAGTAGTTCACAATAGACATATAATGAACAAGTAATTAAAAAAGAACAGTTCTTTTCAATGCCGCAATTGAAAAATCCATGTAATCTCGAATGATTTTTTTTGTACCAGATATTTTATCTTTTGTACAATTTTATGGCAATTCATTCTGTTTTAAAATAAATGTGTTCAAGTTTCTAAGCTGAGTCAATGGTTAGAAACAAAGTTATGGATGGCATGGGAAGTGTAAAATACTGTATGTCTGGGAAATTTTATGAGAAAGTAGAGAAGTGCGATTTTTCCGATTTCGCAATTTCGAATCATCGAATCATAATCAAATACGGCAGGTCATTTTATATAAGAATATGACTTCAGTTTTTGTATATCTGCGAGTTGCATAGGACTTTTATTTTGCATATTCAAGGGTCTCGCTCTCCGGCTAATTTATTTTCAGCCTATATATTCGATATGTGTGTTGATAAATAATAAACAAACTTTTACTTTTTACAGGAGATGGCTTTGAACTACGTCTGGCACGCTAGTCAATTGCTGCGCCAGGCAATTGTTTGATTTTCACTCGCATTCAAGCCGGCTGTGATACAAGACTAATTTCGATCGTGAGACAATCACCACGCTCGGAACTACATCTTTCATAATTCGCGGTAATTGATAGGATTAATTAAAAAGAGTGCCAAAGTGTGTTTACTATCATAAGAATTGGTGCCAAAAAGTGGGTAGTGTAGCGTGTATCTCGTGCAAGTCGTTAATTTTGTGATTACTAATCACAGGACCGAGGATAATGGATAGCAACTCAGTCTCTCCTATGCCAGAATTGGCGCCCATAGCGGAATTTGATAAGACGCCACCTACTCCTCCCGAGGATACTCTTCCGATGGATGATTTACCGCCGCCTCCTGTCACCGTAAATATGCACGAAGAAAAAGAAAAAGAAGCGGAAAAGGAGAAAGAAGAGTAAGTAATTTTGCATTCAGTTTCCTAGTTTCTAATTTAATTACTTTGCAAATATTTGTGTGAAAATGGGACTTATTACTTTCTTTAATGAATTTACAACATGGGTAATTATGAAATTAAGAGTAAATAATTCAGTTAGAAGTACTGATAGATATGTCTCTCGATTAGATATATTATGAATTCTGTAATCTTATTATAGCCTTCCTACCTGCAAATGCCTTTTCGAAATTTCACTGTTGAAATTATCTGCCCCAGTTGACTTTTCATCAAATGTAACCATATCCTTAATTACTTTAAATTGGTTATATATCGTAAAAACAAAGTGTATTTTACTGTTGTTTGTTTATGTTCCATTAACCGTTTGAAACAGAGATATACTATCGAAGTGTGTCTGTTTTTCAGAAGCACGGCACCAATATCCCAGTTTTCCTTCTTATCTTTTTCCCCTTTTACTTCCCTCGCTTACCGAAGAGAAGTATTTTCAGTAATTATCCGCGACAGAAGTAGTTGTAGAAATATTTAGGTACTCAAAATCATTTCAAACTACCCCAAGGCCGTCAGTAATTAATATCAGTTTTTTGACTATTTATTTTGATATTGGATTCACAGCCATTAAAATGCTATAATTAAAAAAGTGTAACATATAAATTGGCAATAATAAGCTAGGACAAATAAAAAATAAATTACATAGATAACTCTTCAGAAAAAAAATTAAAATTTTACGTTTATTTATAAAGAGACATCTACTCAATTTTCTAAGACCCAATTCGTTTGAAAATTTTACAGTTAATTTTTGTACTATTTTATCTTGACACATAATGTACAACACACACCTATTAATAATTTAAAAAAAATTGTATATAAGTCCAAAATGTATAGGATCTTTCTTTATTAAGGATAGGATTTTGCAGAGCCAGAGGGAAATATGCGTTTATTTTCGATTTATTATAAATATTTACAAAACCAAACAGAGTATAATTTTTAAAACTGTTTTAGTTATTTGCTATTTATTGTTCTAACCAATACAACTATTTTTTTTATTGTAAATTTGTGTTATTCTTGAATAATGTAGTTTGTCAATAATAGTTTCTAATTTCATTATTAGAGCATTGCATTTAACTACATACATTTATGATAAAACTGTATATGGTTGTATTCCTTAGACCAATGGTAAGTACCTGAAACTATTTTAAAGATTATACCATTTAGGATTTCTTAAATATTTATAATAGACCGAAAATAAACGCATATTTCCCTCTAACTCTGCAAAATCCTTATCCTTAAGGCTTAAAAATTCTGAACATATTTAAATTATTATACGCGTTAGAACGTTTTTCCCAAAATGCTGTATATTTTACCACTTCTGTTCTAAACTTGGAAGCTCTGTTATTAGATACGTGGAAAATAAATGTACGAGGTGCGTCAAAAAATAGTCGTTTCTGAGTTTGGGGCTATCATACAGGGTGCGACAAAAGTGCACATGATCTCGACATTTCTAGGTCAGTGGCAGCTAAGAGTTTGTTTCTAAAGCATAAAAACCTAGATACCAGAAATTCAGACTAGATGCTAGATTTTCAAATATACAGAGCAAACCAAAACAATTGTAAAAGGGTTAAATACAATTCAAATTATGTAGATTACGAAAATTAGATCTCTCAATTACATAATTCTGTCTTTCTGTCTACCTGTCTCTTTTTTCATCCGTTCTCTGTTTGTCGACACTGTGCGGTAAAAGTGCGCATAGCCTCGATATCTTTGGTTCCATGACAGCTAGGAATTTCATTCAAAAATATAAATAAACTAAATACTAGAAATTCACACTAGATACTAGATTAAATATACACCACGAATCAAAAAAACCATACATGCGGTCAAACAGCTTTATTAAATGAAATGGCATGTATATCAGAATATTTTGGTCACCCACTGTCCCTATAGCATTATTGATGAACCACTTTGAAGTAATTTTTCTTTGTTTAACTAATGTCATCTATTCATGGATGTTGCAAAAAGTATCGCAACCGAAAATGTGGATAATGATAATAGTAATATTCAGTGCCAGTTAAAGAACGTATCTGAGTTGTTTTTGAATTATTTCGATTTCCTGAAAATATACAGGAAGCTCGAGAGATTTTCATCTGGAACTGAATATTCTTAATTTTGTCAATCGGGAATCGTGTATATTTCTTTACGCACTGCTGCGGAATTAAAAAATGTTTGTACGTACATCCCCATGTCCTTTTTCGCCTTGTTCACAAATTTTTCTCAGACATTTTATGATACATACGTTCTGCTAGGTGGTCTCCGCTTGCCGCATAGCACGCCTGACGGCATCGTGTCATCTGTTGCGGTTATCTGTCTTCTTCTTATTCACAACATTTTGCCAATCATTTTATGACCCATACTTAATTCTAGTTGGCCTCCGTTTGCTGGATAGCACGCCTGACAGCATAATGCCTTCTGTCGCGGCTGCTCGTTAGATGCAGTCTCATCAAAACTCTTTTCCCTTAGCTCCTTGCAGGGCTGTGCCGATCCTTGGTAGCGGCTAAGTGCGAAATTTATAAAGCGTTTCTTTATGAAAGTTAATGAGCAGTGGGCGAGTAGAAAAACATTTTTTGATGAGCGGGGGGCCGCAAAATTGACTCGCAGCGCCCCTGATGCTCTGGCGCCTGTGCGCACCGCACTTAAGCACACATGGTCGACATGCCTCTGGCTTCTTGGTAACATCAGCTCAACGTTTTGGTGGGCGTCTCCTTTATCTCTTGCCATCTGGTTTTTCCTGAACTTTCTACGGTTTAATATTGTCCTTTCTCGGGTTGATGTGACCTAAGAAAGAGAATATGTAGAAGAATACGATGCTAAAAGATCGCTTTTAGGGACATATTTCTATTAGTACGATGGGGTGTCCAGGGAATTAGTCACAAAGGTCCCCAGGCCCACATTTCGATTAACACGGTATCTCTCTCTTTTTCCCTAACGGCCCATGTCTCAGATATGGAAAGAAAGATGGAGAAAACTAGGCCATTAGCAATGTTTCTGTAGCTCCAAATTTTGCTCAGTTAGCAAGTTGTCGACCTTACAATCCGAATTCTTCGCCGAATCTCATGTTCACAGTTGTCAGTATTGTGCACAAGAATATCAAGGTACATCATTTTATTTTCTACGTCAAAGTTACCGGTCCTTAACTTATATGACTGGTTGTCTTCACACCATTTACGCAATAATCAGAGTTTATTGTCTGAAGATTGTCCAGCAGGTGTATGAGTTCATCCCCGCTTACTGTAACTAAGGTTCCTAGTTTCTCCTACAGCTACTTGACCGTATCAATCTTCTAGCACAAGTCTCATCACCTGTTCAGTATATATGTTAAAGACGATTGGTGATGATCTTGCCAACTTTATATTTCACAGATTTAATTTTGTCTATTCTCACCTACAGTCAGCAAATAATAAACATCAAATATTTGGATATTCCTGTCTCCAAACGTGCAGCTCACAGTTGGTCCCATTCCATATTATCAAAAGCCTTAAGTTAGCCTACGAAATGAAGATATATTCCATGTATCATGACATGCGGAAAATAAAATGGTGTACTAGTCCTCTGTGTGAGAAAGTCCCTGCAAAATTTTAGAGTGATCCGAGGTAATTTAGTAATTTGTGTTGCATTAATACTTGCAAAGATACGCTACTGTTACTTGTATGTGGTGAGTAATAGGGTGATGAACTTACTTGTGAAAGAATATATCAAAGATGTTTACATTTCCTTAATTAGCATAAAAAGTTAAGCTGGCGCGTGCGGTCAAAGCGTCGCGTTTTTTGCTTTCGGTTGAACAATCAGGCAGAAGTAGCCGCTATACAGTGGTGTGCAAAGGAAATAATGAGGCAAAGAACTGTCAGCCAGTCAATTGCCATTTTTTTCGACAGCCAAGCAGCGCTAAAGCAATCGATTCCATGCAGGTCGATTCAAGACTAGTATGGGATTGTATTAACACCCTTATGGACCTAGGAAGTCAGAATAAAGTGACCGTGGCATGGGCACCAGGACATGAGGGACACAGGGGAAATGAAAAGGCTGATGAACTGGCTCGGGAAGACGCATCTAATGCACTGGTAGGTCCCGAACCCCTGTGTGGAATGGCTGAGCCATGCAAACGATCGTCCGTTAATAAATGGACAAAGCTCTAGAATGGTGGAAGAGTTTCCCGTGACAGAGACAGGCTAAAGAGTTCATTAAAGAACGATCTGCCAAATTCACGGAAGATCTACTATGCCAAAATGGAAAGGTCATTAGGATAATAGTGGGCCTTCTAACTGGACATTGTAGGCTCCATAGGTATATGAGTCTAATGGGCCTGGCAGATGATGCAACATGCAGATTATGTCAAGAGGAGGAGGAAACCTCAATACATGTGCTGTGTCATTGCGAAGGCCTAGCCAGACTGAATTCCAACTAATTGGTGAGGAAAACCAAGGACAGATAGCTATACTAAGGAGCCCCTATCAAGGCTATGGAGTCTGGTACAAAGGATGAACCTGGATAAGGAACGCTAAATGAATTAGATTAGGAGCGCCACAATAGATCCAAAGATGGCCAAGGCCAAGCAGCCAGCTCCTCCCTTCAATCCAATCTAATCTAATCAGGACACCGCGGCATACAAAGTACCGCCGAAGTTTGGTGTTTTTGTGTTATTGACGGGTTTAAGTAAAGATCTCTTCTATCTACTTGTTGTTGCAGAGTTCACTAGCATAGGGTCAATGTCTTTTCGACTTATTTCGTTATTTTTGTGGTGTTATTTGATTAAAACCAAAAAGTCACTTCTACCCTCTCCAGCTTTGCTGTCAATAGTGTCAATCCCAAGTCTGATAAAGGGAAAGTGGAAGTGATATTGTTGTACCGCGTTACGTCAGATTGGTTAAAGTCATTGGCGGCTCATTTCTACAAAAAAATTGGGTAATTTTTTTGGTCATATTTTTTTAATTTTTCATCTTTTTAACTCCTTCCGTTGGGGCAACCTACTGATAAATTTTCCGCATGTCACGGTAAATCACCCTGTATAGGCAAGTAATATTGCTGCATGCTTCCTCAATAAGTCGTAAATTCAGTACTTACTCTCTAGTACAGCGTACTTTAGCAGAGCCTACTTGCTTGGAGGTATTTGCTAAGATAGATAATACTGATGCCTGAATTGAAGAATGTACAGCATTATGTCCTTCGTCCTTTTTCGATTTATCGAGTAAAAACTGCAATTATTACATAATTCAACAAAAAACTAATAATTAGTGCTCTATATATTACCGATTTTGATTGATAAGAATTTCTCCACACTAATGAAATGAGGATTATACCTCTCTTTAAGAGGAGTGCAAACCTCATTGCTGGTATGACACTTCCAAAAACATTTTTTTTCTTTCCTGTATAATTTGGCTTGCTGTTTGTAAGTCTGGAAATTTATCTGGCCAACCACAATAATTATTATTTCTGTCATAGACGCTTTCATCTACCCAGTTTATTTGTTTTTCAACGTAATTTGTAACTACCACAGAGCCAGAGATATCGAAGTGGGAAGCTATAATACCTCACCTCGTATAAGGCAAAATTTTTGTGGAAATATGTATTTCAACACTAGTTTGGCATTAATTTGTTTACCTGTAGATGCATCCATATTATGGAGAACAACCGACACATGCAGTTTTGAAAGTTATTCCCAACGTTACAACAAACTTGCAAAAATCAATAAAATCAAACAAATAAATTACCCTGTACATACATTATTCAGTATACCTATATTTAAATAAATTTACTGCTGGATACGGTAAATCAAAATTTATATATTTCAAGTTAGTTAGGTTTAAATAGTCTAGACACAGTTCGCAATTACATAGCTATTTACATAAATAACGCGTACGTTGAATAAACTGACTTTTATATAACTCCAGCTTGAATTACATAGAGACAAAACATTCACATGAGGCTTGGATTTGTTTGTTTTTCATTAGCCAGACGAAAACACTAACTGTTAGGATTATGTTATTTTTATTACTTATACATTCAACGCAGTGTGTAAGAACAAGTAATTACTTAATTTCGCTCCAGGAAGCTTAAATTACAGCGTGAAAAAATTACTGCACAACTAGTTATTCATATTAGTTTTTACTTCCCTCGCTTACCGAAGGGAAGTATTGTAATCGTGAAAAAATCGCCCTACGAGATTTCTCCGGATTTTCATATTTCAGAGTACGAAAATTAAAGCCGTTTAATTTTGTCAGTCTGTCTGTCTGTCTTTTGATCCTATATCTACAAAACCACTTGACGCAGAAGGATAATATTTGGTAGGTAGTTGACGCAGCTACCAATGAAGAACAGGGTTGCAGTTCTGTTAAAAAAATATACAAGGTGGTCCCCATAAAAATTGTAATAAAAAAAAATTGAAGGGAAACAGTAATATTTGGCATGTAGTTAGCACATCTGTCAAAGAAAGAATAATGAAAAAAAGATATAAATAAGTACAGGGTGGACTCCAAAACAAATTAAATGTGATGGAGGACGATAATATTTCGTATGCAGATAACACAACTGTCAAAGAAAAATTTGAAAAAATATACTCTAATACACAGGCACACAAAAAAAAAGTTCAAACCCAGGAGACCGACATATCATTTTCGAAGGATTTTCGGGCGCTGAACACGAGGCCGTAGTCAAAATATATGACTTAAGGGCAAATTTCGGAGATAATCGCAATTACTTCCATATTCAGTGGAAGTAGAGCAACAACAAAATTTTTAAAAATTTTTATTGTTCAAATAGGCTTAAAATGTCATGAAACGTCGAGATTTTAAGTTTGAGCGAACAAAAAATTTCTGTCATGTCGGTCTGTCTGTAACTTTTTTGTGCGCACGTTTACTCTGGAACCGTTTAAGATATTGGCTTGAAATTTGGTACACATGTGTACTTTAACGAGTTCTGAAACTAGATTATATTTTCATCTTGTTCCGTCCAAGGGTTGGGGGGTAAATTGGGGTAAATTTGGGTAAATTTGGGGAATGGGTAAATCAAACAGGTAAGAGTTCATAAAATTGTTATTTAGTATATATAAGAGAAGCTAAGGTCTCAAAAAAATTTTTGGCATTAGCCACAACCATTACCACCCCCACCCCATTATTAAAGGGGATGAAAAAAAATGTGATTTAGTGTATGTACAAGAACCAGAAACCTCAAAATATTTTTTTACTTCATCCACCCCCACTACCACACCCTATTACCACCCCCACCCCACTACCCATGTAGGGTATCGTTTTATGGGTTTTTGGGGTAGAGGATTTCAAATATTATATTATTAAAGTTTATGGAACTTATTTCCTTGGGCAGCGGTTTTTTAAGGTTAAAACTGGCCAAACATTAAACTTAAACTGATTTTAACATACATGCCGACCAAGTATATCATTTCCGTACTATTTTCACGCGCTGAACACGATAAAAATGGTGAAATTTATTTTTGACATTCAGATTTCAATAAAAATCCATTTTTTGTAGAAAACTGGCCAAAAAATAGGTTTAAAGTGATTTTTCTTATTTATTGACCAGATGTGTCATATTGGTAGTATTTTCATCCGTTGAACATGATGAAATTAGTAAAATTTACCCGTGACCTTTAGATTTCTATGAAAATGCAATCTATTTGTAGAAAATTGGCCATAAACTGATTTTTTTCCGAAATTTTCGCCAGATATGTCATTTCTATAGTATTTTAACCGAAATTTACCCGCCGTTAAAAGGTTAATTAAACCTTCAATATCTGTGTCAAAAATAAATTTCACTATTGTTATCGTGTTCAGCGCGTGAAAATACTACAGAAATGATATACTTGGTCGGCATGTATGTTAAAATCACTTTAAGTTTTAAGTTTGGCCAGTTTTAACCTTAAAAAACCGCTGCCCAAGGAATCACTACTTCCACATCCAGATTCTCTATCGAAGTCACTCACATCGAAAAAACTTTGTATTTGGAAATAAGTTCCATAAACTTTAATAATATAATATTTGAAATCCTCTACCCTAAAAACCCATAAAACGATACCCCTCATGGGTAGTGTGGGGGGAGGGGTGGGGTGGTAATAGGGGGTGGTAGGGGGGTGGATGAGGTAAAAAAATATTTTGAGGTTTCTGGTTCTTGTACATACACTACATCAGATTTTTTTTCATCGCCTTTAATAATGGGGTGGGGGAGGTAATGGGGGTGGTTAATGCCAAAAATTTTTTTGAGACCTTAGCTTCTGCTATATATACCAAATACGAGTTTTATGAACTCCTACCTGCTTGATTTACCCATTTACCCCAAATTTACCACAATTTACCATCCAACCCTTGGACGGAACAAGATGAAAATATAAACTAGTTCCTGAACTCGTTAAAGTACATATGTGTACCAAATTTTAAATCAATATCTTAAACGGTTCCAGAGTAAACGTGCGCACAAAAAAGTTACAGACAGACCGACAGAAGAAATTTTTTTTTTCGATCAAACTTAAAATCTCGACGTTTCATAACATTTTAAGCCTATTTGAACAATAAAAATTTCTAAAAATGTTTTTGTCGTTACTATACTTCCACTGGATGCGGAAGCGATTATCTCCGTTTGCCCTTAAGTAATATATTTTCACTACGGCATCGTGTTCAGCGCCCGAAAATCCTTCGGAAATGATGTGTCGGTTTCCTGGGTTTGAACTTTTTTTTGTGTGTGCCTGTGATAAATTAATGATAAAATTTGGCGGTGGACGATAATATTTGGCATGTAGTTACCACAACTGTCAAGGAGAAAAATATGAAAAATATTCCGGGTGGTCACTCAAAAAAAAATTATGAAAAAATATTTCGCATGCAGTTAACGCAACTGCCAGGGAAGAAAAATATGAAAAATATACAAAGTGGTCACTATGAAACATAATTATGGTGGTATAATATTAGGACTGTAGTTGACAGAATTATCGAAGAAGATATCTGATATACTTTTAATGAAATGTATACAGGGAGCTCATTTTAAAAAATATAATGTTTGGAATGCAGTTGTTACTTGCTAGGAAAAAAAACTGACTTCTTACCACTTACCCCTGTCCAAACCTCTTAAATAATCACAGGTCTACAAAAAAAAGAGCTCGTCCTAAGGTTCTAATCTGACTTTTCTGAAATATTTTGATGCGCTGAAGCCAATTCTGGACAAAAAAATTTTTTCTATCGGCTCAGTTTTCCTCTACCCCATTCATCCCCTACAAAGGGCATAAAAAAGGTCTTGTCCTAAGGCTCTCATTTTCTCAACGTTTTTTAAGTAATTCGACGCGCTGAAACTAATTTTGGACAAAAAAAATTGGGGATGAAGGGGGTGGAAGAGGGAAACTGACACGATATAAATTCTTTTTTTTTGTCTAAAATTGATTGGCTTAAGCGCATCAAAATACTTCAGAAAAGTTAGATCAGAAGCTTAGGACAAGACCTTTTTTGCCCTTTTTAGAGAAAAAATGAGACGGTAGAAAATTTTTTTCCTCAAAATTGGCTTCAGCGCGTCAAGATACTTCTAGAAAGTTATATGAGAACCTTAGGGCAAGACCTTTTTTTTTGTAGACCTATGTAATTATACTTACATTAGTATTTATCCAGTCGGATGTTCGTTCGTAAAAATTGTTTTATTCTAGATTAACAATTCTACAAAGACAAAATTTTATAGACAGAAAGATCTGACTTAATATTTGACAGATTTTTCCTAAATTGGATTTATTAAGAGCTGTCATAGTAAATAGAAATGATGAAGTCGAGACGTTGAAGAGGTGATGGTTTAGTTGTTATAGTAAAGCCTTCATAACACAAGAGTAACGTTCCAAATACAGTGTAACTTTTACTTACCTGTCCTGAATTTCTCCGGACTTTTTCTCCTCAGACTATGTGCACTACGACAATTAAGATCTTTCAAATCCGTCAGTCGGTCTGTTGCCTTTCTATTGACACTACCTATCTAAAAAACGATTCGATCGAGGAAAATAATATTTACCATGTAGTTGACACAACTGCCAAGGGGGAACTTGCTATACTTTTAGTGATAGTTATACAGGGTGGTCACTCTAAAAAAATTAATTCACATATGATGGAAGAAAACAGTGTTGGGAAAATAACTATAGTTTATAGTTAAAAATAATATACAGGGTCGTCATCCAACAGAAAAAAATAACACATGCACGCAAAATAAAAAAAGTGGTATGTTCCTAGAACTCCATTAGCTATTTCGACGTGATGAATACGAACCAGGTGTTCTTTTAGCTGCATCACCCACCATTTTTTTGTAAACCGTGAAAATTGAAATTGAAATGAGCATTGGGGGATACTCGAATCAGCAATAAATATATCAAATTAAAAATTATTTTTTGTTTAACAGGTATGGGAAAACGAACTGTATTAAATCACTTGAAACGAAAATTTTATTAATTTTCTTAAGATAAAAAAAAATTATCAACTTTGTCAAAAGTGCCTTGGAAAAACCGGTATAGAAAAAAAAAAAAAACATTTGTTGTACAATTGAACTAATCAAATTACTACATGTCGCCCGATTTCTCCTGAATCCGAATTGCAACCAACATAATTAATCTTCCAAGTGTATGTTTATGTATTAATCTCAAAGATTTATATTCTTAAGAACTGGAGTAATATGGGCAATTGTAAACTTATTGGGAAATGTTTGAGTCCTCAACAAGATAATAAAAATTATTTGCAGTGGTTCAACTAATTTGTCCTTAGAACCTTTAATTACACAACTCGGTATAACATCCGATTCTATTGGCTTTTTAGGTTTAAGTTTATCAGTTGCTTCCAATATGTTTTGGCGTGATATACATGACTGTTTAAAATGTCAATTTTGTAAATTATTATTTTTATGATTAGTTATGTGTTATACATTTTGTCAGGTTGTCATTTACTACAATTTCTGATGGTAAAATATTTATCTTTTGTTTTTCACCAAGTACAAAATTTCGAAAATCATAGATCTTATGGTGGATATTATGATTTTAGTAGTAAAGGGTGTTTTTTTTAGAGGAATAGAACTTTGAAATGAAATAAAATACATAAAAATCTTGCTACCGCCCATGGTATTGAATTTATTGGAAATGTAATTTTATGCCATTAGTGCTTAAATATGATTTCGGGCATGTGGGTGCCGCGGCTGGCTCGAATGTAGGGCAATCTGGAAGCCCAATTTTTTATCTCTTTTTCGAACGGTTGGGGCTGTATGTCGGCAATAACTCGTCTAATGTTGGCTTCCAATATCTCTGGATTATCGGCGTAGACTAGCGACTTCACATGTCCCCACAGAAAATAATCCAAGGCGTGATATCACACGACCGTGGAGGCCAATTCACAGGTCAACGACGCAAAATTTTTTGGTGATAATGAGGATCAAGAACAATCTTGTTTACGGCCCATTCACTGAACGTCCGACGCAAGTGATGGTCACGCGGCTTTACTTCGTGCTCGAGCTGAATCTTGTAAGCTCGTAACCCAGGATCTTTCCTCAAAATCTTCCATAAGGTGGATGGACACAGCTCCAATTACTGTGCACGACGGTGAATCGACTCATTTGGATCCTCCTCAACACTACGCTCCACAGCAGCAACAACTTCTTGGGTGCGCACTGTACGACGTCTCTGCGGATGTACATTATCAATCAGAGTATGCGTGGTGCGAATGGTTGTTCGAATGAGTTGCTCGGATGGACGATTATGTCGACCGTAAAATGGACGTAGCGCACGGTAAGTTTCGCAAACTGAACCCTGATTTTCGAAATAAATTTGCACAATTCGCAAGCGTTGTTCTACCGTAAGTCTATTTATGGTGAAATGGCAAAACATACTGAGCACAAATCAGCTGTCAGTTGTTAAATTAACTGTCTCTAGAAACAGGGTCGCCCATTCAAAAAACAAACTTCTAAAAAAAAACACCCTTTAGTATACGATTTACTTACATATTTAATTTATCTAATTAAGTATTTAAAATGAGAACTACCGAGCAATAAATAGTACAAACAATTGTCTAATTTAATCCTTAAAGATTGAAATGTCCCTAGGAAAATCCTCTACATGCACCAATTATTCTCTCTCGTGTATTTATATCTCTCAAGAACATTGGTGGAGTTACATAAACCTGGCAATAAATCTCTAATTAGATGAGGTTCGTCAAGAATCTTTTCCAGAATATTTGTTAAAAATGTAGCATATATTTCTCTGTACATTATTGAATTACATAACGAATTCAAACGTAATTTTAACCGGCTTCAGTACGATAATCAGGTAATAAAGTTCAATTAACTGGGCGACGATGAAATTTTATTTTTCTTGAAGGCCGTTCAGTTATTTTCGTCAAAAGCATTTTTGACCAATAATATGAATAAAAATATCAAAATAATATAATTTGTTGACGTTTCGGAAACGTTGAACCTATTTTAAAGTCCCTTGGAAAATCAAGTTATGAATGTTCAAATGTAATTCAGTTTCATATGTTTATGATATTATTTGAAGAAGGGAAGATGTGGCTGAAGACAGAAACGAAATCAGAAATGAGAAATGATTATTTTACAGTGGACCAATGGAGTAATGCACATGACGTGAAAATTTTAGTAATTACAGAATTGAAAAGTATGTATGTTCCTATGAAACGAAAAATGTATGTTAAAAAACTAAAGTTATCTAATAGACTGGCGGTACATGACACGTCAGGTGCAACGTTTTTAAAAAGCATGCCAATCATATATATGAATGTAATTACCATGAATATGCCAGAAACGCAAATTTTAGGCAGTCGTCGCGTGAAAATCGATTTTTTTTTGTTTTTTTGTTTTTTTTAAATTTTAAAATGGATGTCGATAGTGCCAAACGAAAAGCCGTGAAAAAAAATCCAGCGGAAATTCATTGGCATGCAGTTTCCGCGCGCAAAACAAATTTTGGTGCGCACATTAAATCGTAAAATTTTTTGGTATTTTTGATTTTGGATGATTTTGATTTTGGATTTCTATTCACGGCTTTTCGTTTGGCACTATTTGCATCCATTTTAAAATAGGAAAAAAAAAACCAAAACAAAAAACAAAAAAATCGATTTGCACACCCTTCTGCACGCGACGACTGCCTAAAATTTGCGTTTCTGGCATATTCATGGTAATTATAATCATATATATGATTGGCATGCATTTTAAAAACGTTGCACCTGACTGGTCATACACCGCCGGTCTATAAAGCAAAACACGGATTTTAAGAGGGTAAAACACCCCAAAAACTATCTTAAAATAATATAACTATTGTAAAAAAGTATTTAATACTTTCATCTTTTAGGGTGTGATAGAAAAGAGCATTTCCAATACTGCGTAATTTTGATTTATTGAAAAACAGGGGATAAGAGAAACACCCCAAAAACTATTTAAAAATAATATATTTATCGTAAAAAAGTTTTTAACACATTCATACTTCATGGGGTGATAGAAAGAGCATTTCCAATATTGCATAATTTTTATTTAACGAAAAAGAGGGTGAAACACCCCAAAAACCATCTAAAATAATATAATTATTGTAAAAAACTTTTTAACACATTCATACTTCAAAGAATGCTAGAAAGAAGCATTTCCAATATTGCATTATGAGAAACAGGGGATAAGAGTGTGAAACACCCAAAAGCCGTCTAAAAATAATATAATTTGGGGTGTTTTGCCCTCTTAAACTCTGTTTTTTATTAAATCCTAATTAAGTTATCTTGGAAATACTCTTTTCTATCACCCCCTAAAATATGAAAGCGTTAAAAAATTTTACAATAGTTATATTATTTTTAGATGGTTTTTGGGTAGTTTCACCCTCTTATCCCCTGTTTTTCGTTAAGTAAAAATACGCAATATTGAAAATGCTCTTTTCTATCACCCCATGAAATATGAATGTGTTAAAAACTTTTTTACAATAGTTATATTATTTTTAGATAGTTATTAGGGTGTTTTACCCTTTGTTTTTATTAAATCCCAATTACACTATCTTGGAGATACTCTTTTCTATCACCTCGAAAATATGAAAGCGTTAAACATTTTTTCAATAGTTTTATTATTGTTAGATGGTTTTTGGGTTGTTTCACCCTCTTATCCCCTGTTTTTCGTTAAATAAAAATTACGCATTACTGGAAATGCTCCTTTCTATCACCCCATGAAATATGAATGTGTTAAAAACTTTTTTACAATAGTTATATTATTTTTAGATAGTTATTAGGGTGTTTCACCCTTTGTTTTTATTAAATCCCAATTACACTATCTTGGGGATACTCTTTTCTATCACCTCGAAAATATGAAAGCGTTAAAAATTTTTCCAATAGTTTTATTATTGTTAGATGGTTTTTGGGTTGTTTCACCCTCTTATCCCCTGTTTTTCATTAAATAAAAATTGCGCATTACTGGAAATGCTCCTTTCTATCACCCCATGAAATATGAATGTGTTAAAAACTTTTTTACAATAGTTATATTATTTTAAGGTAGTTATTGGGGTGTTTTACCCTTTGTTTTTTATTAAATCCCAATACTCTATCTTGGAAATACTCTTTTCTATCACCTCTAAAATATGAAAGCGTTAAAAATTTTTTCAATAGTTTTATTATTGTTAGATGGTTTTTGGGTTGTTTCACCCTCTTATCCCCTGTTTTTCGTTAAATAAAAATTACGCATTACTGGAAATACTCCTTTCTATCACCCCATGAAATATGAATGTGTTAAAAACTTTTTTACAATAGTTATATTATTTTAAGGTAGTTATTGGGGTGTTTTACTCTTCGTTTTTTATTAAATCCCAATTACGCTATCTTGGAAATACTCTTTTCTATCACCTCTAAAATATGAAAGCGTTAAAAAAATTTACAATAGTTATATTATTTTTAGATGGTTTTTGGGGTGTTTCACTCTCTTATCCCCTGTTTTTCGTTAAATAAAAATTATGCAATATTGAAAATGCTCTTTTCTATCACGCCATAAAATATGAATGTGTTAGAAACTTTTTTATAATAGTTATATTATTTTTGGATAGTTATTGGGGTGTTTTACCCTTTGTTTTTTATTAAATCCCAATACTCTATCTTGGAAATACTCTTTTCTATCACCTCTAAAATATGAAAGCATTAAAAAATGTTGCAATAGTTATATTATTTTTAGATGGTTTTTCGGGTGTTTCACCCTCTTATCCCCTGTTTTTCGTTAAATAAAAAATAATGTAATATTGGAAATGCTCTTTTCTGTCACCCCATGAAATATGAATGTTTTAAAAACTTTTTTACAATAATTATATTATTTTTAAATAGTTTTTGGAGTGTTTAACCCTCTTATCCCCTCCCTGTTTTTCGATAAATATTGGAAATGCTCTTTTCTATCACACCTTAAAAGATGAAAGTGTTAAAAACTTTTTTACAATAGTTATATTATTTTTACGTAGTTTTTGGGGTGTTTTACCCTCTTAAAATCCGTGTTTTGCTTTAGCTGCTCAACTTTTTTTAACATTTATTTTTCGTCTTATAGGAACAAACTTTTCAATTCTGTAATTACTAAAATTTTCACGTCATGTGCATTACTCCATTGGTCCACTGTGAGTAATCATTTCTCATTTCTGATTTCTTTTCTATCTTCAGCCACATTAGGGAAGATATATTTGTAAACGTGGATATTATTTTCAGGGTTATCAATAATGGGGATTTATGTTAATTAAAATGTAGTTTAGAAAATTGCGTGTCTTATTCCACACCGCACGGAAAAGTATGCCCAACGATTCATACTTTATTCTTAATTATCAGCAAATTCTTTAATAACAACAAAATGACTGATATAGATCAAGGTGAAAAAAAAACAACATTTATATTTCCTTTACTTTTTTGATTTAAAGTTAGCTACTACAAGTAGCAGAACGGACAAGGCGTCAAAACACAAAAATAAAACATCAACACGCAACTGAATGTATCCTATTCTGACTCATTTCACCACACGTCGATATTTGTTAGGCGTTTGGAGTTTTAAATATAGCCCGCTCTTGTGATAATTAATAACATCTCATTTTATTATTTGGCAGTGTCAGAAAATAGATTTCAAACAAAGGAATGTTTCCTTTTTAAAGAAATGTACCTATATGATATGACTAGTTCATAATTTTCCTGTACTAAAGTATAATTAAGTTTAAGTTTAACATTCTTCATTAATTTACTTAATGTATTTTACCTTTGAAATGTACTTGTATTATGTGAGTTTATATTCAGGATATTAGATGGGAAACATTGAGCTTATTATTAATTTAACAACTTTAGTTACAGTTCATTGCATTTTTTTAATGATGTATATTTCTTAATTCCCCTAAATTGTCTCAGTTTGAAGAATTGTAACCTACAAAAGAAATTCAAGATGGCTTACTAACTTCAACCATAGCGAAGTGTAGCTAAGAGCCATTCATCATCGTTAACAATGAGAGGGAATATAGATTATTTAAAATATGAGGATTATAATTAAATATCACTAGATGTTTTCTTTGATGAGTATTTTAGACTTGATTTTAGAAATATTTGGTAGGTGGCAGTAATAATATAATGACAGCTTATCAAGTAGATTTTAATTAAAAAAAAAATAATTTTTATAAACACATGTTATTTAAATTGGTTTAAGTGGTAGGTAAACAATTTGAATTCTTATGAAAGAAAATTATAAAAATAAACTAGCTAATCAACGTAATGATCTCACTTTTTCCTAGAGTAGTAGAGCGGCAACATAGAAAGAAACAGCTATTAGTGAAACAATCTTGTTTGGTATACTGATTTCTGTCATTAAAACGACTATTTTTCCGAGCAACGCCAAATCCAAATGGCTTTCGGTTTCAAGATGGCGGCCGATTTAGAGAAATTAAAAGAACGAGTTTTCTGTCTAAACTATTGATGTTACAAAAAAAAGTTGTTAAGAAATGTGGTTCCAAATTAAATTCTGAATAAAAAAGAATAAAAAAGTTTAATATAGCTTTTTACCTAAAGCTAAAGGCGGTACATAGATAAATATACTTTTTATCTATGATTTAAAAGTTTTTCAACTAAATAATTATTGTTACACAAAAGAATTGTTAGGAAAAATATTCTATATTAAAATTTTAATAAAAAAAACTTTATACAATATATTTACCTAACACTAAAATAAAGCCGCTACATGGATAAACATTAGAAAATAGTTTCATTTACATTTTACAATCTAAAGCAATAATTATAATGTTCTTGTTAAGTATTCCTTTACGAGAAACTGAAGACACATTATATTTCAACCTAAAAACAATTTAATAAAAATAGGTAAAGATTTCTTCAGTTAGATTGACATACGTTTTTTAAGTTAGTTGCATTCTCGTTTACGTTTTATGCAAAGTAACGTGCATTACAAGCCAGCTTTTTTACAACCACATTCAAATGCGTTATTTTTTGCAACTAGATTGAATTAAGTGTTTAGATACTTCCGGAAATGTTAAGCATTTTGACACCTAAACATTTTCGGGCAGGCACAATCCCCATTTTTCAAGATTAGGCGAAATCAAATTTAATGTCAGACAATGTCCCCAAACGTGCCCGCTTTGGAAGCTAGCCTGTAAAATATGTTGCTCCAAAGCATCCTTTGAAGGGAGATGTTACACGTTGTCCTGTTCGCGGAAGTAAACAGTTCCTTTCGTGTCTGATTTACTTCACTACAGGCAGAAGAAGTATTGCAGTACATTAACAACAAACCATTGGAATAAGTTTAAAATTTTATCAGGAATATTTTCTTGAGGTTTCGAAATGAACGTTAAAGCTTCTGTTACTTCTGGATATATCGTCCATGTCTTCCAAGCAGTCACTTTTCCTTTTCCAGAAAAAAAGAAACGGTATCACAACGTTAGGAAGTAATGTCTTCGTAATGCATCACACTTGCTTTCTCTTAGTTTGTGTGCTATTTCATGCAATTTTAATACTCTCAAATATTTATTAGCCCCAAACTGTATATTTAAACTATTTAGCCCTTCTTTATAAAAACAGTAAAAATATGAAACCGCCAGTACTACTACGTCAGTGTCGACAGTTCTAATGCAAATATCCTTCTAACCGTGTTGAACACAATCATTAATATGCAATATTAGTCTTGTATCTGCTTCTTTGTGGTTGCCGGAATTTAGAGCAGTATTGTAATTTCTTTGTCAGCAGTTGACACGATTTCGACAGAATTAAAGTTATTAGATATTGTTATATCACTTGTCAATAAACAAATTCTGATTTATTTTCAGCGTTTTTCAGAAATTCTGACCAATTCTTTGATAGTATATTGTTACTACGAACTTGCCTTCTTATTCCGACTCCTCTAGTTTCTCTCATATGACTTTTTAAGCTGTCCTTTTTGTACATATCCCATACTATCTAGAGAGGTTTAGCTTTTAATTTGACAATATTATGTTTAATATGTGCCTGAAAAACTTTTTCTGAATATTCTTCAAATTTCGAAACTCCTTTAGGCAAAATTTTTTTTTATCTATTTATTTAACGTCGGCCTATTTCCGCTACCAGAGCCTATCACCGACGCCAGGAGACGAGCTATCCCCAACCTGGAAATTTTGCCGAACCTCTTCCCTTAAGAAGAGTAGGGATCTTTTTCTTGCCTAACATTTAATAGACAAGGGACCGCCTGCTTTACATCCCCTCCGAAGGATAATATATCCACTACGTAATCCTCGTCTGAAATTACGTAACTTCCGCGTATACACTGATATACAAGCCGCTAGAAGGTGGGACGAGAACGCTGTATTTCCCAAGATGGTCACCCATCCAAGTACTAACCGCGCTCGACGTTGCTTCAACGAAATATCGACTGGTATTCACATTGAAGTTGCCTCTACGCTAGCCCCTTAGGCAAAATTAGATGGAGCAAATCGGAGCCGTCGTAAATTAGGCAGCCGTAGTTAATTTTCGGTGTAATATTTGTCTCATTTTCAGTTAATAATGGTATATTTTGTCTACGCGATTCGCTTACAGGACCGAGATTTAAAATATTATGCCTTCTAGTCTTTTAATTTTACTTTGCGTATTTTGTAAAATATCAGAATAAACTGACTTTGTGATATTTTACCCTGTAGAGTCTTAATTTTTATTTGAAAAAAACTTATAAGAACTTTCTTATTCAAAATTTAATACGGAACAATTTTTCTTAATAACTTTTTCTTTTTCTTTTAAATTTACTAAAAAAGCCGGAATCTTGAAAGCGGAAGCTTTCACTGGGGCTGCTCGGAAAAATGGTCGTTTTAATGAGAGAAATCAGTATACCAAATTAAAAAATTTTCTAATGGTTTTTACTATGTTTGCCGCCATATTAGAGTAGTTCGTTCATAAAAAGAAGTTTCTACACATTCACGTGCCATTCTTTATTGATTCAAATGAATGAATTCGCAAAGGGAAATGCGTATTTACAATTATAGAAGGTTGTTTGGACCTATTCTTGGGGAATTTTTATGCAAATGAGCTTTTAGAAATTGAATACATTAAAGAGGGTAGATTGATATAGGTCCAACTGGTCACTTAGAATGTTATTGTCGAGAGTTTTATTGAATTTGATGATTTATATGGATTCTAATAAATTTAGTTTAAGACCCTTTTTTTTTTTAATTTTCTTTTAATCGCCTTATTTATATTAATATCCTGGCGGAGTTTAGCCGTAGGCTATTCTACCACTCAACCAAGACGGACACATAAACATAAACATAACATAAACACACCACAGATAGTAGACAACCCCCAAATCCAAAGCCAAGGCTGTCCGGAAGGGGGTTACACATTCGGAAAAATGCAGACCTACATCCACACCCACCGGTGTTGTCAATACCGGGGCTGGGGGTCGAACCCAGAGCGCGGTAGCGAGTCGATCAGCGTATTCGCCACTCAATACGCTTTAACCGATTGAGCTACCGTGCCGGTACACACATACACACACACAGACAACATCACAACATCCATTCCCTGCGACATTGCCATCTGCCGCAGCTGAGACTCGAACTTAGGAGAGTAGAGCAACTATACCGTGTTGTCTCTCACACAGCCGCAGTCTAGCCCACTGCTACCGTCTCGGCAACACGTGCAAAACGCCACTACACATCCATACCCTAGCCAGGAATCGAACCCGGGACTCCGTGGTTGCAAGCCTAACACCTTAAGCAGAGCGCCTCCGAGCCGGTGGCGTACTGCTTAACGCGCACTTCACGACCAAGTGTAATAAAATTAAAATTTAATTAAAATTAAAATTTAATTTGTTGGAATTCATATAGAAATCATCAAATCCAATAAAATTCCAGACGATAATATTCTAAAGGACCAATTAATTAGACCTATATCAATTGACCGTCTTTAGTTTATTCAATTTCTAAAAAGTCATTTGCATAAAAATTTCCCAAAAATATCTTCTATAATTGTAAATACCCATTTTTTTTGTAAATTCATTCATTAGAATCAGTAGTTTGAGAACAACATAAACACATAAACACACCACATATAGTAGACAACCCCCAAATCCAAAGCCAAGGCTGTCCGGAAGGGGGTTACACATTTGGAAAAACGCAGACCCGGTATTGTCAGTACTGGGGCTGAGGCTCGAACCCAGAGCGTGATAGACACTCGGTCAGCATATTCGCCACTCAATACGCCTTAACCGACTGAGTTACCGTGCCAGAATGACACGTTAATGTGCCAAGTAAGTGCTGTAAGGTTCAACAGATCCCAGATAATGTCCAAGTTTTTATAACCTTCCACTGAGTATGAAAGTCGAAATCATTTGATAAGATTTTGTCATACATTTTAGTTATCTTTTATTTTTTTTATATGTAGTTTTTCACATTTATAATGTGGTATATTGTTGCCAAAGTTTGCTTATTTTTTAGGATTCGATCAAATTACGATTGATCCATAAATGCATGTCGTTGAGTCACTTTTCAATATTCACCGCTATATCCACTGGTAGAAGAAACTAGTTAGAAAGACATTTTTTTCCAGTAGATGTCCAGGCTGTCTGTGGTTAAGAATTACATCACAATTCACAATGTTGTGTTGATTCTCCCGTTTTTCTTTTTGACAAATTTACAATTTACATTTATCATGAACATCCCTTTTTCGATTAGTACAGGTTTCCAGGACACGATTTTAATAATTTTTAAATATTTTATAAATAAATCTTAAATAAACAAGCAAACTACAACTAAAACAACAGTGACGATATTAAAAACACCGAGATTCTACCAAAATTCCAACTCAAAACTCTGGTGGATGTGGTGCCTCACTGGTTGAAACAGCTAATCACAGTTGTTTTTTAATGCTTAGTAAATAAAAATGCCATTCAAACTCTAGGCAATTCTTGAAGAAACTTATTAGGTTTCAATAACTTTTCCCCTACATATGAGGTCACCACTGTATATTGGCCTGTATACTATAAAAATTAAATTATTTAGAAAATATTGACCATTAAAATAAACTATTAACATGCAGAGAATGAAAAAAACCGTATTTTATAGTATTCCGTGTAAGGGTAGCAAACGCTATGTGTGTGATCTTTTATGAGAGCTGTAAAAAACATGCATTTTTACACGATAGGTAATATTGTTAATAGATTCTATTGTGAATTGTGAATGAAATATTTTAAAAAAGCATATACAAAGAAATTTAATAGTGTGACGGGTCTGAGGATTCCCGGAGATATTTCCAAATCCATTTTTCTGCATGGACTTTTTTCCGAATGAATAAAAATTCAGAAATGTAATTATTCCAAATCCTATTTTTCCGAATAACATTTATTCCGAATCCATTTTTTCGAATAGCAAATATTCAGAAAATGAAATTACTATGAGCGGTTAAGGAAGTTGCAGAAGAAAGTGGCGTTCAAAAAACTACATTACACTATAATATACAATATATTATACATTATACTCCTATAACACATAGTTTGTTTTCTCTTAGTGGAAGTTGACTGATTACACCTATAACAGACGTTCAACTTTACAAACTGAAATTATTACATTTAAAATATTTTTACCTTCTGTCAAAATATAGATACGCCGAAATGCTATAATTTCACTCTGACATAAGCAATATTCCGAAAAAGAGAAAACTTGAAAAAAACGATCCGCCCAACACGTACAAAAAATCTGCCTACTAACCCAAAATCGTTGTACGCTTGCATACTAGTATGTTTCTTTTGACGATAAGAGAGCACAAAACGAGAGGCAGAATTATAATTTACGTATTTACATTCGGAAGTTGTCCCGTCGGAAAAATGAATGTCTGAAAAAATTAATGCGGAAAAATGTAATTCGAAATTTTGTGTATTCGGAAAAATGACCGGATACGTGTAGGTTCAATCATGCTATTTGTTTCTCAAACGTCGATTAGCAATATAGTCCAGTCAATGAATGGTTTCTAGAGGGAAATGCTGAGATCACAATTTTTGACTAGAGACGCAAAGACATTTTTTATTCGATATTTCAGTTCAATCTGTTGTGAAACGGAAATCTGTACAAGAATTTTTTTCTACGATGATTATTAAAATTTATTTTCAATTTAAAATAAATGTATAATAAAATTAGAACACAGTCAAAAGATATACAATTCATTACTGAACCATAGCAGATACGAAAAAGATAATAAAAACATTATTGTAGAAAATTTAGCCAGCTTTAATTTTGCATCCCCCCACCTCCTACGTTCGGGGACTTTTGGTATGTTTACCTCCTAAATAGTCCAAACACAGCCCTCTAGAGGCCTACAATTCTCACTTCATAATAATCTTATTAAAAATACCATGTTCCACATTTTAGGATAACACTGGTATATTATTATCTAATTTAAATAAAGTTGGTTTGCCTAACATACACCCAGTATATTGCGGTTTAGAAATCTTATACATTTTCTTATTTTTGTATGCTTAGTAATATTTTGCTCTGAAATTAAAATAAAACGTATTTTACGTATGAGTTTGTAGGCTGCTGGTTATCATCATGTATTACAGATATGGCCCAATTTCAATAGGGATTATGGTAATATGCTGTTTTACATATCTTCCAAATTGAAATCAAATATTTTAAGTCTACCAGAAGTTATCGTTTTTACAAGAAACAGTATACACGCACACACGCACACACTTAAAGACGCAAAGACATTTATTATTCGATATTTCAGTTCAGTCTGCTGTGAAACGGATATCTGTACAAGAAATTTTTTTCTACGATGATTATTAAACTTTATTTTCTATTTATAATAAATTTATAATAAAGTTAGAATACAGTCAAAAGATATACAATTCATTACTGAACCATAACAGATACGAAAAAAATTAATAGAAACATTATTGTAGAAAATTTACTCAGCTTTAATTTTGCATATAACCACTTTTTGATTAGGGCTAACCGTTTTCGAGATATGAGCGAAAGACCAAAAACCGGGACCTTCTTCGTGCCCCCCTGCATCCTCCCCACTTCCTACGTTCGGGCACTTTTGGTATGTTTACCTCCTAAATAGTCCAAACACAGCCCCCAAGTCAAAAATTGTGATCTCGGCATTTCCCTCTAGACTTCCCTTATTGAACGTTCATTGACTGGGCTAATAAGAAAATAAACATAAAAAAATCTCGAATTTCACCACCAAAAACGCATTGTTACTACTGCATGACCGGCGTATTAAATAAAATATGCGCTGCTATGGTTATTACTTTTTCTGCCTCTCACAGCGTCAGAAAAGTACTTTTTTCTTCAAGCGTATTAAAATGTTTAAATTATGTCACCAAAAACAGAAGTAGAAGTAGGACATTGTTTTACTAGTAACAAAATGTTAGTACCGAACGCCACCGTAGTGGACATTGTTTTACTAGTAACATAATGTTAGTTCCGAAAGCGCCACCGCAGTGGGTATTGTTTTACTAGTAACATAATGTTAATACCGAAAGCCACCGGTGGCGCGCTATCCACTAGCCACTTGTCATATTGTGTCAACATGTAAGACTGTAGTTTGAATATTTGTACATTTATGATAAATAAATGAATTTTTGCATTTTAATACGCTTGAAGAAAAAATAGTATATATTACACGGAGTAGAACGCCTTTTTTTGTGTTTCGCCCAGTTTGCGACTTCGGCTTCGCCTCAGCCGCAAATCCTGGGCTCAACACAAAAAAAGAGTGCGTTCTACTCCTAGTAATATAATATACTATTGTCTATGTTGTTAATAGCAACGCACAACCATCTAAAAAGTCAAACTAATGTCGTGAAATGAGTTAAGAAATGTCATGTTTTTGTGACGTTTGAAGGAAAACATCATTTTCGTGTTTAGGAGGTAAAAGTTAACGAAATATTATACCGATATTTAGACAAGATACATTTTTCCATCTTGGTTTCAAAAGTAAAATGTTAATGCGTCCTAATCGAAAATAAATCTGCTTGGAGTAAGAATCAACCATGCCAGATGGCATCCCGTCGAGTTGAGATTTCGCACCAAAAGTTGTACCACAACCACTTCCATGTAAATATGCAAAAATTTCAATTATTTCAACCAAATCACAATCGAAATTTTGAATTTTTAACTTTTGACATCAGACTCGGTATCAGCTACTCCTGCAAATTTTAATCCAATTCCGATGAAATTTGAATTTTTTATTGCAATATTACATTTTTTTACGGCGGGCGCATCCGGCATAATCTCGAAATGTTCAAAAAAACTTTATTTTTCTTATTTTGCTCGCCTTACACTACATGTGGCTTAACAAAATTATTATGGGATCACCACCGAGCTATGTCTTATAGTTTGAGAACATTTCATAGAAATCTATAAGTGATGATTGAACCTAAAAAAAAACATAGATACGGGTCGAATTGAGAACCTCCTCATTTTGCAAATTTTTGAAGTCGGTTAAAAATAGACACCATATTCGTGTTCGTCAGATATGATTTAACCAAAAATTGTAGTCCACACTTATGTTTTGTACTAATATAATTGATTGCAATTTAAAGTTTTTCTTCTCAAAAAATGTCCGCCATCTTGGTTCCTAAGGAAAAAGTTGACGCGTCTCATTGAAAATGAATTCTTGGTGTAAGAACCAACTGTAAAAATGGCACCCCGTGGAGTTTATTTAATACCTGTCATTGCCATTAATATCTTCTAAAACTGATACTGACACCTGAGATCACAAAACGGAAGCGTGATTTAATTAGTTCCACTAATTAAGTTTCTCTTAGCAGAGGGTGTACACTTGTTATAATCCCCACAAATTTAGTATAGTGACTTCACTAATATTAATCTTAATAACATTTTCCACAAGCAAGATTTGTAACCTAAGCTAACATTAATTTAAATCCATTCAAATTATCTACGACTACCACAAAGAAAAGTGCACCCTCTCCCTAAATTTAGAGTCATCTTGAGTAAATATAAACCGTTGTATTTATACTCATAATAGTCATAAAGCAAGACCCCCGATTCGACACGTTATGTAACACTCGAACATACAACGTTGATTCTTTATGTAAAAACACCATATAGAACATATTTTGTATTTCATTTGGAGTTGCAAAATTGGGAAAGATTGCACTATTTATTTTTTTGAAGAAAAACATTATTTTCGCATTTTTTTATATTCCCTCTTTATATCAGTTCTTCATTGTTACACGAAATTGAGGTTCTAGTATTACAATATTTAAATCTTTTGCTTTCCAACGGTAAATGAAAAAAAAAAAATGTTTATTTTGATGTCACAGCTGTGCGTGTACTTGTGAAACATACTTATACAAAGTAATGAAATACTTTTTGTTGGATTTGTAATTATACGTAAATAGATACGAGTTCCAGTTCCAAGTAATTGTTATTATATTTAAGTACAATTATATTTTTCCGAAATCGATCGGCAATGTCTACATTTTCTGCGCGATTTCAGATCGAAAAATACATAATTCCAATATTTTAGTCCGTTGCTAAGAAACTATCAGAAAACAGACCGGAAAAGATCCGTTGCCAAGCAACGATTAACAAAACCGTACGGGAATGTTACTTTCCGGGCCTAGGCCGGGAAAGTAACATTTCCGTACGGTTTTTTATGTATATTTTAGACAGTAAATAAATACATACAGACAAACCAACTCACATTAAAATTGCATTTACTATTAAGCAGTTAGATTGTAATGAAGAAATGTTATGCATTAATACAAATTTCTTAATTTATAATAATATTGATTGTGCTTTCAGAAAAAATAGTATGCGTACTTCGGTGTGAAAGCACATTCCCGGACTTCGATGCTTGTCGACCGGGAATGTATTGCTTTCACACCTAAATACACAATATTACTATTTAATAAATACAAGTATATTAGAAAAGGAAAAGAATAATCACTAATTTGTTATTTGTTTTATTGTTTTATTTATTTACATGCAGTCAGTAGTAGTAGTACTTTTAGCAGAAACGATCTATGATAATAGTGAGTGGTATTTTTGTTTTACGTACAATTTGAAAAATAAATGATTTACTATAAAGATCTATTTTGTCATTTTATTTCCACGTCCAGTGGAAGTATAGTAACGACAAAAAAATTTTTAAAAATTTTTATTGTCCAAGTAGGCTTAAAATGTCATGAAACGTCGAGATTTTAAGTTTGAGCGAAAAAAAAATTCTGTCTGTCTGTCGGTATGTCTGTCGGTCTGTCTGTCTGTCTGTAACTTTTTTTTTTTGCGCACGTTTACTCTGGAACCGTTTAAGATATTGACTTGAAATTTGGTACACACGAGATACACGATACTTTAACGAGATCCAGAACTAGATTATATTTTCATCTTGTTCCGTCGAAGGGTTGGGGGGTAAATTGGGGTAAATTTGGGGTAAATGGGTAAATCAAGCAGGTAAGAGTCCATGAAATTGGTATTTAGTATATACATGAGAAGCTGAGGTCTCAAAAAAATTTTTGGCATTAGCCACCCCCATTACCACCCCCACCTCCTTATTAAAGGGGATGAAAAAAAAATGTGATTTAGTGCATGTACAGGAACCAGAAACCTCAAAATATTTTTTTACTTCATCCACCCCTCACTACCACCCCCCTATCACCACCCCCACCCCACTACCGATGTGGGGTATCGTTTTATGGGTTTTTGGGGTAGAGGATTTCAAATATTATATTATTAAAGTTCCATAAACAATTATTTTCACTTACAAAGTTTTTTCGTTGTGAGTGACTTGGATAGAGAATCTGGAAGTGGAAGTAGTGATTCCTTGGGCAGCGGTTCTTTACTTCCACATCCAGTGGAAGTATAGTAATGACAAAAAAATTTTTAAAAATTTCTATTGTTCAAATAGGCTTAAAATGTCATGAAACGTCGAGATTTTAAGTTTGAGCGAAAAAAAATTTTCTGTCTGTCGGTCTGTCTGTAACTTCTGTCTGTCTGTAACACGTTTACTCTGGAACCGTTTAAGATATTGACTTGAAATTTGGTACACATATGTACTTTAACGAGATCTAGAACTAGATTATATTTTCATCATGTTCCGTCGAAGGGTTGGGGGGTGTATTGGGGTAAATTTGGTGTAAGAGCAGGTAAGAGTCCATAAAATTGGTATATAGTATATACAAGAGAAGCTAAGGCCTCAAAAAATTTTTGGCATTAGCCACCCCCATTACCACCCCCACCCCATTATTAAAGGGAATGAAAAAAAAATTGTGATTTAGTGTATGTACAAGAACCAGAAGCCTGAAAATATTTTTTTACTTCATCCACCCCCACTACCACCCCCTATCACCACCCCCACCCCATTAACGATGTGGGGTATCGTTTTATGGGTTTTTGGGGTAGAGGATTTCAAATATTATATTATTAAAGTTCTATAAACAATTAGTTCCACATACAAAGTTTTTTCGATGTGATTGACTTGGATAGAGAATCTGGATGTGGAAGTAGTGATTCCTTGGGCAGCGGTTTTATAAAATAACATCGGTAAGGTGCACGGTATTTAATATCCTGCCATTAATCAATATATTACGACAAAAAGGGGATATTGTCACGTTTTTGTAAGTTTAAAAATATTTTAATTATTTAATATATGAGACTATTAATATGACACAGTGTAGCTATATTTTTATTTTTCATTATACAATTTACAATGTTCTTTACAAAAACGTTTAAGAAATCACTTATATCAGATTGGAATCTGTAATTGTAATTTTATTTATCTCCCTCGCTTATTAAAGGGAAGTATTGTAATCGTGAAAAAATCATCCTCTGAAATTTCTCCGCCAACGAATAATTGGGGTATACTTGCGTTGAAAAATATGCAACATATATTTAGGGGAAAAAAATTAGATGAAAGACAGTAATATTTGGCATGTAGTTAACACAACTGTCAAGGAAGAAAAAAATATATACAGGGTGGTCATCCTTAAAAAATTGCGACGGAGGACAATAATATTTCGCAAGCAGTTAACACACCGTCAAGGAAGAACAATATGTAGTCACCCTAAATAATATTCAGGGTGGGCATCATAAAAAAAATGTGACCAAGAACGATAATATTTCGCAAGCAGTTAATACAACAAATATGAAAAAAATATTTGAAAATATAACAGAGGACGGAAATATTTCGCATGCAGCTACCGCTGTCAACGAAGAAAAACATAAAAAATATGCAGGGAAAATTAAGGGAAAAATTAAGGAAAAAATGTGACGGGGGACAATATTTCGCATACAGTTAATGCAAGGAAAAAAATTACGTAATATTTCGCATGCGGTTAACACAGTTGTCAAGGAAGAGATATGTGAAAAATATATATGGTGGCTACTTAAAAAAAAACACTGAATAAAATGTGACAGAGGACGGTATTATTTCGCTTGCAGCTAGCTCAACTATCAATTAAGGAAAATAAGAAGAATACAAAAAATATACACGATGGTCACTCTAAAAGAATAATGAAAAAACATGTGAGGCATGACGATAATATTTGGCATGTAGTAAACACAACTATCAAGGAATAAAAAGTATAAAAAATCTACGGGGTGATCACACTAAAACAATAATGAAGGAGACACCGGTGTCACCGTAAAAAGCTAATTAAAAAATGTGATAGATGAAAATATTTAGCATGTAGTTAACACAACTTTTAGTGAAAAGTATACAGGGTGGTCACTTTAGGCAGAGAAACATAATATTTGGAATGTAGTTGTCACTATCGCCAGGAAGAAAACCTGATATGCTTTTAGTTAAAAAAATATATAGGTAGTCATCATACAGAAAATATGATGAATAAATGAAAGGTGCTATAAATAGAGAAGGAAGTTTTGCGTGGATACTTTTACAGATTTTATTGTATCTAGCATAGTTCGATATGACTGAAGATGAAGAATAAATGAATATTAAAGGAAGAGTTGCCACTTTATTATAATTTACAGCGAAAAAGTGCGGATTGAGGTAACTTTATTGTTATTCAGAATAACTGTTTATATATAAATAAGTAAATTGTAACTAATGGAATGTGATTTTATTTTTATCTTGAGCGTTTTTTAATAAATGCGTTGTAATATGAATCATACATACAGCGCTCTGGCGCGCAATCTCTAATCGTACCAAATAACAGACCGTTTTTATTTATTACGTTTTTTGTAAGTATAGAGTGTTTAGTTCACTGCTGTTAATTTTTTTAGGATATGTTGTTGTAAATATCGTTATAATTAGGAAGAAATATATAGTTTTATTTTCAATGCCTTTTCTACGTATGACTTGCTGGTGCAATATTCGTCACAGACTTTGTACATTTGTCAAATCGAGTTTGTTAAAAATCTGTTTATTGTTCATCTGGCTGTAATTCGGTACAGTGGTGCAGCCAGAAAATTCATCTGGGGGGGGGGCAATAGAACCGGCTTCTACAGAGGATGAGGAAAACTTTTCAGAAAATTGTTGTAAACGGATGTGTATAGATTCCTCTACTAGATAACATTGGGCATTAATTACAAAATATTTATTTCAAGGGATAGTTTGAATACTGCTTTGTACTGATAGAGACTATGCGTCTTTATTTTTGGTTCATGGAGGACGGATTGGGGGGGGGGGGTGACTCCCCCCCTGGCTGCGGCCCTGATTCGGTAAGCTCTTTATCTTGGAAACGAAAACGTAAAGTATTGAATCTACTAACTTCCAATAAAGTAAAGTGTTGGAATCTCATTTGATAATATTAAAGAAAAATGGTGCACGTGCCATTAGAGATAAGTGCATGCAGAGCTTTTTCAAGTCTTTATATGGTCGTCCAGAATTTACAAGAAGTATGGACTATTTGCGAGCCCATTTACTTCTTACCTGTGTGTATTAGCTTAAAATTTGCTTTTTAAATATGTATTACTTTTAGGGACTTATCACATATGAAAAGTGCGTTCCGATGTCATTTTCTGAGAGCGAATTTACCCTGCGTCAGTTACAGAACTGTAATTAGGCAGTTCTGTAACTTCAACCATTTTTTTTATTTGGCTGGCATAGAAAAGACGACAACACAATGCCAACCATAATGACAATAAATGCGAATATCTATTATTAAAAGTCGCATACTATTTTTGGAAAATGCCTACCGAAATTTGCACGAGTCTAAAAATTTGCATTCTCGAATGTCGCATTCTTAAATTTTCAGTAGAATGTTCAACTAGTGGGTAAAGATCACACGACATTATATTCTCACATGCGAATTAATGACAGTAGCAAATTTAAAAATGGCTCACATGAATGAAGCAAATATGCTTGCATCAATAAGATGAAGATCAGTATAGACGAAAGTATTACAAGAAATATAAACCATTTGAACATAACGATCGGCAGTTTATAAAAGTGTTTAGGTTAAGTAAAGATTATGCAATAAATCTATATGCTAAATAGTATGGGAGCCATTGACTAGGATTTTCAGCCTCATCGCGACATGAGAATTTATTTTTCGGACAGTTTATACTCAAATAAAGAAAAAAGTCCTATTTGGCGGAAGCCTTCAATGTTGCTAAATGATCGAAAAACAATAATGAACATGTAAAAAAAAATGGGCTAAAATTGTTATCGCGACACGGCCGTTTTCTAGTTTTTGTGTTGAAGTACGGTGTCTGGAACTCTATAAAAATTTGAACGGACATTTTCCCTCTTGTGCAAGCGGCTAATGAAGAGAAAATTGGAAAATTTCCCAATAAATTTGAAAGTGAAAAAATTTGTCATCGCGACCCGTCTTTTTTCAGTGTAATTTGGGAATTTCCGCTCAAAAAATTTCAGAAAATTCATTTTCCGTCACGTTAGAAAGTCGTAATATGGGTGTTTCGTGTTTTCATGTTCTGTAATTTCTCGTAATCTTGCAAATGTAACTCGGTTGCGTGAATAGACTCAAGTACACACACGTAATCGCACTCACATGCAGAAGGGTAGATATGGAGGAAAAATACAGAGGTAAATCTAACTAGCAGGGGAGAGGAAATTGAAGAACCAAACGTACCAAAATCTATGGGGGAAAGGGTAGATAGGGAGAGAAAGCAAAGCGGCAAATCTACCTAACTCAGGAACATAACAACCTCTTGAGTTCAAACTTCAACCTTTTCCCCCGTGAACTGTTTTCGTATGCAGGATGACAATTGAAAAACTAACCAGCCGGATATTTCTTCGGAAAAGGATGCGGGGAAAAAAGTTTCGGACAAAATTTGTAGAGTCTGGAGGGGCGAATCGGGTGGGATGGTTTTTTGCGATTTGGTGGAGGCACATCTAGGATTTCAAGGTCACTTCCACTTTTTTAAATGGGAACCTCTATTTTTTTGGACTGTTGTGCTTTGATAAACAAATGAATATCTTTTGCCCCAAACTGTGCATTTCATTTTGTACAACTGTGCAAACACGGAAAATGTCCGTTTAGACTTTTTTTTAGGATGTATAGATTCTGGTCAACCATCTGAACAAGGTTTTAGCCATGTCGCTATAACTCGGTCGGTCAAGCCATTTTTTTTTAACATTAATACTACATTTATCAGGTTTCTATAAGGCTAAAAATTTCCGTTCTTCACGGATTGGTGTTTGTTTTCATATTTTGAATGAGATTCCATTAAAAACGGACGAGGTGCTATAGAAAAATTACGCGATTTTTTTTTACCGACGGAAAATGTTTTTCTACCACATCCGCAACGCGTTGGAGATTAGCTTTACATAACAAAGTTTCCTATTTTCCCTTAAACTAAACAGTTTTTATGGATTTGTCCATGTCGCGATGACGAGAAATTTTGGTCGATGGCACCCGTACTATAACTTACAAGAGTGTACATGTTTAAATAAAGCACATTTTATAAAAATAAATGATTTTATTTCGTAAACAAAATATTATTGAATAATTTAGGGAAATAGAATAGAATTAGAATTAGAGAAATAGAAAAGAATTACGGAAATTTAACAGACAAAATGTCTGGATCTGTTTTACTAATTCCACCAACATATTTTTCTGCTGTAAAGAAATAACGTCTGTTTTCTATAACAATTCCACTGACATTCAACTCTGTCAAATAATGTTTCGTTATACAGTGTTGATGTAGAAGAACGCACTACCGGGCGTCAAAATGACGCAACACCAATTTACTTCTCAGGGGGCGCCAGTCGCGTTCTACCCCGTTCTTCTACCTCCCAGGCGGGTTGGAGATAAGATGCTCTTCGATAGCCGAATAATGGAAAAAAGGCGGCACTACCTCAGATCTTTAACGGTGCTCTCTCTGGCCGTGAATTCCTGGATTTAGGTTTTTGTACCTTTTGAAAAGCTAAATTTTTGCATAAAAAAATCCAGATCGAAGAATTTCTCTTCGGTGGGATTAATTTTTGTGGCGCTGATCACGTTTTTGTCTCCAAATAACGGACTCTATATCCGAGGATTTCTGAGAAAAACGCATAAAAAATCCCTATCAAACTTCCGTACAGCAACTAGAAGGTCGAGTGTGGTGCAGTAACTCGACACATCCGGTTTTCGGTATGAAAATTCCAGGGGTTATAGACTAGCAACAAGTCTCAGATCAAGTCTCAAGATCAATTAAGATGCAATAGTTCAAAGAATCCGTTTATTTAACAGATATGATTATACAAAAAAAGAGGTTATAGCAAAATTCTTATTGAGAGAATCGCGCCTTCCCCAATTAAGACAAACGGCTTTCAGACCATACAAGCGAGAGCGCTTACGTTAACGATCGATTGGGTAGAAGAGATTCATGCATACCTTCTCAGAATCAAAATGCGAGCTTTTTAGAGAAGTCTTAGACTCTTGTAATTTTAATAATTACGGCTCACTGATTTTAACTTAAAAAAGTTTTACTAAATGAATTTAGTTTCGCTAGAGACTACTTAGCTTTAAAGTTCTTGTATCGTGGCGGTTCACGTACTCAAACACATTCATGAGGACTTATTACTGCATAGTTTGTTTGGCGTTCGATTAGTCCACAACTTACTTACCCCTATGCAGTTTTTCAATATTAGCAAAATTCCGACGATACACCTTCGAGCGACTTTTGGGCAAAATTGAATTTTTGTATTTTTATGCACAAGGCGTTTTCCTCTATAACTTTATTATTTGGCTTTCCTACCATCTCTTTGTATGGACTACTCAACGCGCTCGACCAAATTGCGAGCCGCTGGGTGAATCCAAACTCTTTCTGTGCATGTGCATTGATTTTTATCAAATTTTTGTTTATCGGCGCTACGCCGTCTTTGTCAAAATCGTCGGTTTCGCTTCTTAGATGCATTGCATCGTTAAAATTTTATGCTCATACTTTAGAACAGGGCATTCAATGACCGTACATCAATGGTCAATGTCTGGTGGAGGAATAAAAATGGAAAATATTTCAATATTTTTTAAAGTACATTTTCGGAGTACCTTTTAAACTGGCTTCGGGGTACCTTTTGAAAAATTAATCTGTGAAATTTTGGCGTACTTTTGGTAAATCGATTTTCAAGCCAAATTTCGACGCAGTTTTGATCAAATAATCTGCAAGTGAAATTTTGGCGTACTTTTGATAAATCGATTTTCAAGCCAAATTTCGACGCAGTTTTGATAAAATAATCTGCAAGTGAAATTTTGGCGTACTTTTAAAAAATATTATTATTCTTTCTAAGTTCAACTTTGTTGCTCCTCTGAAAAAGTATATTATTCTTAAATCCTTGTTATTATATACTTTCGCTCTCATATCCTGAACCAAAACATATTTTTCTAAGTGAAAATTCGGTGTTTCTTCTAATTTTCACCTGGTCATTTCTAACGCCTTATAGAACTCATAATGGTCTTTTTGGACTGGTCTGTGCCTCTGCGGACTCTTAAAAATGTCCCTAAATGAAATTTTTGTCTAAGTCGAATTTTGATTCTGTCTTCGACTTAGGTCGATTCTGGAAGGTTCTGCAACATTGACACACTTCGTTATTCTACATATTTGTCGAGTGGTATTAACGGTGTCTACTACTGCTCGAGAATACCCTTTTAGAAGAGTTATGCTACAATTACTAGTGGCATTTGTCGTGGTCGGCAATTCTAATAGACCCCCCAGGCTTTGTAAATATAACACCATTTTGCACATATCAATACTTCATTTATATCACAACATGTTTTTGTGCAAAAGCAAATATATTATGGTCCACAACTTGTTATGCGCAGGCAAGCGTAATATATCGAATAATAAAAATTTATTGTGTGCTAATGCAGAATTTTATTACCTAGTAAGTATAATAATAATATGTGCTTTACGAATGCATCTCGAAACGAAATCCTCACCGTGCCATTTCACGCTCTCTAGGCAGTCTGCTGCATCGGTAACCCTGGATTTACTGCATCACGTATAGCGCTAAAATTTATTACCCTTCTATGATCCCCAAAGTGTTATAAACAACAATTTTTTGTTTTTTAAAATTTAGTTCAGACCTTAATCCACATTTCACTCGCTTATACTACTATACTAGCGCGGGAGCTAACTGTTTTTGCTGAAAACTCGTCGTTACAAGTATTTTCTATATGATGATTAATTACATCGAACTTAAATCAATACGAAATAGACTTCTGACATATTTTGTTAGCCCATCAGATTCGCCATAGTTCAAGATATAAAAAACAAAGAAATTATGTTATCGTTACAAGACTCACTCTTTGTGTGCGTGTGAAGTTCATAATTGGCAAATTAAAAAGAAAAAGAGTTGGTAGATTTCTTAAGAAAATATTCACCATGGGTGTCATAATTAAAAAAATAATTAGTTCGACTTAAAAGATGTTTCCAGGGACAAAATCCCTCTGAAAGAGCTAGATAAAGCCAGACGGCTATTTTTTTACAACTCTGATCCTTCTGTCTGCGCTTCCTGACATTGCATATTTTCTGGCAATCTAATATTATTTATTTTAGGCACAAAAGGTGGACGTACACAAAAAATGAGCCCCGCAATGATGACATAATTCCACTGATTTTTAAATGGTGATCGTGACATTCCTGACTGAAAGTGCCTTGCCAAAAATCAATTTTGTGTCATCCATAAAATAACAAAACTGTCTCATAGTGCATAAAATGACGACGTGCCAGGAATTCCACCTAGCTCCCACCTAGCATTATATCTTCAACAATAAAAAAGTTTCCTCGATACAAACTTCTTCAATGTCGCTACTGAAAAATTCATATGATCTCGTATGAAAATATTTTCTTTGCATCGGACATTTTATCTTTGGTACAATTTTATGTATGGCAATCGATTTATCATATTTATGTGTACGAATTTTCAGGTCGTGTGAATTGTTAGAAATAAAAGAAAGACAAATGAAAATTACTGTATTTCCTAGAAAATTCATATAAAAGTGGAAAACCGCAATTTTTCCGATTTCACAATTCCAAATCGAATCGACTATATGAAAACAGTATCGGATTCGACATGTCATTTTACATAAAAATATAATTTCAGTTTTTGTACGCTCGCGAGTTGCATAGATCACTTTTATTTCGCACTAACTGTGCCCGCGACAACGTTCGAGTGGAATTTTGAAATTAACTAAAAAGCTTTTTTGTAAACGACGTTTGAGGTAAAATCAACAGGAACATGTACAAAGTGATTCTGGAATATTCCAGAATGCTCTCGAATTTTCTGAAATATTACAGAAGTTATCATAAAAGTTTATGCCCTGCAAATACGCTTATTGTAGAGATCAAGCTGTATCTCCGGTTCTACTAAACCGATTTTCATAAAACGTGGTTTAGAGTAGTCCGAATTCGATGAAATAAAATGTAAATGTTACTCCAAGCTTAGATAAAGGACTGCGCACCAAATACATGGGAAAATGGGTCGCGGTAAAAAGTTTTGTAACTTTTTAGTTCTCGTTGTCACGATCAAACTTTCCAATGTAACCTGGGTCTGAAAACCCGCCGTTTCGGAGTTACAGGCAGTCGAAAAAATGTATAAAGTAGGGATTTTCGCTTTTCTCGGTGGATAATAATAATTATAAAAACAAGGCCTACTAGATATAGTATTTTCGTAAGGGATGCTTCTCAATTGCCCCTCATTTGTCCTTCATTCGCTGATATTTTTTACCAGAAAAGTGGCACGCCTCTGACATTTTCCATGTGGATATTATTTCTGATTAGCCTGGTCAATTCTACATGAAAACGGTCTCTTGCATTTTTCTCATCAGACGCTCAGTACTTGATTAAAACAATCAAATTCAAATCGAAATTAATTATTATTAACATCGATAATGATAAATTTTGTTTTATAAAAATTGTTCGAAAAGGCCACTTTCACTTAATAGGCATGCTTCCGCCCGTCCTCGCATCGAATTGGGCAATCGTTCAAATATTCCCGGCATACTTCGTATTGTTTCACACTAGGCAACTATTCGCTCTTAAATCTTCTAAAGTGTTAATGGGAGTTTTATATACCAGGGTTTTAAGATGACCCCACAAAAGAAATCCAAATTATTGAGGTCGGAGGATCTCGTTGGCCATTGTTGAGGTCCTCCGCGACCTATCTCTAAACAATTATACGGAAATTAACAGGAGCTCCATGGAGCGTGTACCACATTTGATTCCTTAACGCAATTGGTATATCTTCAAGCAGTTCTTCTTGGAGAAAATGCAGGTAAGATTGTCCATTAAGGCGTCTTGGCAGAAAAAAGGGCCTATAAGATTATTACCAAAAATTTCTACCCAAATATTAACTGAAAATTGCTCTTGGAAATGGGTTTCGGTTATGGCATGGAAGTTTTCGTCCGCCCACACATGATTATTATGGAAATTATGACAAGTATTCCTAGAAAAATTTGCTTCATCTGTAAACATAATCTGTGACTCAAACTACAGATTTAGTGTAACATTCTGAAGGTACCACTGACAGAAGTTCACACGCTATGGAAAATTTCTGGGAAGTAATGCCCGTATTCTTAGAATATGGTACGGATACAACAAAAAATCAACCAAAATTCGCCAAACAATTTGATGACAAATATTCAGAACTCTAGCAATCTTCCTCGTACTCATCTCAGGATGTTCGTCGATTTCCTGCAGCGCCGCTTCCTCAATTTCGGGTGTTCTGACAGTTCGAGGTCTACCTTCCGAACTACCTTTTTGGAAACTACCGGTTTCACAAAGACGGCGATGAATAGTCGAAAGGAATTGGCTATCTGACAAGGCACGATTAGGATATATTTCCTGATGCATATTTCTGGCTTTTGTTGCATTACTAGCTGCGAGACCATATACGTAATGCATTGTCACCAATTCCGCATTCATATAATTCACCATATTTACTGAGATATTTGAATAAAAACAGAACAAAATAAAATAAATTCAATGAAACATTGAAAATCGAATAAATAATACGATGAGATGGTTCTGAACACCAACTAGAGTGTCCCTTATTTATATTTGATGAAAAAAATTTTTTAAATTTTTTCGGTCTCATCCCCCAGAAAGTTTACATTTCATATAAGAATCACACACTCAAATTTTCAGATTTTTAGAAATATTCCTTCCCGTGCCGACGCGATCTATAAGTTTGTGAAAAGCAATTTTTTTAAATAGAAACTTCAAGGTGGATTTTTTTTTTCGTTACTTCAATTAAATATATTTGATATAAAAAGAAGAAAATAATAATTTCAACCCAACCCATATGGTTGATATTTACCCTTACCACCAGAAGCATAAGGTTAAGCAAAATAGTGAATTTTTGAAGTAAAAACACATATATGTCACATTCCAGTCACATTCCATTCAATTGCTAAAGCTGATTAATTTTGTTATGCTTTTTCTGGTATACACTTGGTACACCGTTCCCTTAAAAACCACGTGAGTTGTGAACGCAACTGTGCCTTATAAAAACGTTTGCCCATAGTATCTGTATCATCAGTCGGTCGCGTCGATCTAATGATCACATCAGTTCATCACCACCAAAAATTGTCACCACCTGGCAATAAGAATGAAAATACCCGTGACAGTCAAACGCGCATTTCTCTAAATACTTTCCAAAGGAAATATTTGCTGAAATGGCAAAAAAAACTGGAAAAAACATCAATACGAATGAGTGTGAAATTAGAAAACCTATATACTGAGATTGTATTAGGCACCTGCGAGAAGAATCAAACTGGGTGAAATTGGCATACCATCACGTAATAGATTTGAATCCCTCAAAAAAACTTCCATATTGTGGATCTCGATAAAGAACGTAACGACGATAGTGATAAGCTTTGGAAAGTACATCCAATAATAAAATTATTTGAAAATCGTTGCGAAGAATTGGTAATTGAAGAAAATCTTTGTATTCATTTAATTAACGTCGGCCTATTTCCGTTACCAGCGCCTATCACCGACGCCAGGAGACGAGCTACCTCCAACCTGGAAATTTTGCCGAACCTCTTCCCTTGAGAAGAGTAGGGATCTTTTACTTGCCTAACATTTAATAGACAAGGGACCGCCTGATTTACATCCCCTCCGAAGGATGGTATATAGTCCTCGTCAGAAATTACGTAACTTCCGCGTATAAACTGATATACAAGCCGCTAGAAGGTGGGACGAGAACGCTGTATTTCCCCAGATGGGTCACCCATCCAAGTACTAACCGCGCTCGGCTTTGCTTCAACGGAATATTAACTAACATTCACATTGAAGTCGCTTCTACGCTTGCCCCAAAGCCAGTATCAATAAAACGTCAAAAACCACAGTCCATTTCAGTGGACTATAGGATTCGATAATCTTGGCTATTGGCCAATACATACAAATGGCCATTAGCAGCGCTGTAAACTAGAGCCTTGTTCAAGAATTCAGAGTGAGAAGTGCAACGTGCATCTATGTTTATTTAAATTTAAAAATAGTTTAAAAAATTTCCATGTTCAATAAAATAAAAATAAAATTTTCATATTTAATTTGTTTCCTTCTGAACCTGATGGAGGTATTTGCCACTATTCATGAATCTGTGGAGGAAACTAATCTAAATTTGGTTGAAGAGTTACTAAAGGGGGGTTAATTAATAATCTATGCCAAAAATGTTTCTTGCTTATCAAAAAATCGAGGCTGAAAGGGTTAATATAATCATTAAGTATTTTTTTTATCGAATTTGGTATCTAATTATTCTCACTTTTCAGCGAGAACAATTGACACATTAATTTAAAAAAATACCATGGATCTAATTTCTCGTTTCAATACCGATTCGGAGTTTTTAAATCACGATCCAAAAACTTGGAGGACGAATGATTCTTATGCGAATGGCCGACAAATAATAATGTCACTTAAAGTTGTCCACGACACTATGGAAAGGTCGGTAAAATTATTAGAAGGTTTCCATGGTCTCCTAACAAAGGATGAAAAGCAAATACAATATGTATTGCAATGTGTGCAAGAGCACAGAAAAATATATCCAAATTCTAAGAAAGATACATTAAAGTATTTTAATCATTTTGAACAATAAATACTGCATAAAAAAATATTTTTTACTTTCTTTTAAACCTGTGATGATAAGGGTAGGTATGGATCATGGGGGTTGATATCGCTTGTACTTTATTTTTATAAAAAATAATTCAAGAGTATATTTGAAAAAATTCCAGTTTGGAGTTTTCACACCCCCGTTGGCACGGGAAGGGGTTCATCTAGGAGGCTGAAATTTTGGGTGTGTAATTCTTATATCAAATATAAACTTTTTAGGGGGTGAGACAAAAAAAATGAAAGTCGAAAAATAAGGGACACCCTAACCAACAACTTACTTCATGTCAACAAATGAAAATGATATTTGTAAAAACCTAAGGAATCACACCCTGAAATATTAGTACGCCATTAAGGAATTCCCTGTATGTATAGATATTTCGAGGGTACCGCTCTCCGGCTATAATGTGATAAAGAAATAAATGGGTTGGGTTAAATTTTACCGCGAATAGGATTCACTACGTTATAACGAATTAAGTTTAAAAGTATTTTGATAAAAAGTCTAATGTCAACATTATAGACCATTTATATAACAAACAAGCTAATGGCCGAGAAACATTTTTTCACGCGTTCGTTGACATTAACTGAAAGTGATGGTATCAGTATGCCAATGATCCACCTACTGTTTTAAGTTATTTTCACTAAATAGATAGATTATACACGCAGTTGCCAGTACCGTACCGTATATTTTAGAAATCAATACTAATTTATCCAGTAATATTAAAGAATGAATAAGTAGTATTAAATACTGCTAATAAATATAAAGGGAAAAAAATATGTCATTACCCGGTATTTGATAATTTCAAAATTACGCTGATTCTTCGTCGTGTGGAGTACAAATGATTTTTTTTTAATTTTTTTTTTCACTCTTTAGTGACCTTTTTATTCTGATTTATTTTCAAGTAACAAAACTCGTATTCTTTTTCAAATGCAACCATAATAATCTACAATTCACAGTAACAAATTTAGTTAAACATATAACATAGACATAACACAGAAATTAAACAACACACATTAAACAAGAACAGAAAAGCAAAAAACTTGAATTTCCAAATAACAATTGCAGCCACCTTTGTTTTAGTAGTTTAAGTAAAGATTTATATTTTATATTTTGAAATGAACTTCTTGCACTTGTACTGTCAATATCAGTTTCGTTTAGTCTGATTCACTATGAAAAATGTACCAAAATTTGTTTTAAAACCGCTGCCCAAGGAATTCACTACTTCGACATCCAGATTTTCTATCCAAGTATTTCACAACGCAACATATTTGTATGTGAGAATAATTATTTATGGAACTTTAATAATATAATATTCGAAATCGTCTACCCCAAAAACCCATAAAACGATATGCCACATCGGTAAAAAAAAAAATCACAACTTCCTCTCCACCATATCTTTCCGAAGGCAGGTAGACCATCGGAAGAATACTGTCATTGGCTCGAACGGGTTTTTTCATTAAGGCTTTTCCCGTATCAATAAACCAATTTTTAAAACTGTGCGAGGGTGCTATGCAAACTAAAACCTTAGTGTAATTTTTAAGTGCTTTTAAAACTCATTTTAGTTATAGTTCGCCAAATTGTTAGATTTAAGTTTTTTGTTCCAAAGAACAGGAGTTCTAACCTTATACTTCTTTATCGTTTAAGCCGGAGTTAAACCCGTTTCACCCGACCACCCATCTACCACGACGTTGCGCGCCGTGGTGGTGTGGTCGGCTCTGAATCGGGACTTGACTCAGGCGCACTTTTGTATTATTAATTATAATAAAACCTTTTTGAATTGAATTGAATTGGTAGTGGGGGTGAGGGTAGTGGAAGGGGGGTGGTAGTGGGGTGGATAAAGTAAAAAAAATTCAGGCCTTTGGTTCTTGTATACTCGCTAAATGACAATTTTATTTTTTTCACCCTCTTTAATAATGGGGTGGTGGCGGTGGTGATTTTTTGACACGTTAGCTTCTCTTATATAAGCTAAATACCAATTTTATGGATTCTTACTTGCTTGATTTTTTTTGCTCAAACTTAAAATCTCGACGTTTCATGACATTTTAAGCCTATTTGAACAATACGAATTTTAAAAAAAAAAATTTTCTGGATGTGGAAGTAAAAAAATTATGAAGTTTTATACTTAAAATAATTCTATTGAAATTCGAATATCTCTAAAACCACTGACATTTCGAAAATTGTTCGTATCATAAAAGTTGTTTACACTGAAGTGCTCCATCGTATCCACCTCATTTCAAGGTTCCTGGAATCGAACATTTCTTTGCATTACAACGCCACACAGTGCGGCGATCTTATGATGCAAATGGACAAAAATCAGAACTCCAAAAAAAAATCAGAATTATCATATGATTTATTTACCGTTAAATTGTCTAACATTAGTCTACATTTACATTCACAAATATTTATTTTACAATATAAGGTTATAGCAAAAAATAGTACATGTAGAATGTACATGTCTATAGTACCATAAAATATTATAAATTATACCTTATATATTAGGAATGTTGACAGTTAAAGAGATGTGAAAGCATATTCAGGAAGAAATATTTACATAGTATAAACAAAAAAATGTCCCATGTCTATTCTGCCCCTGAATCACTTTGACTGTTATCGCTTTATCGACTTTAAGAGAAATTGTGACATTTGCTGTGAAAGGTTTCACTTCGTCAGTTAACATGAAGTACTTTTTCATGCAACTGTCATCAGCCACACTTTTTATTTTTTTGGAGATTATTTTTCTATGGAAACTAGTAAAGGACAGGTGTTATGAACAAACGATTCATCAAATAAATATTTGATTCCATTCGCGACTTTTTCCAGTGTGTGCCAATCTTTCTTTTCTATTTTTTTGTGTCGAGCCTCTAGGCACTCTTCAGACATTTCACCATTTGGTATAATGAATTGAGAGGATGACTTCATAACCGTGCACCAATATTTTATGGATAGTCATAGGCATATTATACCACGAGTACTCTTGCAGATACAATTGTACTTGCGTTCAGATAAGTTTAGACCTAAGCAAAGACCAAGTACTTCCTGCAAACCTAATTCTCTCTTTACTTCGCAACACTTTTTTCTTCTTCTCAATTCTCAATTTATTCTTCTATATATCACTCCGCCACTGAAGACGACCTGGAATTAGTTATTATTTAGAATAAAAAGACAATAATATTGTGAAAAAACTTGCTTTCGTCCTCCTAGCCATTTCAACAAGATTAAATCGACGTCCGCATCTGCCGCAAGAGACGCAGAACTTCGCCGGAAGCAATGCCCTGTATACTCTGTCGGGTTCGGTAGTTTAAGAAATTCAGCAACGATAGAGGGCATTTTCCCAAAAGAATGGATTCCTACATGTTGTACCGTACATTTTCCATTACGATAGGAAATAAAAAATAATCGTGTTTAACATTCGCTGGTCGTAGTCGGACATATTTCTGGTACACTTCCATGGGATTAACAGCTTCACCTTCAGCTACCACGGGAAACAGTCTGTTAATGTTGGACTTCGTATCGGGAATTATTATAAGAAGACATCATGTGACTTTTTGGACAATATCTTGTATTTTTGTGAATGTAGCTCTTCGCACCTGCATGCACCACACACGTCAATGAGAAGAGCAAAACTGTAACGTGGGTAGTAATCAGTGGAGTAATTCCAGGGTTCAATAAAAGTCAGATAGGATGTTTTCAACTTAACAAGGTTTATTCAACATAGACATCAGATCATACATATAAATACTCTGAGAAGATAACTCCAACTCAGCAAAGTTCATTAAACGAAATAGTATTAGTATACAAACACAATACTTGATAATATTAGTCTAAGGTACTGAACAACAACGTTATATCTAACCTGATATGAATGATAAATTATACAAACGCAAAAGGGGGGTGTTGCCAATTTTGACTTTGATTGAACCTAGAAACCTTCACTATTGCCAATCGTCGAACGTATGAAGTTTGCAAATCGAAAACGTTCGAAGTAAAAGAATAAAATAAGCGGTGTGAGAATCGATACGTCAACTGAAATCTCGTTTGACTGTTAACTTTGGCGTTTAGAAATATCACCTTAGAAACCTTTAATCTGACTTATGTCGCTTTGATAATCGACCTACAGCTGTCGCTACAACAATTAACGATCTAATGCGTCATTCTGACAATTAATAAACATCTGTTATATCGATAACCAAATTCTTTGACATACGTCGATTTGATATTCAGTTGACGCAGCGTTAGTCACTTTGGTTCTGAAAAGTACGCGGCGTTAGGCAATTAATTAAGTTCGCAACTTCCTCTCGACAAATACTGATGCTTAACGTAAGAACGACCCTTGTATAGGTTATCGGCGGTCTTGTACGTAGTAACAAGAAAAATCAAGTTCGTCTAGGGCTAACCCTCTCACCATCTAACTCAAAGTGATTATCGAGTATATGATAGCGGCGGATTTACTAGCTGAGACGAACAAGACGCAGACGTTGTACCAAGAACTCTCATCCACCGACAAGTGTCATTCGTACGCCGTGACAACTATATTTGAGGTTAGGATGTTGCGAACCTTCTAGTATTCTCTCCGGGATGAGAATGAATTTCTGAGCGCCTGCAGCGGCTTTTATAGTGGAAGGTTGCTAGGTCCGTGACGTGTCATTATTTACGTCGTTGTTATAGTTAAATTAGAACGATCTGTACATTATGATAAACCCATTTCACTCTCGTTAGTCGAGTGCACACAGTTCATGCAGCAGTCGAAGCGAGAAGACCTCCAGTGCAGTACCAGTGCAGTAGTGCAGTAGTGTAGTGTTGTGTTGACGTTTCGGAGCCAGGCGAACTAAGAAGTGGCAGCCCCACAGAGAAGCTGAAGAGGAATATTTGTTGTCTTTTTCAAGGCACAAATATAAAAAGATAAATAAAGTCCCCCGCCTGGGGACACTGTGTTTTTCTCCTTCCCTACCCAAAATTCCTTTCCCGTAACAATTAATAATACAGATTTTTATTTCAGGCAAGAAGACGTAAATACTGTGGAGGACAGTATGCACGAGCAAGAGAATAGCTCCGAACCGATGGACCAGTCGGATAACAACGTTGGTCTAGTCAGGAGCCTAAAGGCTGAGAACGCAGCGCTGAAAGCGCAGTTAGCCGAAATGAGCCAGAGGATGGCTCAACTGAGGGCAGAGATGGCCAAGCAGCTTGAAGTTCAACGTACCCAGTACGAGGAACAGAAAGCCAAGAACGAGGTACAAGGGGCCCAGCTAACGGAACTGCTGGCAGCCATGCGTACCCTCCAGGCCACCCAAATACAGCCCCAGGCCCAAGCCCAGGCCCTAGTCCTGGCCCAGACCCAGGCCCAACCCCCGGCCCAACCCAAGATCCAGCCTCAGGCGGCCCCAGTAGTGCAACCAGCACTAAAAGAGGCCCCCAAGAGGAAAGCCGATGCCGACACAGATAGTGACGGCGAATTCACCCTTGTCACCAAGACAAGGGCGAAAAAGGCGGCTAACCAGGAGTCCCAGGTGCAAACCTGCACCCAGGAGGCCCCAACCACCAGCCAGGCCAACCAGAGGGCCCCCAGGCCAGAAACCACCGGGGAAACCAAGACGCCCAAGATCCCACCAGTGATCCTCCGCAAGGCGGAGACATGGTCGGCTGTCCGGCAGAGGCTGGATGAGACAGGAATCAAATTCTCCAAGGCTAGGACCGTGCGAGAGGGGATCGCCATCGAGCCCCAAACGCCCGAGGACTACAGGAGGATGACTAGGATGTTCGCGCAGGAAAAGCGCGAATATCATACCTACGCCCTGCCCGAGGACAGACTACTCCGAGTAGTGATCCGAGGAGTCCCAACTGGAGTCACCGGGGAGGAGGTCAAGGAGGACCTCCAGACCCAGGGCTTCAACCCCGTGGCCGTCCATAGGATGACGTCAAGGAGGACCAAGAAAGAGATCCCCCTGATGCTCGTCCAGGTCCCCCTCAACGAGGAGAGCATACTATCGGTGAACCGCTGCTGTTCACTGGTAGTTAGGACCGAGAGGCAGAAAGCCGCCCTGGCAATTGCGCAGTGTCACCGCTGCCAAAGGTTCGGCCATGCCCAAGGACACTGCACCGCACAGGCCAAGTGCGTGAAGTGCGCAGAGCCACACCACTCCGGGGACTGCGAGAAGCCCCGAAACGTACCGGCGAAGTGTGCCAACTGCCAGGGGGCACACCCAGCCAGTTACAGAGGGTGCCCCAAGTACCCAAAGAAGACGGCGGCGGCGAAACCAGCCCCCGCAGCCAAGCCAACCCAGACCGGTGCTGCCCCTAAAAAGGCAACACCCACAACTGGAGGCCTGAGCTACGCCAGGGTAGCTCAGGGCAAGGCAGGGAAGGGACAGAACCCAGGCCCAGCCCCCAGGCAGCAGGCACCCGCTGAGGCCCAAAACCTCACCGCGGTGCTTGCACAGATGCAACAAATGTGCTCAGCAATGAGCGCATTTTTTGCACAAATGCCAGCATTTACTAATGTATAATGTTGTTTCAGGTCAAACCAGGGTTCCTGCAGGTCGCATCGTGGAATGTCAACGGACTGCGAGAGAGAAAACTCGAGGTAGAGGAACTCCTCGCCAGGGGTGACATAGACATAATGGCACTGCAGGAAACGAAGCTGCGACCAGACCAGGCTATCAACTTCCCAGGCTACCACGTATACAGGAAGGACTGGACGGGGCCATACAGACGAGTAATGAGAGGAGTAGCCCTGCTAGTGAAGACGAGCATCGCACACCACCCGATCCTACTCCCAGAGACGGAGAACCTGCAGGCCACAGCCATAGTAGTGTCCACGGCACGAAATGGCGACATCAGAGTGGTCTCCTGCTACCAGCCACCCAACAACATGCTGCTAGACGCAGACCTGGACTTGGTTCTTCCCCCAGGGACCCAGACGGTTGCCATCGGCGACTTCAACGCTAAGTCCCCGGAATGGCACAGTAGGATCACAAACACTCGAGGACGAGAGCTACTGCGATTCCTGGGACGACACGATGGCAACCTGCTGGTCCTTGGCCCGGAGGGACCGACCCATGACAATGGTGTTGGGAGGCCGGACGTCCTGGACATTGCGATGCTGAAGGAGATCCCCCTCGAAGCCGAAATCACCGCCATGATGGATGGTTCCACCGATCACAGCCCCATTCTCCTAGAACTAGGAGAAAAGGACGGTGAGAACACGACAACATTCATCAAAAGGAGGACGGACTGGGAAGTGTTCCGTGCAGAACTGCAGAGGAACATCGCACACATTCCCAGACTCGAAACTGAGGCAGACGTGGAGAGGGCCATCACCTCCCTGGAGGACCAGATCCAGGCGGCACTAAGGGTAAGTACCACCGAGACGGAAGCAAGGCGAGCACCAGCTCCCCTGGCAAACCTCCCAGAGGAAACCAGGCAGCTGATACGGGACAGACGCAGTGCAAAGAGACGGGCCCAGAGAACCCGACTCCCGGAGGACAGGAGACACTACAACACCCTGAGCCGGAGAGTCAAGGCCGCCCTTCAGGAACACAGACAAGAAGGGTGGCAACGCCACCTGGAATCCCTGGACACACAGGACAGGAGCATCTGGACCACCCAACGGGCCCTGCGAAACCGGCGGACTCCCATGCCCCCGATCCACGGAGAGAATGGTGTTGTCTACACTCGCCAGGAAAAAGCCGAGGCTTTTGCCGACAGCTTGGAACTGCAGTGTAGGGAAAACCAACTCGATGATGAGGACGAGGACTGGGAGGACGACGTGAGGCGCAGGGTACGTAGGATGAACCGTCTGCCAGATGATGACCACATCCCCCCGACCACCCCCGAGGAGGTCAAGGAGATCCTAAGGAGCCTAAAACCCAGGAAAGCTCCAGGATGTGATGGCATTGGGAACATCGCCCTCAAGAAGCTGCCCCGGAAAGGAGTAGCGGCGATGGTCAACATCATCAACGCAATGTTGAGGTTGAGACACTTCCCTTCCAGGTGGAAAAAGGCCGACGTCATAGTCATCCCAAAGCCAGGTAAGAACCTAATGTTTCCTTCCTCTTACAGGCCAATCAGTCTACTCCCAGCGATGAGTAAGGTAGCCGAACGAGTCATACTCAAGAGGATAGCCGAGAAGACAGAAGAGCTGGAAGTCCTCCCAGACGAGCAGTTCGCCTTCAGGACAGGGCACTCCACCGAACTCCAAGTGCTCCGCCTCACCGAGGAGGTCACGAAGGGGTTCAACCAACGACAGGTCACGGCAGCGCTGTTCCTGGACGTTGCCAAAGCCTTCGACAGGGTCTGGCACGACGGTCTCCTAGCCAAAATGATGAGTATGGGTTACCCCATTGCACTCATCAAGCTAGTGAGATCGTACCTCCACAGGAGACAGATGAGGGTGAAGATCGTGGACAGGGTGTCCACGTACAGAACAATGGAGGCAGGAGTCCCCCAAGGCTCAGTGCTGTCCCCCCACTTGTTCTCCATCTTCACATCCGATCTACCCCGGACGGAGAGGACCTCCATGGCCCTCTACGCCGATGACACAGCCCTGACTGCCAGATCCTGGAGTGCCAGGCTAGCCACCAGAAACCTCCAGGAGGCGGCCACCCTCCTAGAGGACTGGTGCAACAGATGGAAGGTAGCCGTCAACGCCGAGAAGAGCAAGGCGGTACTCTTCAAGAAGGTAAGAAAACAAAACCCCACAGGTCACGTTTCCATGTTTGGTGAGGACATCCAATGGCACGACTCCGCCAACTACCTTGGCGTGGTCATGGACAAAGGCCTAACATGGAGACTGAACACGGAGGCCATCGTCAAGAAGGCCAGGAGGACGAGAGCCCTAATCTACCCGATGACGGGTAGACAGAGCAGACTCAACCTGAGGAACAAGCTCACGCTTATCAGGTCCCTCATCCGGCCTCAGCTGACGTATGCTTCGGTAGCTTGGGGCTACCAAGCAAAGAGCTACCTCCATCAGATCCAGAGAGTGGAGAACGTCGCCCTCAGAACGGCAGTTGATGCACCCTGGTTCATCCGCAACGAGGACATCTACAGGGACCTGGAATACACCCCGGTCACTGAGATCATCAAGCAGAGAGCCAGAAAGATGTACGCCCTTGCCGAGGAGCATGGGAACCCACTAGTCAGGGAGGCAACTGACTATGACCCAGCAGACGCTCCGAGGCACAAGCGGCCGAAGGTGCAGCTCCTGGATAACGGGTGAGTATGAGAAGCATACCACCAACCGACGATCCACCCCCACGGAAGAGACATGACGACACCCAACCACCCACCCAAGACCCTGCGGGTACCGGACAAACAACCGTCCAGTACCTGTAGTCCCCCTAGCTCCGGGCAGACCAAAAATGCTACCAAAGCAGTTAGGTCTGCCATTCCTCGAGCTACACAGCTCATCCTTACCCTACCGATGATCCGGATGACAGGATGCCTCTTGGCATCTTGTGTACCGGCAGTCACTCCCGCCACAAACCCAAAACACCCAACAGACCGATGACTACCCCCCGGGGGGCAAACAAGCTGGCGAAGAGCAGAAGACGAAGAAAGAAGAACGCCAGAAGAGGCCTTAGCCAGCAAGGTCCAACGAGCCAGGACCCAGGGAGGTGGACCGAAATCGTCTGCACCGCTCACAATTGTGAGTGGGGCCGACGTAAAGTAAGTTCGCCCGCCCTGCACGAGGCTGGTCCCCGGTCTACAGCGATGTATTGGGGTAAAGGGCAATAGTCCTGCCCGGCCCCAGTCATCCGAGACCGACATCTTTAGCCAAGAATATTGGCGCTCTCGTTAGTTTGTACTATTACGTTTAAGAGTAAAATTAAATATACCGTTACACAACCTCCGAAATTAAATATGAAACTGATGCATAGGCTATGACTCTGACGAATTTGTTTGTTTCTATATTTTCTTTGACATGCGAAACAGCTTTTATCGTCGAATATTTTGACCAGAGAGTAGATGGTTTTACTTCTTGCAACTGTAAAAGGAAAATACTAAAATAGTCACAATAATAATTTACATATGTTATTAATATTGAATGCAAAGAATAGTGGCATTTACCTTGTAAAGGTAAATAGTTTAACATTGCATCTTCGTCTACACTTACAATGTTGTTCATTTCTTTTCATTGAATGAATGCTTCATATTTCTTTTCATAAATTTGACGAGATTTCACTGGAAGTAAATCTACACAATTTCCCCTTCGCTTTTTCAGATATAATTTGTGGATTATGCGTTTTATACCGTATAAAAAGAACTCGTCAAAATTTGTTTGTTTACATTGAACAATCGGGTTACTATGGTCGTCATTTCGAACTCTGGTAGGTACACCTCCCTCAGAGATCTCTACGCACGTTGTCACGACATAACCCCACTAGCGGACTTCGTCCAGGAAATATCACAAAAATTCTACCAATTCAAACTGGGCGATAGTCCACTAACCCGCGATATAACACGAATCAGACAGCATAATGCCATACTTTTCAACCTGAAACACCCATTACCATACCAGGCGTTGCCTATCTTTCGGCAACCTCCCTAGCCATACGTTTCTATATCATAATTCTTCCTTTTCACCAGCTTTTACGTCAAACCCCTTTCTATCCCCTCTATTCACCTCCCCTTTTCTTAATTTTTATTAGTTCTTTTGTCCTTTTTTGTCTCCTTTTCAAAATCCCCCCTCGGCCAATAACTTCTTGTAAAATCTAAACTTTTTAAACTACAACATCCCCTCACCCTACCTTCCTGGAGGCGGTACGACCACCAGGACGAAGGATGTCATTAGTTCGAACGGGTTTTTTCATTGAGTTTTCCCCGTATCAGTAACCGAAACTTTAAACAGTGCAGTGCGCCCTAACAAGTGCACCGTAAATAAAAACCAATAAGTTTAATTTTAAGTTTCTAAAAGCTTCTCCTATATCTAGTCATATTGTTAGTTTTAAGTCTTACTTATTTTTTAAGACAGGAGCACTAACGCCCCGCTTCAACTTATTGTTCTAGCCGAACCGGACCCGCTCCGCCCAGCCACACACAAACCACGACGCCACGCGCTGTGGTTGTGCGGCTGGCTCCGGACCGGAATCCGGCTAGGCGCATATAATGTAACTAAAATATTAAATAAATTGTTATTGATTGATTGGTTACTATGGTCGCATGACAATTAAAATTCTAAGATCACTATTTTAGAGAAATATTTGCTTTGATCAAAAATTTAAATGTCTTAACAAAAAAAATGTTGTTTGTAACACGTACCTAAAATCAGTTTTTTGGGACTCATTTGCTGTTCCGGACTCGGCTTTGCCTCGGGAACAGCTACGATTCCTCCCAAAAACATGATTTTAGGTACTTGTTACAAAAATAACTATTTTAATTTATAATAAAACGTAAATTCTGATGGAATCACGAAATAAAGAAAACGGGTAATAATTCTGAAAAGAATGTCACTTTTGACCCACTTCAGCTTGTGAGTAGAACATTTTTTTGGGTTTTGGGTTAATACAGCTCTCTATATATATTTTCTATGCTTTACCAGCTTGCTCTCTTGTATTTTTTCCGTGTCTATTATACTTTTAGAACTATGAGCACTTTTTTAAAAAAGTGCGAAAATTGGCCGTTATTTTAAATTTTTTGTGCTTATTTGAAAAAATTCATCTGGGCAACAGGTATATTCAGAATCGGTGACTTTAACCATAAACAGTCTATTTCCTGAAAGTCTCCAAATTTGCTGTTACACTTAATTTAGAAAATTTTTGCCCGTCATTACCTACTTTTGTAAAAGATTCCGATCTAAAATTAAATAACATATTTTCTACTCTAGACATTCCTCTTATTTTAAGTCTACCTTCCTTGTAATCTCGATGTCTGTGAATTTCAATGTTGCAATTTACAGCTTTTGTTAGTTATTACCTACTTTTTCTATATCCTTTGGCCATTTGTTTCTTTTTCATGATGCTTTCAGTGAATGTCTGAGAAATATTTCTCATTACGCTGCTAGTTTAATTCCTCACAGATATTCTGTTGTTCCTGTATCTCGTCCTTTCATACTTCAGCAAGAAGTTTCGGGTTTTTCTTATAAGGTCCTCTCTGAGGTTTAGCTATCCTGATGAGATGTTACGGCTGTTTTTGTTCATACAAGTAAATGTTCTGATTATGTAATAATTATTTGACACCAAACAATATTCAAAGACTTTGAAATTCTCTTTTTATAGAGCTATATAATAATAATAATAATGCCTTTTTGAACCATTATTACATAACGTACAGGGTGGACCAAATTAGATGAGACTTGAGGTTCTCTCTAAAACTATGGCAGACAAACAAAAACCAATATAAGTGTCCTGAGCTCGATTTTCGAGAAACAAACAATGACGTAAACCGCGATCGTCTAGCTTTTTCGACTACCGAGCTACAGAGCGTTTTTGGAAAATTGGCATTTTTGGATGACCTCTATATCTCAATTACCAAATGTCGAATCAAAAATCGAGTAACACATTCTTAAGGCACTTTTTTGAGTAGAATCTAAATAATAATAAATAAAAAAAAATAAATAGAAATATAAAAAATATATGAAAAAAATATGAAAAAAAAAATATGACATGGTATTGCTAATTTAAGTTGTGATCGAATAATGCAATAATTTACAGGGTGTTCCATTTGAAAAACACAAGTTATGTCGATATCTCGAAATTGAGCCATGCATAATTTTTTCTTATCAGCAACGGATGTTACTCAAAAAAGTGCCTTAAGAATATGTTATTCGATTTTCGATTCGACACTTGGTAATTGAAATATAGAGGTCGTCCAAAAATGCCAAATTTCCAAAAACGCCGTGTAGCTCGGTAGTTGAAAAAGATAGACGATCGCGGTTTGCGCCATTGCTAAAACGAAATAAGTGTATAATATAAATACAGTTAACTGGCGAAGTTCGCTTAGGATTAAAGTCACAGACTCTGTGGCAAAGTGCTCTTCCAGTTGACACTAGAATATAATAAAAGAAACATTTAATAATACGATGTATAATTATGTATATCCATATATATTTTTTAATTTATTTAACCAAAATGCAAACAATTTTAAGTAAACAGCTTATTTGTGTAGGGGTAAACACCATCTACGAAAACTTAAAATTTAATAAAGATAAAATGAAAACGTGACTTATATTATTGATGATAACTCATATTTGTTATGTATTTTTTAAGTTCTCCTTTGAAAAAATTTTGTCTCTCTGGGTTAGAAAGTTTAGTAATGGTATATGAAAACAATCTTTCATATAATAATAATAATAATAATAATAATAATAATTTTATTTCATCCAAATGATCAAGTACATGATATAGGATATGTCAAGAAATTATCTGAAATATCAGATATAATATAAAAATACAACAATATTAACAGTCACATACGAAACACAATAAGACAAATATAACTAGAACAAACAACATAAAATTACGATTTAAGGTATACAAAATAAAAATGCCAAATAGTGTATATAACAAGATAAACATTAAAATAAAATAAAATAATATATTATTGGTAATCAAGAGATGCAGATAAAAATTCCTTGGTGCTATAAAAACATCCATTAACCAACATGACTTTTATATATTTTTTAAACATATCTAAACTTGCAACATTTTTCAAATTAGTAGGCAATTTATTGTATAATTTGATGCAGTTATAATTTGCTGAATGTTTGTATGTTGTAGTATTATGACGAGGAATATTCAATAGCTTACCGTGCCTCGTGTTGTGTTCATGAAAACAGGAATTATTGGTGAATAGATGATACTGCCTTTTAACAAATGTTACGCATTTGTATATATATATATTGAAGGGGCAGTGAGAATTTTATTATTTATAAAAACCTGCCTACAACTTTCAATGCTCCTCATATTAAAAATTAGCCTTAAAAGTTTCTTTTGGGCTACAAAAATTCTGTTAAAATCTCTAGCACCTCCCCAGTTTATTATATTGAGAGAAATATGTGAGTATGCCATGGCATAATATATGCTTAGAAGTCCTGAAACAGTTAGGATATCTTTCATTTGTAAGATCGCATAATACGACTTGTTTAGTTTTTTACAAACACCATCCACATGAGCGTCCCAGGTAAGTCTATTATCAATGCAAGTACCTAGGAACATTACTGAATCTGAAAATTCCATATCACCGGTCTGTATTTTGCTAGCAGGAATGCTCCTTCTTATAAAAAAATTTATACATTTGGTTTTGGTTTTATTCAAAACAAGTCTGTTCCTCTCGCACCATATGCTTAAATCACATATAGCACTTTGGATCAGATTTTCTAGCTCTTGTGGTGTTTCTGCTGATACAGTTATAGTTGTATCATCTGCGAACATTGTAACTAAGCCCCCTGGGATATGGATAGGAAGGTCGTTAATAAATAACAAAAACAGTAATGGGCCTAGTACAGATCCCTGTGGAACACCGAGTTTTACATCGTGCGCAGCTGACTTGGTACCATTATTGTTAATTACCATATTTCGCCCCTCAAGATACGATTGGATCCAACTAATTAAATTGCCTGGTAAGTTGTAACTACTGAGTTTCGTTATTAAAAAATTTGGGCATACGGAATCAAATGCCTTAGACAGATCAAAAAGTAATGAGGCAACATATCTACCCCTATCAAGCTCTATGTAAACGAAATTCAGTAATTCACAAGTAGCTGACTCAACAGATCTGTTCTTTCTAAAACCATGCTGAAAGTTGGTCAATAATGAATTGTTCTCTAAATATATAGAGAGGCACTGACAGACAACTTTTTCAAACAGTTTTGATAGAGCATTAAGAATTGAAATTTGTCTGTAGTTATCAACATTGTTTAAGTCACCCTTCTTATATACTGGTAGGACTAAGACGGTTTTAAATACATCCGGAAAACATCCTTGGTGTAGTGATTGATTTAATAAGTACAGCAGAGGTTGCATAATTAAATCTAAAATATAAGAGATAGTGACCAATGATAGTTCATCAGTCCCTGATGATTTTTATTTTTTATTTGAACTAGAGCATCAATAACATCAGATTCGGTGATGGTACCTATATACAGGTTCGAGTTATTCTTGTTTGGCATCATTGTACAAGGTAGAGCCAAATTCTGTCCAAAGTGGTTAATAGCATTCTGCTCAGCTGCATTAGAGAAGTGGCTGGCGAAGAGATCGGCAACTTCTTTGGGATTATCTATACAATCACCATTGTAATTAAGAACTATAGGTTTCATGTCACAATTTTTCCTTCCCAATTTAAAATTTATTAGTGAACATATACTACATTGAGGGCGTTAATAAATTTTAATTTTACTGGATGTATAGTACCGCGTGGTACTACTTTACTAAAGAAATACTGTTAGGTTTTGTGCTTCAGTAGTTTTTGGTGGGAGCAATAAGTATGGAACATTCTTATTTGATGCATTGTCATCCAGTGGCGGCTGGTGAAATTTCAATATTTTTTTTCTCGTCTATGGCGCATGGGACCCATACGAAATTTGGGAAATAACATCTAGAGAAGCACTTCTCTAATGACCCCTAAAAAATTTTGAAAAAGCAGTTTGCGAAAAAATTTTTGAAAATTCGTTAGCCTCCCCTGGGTCTAGGAGCTCCTGTTTATTTTTATTTTTTTTTGTCATATGCATTTGACTTTTCATAAAAATACAACAACAGATCTTGGAGTTTATGAAAATATTTTCATTACTAACTGAAATACAATGAACTGAAATTTTGTAATTTACAATTCAAGAAATTACAATATTTCAATTCGTTGTATCTCAGTTAGGAATGAAAATATTTTCATAAACTCGAAAATCTCTTGTTGTATTTTTATGAAAAGTCAAATGCATCTGACAAAAAAAAAAATAAACAGGAGCTCCTAGACTCAGGGGAGGCTAACGAATTTTCAAACATTTTTTCGCAAACTGCTTTTTCAAAATTTTTTGGGGGTCATTAGAGAAGTGCGTCTCTAGATGTTATTTCCCAAATTTCCCATGCGCCATAGACGAGAAAAAAAATATTGAAATTTCACCAGCCGCCCCTGTTGTCATCCATTAAAATCCCAAAATCTTACAAGATATGAAATCATGTTTTATTCCGTAAATAAACCTGACATAAGAATTGCGCACACGCTGTATAAGTATATCATCTGATTTTGTTAAACAGTGATGGTAAACGATGATCACAAACTGAATAAATGGTCTAAGAAATTAGTGAGTTACACACTGCAGCATTCCCTTTGTGTTTTTTTTTATCTAATATAGCATAATATCCAGACAACAATTTTTACTGATTAGAGTAAGATATTTTAATAGAGTTAGTTGTATGCTGTGAAAACTTTAAATTTGAATCGACGTGCAGACCTTAACGGGTTATATGGTTATATTAACTCTTTCAATTTTTTTAAAATCTAGGTTGACAAAGTTCAGTTTACATGTTTATCTTTGCGGTTTGCCAAAAATCATTATTTTCGATTTATCCGGCTGTATTTGAAGGCAGTGATCATATGAATTATTTTTAAATCGCCATTTATTTTATTATTTGCATTGTTACCGCCGTCAAAACTGAAAGAAAAATAAATTTGTGGGACGTCACTCAGACACTTGGTTCTTATATATTACTACGGGAGCCCACCCTATTTTATAATTTTACGTATTGCTTCCTTTGACAGTTATGGCTGTGGCACTATTTAAGAATTTCTTATAATAAAGAATATCCAAAAGTAACTGATGATTTACCATATCAAGGGCTTTCAAATAATCTAATAATATTAAAGTGTATTGCAATCGCTCGCAGAGAAAATATCATGAGTTACTTTTAATAATGCTGTTACACAACTATTATAATTAAGAAGAAATCCAGATTTATTATCTGGTTTAATTTCACATGTCTCAATATGCTTTCTAATTTGTTCATTTAATACCTTCTCCAGAAGTTTTGACATTACCGGCATATGCTTATGGAGCCCAAAACTGTGAAGTCAATTGGCTCCTTGTTTTTAGGTAAAGGTGTAACACGTGCAATTTTCCAGTATAAGGGGAAATATTTTTCTCAACACAACAACTAATTAAATGAGCGAGATATGGAAGAGCAAATCTACAGCAATGCGTCAACATATGTAAATTAATATTATCCGATCCTGTAGCATTTAATTTGATACTAAGTAAATGTTTATTAACTATTTCAATATCCACAACATGAAAATAAAATTCCTCTACGTTTTAATTTAAGGTGTAAGAGGAGGGGGTGAAATTCAAATTTAAATTTGACATCGGATTTTTTATTAAATTTTTTGCTGTCCATTTGAGCCATGTTTTAAGATGTCCTAAAGATCCAAATATACCCCTGGCAGCATTTTTCGTTTTTATGAAGCTAAGATACTGTTGACAGCATTTTTTTGCCAGGTCGTTCAAGGGAAGCTATTGTTTGTAGATGATGCAGTACCAGAACTAATGATCTAAAATAGTATATTGTTTTATTAAGAGTAAAAGTAACACTTTTGTGACAAGTGTGTAGGATTTCAGACGAGTCACAATAAGTTGCGTTTACTCGGAATAAAACATGCTATTTTTTCTTCAAACGTCGATTAGCTATATAAAAAAATAAGGATAAAAAATCTCGAATTTCTCCACCAAAAACACATTGTGTTAATATCGCATGGACGGCGTATTAAATAAAATACTTTTCTGCCACTCACAGCGTCGGAAAAAGTACTTTTACCTCCGTTGTTAATAGCAACGCACAGCCGTCTAAAAAGTCAAACTCTAATGTCATGAAATATGTTAAAAAATGTCATGTTTTTCTGAGGTCTGAAGAAAAAAAAGGTTTTTTTACTCTAAAAAATTTTAAAGCACGTGGTAAATACAGGGGCGAATGGGGTAAAACCACTACATAGAAAAACACTGTAAAGTATAAAAATGTCTAGTTAACAGCCATACACACATTTTTAGAATAAATATAGTTATTTATGTACCAAGGGTCGTAAGTGCACTTTTTCTGGTCGAGAATACAGATTGCAATCCGGGCCGAGGTTTGCAAGTATTCGAGACCAAAAAATCACACTGTACAACCCGGAGTGCATATTATATTTTTCGTCGTACCCATGAATCATTAAAGCAGAAAAAAACTAGTGGAAACTATAATTATTTAAGGAAGATTTCATATTTGCTAAGCAAATAGTAAAGGTAGCGATGCTTGCAATATCCATGGCAACCGTCAGTAAAATTAATTTTTCGTCATACCATCCTCATACATAATTCCATTGTTTTGTCGATCGTAAGTGACGCTTTATGTACCAAATACTTATTGCCATTGGCAACGGGTCATTATTATAAGCTTTTATTTAACTTGCTTTGTATGTATGTTAGTTTGTTTAGTTCAAATCTTGCAAGTCAATTTTAAAACAGTAATCCCCAACCGATTGAGCTGAAATTTTGCATACACGTTTAGTTTGGATGACAATGCATGGTTAGCTAAGTGACGTCATTCTAAATCCAATATGGCGGACTCCCAAAGATGGCGACCAGTTATTTTTTATGATATGGGTATCAAATGAAAGAGTTTGCTGAGAAGAATACGAAAATAAAATGACGTCACACTAAATTCAATATGGCGGACGCCCCAAGATGGCGGACAAATTTTTTTGTTTTAGCACTATAATTTGATCGTATAGTGTATTCGCTCATACGTTACATTCTAAGAAATGGTGAAGGATCCGGTTTAAACTACAAGTTTTATATCGGATAGGAACGACGCAATGAAGATATAAAACTAATTAAGGCGTAGCTAAAAATTTAAAACTAAAATTAAATGTAAAAAAACTTTTTTAAAAACAAGCTTTTATTATTTAGGTGTACTCAAATGAAAAAAATACCAATATGGTGGACTCCCAAAGATGGTGGACTAGTTATTTTTTATGCATTTCCATGATATGGGTATCAAGTGAAAGGGTTTGCTGAGAAGAACACGAAAATAAAATGACGTCACACTAAATTCAATATGGCGGACGCCCCAAGATGGCGGACCAATTTTTTTTAGTTTGAACACTATAATTTGATCGTATAGTGTATGTATTCGCTCATACGTTGCATTCTGAGAAATGGTGAAGGATCCGGTTTAAACTATAAGTTTTATATCGGATAGGAACGACGCAATGAATATATAAAACTAATTAAGGCGTAGCTAAAAATTTAAAAATAAATTTAAATGTAAAAAAAACTTTTATTAAAACAAGCTTTTATTATTTAGGTGCACTAAAACGAAAAAAAAAAATAATAATTGTCTTAAAAGCTTGTCGCGTGAATAGAAATAAAAAAACTTACTTGGGTACGTACAATCTCTGTCAAAAAAAATTAATGTCTGTATGAACTTCTCGCGCGCGTCAAGCTTTTAAGACAATTAATTTTTTTTGTTTTTATTTTTTCGTTTTAGTACACCTAAATAATAAAAGCTTATTTTTAAAAAAGTTTTTTTTACATTTAATTTTATTTTTCATAACGTCCCTAGGGAAATAAAGTTTTGGAAAAATGTTCTCTTTTATATAACAGGAATTAAATGTTTTAACTTTCTTGGAAGTAAATCCAGACCTGCCTTACTTGCTATATCATCCATATCCGACATTATTTTCAAAAATGTTCAAAGCTATTACAATAATATGATTTAATTTATCTTGACAATAGTTGTCATTTGAATAAATATATTTCATTGACAGTTGCATCGTTACCTTTACTATTTGCTTAGCAAATATAAAACGTGACAAATAATAATAGTTTTCCACTAGTTTTCTCAAGTTTTTTTCTAGTTTAACGATTCATGGGTATGATGAAAAATATAATATGCACCGCGGGTCGTACAGTCCGATTTTTTGGTTTCGAATACTTGCAAACTTCGGCCTTACGCGTCTTGGCTTGCAAACTGTATTCTCGGCCAAAAAAGTGCACTTATGACCCTTGGTACATAAATAACTATAGGATCAGTTTTTATTCAAATGACAACTATCAAGATAAATTAAATCATATTATTTTAATAGCTCATTTTTGAAAATAATGTCGGATGTAGAAGATTCAGTAAGTAAGACTTGTCTGGATTTACTTCCAAAAAAGTTAAAACATTTAATTTAATGCTTGTTATATAAAAAATAAAATTTTCCCAAATTTACTTTATTTCCCTAGGGAAGTTATGAAAAATAGCGACCCGTTGGTAATGGCAACAAGTATTTGGTATATAAAGCGCAACTTATCGATAAAACAATGGAATTAGAGTATACTTACGAGGGAGGTATGACGAAAACCTTTTTTAGACCATTGTTTCTGACATTACATCCTTTACAATTAACAGTTTCCCTTGGACGGCCCACAGTGAGAAAGATATGCCCTTTTTGGACAAAAATCTGCCGACAGTAGAGATTTCAATTAAATTAAATTAAAAAAAATGATAAATACCCTTAATACATTGTACTTTAGAGTAGTGCTGCGACAAATTGGCTAACCTAACCTAAAAATCGCAGATATTGCTTCCACATCCAGTGGATAATATACCTATATAAACGACAAACATTTTTTAAAAATTTCTGTTGTTCAGATAGGCTTAGAATGTCATGAAACGTCGAGATTTTCAGTTTGGGCAAAAAAGTCTGTCTGTCTGTAACTTTTTTTGTGCGAACGATTATTCTGGAACCGTTTAAGATATTGACTTGAAATTTGGTACACGTATGTATTTTAACGAGATCTGGAACTTAATTATATTTTCATCTTATTCCGTTGAAAGGCTGGGGGGTAAATTGGGGTAAATGGGGGTAAATAGGTAAATCAAGCAGGTAAGAGTCCATAAAATTGGTGTTTAGTATATAAGAGAAGCTAATGTCTCAAAAATATTTTTGGTATTAGCCACCTCCATTACTACCCATTACTACCCCCAGCCCATTATAAAAGGGGTTGAAAAAAATTGTGATTTAGTATGTGTACAAGAACCAAAGGACTCAATTTTTTTTTAATTCATCCACCCTCTTCCACTATCCCCACCCCCACTACCGATGCGGCATATCGTTTTATGGGTTTTTGGGGTAGATGATTTCAAATATTATATTATTAAAGTTACATAAACAATTATTGCCACGTACAAATTTTGTTTCATTGTGAGAGACTTCGATAGAAAAATTGGATGTAGAAGCAGTGATTCGTTGGGCAACGGTTTTTTTCTCTTTATTCCGCGTTTACCTCCTTGGTCGAGAGTCAGAAACAAACAAAATAGTGTTCATATAGATTGGATAGCAAATTCATTTTTATGGGATCATAAATTAATTGCTTAAGTTTCTTGAATCGTTTTTAATGTATAAACCATAAACCTTTTAAGGGGTTAAAATAAGAGCTGAAGGTTTAAGGAGGCGAAAATTCGAGATTCAAGTGAAACAAAGTTTAAGTGTTCAAAAGTTGTTCTTCAGGGTTTTTTGATGCAGATCTCGCCTTTAATTTTACTCGCATCCCATCGATCCCATAAAAATTAATTTGGTATCCAATCTACATGAACACTACTTCGTTTGTTTGTGACTCTCGACCAAGGAGGCAAACGTGGAATAAAGAGAAAAAAATCGCTGCCCAAGGAATCCCTACTTCCACATCCAATTCTTCTATCCAAGTCTCTCACAACGAAAAAAAATTTATAATTGGAAATAATTGTTTATGGAACTTTAACAATCTAATATTTGAAATCGTCTACCCCAAAAACCCATAAAACGATATGCCTCATCGGTAGTGGGGGGGGGGATAGTGGAGGTGAATGAAGTGAAAAAAAAAATAAGGCCTTTGGTTCTTGTACACATACTAAATCACAATTTTTTTTCACCCCCTTTTAAAATAGGGTGGGGGTAGTAATGGGGGTGGATAATGCCAAAATTTTTTTGAGACATTAGCTTCTCTTATGTATACCAAATACCAATTTTATGGACTCTTACCTGCTTGATTTATCTATTTACCCCCATTTACCCCAATTTACCCCCCAACCCTTCAACGGAATAAGATGAAAATATAATCTAGTTCCAGATCTCGTTAAAATACATGCATGTAACCTCGCATGTACCAAATTTCAAGGCAATATTCCAGAGTAATCGTGCGCACAAAAAAAGTAACAGGCAGACCGATAGACAGACAGACATTTTTTTTTGCTCAAACTTAAAATCTCGACGTTTCATGACATTCTAAGCCTTTTTGAACAATCAAAATTTTAAAAAATTTTTATCGTTTCTATTCTTCCACTGGTTGTGGAAGTAATATCTGCGATTTTTAGGTTAGGTTAACCTAAAGCCAATTTGTCGCAGCACTACTCTAAAGTACAATGTCTTAAGGGTATTTTCCATTTTTTTAATTTAATTTGATTGAAGTCTCTACTGTCGGCGGATTTTTGTTCAAAAAAGGGCATATTTTTCCCACTGTGCGGCCTGTTGTTGCATATTAACCGTTTCTGTGACCCAAAAAACTGCTGTTAATAGTATCTTATTTTCATAAAAATTCCATTTAAACAATATCTCGATTTTTGAAAAAAAATCGCCACCGTTCCATCAGAAACCGTTCTTCCGGAATTTCCGGAAGTTGGTTCTGGACGCCAGACCTGACCACGAAAAATGCTGTCAAGGGTATTTTTGGATTTTTTAGCATGTATCAAATGGAGAGTAAAAAATTTCATTAAAAATCCGATGTCAAATTTCAATTTGAATTTTACAGGTCACGTGACCGCTCCGACCGCCAAGAGGCCTAACCGCTACTTCACCCTCTCCTCCTGCACCTACTGAAAAATAGACAGCAAAAAATCGAGTGAGGTACATCTTTGCTGTCGTATGATGGACTGTTTGGTTTTATATCTATATTCCAAGACGGTTCATGTACAAATAACTGTTATTCCGGACCTGTAGAAATGTGTTTATAAATAAGTACACGTTCAGTTAGTAATTTTAAATTGTGTCACCGTTTTCTTCATTATTGTTACTAGCAATATTGAGTTCTATTATTTTCTAAACTTCCAAGAATATAGGAATGATTGATTATGTGTTAACGTTGGGATAAAAAGGCATATTTTATGAACACACATTAAAACAATGAAGTGGGGTGTGGTACAGCTAATGGGACAGTTTTCTGTTTTTATTTGGAAATTGAATGATTTCTTGTGACAAAACCTTTGAAAATACTAGGAAGAAATTATTTATTAGCCACGTATAAAGTTCAATATCGATTATTGATGTTAAGAATAATTATTATACATGTGATCTATCTCAGTTAAAAAGAGACAAGAAAAAACTTCTTATATTTCCAGCAAAAACAAGCTTGTTAATGAGTTTCTTCGAAATATATTAAATATCAATTTTCTTTTCCTTGCCAGCCTAGAGTAAATGAGCAACCTTAAGTTAAATAAAATATCATTTATAATGTGTCAACGAGTATATGTATACAGGGTGTTAAAAAATCTATGGTACATATTTTAATTACTCGTTTTAAAATAAGTCGATTAATATGTTATATATTCTTCGATCCAGACTTAAGCATTTATCTGGCTTGGGAAATACTTTCTGAGCAAGCGAGCTTTGTGGTACGCGACAACTTGCTGAGAAGGCAAGGGTGATATTATGTTTATGTATTTTGCGTAGACTACTGTAAGGCTTTTGACAATGTGGAATGTTACAAATTGTAGGTCGCATTATCGGAGATGAGGACACGATTTCTAGCTTGAGATTTGCAGATACCATTTTAATTTTAGCAAGTAAGGACGAACTCGTACACATGCTGGACGACAAAATCGGTGATTATGGTTTAAGTCCCAACTAGCACAATTAGTTACTGGAATGTAGCGATGACTATTGTAGGTACTTTAAAGTGTTCTGTCATAAGTGCATAACAGGAACGTTCCCATTACGCGTTTACGACCAAAATGGGGAATATTTTTCGGTTACCGCAACGTTCGGGTCACCTTACCCGAATTTGTTCGGCTACGTTCCAATGGCGTTGTGGTTATGTAGCGGTGACATCGTGGAATGTAAACCGCGACTTTCGGGGAATTTTACCACACCCCACTCTATCAAATTGTTTCCTGTTTTGTGTTGCAACTTATTTTATTATACTGGTATTTCATTCCTACATGATCCTTGTTATCCATTTCCCTAACTCACAAACTTAATGGTAGGAAGCAAAACTTGTACAATTTCCCAATGGTCTAAACGTCAAAATTAAAACGAATGTAAATTTATTGTCAAACATAAACTTTTATAATTTGCATTTTTTAATCAAAATATTGTCTTTAAAATAGTTAACATCATGCAAGAATATGTCTACCTAGATTCTGAAAGCTATTTTTTATTGTGCTTTGAAACTAATTTTTATCCATTAGTTTATTATATTATATGTGGTGCAGAAATAGTGATAAATTAAATTTTTAAGTCTTTTATGAAGTTATGGTTCATAAATAAATACCTATTATTTCTGCTTACGTCATTGTTAAAAAATATTATCTTGGGTATTCAGAAGATAACTTTCAAAGAAAACATTCGTTTCTTTCATATACCATGTAATAAACGTTTGATTGTGATATAGTATCCTCTAGGTAGGGCTAGAGATGCTTAATATTATATATATTAACACGATCAGACTTGAATCATCAATATATAGAAAGAGTGGTTGTTTTATTGCTTTTCATGCTGAATCTTAGATATGGTAGGTGTATGAAAGAAGTCGACAAGTCATCGTAGGGGGGAGTCTTGTCGATCTTCCTTTTTTTGGTCAGACTTGCACCAATGGTATATGAAAGAAACGAATGTTTTCTTTGAAAGTTATCTGCTGAATACCCAAAATAATATTTTTTAGTTATGGTTCATGTTTTGTAATAATGGTGTCATAAGTTTTGGCCATCCTGATGACATTTTTCAGAAAGAATCACTAGTCGTTTTTACTAAAAAAATGCGAGTTGAAAGTAATTGCTACTTGCTACTTGAGAATAGTGACGGGAACTGAAAATATATAACTTTAAAGTTATATTTATTACACAGAACCGAATGGGACTGTAGCGTCACTTTAAAGTTGCAGAAAAGTTCCCGCTGCCACTTAGTTACATTTTTCCCAAATGTTAACTTATGTCTATAGGGGAAAATCACTGTTAACAGATGGCACAAGTGAATTTCTATACGTCGAAAATATTGAGGAAAATATTGTAGTTGTCATAACGTCACGTCTGTTATTTTATTAATTTCCTTGCTTTTGTGAACTATTTTCAAATATGCCGTAGGCAGAATTAGAATTGTGTGATATTTTTACTTATATTGGTTGCAGAAGTTGACCTATCAAGGAAGGCGAAGCGGTATTTAGAGCTGGGCATGTAATGCCAAGTCGAAGACGCCGTGAAAAAACAAATCTTTGCCCTTTGTTTGAATTTGAAAAGTGATGTTGATAAATGATAATGCATGTGCAGTCGCACGGCAGGCTAATCCGGATGTTATAAACAAACTAGGAATTATTTGAACCATATGCTACATGTATATTGTGAAAAAGAAGAGTGAATAAATTAATTTTTTTTAAATTATGTTTTATTTCAGTGCTATTGTATTTGTTCAACTTTTATTGTTTTTTAAAAAATAATAAAAGTTAAACATATGTAAGAGTACAAAATTACTTCATAACATCAATTGAAGTGACTAGTAAGTGTAAAAGATAATGTTCAGTACCTCAGTGCATATAGTTTAGAAGCCGTGCCAATGAAGTTTTCCGAAAGATAAAAAATTTCGCAATAAGTGGACAATAGCTTTAAAAATTGGAAAACCATCTATGCAGATAAAAGTATGAATAACTTACTATTGAAAAAACTATTCTGGAGAAAATGTTGGATACACACACATACATTTGCTACGTGGTTTTCAAATTTTTTAAAGCTACTATCCACTAACTGCGAAATTTTTTTGTCTTTAGGAAAACTGTGCATTCACACGGTTTTTGAACAATATGTGCTGCACTGAGGCACTGATAATATCTTCTACTCTTACCATTTTAGGACATTAATTGATATTATGAAGCAACTTTGTGCTCTTACATATGTAGAACATTTATTATTTTTATAAGTCAAAAGAATGAAATTTTTTGACTCTGCGAAAGATTGTTGAAAATTATTCTAAATAACGAATAAACTTACCTCACAAATGACTTGTGCCAACATGAAGCATATTAGATTATTGTTTTCTTTACAGTGTGTAATATATCAATGGCCTTCTAGTGCAGAAATAAACGAAGATGTAGAACACCAACAACAAGCCGGAGAAAGACGAAAAAACTACATTAGAATTCCGAAAACTAATACTACTTGTCGACAACGATGCTTCACATACCTTAGTTCACGGGCATATAATAAAATACCCAATAATATGGAATACAGTACTGCTTTTAATAAAAAAAAGTAAATTAAAAGTGAAAGAAAACAATATATTTTAGAAGTCCCTAGGAAGGAAATTCAATACGTCTTAAATCCTAAAACGTACCTTAACAGATTATTTTACCTTAATAATAATATTGTGATTATGGCCCTCCTGTGCATGTAAATGTTTATTTCGTATATTCATTACTCTGAGAGACTCAGGTGTGCGTGTTTTATTTATATAATATGTATGCATGTATGCGTAAATGTGATACATTTTTATATTTATTTACAATTTTTAATTGATGGTTGGAAAATAATGCATCTATATTTCTTTGCATTCTTCATGCACAGTGTGTGCATGGCATTTTTTTTGAAGTATTAAATCCATTTACACTTTTATATATTTATATTTTTTAATTATTATCTACTCGTAAATAAACCTTATTCTATTCTATCCTATTCTATTCTATTTTATTCTATATTTAGGAAATACCCTGTTAGTGAGAAATATAATTGCTTACATTCCTGTTTTGTCTTTTTATTTTCGAGCAACAGTAGGAATGAAGAAAGTATAGTAATCTTTCGAGTTTTTGACAAATTATCACTCACAGGTACTAAAAATGTGGTTTAGAAAAAATGTTTGTGTGTGTGTGTGTAACCGCCGCCGTTTAAATTCGATATCTAGAGTTCACCTACCCTCCAGCCGTTTTTTTCATTTTTTGTCTAATCCTAAAATTAAATGTAGTTTACTGATGCGACAAAATCGAAAATCCCAATTTTCTCAAAAATGGCTATAACGAATTTTGTACGCTAATAGTTCATATCAAACCTAATAATATGCTATCAGTGGTTTTTCCGGAAAAATTCAGATAAGGCTGGTTTACTGATGCGAAAAAAAATAAAAATCTTGATTTTGTCATTGGCTGCAACAGTATTACTCAAACTTTGTATGATAATAGTACTTTACAAACCTAATCCTATGCCATTAGTAGTTTTCCCCAAAAAATCACATAAGGGTAGTTTAGTGATGCAAAATATTCGAAATTCTCAATTTTTCCGAAGGCACCTTTTTAACGATTTTGCCCAAATCTCGTTCGTTAATACTCTATTACAAACCTAGTAATACTATACCTGTATTTGTTTTTCTTGGAAAATCTACATAAGAGTGATTTACTGACACATATTTTTAAATTGTGCCAGAAAGTCAGTTCGGCGTTGCCGTATCATTTATTTTTTTATTGAATGTGCGAAACGAATTTATATTTATAGTCCTGGCGTTAAAAAATTTCCAAATTTAACACGTTGTTAGGTAAAAGCTAACACACAAGGATTTTTGAGTATCTCTAAGGCGAACTATTTGATTGTAGGTAATTTTTTTTTATTATTCAACACATGGTCAGTCGCAGAAAAAATTATATACGTCTTACGTCCAGAAAGTCCACTTCTCTAGTAAAATTATAATTTCTGGACTTGATACGATATAATATATTATTTTTGAAAAGTCTGCGAATTAATGAACTACTTTTTTTTCTATTTACATATGAAACATACTCCCCATAACCATGTCCATTTAATTGTCAAGCCATCATCGAAAATCATTATTAGGTAAAAATTACAGCGTTTCCTGTAATTATATAAACAGCAATATTAACAACACCCTGTAGTGACCAATATCAAGATGATCTGTTAATCTCACATTTCCCAGAAAAACGCATTTGAGTAATGACCCACTCCCCTTTTCCCACATTTATTTATATTTAATGATAATTACAGCCTAAATACAGGAACTGGTAGATTTATTTTTTTATTGTGAATTATAGACGCATATGTTATTATTAACAGTAAATATACATTTGAAATAATTTGGGGAAAGGGTGAACTCGTAACCATGGTTGCAAAAGTTACCACACTTAGACTGATACTTGACAATGTGACGAGCAGGGGTATATTATGTATAATTCTACATGCACGTATGACAATAGACGTATTGTGTTAAATACGTTCCATTATACCTAAATGAGACAATATTGTTGCAGCAAAGTGAGGTTGTAATCTGATTGATATTGTTAATACAAATATTACTAAAAATAATAATTTTATTTCCTATGTGTTACATAGGTTAAATGGCAGAAGAAAGTTGTGAATTGTAAAGCTAGGTATTTAATAATTATAAATTTTCTCAAATAGTATCAAATTGTTAATTATCTACATCATTAGTAATAACTTTACTGAAAAGATATACGTAATACAATGTAGTAATAAACATCACAATCATATTAGGTTCCAGAATTATCACACAATAAAAATGTTAAGCTTACCCCAGGTGGAACGTAATATTGGATGGAACCTGATTTAACATTGGCTCAATATAGATATACTGTAAATAAATATTGGACTCACATTAATAAATATTGGTTTTAAAATAATGGTATGCTTATGATGGCACTATACTATATTGATAATATTGTAATGATATTGATTCTATATTTGTGGTGCTCATTTTATACTATATTTTTATCGAATATTTATCCAAATAAATAAATATTATTATTGCAATACGAAAGAGTCGAGTAAACACTATTTACATCTTGTTACTTTAACATTAATGATAATCATTTAAATATTGGAAAACTCCCATTTACTCCATATTGGCTAACTTATGTAATAATATTGTTTGAATAATGTTTTTTAATGCGACCTAATATTGATTTTACAATATTAGAAATTCTATATATTTGTGGGGGCATTTAAAACAAATTGTTTACAAGGAAAACTTACCTAATAATGTGGCAATATTAAAAAAATCAGATAAGAGATGCTATTACATCCTTAAGAATTCAAAATACTAACAGTTATAAGAAGCCACGGCATAGAATTGAAAATGTCCTGAAAGGGGCGGTGTCTTAATCGAATAATTTGAAATATTCTTGAATTGAAAGTTTATTTATTATTTTGCTCTATTTTCCGATTTTAAGAAGTTAAGTTTTTATTAAAGATTTATCCATTCAAAATCAAACAAATGTTTCAGCACCCTTCTTTTGCCCTTCGTTTTTGAATATATCAAAATGAAACTTGGCACAGTTAATGTAGACGTAAAATACCAACTGGCTTACTTTAAAAATCATTTATACTATTCTAATCACATTGAAAAACAAATAATACGTTTTTTTGAGTTTAATACTCTATGGGACTTGGGTTTGATGGTACCATTGGATTTGTAGTTAAAAGTTGTATTTAACTGAGGGGGTACTTCAGCGTGCTGCCATTTAAAAAAAAAAGACTTTTTTGCAATAAACTAATTTAGAAAGATTAGAATGCACCCAGTTATTAAATTTGATGGTTAAAATTCAAATTTTACTTCCACATCCAGTGGACAAAAAAATTAAAAAAAATTTTTATTGTTCAAATAGGCTTAAAATGGCATGAAACGTCGAGATTTTAAGTTTGAGCGAAAAAAAATAATTTCTGTCTGTCTGTAACTTTTTTTTTGTGCGCACGTTTACTCTGGAACCGTTTAAGATATCGACTTGAAATTTGGTACACGTATGTACTTTAACGAGATCTGGAACTAGATTATATTTTCATGTTGTTCCGACGAAGGGTTGGGGGGTAAATTTGGGGTAAGTGGGTAAATAAAGCAGCTAAGAGTCCATAAAATTGGTATTTAGTATATATAAGAGAAGCTGTCTCAAAAAATTTTTTGGCAAAAAATTTTTGATTCAAATCAATTTTATGTTGGTACAATAATTTGTTGTACTAATTGTTCAAAGTTTGTAGAGAGAGAGATACATGTGAATACACGAATTAGGATATTAGATTCAGTCAAATTGTAAATGTGAGTAAATTCACCATATTTTCTCTTCTTCATTAGAGTATATTTTTTATTTTGTGAGTAGGCCGTGGATTCGTTTTTCATGTTTATCACTAAAATTAAATTTCTCGATGTCAAAATTTATTTTGTACGAAAATTGTAAAATTAAAAGCTTCTTAAAGTGGTCCAGCATTATAATTTGTAGTCTATGTTCATACTTTTCATACTTTCTTACCTTTCTACACACTTAATACAATCAATTCCTATGCGTATTGAAAATTTAAATTGATTTAAATCAAAAGTTTTTTCTAAAGAGACCAGGACCCACATGATAATGGCATATTTGAATCAGTTTTTTCTAATCCCACAAAAATTGCTTTATATATGCGTGTTCCATAAGTGATAATCAATTGTACACTCTTTCTAAAATCCACTAGGACCCAGGATGCCTTATGTTCGGATTCCATAACCTTTGTTTGTTCCCAAAAAAAATAATTATCCAAACAAACCCTAAGACAATTGGCGAGTGTCCTTGTGTTTTCTTCTTTGCTAATCACAATTATTTTTTGTCGTTTAGTTGGAACAACTGATTTTCAGTTTAACGGTTGGCTGTATGGCTAAGGCCAAATGCAAAATAAACTCGAAAATAGCTCGCCTTATCGAAAGGTTACTTTATTCCCCTAAATAAAACTATATATTAGAAGGCTGCTTTCGAAATTTGCATTGGAGTCGTTTGTTACGAATTCCCTGGACAGCCCAAAGCAGTAATACATCGATTCTCTAAGAAAAACGTCCCCCAAACTGCCTCCATCACATTCTCTCGAATTCTCTCACTTCTTGGCCACATTAACCGGAGTGAGGGCAATATAGAGCGGTTCGGGGAAAGCCAGATGACGAGAGGCGAAGAGGGTGCCCTCCAAAACGTTGGGCTGATGCCACTAAAGATCTGGCAGAAAAGAGCTTTTATGAGGCTGTGCGCTTAACAGCCAACCGCGTCAGATGGCTTGATACCGTAAAACGTGATATACAGTAAGCAGAGGCAAACTAGAATAATTTTCTTGAATCACAAAATGTCTGGCGAGACGTTGTGAATAAGAAAAAGCAGAAATTAAAAGCTGAAAGGAACTTATTGCGGAGAAGTTCTAGGGGGTGTTGGCAGTAACTGTGTAACTGCCTATTTCAACTGAGCTATGCTTTATAATACACTATATTTTGAGCATCAGGGTGGATAACCTTGAGATCCACGGCCGATATTGGTCATGGAAAGTTGCCTATGCTTGTTTAGGGTGCTCAGCGCGTGGCTTCTCGGACAGAATGCCACTTTTGGTGGAGGCGCCAGGCGGTGATACTGTTATTGTAATTTCTAACAGAAATATGCCCTGATTTCTGACTGAATTTGTGAAATTGATTTTTCCCTATATATAACATTTTATATCCTGCTGTAAATTATTTCTAACTCTTGATGAACTAGTTTATCTACATTAATATCTCTTTCTTTCTTGTTCACGTCATTATTCCATAAAATTGTTTTCAGGTCTAGAAAATATTTTGGTACGGAATGATCTGCAAAGTTATTTGTTATATTTTTGCTTGATGCCAGAACAAAAAGTTTCTAAATAAAAATACGTGTGTTCAAAGAACACGACCTAGGCACCTTTGAAAGAATGATGAGACAGGAATGATAATGATTTGCTAGAGCATAAAAAAATATATACGTTTTGTGTTAGGTCAGTTTTCATGATGAATTCGCAGTTAGAAAAGCATATTACAGATACATTATCCATGAATAAATTAAATATTTCAAATAGCAATTGGCATAGCTCATGCTTAAAGCTGAATAATCCGCGCGAAATCGATCCAGCACAATTATTTTAAAAATTCATGAAGATCTTTTGAAACTATAAACATTGATCTGAAACAAAGACAACTAATACTCGTATGATGATTACCTATAGCGGTTTTTCTTTTGGATTATGTGCTTGTACAAATACTGTTATTAAATATTCGCAAATAATTGCCTCAAGGAGACAGTTACAGAAGTAAGCAACCTGTGCTGGACTAGGATTATTTTCTAGTATGGGCCATTCTAGAAGCGTGAAATGTACAATTATTGGGTATCTGCGATTTTCCCCCTGAATACGAAAATGATGGATGCTAGATACAATTTTTCACCGAAAGCTCGATATTTAAAAAAAATGGGTCATTTTTCGCACGTCCTTCAAAAAATGCGCGTGGCTCGTAAAATATAATAAATAAGGAAAAAATACAAGAGAGCGAAGGACCCCAGACAAAACACATTGATTTTTGCTTTCGGTAAAATGTTTTTGAAACTTTGGATTTTGGTAGTTGATTTGATGCTGATTAAATGTTCAAATGATGATAACCCTCAAGAACCCTTTGTTTTGGAGCTACAGTCCTTTTAAGGGCTAAAAACGTGTATTTTGTGTATACAAGGTGTTCCGAAAAGATTGGGACAACGCTTAGCAGTAGATACTTGACATCAAAACAAGTCGATTTAACTGAAAAGGGAGTGGTCCAACTCTTTTCGTTTTCAAGACAGAGGGTGGTATAGTAAAAAAAATTGTTTTCGTAATTTGTCTCTATCTTGGAGACTAGAATACGTATCTACTTCAAAGTTGGTAACGATAGGTTTTTCAGGTCGCTAATTATAATGGTGATATTGTCGATGTCATATTTTATAGATGGCATTAGTTACAGTACTTTTATGTGACACTTTAAGCCATAACTTTTTTGAGGTTGGGTTTTGGACATCGGCTCTATTATAATCGAAACGCAATTTAGTTTCTTAAAGAAAATGTGTACTTGTTTAAACGCGATAAAATGCACCCTTTCAGAGAAATACGCGATTTACAACTTTGTCACATACCTGTTCGAAGAAATTCAACACCCCGGGTGTTTTGAAAAGATTGGGACAAAGCTTAGTGTAGACTCTTGGCATCAAAACAAGTCGATTTAACCCAAAAAGTAGCGGTCTAACTCTTTTCGTTTTCAAGATACATAGTGGTATAGTAAAAAAAAATGTATTCGTATTTTGTCTCTATCTTGGAGAATATTATACGTATCTACAACAAGCACTATTGACGATTTCAAGACATCACACTTAACGTACACCCACTAGATAAGAAACAACATTTAGATACAATTTAATTTCTTCGAACTGGTGTGTGATATAGTTGTAAATCGCGTATTTCTTTGAAAGCATGCATTTTATCGCGTTTAAACAAGTACACCTTTTCTTTAGGAAACTAAATTGCTTTTTGATTATAATAGAAGACGATGCCCAAAATCTAACCTCAAAATAGTTATGGCTTAAAGCGTCAGGTAAAAGTCCTGTAACTAGCGCCATCTACAAAACATGACATTGGCAATATGACTATTGTAATTAGCGACCTGAAAAACATGTCGTTACCAACTTTGAAGTAGATACGTATAATAGTTTCCAAGATAGAGACAAATTACGAATACAATTTTTTTAATTTACCACCCTGTATCTTGAAAACGAAAAAGTTAGACCACTACTTTTTCAGTTAAATCAACTTGTTTTGACGTCAAGAATCTACGGCTAAGCGTTGTCCCAATCTTTTCGAAACACCTTGTATGTGAAGTCAATATAATAAAATCTTTTACACTTCTTAAAAGAAAACAATGTATGTCTGTGGACTTAAACATACATATAATAATTTTTTTTTTCTTAGTTGTATTTACAAATAGAAGATGGCAATTTATTTACTTATGAATAAATTTGCACATAAAATTATTTTTTTAATTAATATATAAGATTGACTTTTGTGTCAGTCACCGATTATAACTTTCTTAAAAGTAATAATCTGCATCTTTTATGCATTTTTAACCGACCCAGCTATTTAATGTTTCTTTTTTAGATTTTATATCACATGAGAACTACACATTTTCAACCCTTAAAAGGGCCATGGCTCCAAAACAAAGGGTTTTCGAGATTTGTCGCCATTTAAACATTTAATCAGCATCAAATCAACTACCAAAATCCAAACTTTCAAAAAAATTTCACCGAATGCAAAAATCAATGTATTTTGTGCGGGGTCCTTTGTAGAGTACAATAAATACATTGAAATTTGCATTATACAAGAAAATTTCAATACTCATAGGTATGCTGTAAGGGAAGCAAACGTGACATTCTTTTAACTAACTGGATAATTACTAATTTCCTTTGTTAAACCTTTCGTATTTTGGCGCGATTTGAAGTAATTCCATCAGGATTTAAGTTTGTACCATAAATTAGAAATATATGATCAGTGGCGCCCTCGAGAAAAATATTATATCAAGCTCATCTAATTTTGTCGAAACATATTCATACAAGAAATTATTAAGAGGGAGCAAGGCGATCAAATCAGAGGGGAGCAGGTGGCAATGAGTTAACATGAAGAGAGATCTTCGTAATAAACAAATTTCAGCTAAAAACTTTCTCAATTGAAGAATTTACTTACAAGAATATCTTTTTTTCAGTTTAATGACACCTGGCGTTTGGCTAAAAACTGCTTTTTCCCAGTTAAGATTTTTAGTAAAGTGCTTTTTAATAGATGGTGCCACCTACAGCACTACAATAGGGCATCTGCATTATGTAACCAACATAACCTTAAATTTTAAGTTTTTCAAGTTTACTCTCGTTTTTAATGTTTGTATACGCATTTTTAGCTTGGAGCCGTATTGGCTCCAAGCAAATATTTAAAAATTCACGTAAATAATTTTTCAACATAGTTGATTAATAAAAATAGACTGCTAATTACAGGTTAGATTTCCAACTTACAAAAAGAGTCCTATTTTATTAGAACAAAGTATTTAGAACTTCATAAAAATTACACTGAACTAGATTTTAGTTGAAAATATGGGAACCAGGCAGCTGTGATGTCAGGTGTAGGTGCCCTATAATAGCCATACTGCCTACCCTTCGCCCCACTTCAGCTTTAGCTTTACCGATGAAACTTTGTGATTGACGTTGTCTCCTCTTAAGGTATGGAAGAAAATGCAAGAGAGAAAATTTGTAGGCCATAATTAATGCAGAAAATGTTTACTCAAAAGGAATATTTACTTAAAAGCAAACTATATGAAGCATAGGCTGCAAGGGAGGAAAAAGTGAAGTATTTTTGTCCTTTCCGATAATATCCTATACTTATTTACTTAAAAAGCTTATTTTTATATGGTTTAAGGAAACTCAGATAAAGTCAAATGTGCTTCGCGAAATATCACAAAATGTCATTTTTGTACGTTCCTGCTGGATTGAATTTTCGATTTGGTGTATGCAATTTACGATGCGGTTAAAATGCCTTTCGATATCAATATCGTACGGTCTTCCGACTCACATATTAGCGAAGATATGATCGTTTAAAAAATTCGTGTTTTACTTTCCCTGCCATAATTAATTGAATCCGCAAAATGTTTTACGGTCATAGCCTAGTGGTTAAAGTGAGAATTCCCATGCGAAATCTGCTGTTGAAATCCTGAAAATTTAAGTTTTTATTTTTTTGTAATTATTCAGCTTATATCCTGACTTCTAATTAATGTAAAATTGACTATTATTTTCTTGCATGAAATGCACGCGATATAACTTTGAAGTAATATAAAAATTTAATACACTGTAAAGCAAGTTCAAAAAGCTTACAATTAAAATTAGGTTATCTAATACATTTGAAACTACATTTCCACCATTCTCATATAGACCAGTTTCCAGAAAATTTAGGTGATTATAGTGAAGAGAATGGTGAATGTTTTCACCAAGACATAAAGGAAATGGAGCGTAGATATCAAGGCCGATGAGATGTTAATGTGATGGCAGACTACTGTTAAACATTGAAGGGGGATGTGAAAACGAAAGGAATAAAACGAAAAAGAAAACCATTACGCAGATCATTTGAAGACAAAAGAGTACCACAGAAAACAATAAATCAGGATAAATAAGAAATCATGGCTGATTGGTTGAAACTGACATCGGTATTGTGTTCAGCGGAAACGAATACATCGAATACAAGGTCTACTTATTTAAAATCTTTATTTTATATTTTAAACCCTATCCTGACCTGTTTTAACCTGTTTTCCGTGGTTAACAAAAAATCCTGAAATGACATAATATACGAGATAATGTACGAGATAATTTTATGAAAATCGAAAGCACGCCGAAGGCGGAGGGCTATTACCAAGCAACGTGCTTGAGATTGTCATAAAATTATGAGGCATTTGTCAATGTCAGAGGGATATTCGGTCAGAAAATTTTTTGAAAAAATAAAATCGAAAACTCGCAACACTACAAAACAATTATTTATTTATTAAAAGTACAGTTGGTAAAGGTCAGTTACTAAAATTTAACGCAGCCTTAGATTGGTTAAAGTTAAATAATTTTATTGTCATAGTGATTGAAAATTTCCCTGGATGGTGTTATCAGTGTAATGTTAAAATGATTGGGTGATTTGTGTCACATGACAAGAAATAACGAAATTTAATTGGTTGTTAGAACTGTTAAAAAATTTTCTTAGTAATTTCGGTTTATGTAAAATTAGAATTTTCGTGGTTTTCATTTTTTGCAAAAACACAAAATGGCAGATCGGATTTGGACCTATGCGGTTTTATTCACAATTTATTTACAAATATTTAGATTTTAGTTTGACCTGATCCGATGAACAGAACCTGAACTATTGAAAAAAAAAAATAAAACTTAATTTCCAAAGAAACGCTCAACTCTCAGATTGGACAAAACTTTACTGTATCTTCGTAATAACATGCAGATTGCATTTCGACAAATCGACAATCACATTTTTGATGCATTTCGACAAATCGACAATCACATTTTTGATGTTTACTTTTATTCGACTACTATTAAGTCTATTTTTCCGAGTTATGAGCAATTGTTGAAAAAAATGCGACAATAATTGGGCATATTTTTTTTTTTAAATATCGAGCTTCCGGTGGAAAAGCTTGATACTTAACTAGTGCATTATTTGCTTGTTGATCCCTTAAAGACCTACTTTTATACTAAATGCTCGAATGCTCCTAATCTATGCTGTAAACATGCATAATCTACTAAAATTGCTTATTATGTATCAAATTCGGTTCTGCAATTACCCTCTAGCTTATGTGATCAACAATACAAGTTATGGTATTACGGGTTGCGTGCCTGCATTCACAAGTTATATGCTCCCACTAAATAATCTGACGTTAATTCTTCATTGTTAAGTATTCATAAATCCTCGCATAAAGAGTAGCGGAACCGCAATTAAATACAGTGGCTCCATTGTCCTTTTTATAGATCGTAATATGGAGCAGAGAACATGTAGATTAAAACGGCTGTCAATAAGCCCTCAATTAGCCCCAATAGCGATTCTGTCCGTGGAATGCTCGACTGCCACAATTAGGGCATAAAAGTGGCTGATTGTTTTTTAGTACAGTCGCGTCACACATTTTCAGTGAAATTTTGCTAAGCTACTGATTTTAATTTGACGACGGGATAAATATATAATAATAATAATAATTGACTTTATTAAGGCAACCAGTACATAATACGAGTATACATGATTCTTAATTAACTTTAAAAAAAATAAATATATATATATATATATATATATATATATATATATATATATATATATATATATATATATACATATATATATATATATATATATATATATATATATATATATATATATATATATATATATATATATATATATATATATATATATATATATATATATATATATATATATATATATATATATATATATATACCGTTTTCTTAAAAGGCGAAGTTCAGTAGCTCGCATGTAGCTACATGCGAGGTCCTGCTCTACCACTTAACCTTTTATCTAAACTAAGCTTAACTTAAATAAGTACATCAACAACTAGCTGATATGCATAAAAAAAAGAAAAATGTGTGAAACAAAAACAAATAAGACAATAAATGGACTAATACAACTTTGACTAATAACATCACAAGAAAAATAAATTTATAAATTAATAAAATGTACTACCCTATTACTGCGGGAGCCCACCCTAAGTGCTCGTGCCCCCGCCCCCCCCCCCCGATCCTTTAAGACAATGTTTTTCATCAAGATTAAAGCCTAAGGAACAATTTAAGACATGTCAAAAAAAAAAAAAATTCGCTGCACTTTCAAAATGGCGTCCGTTAATAAAAAAAAATTTGCAAATATCGTTTTTGTCATTTAACACAAAAACTAAAAAAGATGGAGAAAAACTTTCTGTACAAAAAATAAAGGTGCATGAAATTTTCTACAATTTTATTCCTATACAATATTTGGATAGGAGTTACCGTTTTCCAGATATCATTGTTACCGTTTTCGAGATAAATGTCTGCAAATTATAATATTATTATTATTAATTTTTTTCAGTTTATTTTATTTTATTTTTATGTTAATAATATAAAGTTATATTATACGCCTTACAATAATTGTCACAGTTATTTCTTTTAAATGATTTACCGATATATGAATTTCCATGTTTTCTTAATTTTGGACTCATTTATCTGGAAAATGGTAACTCCTATTAAAATATTGTATAGGTACAAAATTGTAGAAAATTTTATGCACGTTGTTTTTTTGTGAAGAAAGTTTTTGTCCATCTTGTTTAGTTTTTGTGTTTGTTCCTTAGGCTTCAATCTTTATGAAAAACATTGTCCCCAAGGATCGGGCGGGGGGTGCACGTACAGCTAGGGAGGGCTCCCCGACTATATAACTTTACACAATGAACTGACCAGATAGCAAAAGTTCAGATAACTTCAACTTAAAATTCCTAAAAGATAATTTAGTGAAATCTAAAGGTATTGAATTTAGAGTTTTTGATATGGTATACGTGAAGGCTTTTTTGAACGAGGAAGATTTTTGTTGAGGTATTTGTAATTTATATTTGCCCCTCGTATTAGCTAAGTGAACATCTCTGCGGTATTTGACTTTATTAAATAAGTAAATAGGAGATTTGTAATTTATTACTTTGTAATATAAACAGGCACAATGAAGGTACCTGCGTTCCTTCATATTCAACCATTTAATTTCTCTCAATTCCGAATAAGTGTGGGAATAACGCGACAAACCAAAGATAAGCCTTATACATGAGTTTTGTATTCTTTGAACACGGCTAGCATCCATTAATGTAAGGCAAGGACCGTAGACATCTGCATAATTCAAGTGACTTAAAATTAATGCTTCTGATAACATTATTTTACTCTTTTTATTTAAAATATATCTACACCCATACAGAAGTTTAAGGTTGCTAAAAGATTTTTGGTCATATGATTTACGTACTGAGTAAAACGCAAATTGTAATCCATATACAATCCCAAATTTTTTGTGTGATCCAGTATTTGCAACTCGTTATTTTCCACTTTAATTTTTAAATTGTCTATGGCCATCTGTCTCTTATTTTTAGACCCAAACAATAAAACAGCAGATTTAGCAGGATTAATTTTTAAACAATGTTTGTGAGATAATTGTATTAAATTTCCTATATTAGACCAGGGTCGATAATTTTTGAGACCAAAAAAAATTATAGTAGGATGAAACCCATTGGAAAAGGTAGAGAATATAACAAAAATGAAAGGAAAAATAATTTACGGGCGATCTGAGGTCGGGAAGGGGAAGGGGGTGAGTTTTTAAGGGTAAAAAGCGGTTTATCTCGATTTCCGGCAAAACTACAAGTCCTATGAAAAAAAGTTAAATGCCAAAGTTGTAGGTAATAAAAAGATCTACAACTTTTGTTTTTACACTTTTTTCACATAACCTCAAAATTTATGTGAAAAATTCAAATAACCAAGTTTTTGGTTTTTTATTTTTATCTTTTGCAAAATAATTTATTTTTTCACGAAATTTGGTGAAAACTTACATTTTTATGTCCCAAACACACAGTAATTTTTTTGATTTAAAATATTAATTTTTTCACCTTATTTTGACTTAATATCGAAAAAGCACCCTAATTTTCAATCGAAAATTCTCACGTCAAAATATCTGCTTTGTGTGCTTTTTGTTCGTTGAAATCTCTACTTTCTGATGGTATAAAAAAATATATACATTACTATGGTAAATGTTCTCAGAAAATGCAAATAAACGAAAAGAACTCGAATCCGAAATTTTTTTTTTTAATCATTATGTACAATTTTGAGCTATTTATTAAAATTTACACATTGATAAACAAAAAAAATTCCTAATCGAAATATACTACTATAAATAGCTCAAAATTGTACATAATGATTCAAAAAAAAATTTTCGGATTCGAGTTTTTTTCGTTTATTTGCATTTTCTGAGAACATTTACCATAGTAATGTATATTTTTTTTATACCATCAGAAAGTAGAGATTTCAACGAACAAAAAGCCCACCGACTTTTTTAAAAAAGCAGATATTTTGACGTGAGAATTTTCGATTGAAAATTAGGGTGCTTTTTCGATATTAAGTCAAAATAAGGTGAAAAAATGAATATTTTAAATTAAAAAAATTACTGTGTGTTTGGGACATAAAAAGGTAAGTTTTCACCAAATTTCGTGAAAAAATAAATTTTTTTGCAAAAGATAAAAATAAAAAACCAAAAACTTGGTTATTTGAATTTTTCACATAAATTTTGAGGTTATGTGAAAAAAGTGTAAAAACAAAAGTTGTAGATCTTTTTATTACCTACAACTTTGGCATTTAACTTTTTTTCGTAGGACTTGTAGTTTTGCCGGAAATCGAGATAAACCGTTTTTTACCCTTAAAAACTCACCCCCTTCCCCTTCTCGACCTCAGATCGCCCGTAAATTATTTTTCCTTTCATTTTTGTTATATTCTCTACCTTTTCCAATGGGTTTCATCCTACTATAATTTTTTTTCACTTTTTACCATTTTCAAAATTATCGACCCTGGTCTATATCGTCATTTAAAATTTGTACAGCTCTATCTATTTCGTCAGGTTTGAAAGAATAATAAATTTGAGTGTCGTCTGCATAGTAGTGAGACGAACAATGCCTTAAGCTGTTTTTAAGAAATTAAGCATAAACTGAGAAAAGTAATGGGCCTAATATAGAGTCCTGAGGGACACCGCAAGTAATAGTTAGTTTCTGTGAAAACTGGTTATTGATTTTGACCATTTGCTGTCGGTTATGAAGGTAACTGCAGAGGAGTGCAGATGAGTTTTCTCCCACTCCTATGTGAGTTAAAATAGCTATTAAAAGATCATAATTTATGGTGTCGAAAGCTTTGGTATAGTCTATCAGAACTAAAGCTGTTAGATTGCCATTATCAGTAGCATGTAATATATCGTCCGTTATTTTGAGTAAGGCTGTCGCGCAACTATGACTCTTTCTAAATCCAGATTGAGTATCTGGTAATATTTTAAATAATTCCAAATGAAAACATAACTGAGAGTGCAATACCTTTTCAAAAAATTTAGACAGGACACTTAAGATACTTATCGGACGAAGGTCCTTTAATTCTTGAGGATTGTTTTTTTTTTAGGTAAAGGTATAACATGGGATGCTTTCCACTGAGTGGGGAAAATATTTTGTAATATACATGAATTAATTATGTGTGTTATGAATTGGATAATTATAGGACAACAATACAAAATCAATTTAATATTTAGACCATCTGCATCAGTTGCACTAGATTTTATCTTATTTAATATTTTTCTGACTTCCTCGTCAGTGGTTAAAGTGAATTCAAAACGATCTACATTTGGTTTTAGGTTATTTCAATAATATCGATTTTTTTTGTTTACTATAATGTAGGAAATAGTAGTTTGTGCAACAAGAGTGGATATGATATCCATATCGCACGATAAAGAAGTTTGAGCACGACGCCGTAGGCGGAGTGCTTCAAATCTTTTGAGTGCGATATGGATAATCCACTCGAGTTGTACAGTATACTTTTTCTACGAACAGCTTAAAAAACTACAAAATTTATTAAACATTAATATATTACACAAATACACACTGACAGTACACACTGACAGTACACACTGACAGTACACACTGACAGTTACTTTGACAGCTTACGCACTAATTTGATTTTAAAACGAATAGTGGTCTATGTACTTAATACACGAACTGTAATTGGTCGGTTTCATTTCATATCCATCCTAGAACTGATATGGAATATATCCGTTCAGTTAACTGGAATTACCTTGTTATCCATTCTACAGACTGTACAGAAAACAGCAAATTTACATAAGGGAGTAGAAAAATGTAATATTGAAATTGTTGAAATAATTCCAATGTCAATGTCAGTAATGTCAGTATTGCGTAAAGAAATAATTTTCGCTTTATTTTGCAATAGCCATTTTATTTTGAATAATTTTTGTGACATCCTGATTCCGGATGAGAATGAGAAACTTGTACAACTTTTTCTATAGTTTGAGATTATTCGACAGTAGCATGATACTATGCATCCATAGTATCATGCACATGGTAGTACAGTAACAGATAGTACAGTAACTACTTTGGAATAATGTCATAACAATTAGATTTCATTCATTTTTTGGTAACTAAATTGTAATTGTATCAACGAAAAGTTTCTATATTATGCGGGGGCTTACTCATTTATAAGAGATGGATGTCACCCCTAAAAAAGACCAATGGAGCTGAAAGAGAATCAAACTTTGAGAAGAAAAGATTCTATGCAACTTTTTATATAAATTGATAGTCTTTAAGTTATAGCGACTTGAAAATTGCGATTTTAGCTAAAAAAAGAGGCATTTCAATACGGTTTTCGCCAAATATCTCGAAAAGTATTAAATATGTGCGAAAAAATGTTAGAGACAAATCAGAAAGCTACTAAATGGTGCATGAACTTCGTTTTGTTCCTGATTTTTAAAAAGAATTATTGGTTTCGCAGATTTGGAAGAATAAAGATGGAGTTCGAACGTTTCTGAGATAAAGTATTTACTTTAAATGTTAAATATAAACATAAAAAATGCTGAAATTAAATTAAAAGTAGGTATATTAACTAAACTTTTAAATTATTTTTGTGCTATTTCTGTGCCATAAAAAGCAAAGAAGTTATGATAGAAACAATGTGCTTTTTCACATTTTTTCGACTGTTAATATAAGTAGTCAGTAATTAAAAAAATATATTCTCATATACTGTAGCATGACCTAGATACTCAAATTTTTTCGACCGTTTACACCACTTGCTTCAGAAAAAAAATACATTTAAAACTAAAGGGATTTTCGAAAAAAAAAAAAAAACGTTTCTTTGCAAATATCTCAATGAACATTAGTTTTAGCGAATGGTGAATATCTTAGGAACCATCCGTCAAAAATTCTAAGGAACACAATTAAAGATAATTATATAAAGCAGGCGGTCCTATTAAATGTTAGGCAAGTAAAAGATCTCTACTCTTCTTACGAGAAGAGGTTCGGTAAAATTTCCAAGTTGGGGGTAGCTCGTCTCCTGGCGTCGGTGATAGGCCCTGGTAGCGGAAATAGGTCGACGCGCGACGTTAAATAAAAAGATTTAAAAAAATATATATATAAATAATAGTCAGTCTTTAAATTTTTTTTTTCTGTATCATATAAAATGAGGTATAATAGTCTGACCTGTTGCGAGGGGGAGTATTCCCCTGGGCCCGGGCTTGTTTCGGGGGCCCGGTTTTGAAATGTTGAAAATTTGTATTATAACTTTTTCTTGACATATTTTAAAAAAAATTTTTTGGATTTCTGCTCATCAAAACAATTTTTTTCGAATTTGTCTCCCCAGCTCATCAAAAAATTTTCTTTTTCGGATTCCCCCTCCCCCTCACTCATCAAAATTTTTCTTGATTTCTGCCTCCCGCTCATCGAAATTTTTTTTGGGATTTCTCCTCCTCCGCTGATCAATTTTCAAAAAAAAATTTCCCCACCGGGCCTGGGCCTGTATTTTCTCTCCATGGTCCTGATAGTATTCTACTCGCATATAAAGGCTACTATTCACTCCGGTGATTTACGATTTAAACTTCACTCTCGTGAATAATAGCCATCATTATATACTCGTTGAATAATATATTATTAAGTGACATTAAAAAAATATCATAATTATTTAAATGTCAAATCTGAATAATTTTTTGTAATTTATTTAAAAATGTATGTTAACGTTTATCTGTCACCTCCACCAACTACAAGAAATCGTTCAATAATGGTTCACTTTCATTGCTATTTCTAGCACTTTAATGACGATTACGAGGTTCTTCAGAGGCGATTTAAAAAAAAAAGATATTATCTTTAAATATTAATTCTCAATACTATATTTTCTCTTACCACAAATAGAAGAAAATTGAAGAAAAATTATGTTTCCCGATTTTTAGTGATACGACTCACAGTCGTACGGTGGACGAGGGATTGTTGTTTTCATAAAAGTATCCCGGCCTGGTTTTTTGCATGTATTTATGTTCGTCGGGGGATAATATGAACAAAGGAAAAAATCTAAGTGGAACAATCATTCCGACATTTAAGTTCTAGGCCCGATTATAGGAAGACACAATTGGGAGCACATCATTTTTTTTGTCTTATTCACGACGTGTTTGTAGACATTTTGTGATCCACATAATATTCTGTTTTTCCCTCTTTGCTCTATGACACGTTTAACAGCTTCACACCATCTGTCATAGTTTCCTGTTAGACCTAAAGTGTCACAAAATCTCTTCATCCAGCATAATCTATTAGTTCCTTAGTAACATTAGCCAAACCTTTTTGGAGAGTATCTCCTTCGCCACTTACCATCTGATTTTCTATGAAAAAATCTAGATTGTCTTCTCTCCAGTTGACGCAGCCAAAAATATAGATAGAATGCGATGCTTGAAGTCATTTTGGGAGGCATACTTATTGGAGAATTGAATTGTGCCACGATGGACTGTGCAGAAAGTTTGTAACAAGCAACTCCAGACCCACATCTCGAAAGTATACGTCTGTTGAACTTTTTCGATCAGAATTATATATGATGTGTACATAAGGACCCTATATTCTATAAAATATCTTGATAACGGTTGAAAGAGCTGATATTCTTATGACAGTTGCATGTAGAGTGTATGATATGATCACAGCGTGGGCTCAGAAAAACTATTTACTTATAAATCAACAAAAAATTCAGTGTGTACTGTTTAAATTACAAAGATCCGCATATTCTTTGAGCAATGGCTTCCTTTTGCAAACTACAAATAATGTTAAGATGTTAGGTATCACTTTAGGTTATTATTTGCAGTGGAGTGTACACATTCAAACTCTGTGTGGAAAATTAAGTAAATCTTGTTATGCTTTACGTTTCTTAAAAATTTTTTGTAGTATTCACATCCTCAAAACCCTGTACTTTCCTCATTTCACTCTTATTTAAGAAACGGTATTATAAACTGGAGAAGCAGCTAGCAGCTCGCAGACCCAGTGTATATTCATTTTGCAGAAGATTGCCATAAAAATATTAGCAGATGTAGGGTTTCGTGACTCTTGCAGAGATATTTTTCGCCATTTTCAAATACTAACAGATATTTATGAAGTCTGTTCCTTTGTTTTTGAAAATAAATCTATATTTTCACCAAATGCAGTCTTACGCAATCATAACACTCGCCATAAATCGGATCTTCAATTTGACACCATCTACCTCCTTATACCAAAAAGTATTCAATATAATGGTTGCAAATTATTTAATCAACTATACCGCAAGAAATAAGAGAATCTCCAAATCACATAGTTTCAAAAAAAAACCTTACAAAATACCTGTTAGAAAAGACTGCTATACATTGAATGAATTTTTTTCTACTTAGTATGTTATTTTGCAATGTCTGTTTTACATCAACCTTCTTTATTTTGTACTTTCGATTTGATTGACGTACTTCTTATGTATGTTTTTTATTTTTATAATGTATGTGTATATCTGTTGAAAATAAATATATCTAACTATCTATCTATCTATAACTATGTATCGAGCTACGCGTGTTCAAGACTCGAGCTTACAAATGGGATGAACCGTAGACATAATGTGAAATATTTTTTTAAATTCTTAATGTTACGTACAAATAAATCGATATTCTTATATATGCTCGTAAACATGATATCAAAGCTGAGATTTGAGTCAAAGATGGTTGTAAAATCCTTTGCACAGTTAGACGTCGGGAGAATCTAATTGCCGAGTATATAGTGAATTCAGAATTCTAACGATAAAAAGATATAGCATTTTAGTTACTGACATTGGAGACAAGGTTTTTATTTCGATCCCAGTTGTCAAGGGTAGCAATATACAAGGTGACTCAGAGTAAAATCCAGTTTTAAAAAAATCATAACAAAGTTATTTAAACTGTTCAAAAAATTTAAAATTAAGATACTACCCAAGTAGCACAAGTAGTTGTATTTTGGTCATCATCATGTTAGAGTAGATAAAAATGATGACTATTTAGTTATAGTGGCGATTATTAAAACTGAATTATTACGTTCTGAAGACACTGGTGACGAAAATGGGGAATCATATCTTGGCCACCAAAACGCAACTGGAGCCAAATGGCCATAACCATAAGGCATGCACAACTCATTTGGCTCTCTTTTTGATTTTTGTGGCTGCATAACCTACTAGTTATGAAATGGCTCTTATGGCGAAATCTACTTCACCGTGACTAAATCATGACTTTTACGCCTAAAATAAAACGAGAACAATATTATGGTCATCTTTTGGCTTTAAGCAGGTCTTAGATAAAATGGACGTCCATCATACTTATAGTTTGTTCATCTTTAAAATTATATGAACATCATAATTGCATATATATGGTCAATGAAGAGGGTTAAATTTTATCAACGCACGAATTTTTTCTGTAAACTTATATAAAATACTCATAAAAACAAAGGGGCCTCCAGAAATCTCTAAATTTTAGGTATAATTAAATTAATTTAAAATATATACATATAAACATTTTGTAATTTCAAGAAGAGATTATTAAAACTTATTTAAATATCGAATTAGTAAATCAAAACGTTATTTTATAGATATAATAAATAAAGTATTGAAAATGAACGTAATGGCCGTCGTTCAGGTTCTTCTTGATTGATAGAAAACATGGCGGCAAGTTGTTATCATTTGACATATGCTTTCGCTAATGATGCTAGAAAGTTGCCAGAATATGACTAAAAGATCTAATACACTTTTTTCGTCAAATGGCAAATTTAACCGATCATATTGACCAAACTATTACCAGAAAATTGGTTGACGTGGTTAGCGAGTTTTCGCATCAAAATACGGCTAAACTATGAAAGACATAACTTCTCGTTTTTACGTTTCTTTTGACTGCCTTTGTGTGGAGCGGGTAACGGATTACTTTGTATTTTGACCTTTGCTTCTCCAACGTTTTTACATTTCCTTTCTCCAACCAAATTAAAATGTGTTACTAAAGTTTCTGAAAATGCATTGCGTAGACGAAACCATCGAGGAGCAAATTGCACTAAAGGCACGGTTCTTTCAAGTTGGGAAGGTAGTAAATAGCCAACTGTACGGGTCAAATACAAAAGCATACATACATTTTTGACTAATCCGCAATCAAAACCAGACACAAAATACTCCCAGCAACCATGTACAATAAAAAGGAATAATAATAAAATGGTAATGATGGCTAGAAAATGGAATGTCAGTGCTCTTGAACACTGATGCAGAAGATAGGTTGAAACTTTCACTTTAATAATCTAAATATTTATACTTATTAATGCATAAGCTTTTGTAGACACAAACGTCAACGAAAATACCCCGTGAAAAGTGTTATGCTGCTATATAAGTACCTACTCTTTGAACTTATTTTTAGGCGACATTCCTTTCCCAATAACATGTAGAACTCGGTGTAGCAACTCACTTATTTCCGGATGAGTTTGCCCGGAAAGATTTTACCAAGTTATCTCACCACATCAAATAACCAAGGTTTTAGAAAAACAAAACAAAAACAAGATAATAATAATAATAATAATAATAATAATAAATATTATTATTATTATCTTGTTTTTGTTTTGTTTTTCTAAAAAAAATGACAATACATCTTTTTAATAAATATTAACATATATTTTATATAATTGAAAATACATTCGTATTTTATATTCGTATTTTATATATATTCATATACTCAAGCTAAAACGAATTTTATTAATTTATTATAGATATTTTAACCATATATCTATACTCGGCCTATATTTTCTTTTACATTTCTTTCTTATTTTTCTGTTAAAACTTATTTGCGTATGTATAAAATTTTCAACATTATTAATACTTGTTTTTAGGTTATATTTTTATCTTGCCGTTTGGCCTCAATTTTGATTTTAATGTGTACAAAATTGCTTCAAAAATAATCATTAAATAAGGATATTTTTTCATTATTGTTTCAGTCATGATTCGGTAATAATAGCTAAGAAAACCGCCAGAATAAAGCTTAACTAATATAGTCATATTTAGGCTAATTCCTTAGTAATAGTTTGGATATCAACACTAGATTAATAACAAAAACCATGTCAACATATTCTAGCCATTTTCGTAGCTAGAATGGCAGTATTAGGACTTAACATTGTTGCTATTTAATTACTTGCTCATATATGACCAGTGATGTGAATGGTAAAATGACAATTTGTCACTTACATAAATTACTGTAAAATTACCGTAATATTACATACCTCATGAATTGTGGTGCAATTTATGTCATTTATGAAATCTCTCTAACGTAAATTACGTAAGTTACTGTAATTATTGTTAATTTACACGTAATTTTAAATATCGCGCCAATTTTACTCTGGCAGTTAATGTTTCATAACCTCACTTTTATTCTTACTTTGAGTCTTAAGGCGGTTAACGGCAAGCCTTCCGGTCACACTTCCCACACGACATTCCCCTGTGGTGCCCTTTTTTCTTTTCCGCAGAGGTCGTTGAGGTGTGGACTGTGATTACGGTGTTAAACAAATAAGTGGCACGGATTACCCTCGCCAGTTCCCGTAGCCATACCACGTGTGGTATGTTTCCTGAGGTTGAGCTGTCCTTAGTTTTTTGCCGCTCACCTAGGGCCTTACCGGCATGGGTGTCCCTGCGGGGAGTCAATTGCGGGACTCCCGCCGGCATTGCTCCTCGGATCATCGTGGTTACTTAAGCCCCTCCACCCACGGCAATGTCTCACAGCTCCTCGGAGAGGGTACCGTGTGGTTAGTGTCCTTTTATTAGATTATTTAGTTATTAAAAAGTGAACTAGATACCCGTACCAGTTAGGTAAGCTGTAAAAACAACGTTTTAACTTTATTTACTAAGTTAAATTTATAATAATATTAATGATTTTAATGAACTGTATTGTTTTTTTTTAATAGTACACAATAACGAGCAGTAAATTTTAAATTTCATAAATTACATAAATTACAAGCAAATTTGTAACTTTCGTGAAATGTTACCGCATATAATTACATTTTCATAAATTACACGTAATTTAACATCACTGTATATGACCAGTTTATAGCTAAAAAGAGCTGATCATCATGTCTATTTCGTTTTTAAATTTTACGCTAAACTACGACAAAAATAAGATGACCAAAATATAACTAAACAAAAGCCGTTGAAACGTTTTAGTGGCTGAATTTTGGTTATCTCAGCTGAATAGCATATTTGTGCTACTTGGGTTCGTACATGCCGATTTTATTTTTTAAACACTACATTATCCAAATGTCGACCATCTTGCCTACACCACTCCTCCAATCTGGGCCTTAAATTTTGGAAAACTCGGCACATTTCAACAGGAATATTTTTAATGGCCTCCGGAATCTTGTTCTTTAACTGGTTCATATTGGCCGGGGGATTGATGTAAACAATACTCTTTAAGTGTCACGACAGAAAAAAACCGGGGGCGTTAGGTTCGGTGATTTTGAGGGAAGGGGATATCACCAAATCTGGAAATAAGCACGCCTGGAAACAATTCACGTAGACTGATACTGCTGCTGTGTGTGTCGTGGCACCATCCTGTTGAAACCAGGTCCAATTGGGGAAAGTTCTGAAGAGTCGTCAAAAAAAAGTGTGAATGTTGAAATATTTCAACGAGTTTTCCAAAATTTAAGGACCAAGTTGGAGGAGTGCTGTAGGCAAGATGGTCGATATTTGGATAACGTGGTATTTAAGAAATAAAATCCGCATGTATGTAGTATCTTAATTTTAAAATAAGATTTTATGAACAGTTTAAATAAGTTTGTTATGATTTTTTAAAAACTGAATTTTACTCTGACTCACTTTTATAAACGCCTGGGGTTAAGGGTATGATTTTATTTAAAATCCCGATATTACATAAATCTACGAGAAAATGTAACAATAGTAACAAGTAATAATAATTTTAATATGTTGTGGATAAACATAAATTATTTACAATGGAACAAAAATGAATGGAGAGTACGAGAACAATAATAACCTGGGCAACGCAGAACGACGGAAGAACAAAGAAACTAGTAAACAATAGGCAATGGCAACTAGGTTAAACTGACACAAACTTTTCACGTTGCTATTAACTAAAATGGATGTCCTATCCTAACTTCCTATATCATGTTGGTAGGTTGATATATAGCATGACCAACAAAAATGCTGGTAAAACTTTTAGAATTAACTAAGTGCTGCTTTTATCTTTGCATATTTGGCGACCCGCTATATTTTTTAGTTTTCAGAGATAATATTAATTATTTTAACGGATAAAGCCAATTATAAAATTCAGCAAATAACTTTTGATTTAAGTCTAATCACTCTAGTATTCCAAGAAGAAATCTCCCTATAAGACCTTTTATCAACTTCTTTCATACACTTAAAATATAATTTTCAATATGGAAAAATAAGAAAAATCCATTCCTTATATATACTATTGATCTAAGTCTGATCATGTTGGTATTATACCGGGTGCCACAAGCTAATGGCTCCCCTCTATATTTCCTTTATTTTTTAACTTATCCATTTGAAATTTGGGGTGCATAAACTACCTGTAAAAATAGATTTTTGGACAAAAACGATATGAGACCATTTCCGGTTTACCCGGAAATGATTGCAACTTTCGATTTTTAAATGGAACACCCTGTACATTTTTATATATCTGGATTCAAGACGACATTCTAAGTATACCATGAGATTTTCGCGAATTATTGAGTCGATGGTCAGTTTTTTAAGCATTTTAAGACATTCGTCTAGACTGCTTTGGACTATCAAAATTTGTTCCACGGCAGGTAAGGTTCAAGGGAAAAATATAATTTTTCCTTTAATCTCATTAATAACTATTTACGAAGCCTACAAAATTGAACAAACCACTTTTTTATCGAAAACTTTTTTTTTCAAATGGGAAGGTGGTGGCTCATACGGTTTAATGAATTATAGTTTTTTTCTGAATTCATTGATATCCATTTCAAATCTATGCTATTTGTTTTTCTATTTTATTAAATTTATTTAAAAATAAAAAATCACTCAAAATAATTTTTATTGATTCTTAATACTTTGCACTAGTATTTATACCTATTAAGAAACAAAAGAGAGAACCAAAAGGCTATTATTCACAAAAGGTAGTTATTCACATTTCATTATTAGACATATGATTTTTGCAAAGGCAACTACGTTAAAGTTCAAGAAAAATTATATTGAAAGCAATTTTTTTATTTTTAAATAAATTCAATAAAATAGAAAAACAAATAGCATAGATTTGAAAATGGATATCAATGAATTCAGAAAAAAATCTATAATTTATTGAACACTAGGAGCCACCACCTTCCCATTTGAAAAAAAAAGTTTTCGATAAAAAAGTGATTTGTTCGTTAATGAGATTAAACGAAAAATTATATTTTTCCCTTGAACCTTACGTGCCGTGGAACAAATTTTGATATTCCAAAGCACTCTAGACGAATGTCTTAAAATGCTTAAAAAAACTGACCATCGACTCAAAAATTCGCGAAAATCTCATGGTATACTCTTGAATCCAAATATGTAAAAATATACAGGGTGTTCCATTTAAAAATCGAAAGTTGCAGTCATTTCCGGGTAAACCGGAAATGGTCTCATACCAGTCTTTATGTCCAAGAATCCATTTTTACAGGTAGTTTATGCACTCCAAATTTCAAATGGATAAGTTTAAAAATAAAGGAAATATAGGGGGGAGCCACTAGCCTGTGGCACCCGGTATAGTAATAAGAAATTTTTATGAGACATTTTATCAAGTACCATCTCCAGCCCTAGCCTAGGTAGAGGTTACTTCATAAATAAACATTTGTTACATTTCAAAGTTAAGAATTAGTAGAAACCAAAATGAAAAATAATATATAATATCCCGCTCACCGCATAAATAAAGTATTCCCTGCTACTGTCGACTAACCTCAAATCACCAAAAAGTTGCGCAAGTTTTTTTTCTCATCTGAAACCATCAGGATGGTGCATAACTAAATATTCAAATATTTTATTGGAAACTTTCATTTTTATCAAAATTTCGTTCCAGAAACTTTCATAGGGAAAGTTCCTTTACCAACCTCTGCAAAACAATATACTAGCGTGATCGGACTTAGATCAAGAGTATTCTCCTGACGAATTTAATAATTATTTAGGAAACATTACTCAAAATTTAATTAACTCCGTGTCATCTGCCACCGACAATTTTGAAAATTTATTTACTTACAAGTTCCATAAAAACTAGTGCTGACAAGGATTTTATTTTTACTGAAGTCACTTACAATCAAGTCCTAGATGCAATCGTTAATCTGAAAAACAAACAGAGTAAAGATGCTTATGATATCAACATTAAAATTCTCAGTTGTATTAAATATATTATTATCATTCCACTCACGAAACTAATTATTGAATGCAATAGAAAGAATGTGTTTCTAAAATTTCTTAAACTGTCAAAACTGTTACCTTTATTTAAAAAAATCTGTATTGATGATTCAGCAAATTAGCTATTTCTATCGTGCCATTATTTGCCAAACCCTTAACCCTTTGAGGTATAATTCTCATATCCCAAATCACGAATTATTTTGAAAATTGCAATCTTTATAATAGTTGTCAATATATGGCTTCAGGTCAAAATTATCAACGACGTTAGGAATTAATTCGTTGATAAATAAATAAAGGCCAAAGAATTTGTACAGGTGCAATTTTTAGACCTAAGTTAGGCTCGACTGTGTGCTTCACAATATTTTAGTGAACAAACTGAAATTTTACAAATTCTCTGACGATAGTAGAAAATTGATTATGTCGTATTTAACTGATTATCATAAATTTGTTCATTTTAATAATGGTAGTTCTGGTAACACTGATATTAAAGAAGGGTGCCAAAGTCTTATGAGACTTTGGGCCCAATCCCCGTAATCCCCAAAATTGAGCTATTTCTAAGATATTACTTTGCGAAGCCGCTTAAGTGCATAAATTACACTGGCCTACAAATGGACAAAAGTTATGCTCAGCGAACTAAACCATTGTATTCCCATTTACTTCGGCTTGCTGAAATTGAATATGACCTCAGTATTGGCCTTACTTATCATGAATTTTTCATGTATTTCAAAAAAGTACTTTTTTCTTAGATGGTTACACTGTATGTCAAGACGTTAAATACACAGCCACACAAAAAAAAAGGTGGTCTGGCCTACGAAGCAGACCAGTGTATCCTTATGTATTTGGACCCGCCGATACACTGGTCTGGTCCACCTTTTTGTTTATTTTTGGGGTTGGGTGTGAAAAACGAGGAATCTGACAATTGTGACTTCGGATTCGGTTTCAGAGGGTCCAGATACACTTGTCTGGTCCACAGGCAGACTACTTTTTTATTTGTTTTGGGAGTGTTTTTTGGGATTGTGGATGAAAAACTAGCGAATCTGGCAATTCTGACTTCGGATTCGGTTTCAGAGGGTCCATATATATAAGAATACATTGGTATGGTCCGCAGACCAGACTTCTTGTTTTGTGGGGGGGGGGGGGGGTGTTTTTTGGGATTGGGGGTGAAAAAAGAAGCAATCTGATAATTATGACCTCGGATTCGGTTTCAGCGGATCCAAATATATAAGGATGCCCTGATCTAGTAAGCAAGCCAGACCACTTTTTTTGTGCGAGGCTGAGATATCAGTTAATAATGCTCTAGTGGGTACCCCATCCTTTTGCGCTTAATTTTCGGCAAATTGAAGGTCATATTTGTAATCAGCATGCCAAAAAACATAAGATAGTACACTTTTCTAAGGTGGACGCATTGGGCCCATAATTGGCATCCTTCTTTGATGTCCCTCAGGGTTCAGTTTTGGAACCGGTTTTATTTCTCATTTATGTTAATGATTTGCCAAACAGCAAACTTCACTCTCTTTGCTAATGACACAACATTGACTCATTCCCATAAAGATTGTAACATTTTAATATCAGAGCCTCGAAACAGTCTGTCTATGGTTCATAACTGGTTTTTAAACAATAAGCTAGTATTAGATAATGATAAAACAGAGACTACAATAATTTTTTCTTTAAGACAGCACTCTATACAGATGATTTCTCATTGCGTTGAATTTTTTGGGCATTACTTTGGACAGTAAGTTAACATGGGAGGAACACATGTCCTACATCTGCAAGATTATATCACGTAATATTTTCTTATTGCGCCATTTAAAAAATTGTTTGCATATCACGCAATAATTCATTCTTCCCTTAGTTATGCCGTTTTGGTATGGGCCATTCGGCACATACCTCAACAATTTTCACTGCAAAGAAAGGCTGTCAGAATCGTTGCCGGGTTTTCATATGGGGATAATGCTTTTATAAGCCTTAAGATACTCACTTTACTCTGTAATTATATACTGCAGTGCCTTGTCCATGTTAAAAATAACTTAAATAATTACATAACATGTGGAAGTGAACATACGTACTCAACTCGTAATGGGGGTAATATATATATTTGGATTTTTTACGACTTGCACATGCTATTATACAGTAAAATTTTTCAACGTGATACCGATTGCTGTAGAAACACTTGACTGTACTCGCTTTAAATATGTAATTAAACGATTCCTTCTTGAAAATGCATTCCATGAATTTGACGAATTCCTGTCAACTGATTTTTCTCGTTTAATTTTATAAACTTACTCTATATGTGATAATGATTATTTGTTCGTTATTCTATGTGCTATATTGTTATTTATTCTACTTTGTTATTTATTTGTTTTATTTATTGAGAGTTTTTTTCTCATTTAAGACAATCACTTTTTTGTTGTTTTTTTTTATATATTTTTTGCATTTATTTGACGTGTCAAAGCATAATTTGTGTGTATATGACCAATAAAAATCTATCTATCTATCTATATGGAAAGATGGAATGGATTCTTTGAAAGTTACCTGCTGAATACCCAAAATAAGATTTTTCAATAATTATGTAAGCAGAAATAAAAAGGATCACTCATTCTTAAAAACTAATTATAATTTAAGATAGCAATAATGGTAACTATGTCCTTTCCATCAAGAAATAAAAAAAATGGGCCCAGTTGGAACATATTTATACATTAAATTAATTTTTCACGGTAGTTCAAATGAATAATATACATTTATTTATCTAACATTTGTTTCGGATAAGAAATTTAGATGTGTTGGGTGACTCTGATATCATGTGACGGTCTATATCTATTTTATTTTTACATTGATTGAGGATGATAAAGCAATATATCGGATAATTTGGCGGCAAACGGATCTTGATTTAGTAGGAACTAAACTCTTCTCCAGCACTTTTGAAAATTTGTCCAGTTTGTCTGAAGATGGTGTAAAAGTATTTTCGAAACTTTGATAGACTTACACTTTTGACTTTGTAATGATTCTGCACCGTAACAAAATGCATCAAATATTGTTACTTTTGCTCTGAAATAATATTTTTCCACTAATAATGCCTTGAATATATAATTTGTACACTTTTAAGTGTCAAAGGTACGTTATTTTGCATGCCGCACAAAAAAGGTTTTTTTCTATTAGGGTTTGGAAAAGTTCTATATTTGAATACTAATTTGTGCTCGGAAAGTTTCAAGTATTCCTACAGTATGTAAACACTATTACATTCAAAAAATTGCAAAGCAAAGTTATTACAACAAATTAGCTATTACTACTGTAAGTACATATTATATATCCTGGTTAGAAGTAGAGGCAGAACTAGTATTTATATTAATCTCTTCTTTTTGGCCAAATATTTTGGATGTTACTTGAAGTTTATAAATATCAACAAAAAATATATAAAAATGTAATCTTTTTTTGCCTTTGATCAACCGGTATCTTAAAAGTTATTTACTCCAACTAACCTACGACGACTTTCTGAAACTGAGGTCAGTATATTTTGCTGTATTTGCTAATTTATAAACGATGCCATAACACTCGGGATTTGGACAATTGTTTTACATCAACTACCCGAACTATACATTTTCCGTTTCAACACAAGAGAAAAAATATTGTCCCTGTTTTACGGTAAATTTTAGCTGGGTTATTTGTTGTTGTTGGGTATTGTAATAAATGTTCTTTGTATTTTTGTTTTAGTGACTGCAATCTTGACAATCATGAAAGTCTCCTTGTCTTCGACGTCATTTATTTGCTTGCTTTTTTAGAAAGTTCGTCCCGGCGGCAAGCAACCAATAATGCCATTATCATGATTACTTTCATTAGCAAAAACTGTTCATCGGGAGCATCAAGTAAAAGAGTAGTAACTCCTTCCCTTGTAAAAACGTTTACTTTAATTAAATCAAAGCACAACCGGACACAAATGTTTAATAATAATCGCAGAAATAAAATTGTTGCACAAAAATATTCTAAATCAAAATATCGAAAGAAAGAATAGTTATTAAGGTATCAAGGGTATTATAAGGATAATAACGGACCGAGGTCGGTAGTGTACTTCTCGAGGGCCTCCGGCCCGAGGGAATGTACGTCGACCGAGGGCGTCATTATCCTATAACACCCGTGGTGCCTTCAACGTTTAATGTCCTACGAGTCTGTTATTTAATTCGAATTTTTTTTTGACATTTACGATTTATTAATTTGGCATCTATTATGTTCAGAACGATTTGATTTAAAAGAGGGTAAAAATCAAAATTGTTTGTAAACGCCGCCGTTGCATAGCAACGCATTTTGTTTGTTAATAACGCTATCATAATTTACTTGTTTTGGGTTGTGTTATAATTTTATAATGCCCTAGGGCGTTATAGATATTCATAACGCCCTAGGGCTTTATTTTTCATTTAAAGTATCTCAAAATAGGGTGGTTATTGTAAAATAACAGACTTGTAAGACATTAACATCTTTATGTATGTCTGCAGACCGTTTCTTGTAAACACGATAAATTTTGTTAGATTTAAAATTTTTATTTCAGTGGGAGCATATCTAAAAAGAGTGGTTAAATAATAAAGCATATTCGTCAGATACGGTGATCACTAGAGAAGTAAAAATTGTCGCATATTGTACAAACTATGTTTCATTATAACTTTAGAACATATGTTGCTTATATTTTTGATTAAGCTATTAAGAGTAAGTTGTACATCGCACTATACCTTCTGTCAATCTGTACATTTACTTTCAAATGATTTATAGGATTTTGTGTCTGGGTAGTTTCCTTCGGCGTATTTTAATTAATAATTCTTGTAGTTTCTTGTTTTAATCTTAATAACGCAGAAGAGAGTATTGAAATAATTAACACGGACTTAAAAGCTGTACATTATGGTTAAGTGGAAGAGCAGAAGGTTACTTGTAACTATTTCTGAACTTCGCCATTTGTAAATTTTACAACTTGTATGTTTACAATAAAGACATTTATTATTATTATTATTATTACATGGCTTTTCTGCATCGCATAACTTAAAACTAAATACAAATAAAATTTTCTTTATGCTGTTTGGGAATAGTAAATATATTGAACTGATACTACCTAATTTTAAGATAAAAATAAATTATGATATGCTGCCACTAAATACAAAAACTTTGGTTTAATTTTCGATTTACAGTTAAGGTTTGTAGATCAAGTTAGCAATTTGATAAGTAAGTTGTTCAGTGTCCTAAAAGTACTCTATGTCAACAAACATGTGTTATATTAAGTTTAAGTTAAGGAAGTTGCTATGTGAATTTCTCAGCAACACTTGAAAAACGTCACTACACATCCATTCCATACCCTAGCTGACCCGGACCGCGTAGTCACAAGCCCAACAATTACCGATTATCAATTAAATAATATTTTATTTTTTTTAACTATTATAACATGGCATGCTTATATCTGAATAATTTATTCGGTTTACAATCACATTATTACTGCTGTGTAACAAACGCGGGAACCGCGGGAATTTACGCAGCGATCAGATGTCTCGGCGAAGAATTAACAAGCTACAATACATGAAACGATGTTCTGGACGATCAATCGTGTTTGTTTAAGTTTTTATAAATATGTAAAACATTCAACTCGTTACTTGAGATATATATATTTTTTTATATCATATAGGGGATTCTACAGGGAAAATATTTAAAAACCCTGTTTCGATTGTCATTGCATAAAACTGTTTTTGCACAAAGTGCCTAATTGATAAGTAAGATGTTATCAGCGAGGGATCAAGAGGAGATTGAAGGGAAAAAGGTATGGTAACGTAGTGTTATGGGTGGGGTGTTTGTGGAAATGTGCGTTTTAGGAAGTGTGGTTTTGCTAGTCTTGTCTTTGTAGGTTCTATATTGGTAGACGTTCGTGTAGTAATTTGTGTGTATGGGTAAAGTTGTCGTGTCTTCTTATATACCGTATGTGTAATTTCCCATTAGGCATGTACATTCACGTAGCGCGAGAAATATGACAACACCGGCAGCCGTAAATTCGTCCATCGATGGAGCATTCTAGTGCTGTTATTTCATTTCAGCCAGCTGTCACACGCGATGTTGTAATTCTACTCCCCATGCCTAGCCCGCGACTACACACACGGCATGTCGTCGATTGTAATGTATATCGGGGAATTAGTTAATAGACGCACCAGCTTGTTTTGAGTTACTTGCAGCCTAATGCATTGTGTGTTAGAGTGTTCCAATCTACACAGGTATAGGTCAGCATGACTTTGTAGAGACAAATTTTATTGTCAATAGAGAATTTGCTGCGCCTATTAACCAACAAATAGAGTTGACTAAGCATTGCATAGGCTAGGCTTTCTTAATAATATTAGTCATATGGGGTGCAAAAAATACAAGTTTAACACCTTGAGCACTGCATCACTGAGTCGGTAATGTAGCATTAACGTGAAAATGGTAAAAAATTATGAATTTTTCACTTCATGTCAAAATAATGAGTATTATTTGATATAAAAACATTGCTACGCATCTGCAAAGTGTCCTCTCATATTCTTGAGAGAAAGAGACAGAAAAACGGGTTACTGCGTTAGCCTTTATTACTCCTGTTGTGATTGGTCGTAATCATGTCACTATAAAATGACGGAGCACCATATCACTTTACTTTATTAGTAAGGCAGCATTTAAACGAAACTTTCTCCAACCGATGGATTGGCAGCGGTGGACCAATAAAGTGGCGTTCGCCCGATTTGAATCCAATTGACGTCTTCCCGTGAGGCTACTACAAGAGATATTGTATGCGAACGTATGACAAAGCAAAAAACAATTGTGTCAAAAAATACAAGAAGCCGAAAATATAATTGGTCTAATTGACACTCTTTTCCAACTCTAAAGATGATTTTTTTAAATGGTGCAGAAATGGCATTGAAAATGGGATTAGATATTTTGAAAATCTGTTGTAAACAATAATCTTTTTAATTTTTGTTAACAAGTGCAAATTTATGTTTTTCCCCATAGAGTGAAAAAAATTTATATTTTTTTATCATTGTCACATTATGTCCGATGTTGTATTTGTAGGTCTACGAAGGCGTAGACCACTGAAATATTTTTTTTAATTCCGATTTTAATCTCGGAATTCTGACTTTAAACTCGGAATCCCGACTTTAATTTCAGAATTCCGAGATTAAAGTCGGATTTATGATTTCATTTGAAAAACGTTCATGTAGCGATGAAGCTACAATCTGAAGCCAGTACCATCACCACCCCCTTTTCCACTACCAACGTGGTTTTGGGGTAGATGATTTCAAATATTATATTATTAATGTTCTAAGCTATAATTTTCGCATACCGGAGTGCAAATTTTGCATCATTTTTTTTTTCCAGGCAGCGGTTCTTGAACACATCAATAACAATAAAATAATTTATTTCTGGTGATTACATTATCGCCTCCACCTTCATACTAACAAAGTGGCACTTATAAGTTTATTTTCGGTATTTAGTTTCTATTACCTCCTAGACGAAACTTGGTTAATATAAAGATGTAGATGAGAATCAAATTTTTTATAACTAACTCCAGTTTTAAACTTTTTTAAAATAAATATGAAAATCCATATAAGGAAACATAATTTACCGTTTAACAATTCAAAGAAATTTATTTTGTTTTTATTGTTAATTTATTTTTTGAATCACTGTATCCTGGTAATCCGTCTGTGTATACGCGGTTATTCAGATTTTTATTTGAAAAACTGTTTGGGAAAGTACTGAGTGGTTTCGCTAACATTAAAACTCCATTTTACTTCATTGTTTCTGAAGTTGGGTGAAGAAGTTTATAAATAAAAGTTAAAGTAGAAAATCACCTATATTTTCCAAAAATCTTGTCAGAAAAACTACTGAACATCTCATTTGGAAATATGAGCTTTAGTTGGGTTTTGTGTAATTTAACACCCCTTATATTTTTACATCATCTAAAAGGCCGGAAAAAAAGCTTTTCAATAATATATAAAACATAGTATTTATATCACAAACTGTTTGTCCTATTTACTCTATATTTACAATCTATCAAATTAGTAAAATGGCACTGAAAATAAGTTTATTGTTTAAAATGGAAAACAAGAGTGTGTCATTTAAAATAAACAATACGTTAGTTCTGTCAAGGCATGTGTAATTAATTTCACTTTATTTTAACTAAAATGGAAAAGTTCAATGATTGATGTACAATGTGTCCCATTTTCCACGGTAACACATTCCTACCTAAGTTATTAGTCATCCAATTTCAACCAAATGTGGACCGGTATCAAAGATCTCTACTACGTCTTTCTTGAGTAAAATAAAATGATGTCAGTCATTGACGTGCATTTTTATTAAGAAATACAGGATGGATTTTTACACCGACGCATTTCAAACATTAGTCTCATGTTTCCACCTCTAATCTACGAACTTTGAGATTAAAGCAGAATTCCGAGATTAAAGTCGGAATTCCGAGATTAAAGTCGGAATTCCGAGTTTAAAGTCGGAATTCCGAGATTAAAGTCGGAATTCCGAGATTAAACTCGGAATGAAAAAAAATATATTTCAGTGGCCTTTCTACGCCCTCGTACAGGTCCGTTATGTTCATCAATTTTTATTTGACACATGGTAAGGTAGTTTATTAAATAGAGGGCACTTCTTTTGTAGTACACTTTTTTAATAATCGGTTGTAAAGTGTCATTAGAGAAACTATAGAATACTGCAAAAAATTTCGCGAAAAAAAATTCTTTATTCGACTGTTGTAATAATGGTAATTGAATGAATTGTATTTGGTTACGCGAGTATACTATTCAATTATCACCATTTAAAAAATCACGTCGCTGCAGAAGTTATTTTCTTCACAGTGATGAAATTTTTCTTCCAAAATCGAATATCATAAGCAATAGTTAATATTTCTGTTCTTGGAGTCCTCTCAACTTGTTCATTTTTAACGTCTATGAATGGAACACCCTGTATATTATAATGTAAATTTAGAGAGGGAAGTTTACTTAAAAAATATTTGTTCAGAATATTTAAAACAATACTTTACAATAGGTATTTAATTAGAGAATATTATTTAGGTATTATGCAAATCACAACTTACACACTTTTTTATTTATTATGAAAATATCTACTTTAATTACTAAAATAAATTAGGCCTAATTTCACACTACTGCCTGAAACGATTTTCTAAAACATCAGATACCTGGAACTGCTTTTCTGTCGACTTACAATACTAAGATGTGCGTGGAGATGGAACGCATTGAATCTGAATGAAATTTCACGCAATATTGGTTTTCTAAACTGACATAAAAATCTATAAAATATGTGGACAATAAGTTCATCTTTTGAAAAATATCGCATACATTTTTCATCTTGAAAGCCCATGACTCATGAGAGGCAGTCATTTTCATTCTGATAGAAAACGTTCCGACATACCAGTCCTCGTTTTATTGATAATAAATTCGAAAAGCTATAACTGAAAAAGTTTGATATGTGATCATAACTCACGTTTCATAATATAAAAAATAAGCCATTTTCGCCAGTAAAGCTTTTACACACGTTATTCCTGAAGAACCTTAGAAGCAGTTTAAAGGTGAATTTAGATTACACTAGAACTTGCATTTTTATTACACAATTGATCAGTCACGTCCTACTAGGTAGATATTTAGAAGATTGCGAGGGATGTAACACTTACTCTTGATTTATTACAAATTATTGTTTAAAACCGTGAATAGAATAGTCTATTGCTTTTACAGCAATTACTCTGTATAAAATATGTTAAATGGAAGTATACACTGACGACCAAAATTAACAAACCATCCAAAACCACGAGTTTGAAGTTGATTCTTTATAACTGTTTGTATGGTTTTATTTCTTGTTTTGTTATGTTAGTTAACTCTTGTAGGATGTAAATGCTTATTTTAAGTCACAGAAAAATTTTCTTTAAGTACAGGGAGTAACAATAAAGATAAATATTGTCTAAATGTTGGTTGGGGGATTTTCTTAATTATTCTGTGTTTCTTATTGGGATGCTCTGCCACATGTATTCTCTTCTCAAAAATATCCGTGAAATCTACAAAATAATAAAGTTATTCAGTATTTTACTGAAAAAATAACCTCTACGCCTGTGACTTTTACGTCAAAGGATCAGTTAGAGGGTGTTTTTTTGACAAATAATGAATAAGAGCCTCGCGACGTACCGGCCCTCAAATAGGTTCAATATCATGATGTGACACGACGTTTTTGCAAATGACCTTTTTATCTTACTTATGCACAAGGCGGTTTTTTCTATAAATTTGCCATCTTTAAAGACCTGCATTTGATTTTGCTACCACAGTTTTTTGCAGATTCTCCAACGCACTCGTCTAATTGACAAGTCGCTGGATGAATCCAAATCTGTTTTATTCGAGAAACCGGCCTTGTCCATTTTTGCTAATTTTAGTCTAGTAATTGCCTCTAAACGCTACGCGCCTTTGACACATTTTTCGGTTCCTCCTTCTTAGTACGTCATCTCGTTAAAATTTCATATTCATTCTTTTGAATGATATCCACAATTACTGTGTCTCTATTTTCATTTTTCGTGAAGCGATAAAAAAAGTTAAAAAAATATTCAAAAATATTTTCAAAGTACACTTTTAGCGTACGTTTATTATCTCCTTTTCCTTGTCCACAAAAATATTTTCTATAACAATGTCAGTGAAATCCACTATTACTACTACTACTACTCCAGTTGTAGCCCCATTGTTTCTCAACATCGTCGTTTTTGGCATTTTTTACACAAAATTTTGGGTTTTTTAGATGCGATTTTTTTACTACTTAACCGATTCGACTAAACTTGGCGTCATTAGGTAGGCTGTAGAGCAAAGAAACGGGGGTACCCGTAAATAATTCCTACAAGGAATGCCACAATCATAAATTATTGTTTTCCATAAAAATATCCTCCGGCTACGCTCGCCATGTTGAAAAAAAGACGATCAAAATAGGTTTCACTCAATTATTTCCTTAAAATTATACAGGGTGTGCCATTAACAATAGGCTATAGTTCAAGGGCAGATTTTTTGGAACAAAATATGAGGATATAACCAAACATGCTTTAGTAAATTGTTGCTGTGGAAAAAGATACAAGGTGTCAAAATTGTAATTTTTTTTCGCAATATTTTAACTACCGCTTGACCGATCTTCTCCCAATTTGGTAAGAAACATTTTTTAAGATAAGAAACAATATATATTACATCACGCTAGGCCGTGGAGGGCGCCTCATGAGCTATACCTGATGATGAATGTTTTTCTCTTTTTTTTTACGAAACTTAGTGGCACTTTTGACTAGAAAATCTCATGCAGGAGTCATGCCTACGTAACAGAACTTGATAATTCCAACCGTTTTCGAGAAAACTCCCGCATAGATCTCAAGAATTCTCTGAAAACATACTCACTGGAAAGGACAAATTGCATTTATTGAAAAGTGTGCTTTGGTGATGTCTTAGTTCTGTCATTTACGTACAATTTCATTAGTTTGACATTTTGACAGAACTAAGGCGTCACCAAAGCACACTTTTCAATAAATACAATGTGTCCTTTTCAAATTGAGTTTGTTTTCAAAGAATTCTTGAAATCTTTAAGGTAGTTTTCTCGAAAACGGTTGGAATTATCAAGTTCTGTCAAGTGTACCATTTTTACGTAGAAATGAGTCGTGCATGGGGCATTTTCTAGTCAAAAGTGCCACAAAGTTTAGTAAAAAAAAAAGAAAAAATATTCATCATCAGGTATAGCTCATGAGGCGTTCTTCATGGGCTAGCGTGATGTGATACATGAATTTTATTGTTTTTTAGCTTAAAAAATCGGCAGCTACTGGAAGCGGCTGGAACCTCCCCACCCGGTGAATCTTTGAAGCCGAAAAGAGCACTAAACAATATGAACGATCTCATTTAATTATATTTATTAAGTTGAAATATTTTTTTCATATTAAATCAGAAAAAAAAGTCTTGCATTCGGTGGCATTTGGACCTAAGAACTTGAGTGTTAAATTTATAGCGCACAACATTAATATTTTATTCAATGTTTTAATACAAATATATGCTTCATCGGATCCTAGCCCGGGGCCAGCCAGACAACCACGGTGAACACCACCTGGCAAGTGTGAGGCTGCACGGGGAGGTCCGGTTTGGCTTGGAGAAAAGTAGCTTCTATCTTCTGTAGACAGGCTTAAAATCTAGGTTAAATGTGTGTCCACATGGATCTAAAATTAATATAAAAATGAACACAATACTATAAAAACGTTCGTAGGCAAGAGCACTTAATAATTTTACTGATACGGTAAACAACTAAACGAAAAAACCTGTTCGTTGGTAATGGGATGGATGGCACGGATGGCCATCTTTGGAAAAAACTATATAACTCTTGGTGGACAGCTTCCCTGCCAGATGTAGCCAGGGTGGTGTTCATGGTGGATCGTTTAAGTTTGAGTTGGTATATTTTGTTTTATCATTTGGCCTCGACCGATTTTTCACTAAATCGGTCGGGGAAGTGATAGCTGTCACATTTTTGGTTCCAATGTTTCTCTGGGGAATTTGGTTTTTGAAAAATGTTTAGGTTGATACCAATGTCTTAAATTGTTTTTAGGTTATGTAGTACTATTTTTAGGTTATGTTGCCGGAAGAATTTCCGGCGGGATGCCGGAAGTAGTGGAAATAGTTTTTAAAATATAATGTCACTGTCACTTTTAAAGTTTTATTGGAAAAAACTCACCGAAAGCGTTCCGGTGGGGTTGCTTACACTTATAGGGCTTGTAAGCGGTTCAGGATGGCCTCTCATACCATCCGTGGGCTTTATAAACGTCGAAAAAACTTCTAATCTCTCGATGCACTTGACACATCAAAAATACTCAGCATACAGTCTGCACGCTTTAACACACTAGCAGAGAACTTATACCACAGATGGACCCGTAGTATTTTTTGGGAACTTTCCTTTGAGTCCATTTAATAAAATTTGAAATTTTTCTGAAAATTTGACATTTTTCTGAAAAGTGACATTTTTTCGAAAATTTGACATTTTTATGAATTTTTGACATTTTTCTGAAAAGTGACATTTCTCCGAAAATTTGACATTTTTCTGAAAGGTGACGTTTCTTCGAAAATTTGACGGTTTTCTGAAAAATTACATTTTTCTGAATTTTTGACATTTTTCTGAAAAGTGACATTTCTCCGAAAATTTGACATTTTTCTGAAGTGACTACTCCGAAAATTTGACAATTTTCAAACATTTGACCTTTTTCTGAAAGGTGACATTTCTTCGAATATTTGACGTTTTTTCGAAAATTTGACATTTTTCTGAAAAGTTACATTTTTTCCGAAAATTTGACATATTTCTGAAAAATGACATTTCCCTAAAAATTTAACATTTTTTCGAAAATTTGACATTTTTCTGAAAAGTGACATTTCTCCGAAAATTTGACGTTTTCCTGAAAATTTGACGTTTTCCTGAAAATTTGACATTTTTTAAAAATTTGACATTTTTCTGAAAAGTGACATTTCTCCGAAAATTTGATATTTCTTGGAAATTAAAAAAAAAATTCGTGACTCGTCTTGTAGAAATATTTTTTTGATCATCAACAGTTCGCCTGTTATAAGAATTTTATGTTTTTATGACGTCATCAGAACGTAGGTGTATTTTTAATTCACTCGTATTCCATCCATCTACAATATTTCCACCTTCGTTTCAAACTTTAATTGGATGTTCCCAATAGTTAAGTCGATATCTGCCCCAGTTTCTAAGAATTTTTCTTATTTGTGACGTCATGTGGACGTAGGTGTATTATTAATTCACTTGTATTCCGTCCGTCCACAATATTTCCACCCACATTTCAAATTTTAATTGAATGTTTCCAATCGTTAAGTCAATATCTGTACCAGTTCGCCTGTTGTAAGAATTGGTCTTATTTGTGACGTCATGTAGATGTAGGTGTATTATCAATTCACTTTTATTCCGTCCATTTACAATATTTCCACCTATGTTTCAAATTTCAATTCAATAACTCCAACCGTTAAGTCGATATCTGTACCAGTTCGTCTGTTGTAATAATTTTTCACTTTTGTGACGTCATGTGACGTAGGTGTAATATTCACTCGTAATCCGTCCGTCTACAATATTTATACCTACGTTTCAAATTTCAGTTCGATATCTTCAACCGTTCCCGAGTTATCAGCCGAAATCACTGAACACCTCTGTCATTATTAGAATATCACCCTGTACATTGCACTGCTTTGAGGACAAAAAACTATAAATTTCACTCGGCGGAGATTTTAAAAATCAGTATCAAATATAATTTGGGCATATGGGAAAAATTGAAATATTGTGTTGAAACGTACATAGCAGCGAAACCATTAATCCTACAGACATTTTTTGACAAAGCAAATTCATCATCATTTTATTGTCTTCCTAATAGATCCCTACTATTTTTTTGCCAAAATCAATATTTATCTAGATATTCGCAAGAGAAGAGAAAAAAAACACGTTTCCTTGGAAAATGTAAATTCCCACTTGTTTCGTTCCTAACGTCCTTATTTTTTGTCTTATGTCAAAAAATAAAAATTAATTTTTTGTAGCATTAAATTCTCTACACATTCGTTAGGGCCAAGTATTTTGGCCTAGGGACCGCCGTTTAAGAGTTAGGGAGGTTTAAAGAGAAAAAATTCGAGATTTTAGACGAATTTCAAAAAAGTCTACACTTTGGCCGACCGTATCTCGGTAATTTTTGGAGCAGCATAAAAATCCAAAAAAGACTTTTAGGTAATTCAATTCTCTACAATTTCGTTAGGTCGAAGTTTTTTGCCGTAGGAGTCGCCGTTTAGAAGTTACGAACGATTTAATGAAAAAAGTGCATGACACCGTCATCTTCAAAGGCCCGCCGGACCCAAACGAAAAGTCCCATTAAAATTTCGAGTGCGGCAAAACGTTCCTGACAATATGTAGTTTTCCTTAGGGAGTTTTTATTTTTGAGCTATCTCTCACAGTTTCCGAGTTACAGATGAAAAACCGTTTTCAGAGTTGCAGCATCCGAGGGTAAATTTTGGTCGAAAACACGACATCTAAATTTACTCGTATTTTAAAAAATACGATACCGTGACGGCCGTACTATGTAGCGATGTAGAGAAAGACTTGTAGTTGATCCGCATGTCGAAATTCGAAAATTCAGCTCGGCACGACCGAATCAAAAGTGACATTTTTGCAATTTTTCGTTTGACGTTTCTCGATCGCGAATTTGTGTTAGAAGAGTGTCCATCTTCCATCTCGCTCGGCCGCAAAAAAAGAGATAGACAGTCTTTGCGCGTTAATAACTAATTGACCATAGATAATTAGTCGTTCGGAATGTCGCGTTGAGATGTAGAATTTCTCTCTCGTCAGATCAGTACAGTCCCGATTCCGTCAATGGTCTCTAAAAAAAGCCTTTGCGGCTGCAAATTTGCAAAGAGTAAGGGTATTATTTTGTGATATACGTTCTCTGACACGTCTATCGACACGTCTATCGAACGTTAGGTTAAACTATAAAATTTATCTTACACAAGAAGCGTGTTATTTTGTTTTTTAATTTTTTTCACGGAAACCAAATCGAAAAAGTGCAAGTGTGATATATCGTTGAAATCGGAATTTTTACTGCTTTTCAATGGTTCAATTACAAATTGTAAGTAATCATAAAATAAACAACTTATTGTGCCAAAACGGCACTAAACGTAATTCGATCTCAACCAAAACCTTTTCAGATCTGGAGCACTAAAGATACCCTCATGCAAAGTTTCATCCAAATCCGTTTAGTACCTTCGCCGCTATCGTGCTAACATACATTTGTAGTAACCTCCCACAATTTTATTGTGGGGAGGTTAAAAATGTTTCTTTACCAAATTGGGGGAAGAGCGGTTATGAGGTAGTTGAGATATTGCAAAAAAAAAGAAAAAAATTACAATTTGGTCACCTTGTAGCAACAATTTACTAAAGCATGTTTAGTTATATCCTCATATTTTAGTCCAAAGAATCTACCCTTGAATTATGGCCTATTTATTAATGGTCTACCCTGTATATTACCAATATTGTAGAAAATAAAAAAGGCTACAACTTTTATTTAATGAATTTTTCTTATTATAATATTTTACGATTTACAGCTGTCAAAATGGTGATATTTTGTGCCTCGCTGCAGTCTACAACCCTCGGCGCGATTTGGGCGATTCTATTTGTATTTATACTGATATTTGGAACCTCTAAATCTAAAATTACTCTTTTGACTTGACGTAGTTCGCTAGGTTCTATTTGACACTCAATCATGGTTTATTATTTCGGTACTGATTTTGGGGGCGGGAAGCAATGATAATAAGCACCATAGGCTTTCAGATTCCTAAGCAATAATACATTTTATCCCAGGACTTATATGGGGAGGGAGATGCAGAGCGAAGTCTTGAACATTGTGACCAAATGCTGATGTAATGTGCAAATATAATTAGAATTTTCTCAATAACATCATATTCACCAGTGAGGTTAATTTTATCGTTGCTGGCTATAAGATAATCTGTATTGGATATTAGACATATACACTAACTGTCTTCGTGAAATAATCGTACATTTAGTTTTCTAGAAATATGGGTAAAAATAACAGGCAAAATTGTGAGGTGTTCCACATCATTTTTTAGCGTACGTTAGATAATTATTATTTGTGTATGTTATGATTTTATTATAAATCAAGGGGTATTGACTGATGCGTCATGCAATAAATAAACTGAATTTTATGAGAACTTTCGACTTATTTATTTACACTAAATTTTTATTGCTAATATACTTACTAAAACGAATACTCGTCTCTTTTATGAATTAACTGTAGCAGTGGACGTAATGTTTTTTCAAAATTTTGCATTGGAACCACTTTCTCAAAACTGTTATCAGAACACCAAAATTATATTTGCATTTTATTGTTTACGCACAAGTTATAAGTAACTTTTTGGGTAGCGTTTCAATAACGGAATAGACCTTAATATTCCCCGCATTTTTAATAAATGGTATTATTAAACAGAATGCCCTGTATAGATATTTGCAATTAGTGATAAGTTTTCCTGGTAATAATATTAACACAGTGTGTACGTTAACCTTTAAAAAAAGATTAATTGGCTACGTATATTTTTAACATTATATTTTTAACTCTATATCCGACATATTCGCATTTGTGTAAATAGCTCAAAAATGTTCGTTTTATTTTTGAAGTAATTTATTTTTACTTAAAATAATATTTATTGTGTGAAATAATAACAATATTATTTAAATAAACCGGAAGAGTTGAGTAATGCTGTTCTTCCTAGTCCAGTTGCTGAGGGTGGTTCTGTATGCATTTTGATGTCCAGAAAATCAACCGGTTGCATCATGTGGGCACAACGGCCCTTATAAATTTTCACCAGGGTGTCAGCCTGGCAGAGCGGGCACAAGCTCAGAATCCGCCATTTTCAAAATGGTGTAAATGCAATTGTCATAATTTTACTAAATGACATTTAACTCGTAAACCGTGTGTTTTATTAACTTTTTGTTCTACATACTATAAGGAACAATTTTGTTCCTTATAGTATGTAGTTTCTACATACTATAAGGAACAAAATTGTTCCTTATAGTATGTAGAACACTATAAGGAACAATTTTGTTCCTTATAGTATGTAGAAACTTAACCGTTACATAGTTATTGGGACTTATTTATCAGCGAATGCCTAAAGTAAAGTTTCCAAAGAGAAAACAATGCTTATAACTCAGAAATGATGTATTTAACCAATTTTTTCGTAGATGTAAAAAATGTTCCTCCTTTTATGGGGAACAAAAAGCGTTATAATATTTGCAGGCTCTAGGATATACTGTTTCCATTTATATCATACCATTTGTTTTCAGGAATAGCGATATTAATAAGCATCTTTTGCAAAGACAGCTGAATAAGAAAATATAAATAAAAAGTATTAGCTTGATGCGGGCTTCCACGGCAAGGGGTGTAGTGAGCGATTCAAAAATTTGTGTAATATGCCAAAACAGACACTAGTGCAATTCTAACTTCGACCCATAATGGCAAGTAAATCCAATCATAAGTCTATTTCGACTAAAAAGTAGCAGGCAACAGTTCAGCATGTTACTGGCTTACCACTAGAAAGAGGATTCAGTATGAAAGGTTTATTTACCTACCTATCTATGATCTAGTAAGACCAAGAAAACTTTTTAATAATGAAGGGTTCATAATCACAGCACAAAAGATCACCCTTGCTGATGAGCTCAAAAAGGTTTTGCAACCAGACGACAAGTCTCCCTTGAAATCAAGTTTAATGCCAAATGTTTTTGTGATTGATGTCTTGGGATATGCACGAAAATTCCCTTTAAAAAGGATTGATTCTTTTGATGATTTTGCGAATGCATTTTTTATTATATTTACCACCTGGCTGGAAAGGATCCACAGTGCATTGACTTTGCATTTGATTTATACACTGACATGTCAGCGAAAAGTTATGAAAGGATTAGTCGAAATTCTGGTGGTCTGATTTATATACTTGACATAGATATTAACACACCACTTCTTATAAAGGGAACTATTTGGCCTTTCTCAGAGAATAAGATTAAATTTCAGGCTTTTCTCAGGGTAATTATTTTTAAAACTGCTGGAGGGAAGTGGCCTGGTACTTCAGTTTACTACAGTGCAACATCAGGAGCGAAGCCAATGGCATGTATGTCAAAAAAATAGGACTCACTAGTTTAGCATCATGATGAATTTTCTTTCTCAAACATTGAAGAGCCGGATGTATGAATTATGCCACACGTTTTTCATGTAATTCAAAGAGGCATCAAGCAATGTGTCACAGTGCCATCTGCCCCAGATGTATTAGTATTGGCATTTCACTTCTTTGACACATTCTCTTCAGCCGGATTGGAAGAACTATGGATGCGACGACTTGGCTTTACTACCATTACGAGGCGTGTTCCCCTACACATCATTGCAGAGCGTCACGGCAATGATTTATGTTGTGTTCTTCCGGCACTACACATATTAACTGGCTGTGATTAGCAAATTTGAAACCAAGAATGCTACTCTTAAGTGCAATCCCATTTCTTTTCTAATGACCTTTGGAAAAACATCAGAAGAAGTGAAGCTGGAAGACAACCTTAATTCAAGCTGAATAGTATTTATTAAGTGTCATAAGAAAGGGTTCTTCATGTAGGACTATGGATGAACTGGCACACTGGATGTATTGCCACAGCAAAAACACACCACTTGAAGATTTATCACCAACAAGTCGACTCACACGACAACAGATACTACGTGCATTTTTTTGCACGAATTTAGAAATTAATTGCCTTCAAGAAAATTTCAAACAGCTTGACCCGTTTTTTTTTCGGATATGGGTATGGTGGAGATTCTCTAGAACTACTGTGTGAATATAGGACCTGGACGATCTAGTTGAAGGTTGTAAATGCCTCAAATCTGCAAACAAAAAAGTTGTGCAACTGTCAGGAGCGGAATTACTTGCTGCGGATTTTGTCTGATTGTATGACTCATAAATACAAATGAAATACAGTACTGTATAAAAATAATCAATAAAGTTTGCACTTCCCTTTACAATTCTCGTAAATTTTGAAAATCTCCACACTCCCCTTTGCTGAAACATAAATGTGCGTGCACCTATACTTACCCTAAACCATAGGAAAATGTCGATACTACAAAGAATGGGTTTTAACGCAGAAACTCAGATTCCTAGCTTCGTCAGAGTAAAATGACACTTCTTGTTCCTTGTGATATAGGGAACGATTTTCGTCTTTACAAAAAAAATTTAAAAGTAGACTGTTTATGAGTTATAAGCATTTTTTATATTAACGTTTACATTAAGCTCTCGAGGCCATAAAAGTATCATTATCTCCGAAATGGTCAACTTTAGAAGCTTTATTATAAGAACTAAAATTGTTCCTTATAGTATATAGAACAAAAAGTGTTTATGTGGCGCCCATAAAGTACATTTTATTTAATTTCTTAAGATTCACTTTGAGTCCAGGTATGCATTTTGGTATATAAATTACCAGAACTTTGATTAAAGGGCAATGCAATAAATAAGATCCGTTTTTAACAAAAAACGGTTAATATCTCGACTTTTTACAAGAATACCTTTCTTACGTTAAAACTATCAAAGAATCATAATATCAAAAAATGGCATAATAAGAAAATTATGGATAAATAAATTCAGTGACCTGCTTGTTGGTACACCCCTGGACATCGAAATGGGTTATCGATGATTGCTAAAGATAGCCCCTAATGGTGGTAGTTTACATACCGAAATGCATACTTACACTCGAAGTGGATTTGAAGAAATTAAGTAAAATCTATTATGGGCGCCATTTTCAAAGGGCTCTAACGCCCTGAGGAAGCATTTGCGGACATCTGTTCATAAGAACTTTTTTTACTATTTTTTGTACCCAATCTCCCGTTAAAGTGGCAACGGAATTTCCTGACACTCTGTATAAAACATTTTTGTCTTGATTAAATACATGAACCTGGATGAGTTCGTTTAATAGGAAAAGTCAATGATACAATCTCACAAGAGAAGAATCTTAATATTGTTAGCATAATGAACTTCGGATTATCGTGCTGCTGATGCCGTAGATACAGACTAGGACAGGAAAAATTATATAAGGTATCTCGAAATTCCATTTCCTTTTAGGCGCGATTACTCATGCAGGAAAAGTAAGAAAACTTCCTTTAAACATGTATTTGGAAACGCTTCCTAAAGAAGCTACGACCCTCTGAGGATAGCACATAAATATTGGTTTATATTGGTTATCTCGAAACTTGAAACATCTTATATATGTTTCAAGTATGCAATCGTTAATAATAATAAAAAAATTTCCTATAAACCATGTGTTTGGACATCTCGATTAAGAGAGCTAGGGCTTTTGCAGGAAGCAACTTTACCGATGTCATTAATGACATCAAATCTTCAATAAAAAAAAATTACGATCAATTACGTAATAAAAAGCAAGTGCTAAAATAATGATTTTTTTTCAAATTACATGGGAGATCGAATCATTTTTATTTGACGTTTTGACGTTTTTGTCTGTGGAATGTATGGTTTCCTTAGGTTCATGTTTCTAGAAAACGGTTGGTATCACGGTGCATAATGGTCTGAAAGTAAAAAAAAAACGGTAAAATATCTTATTTTAACCTGAAAGTCTTTTAAAGTTCCAACGCGATATATGGAAAATAATTTTAAAAAATGTCTGAGTCACCGGGGCTCAGCGGGGGTGAAATTTAGGGGTAGGTACTCAAAGCGTGCAATTTTAGATATGTACTGAACAGCTATAGAACTGTCTAATCAATGGTTAGCAGTAGTTTTAGAAGAAACGACTTTTAAAGGTACAATTATTAACCGTTTTCTCGATCGAGATACATTCTAAATCACATAAATAGAGTTAAAAATTTGTTATATAAAATAGGATTAATGAGGGTAGTTTCAGCAGTGATTATTATCATTATCGTTATCATTATTTTTTTTACTGAAATTAAGAGTTTATTCAAATAATATATTACAATTTTTTAATTTATTTATAGCCATGAATATAGATGAAAATGTATTCTAGTATCTACTCAACTTCGCTACGGTTGTTTGTGTCATTTGAATAGTCGCCAGTTTCATTCTAAGTTTCAGACTCAGTATTATAAGTGAGCATATGAGCATGTGAAGCTATATTTGACAGTCTCTTTCCTTAAAGATGTAATAAATGGTTCTGAAGAAATCAACAGCCAATTTAGTAGATCTTGATTGGTAGAAATTATGTTCATTTTCTTGCTGTGCTAATCCCGATATCTTCTTAAATTTTTGTTTCTCGCTTCCTGACCTTCTTTTGATAATTGACCTATTGGCAGTAACACAAATTTTATAACTATGGACTAGTACTTTGTGAACGGGATATAGTGCTATAAACAGTCTTGCAGTCTCAAGGGCACATTCGTGCAACGCCTCAGTGTTAATTGGGTGAGTACATGAAAGTGCTTGCAAAGTAACATCGAATTTCTTGATGAGAGCCTCGTCAATTCATGTGATGGATGCCGACAGAGCAGGTTTGGCAAAAAATCTTCGAGCTGTATTTCCGTCATTTGTGGTTCCACTGTCATCACTTACAGGTAGATCTACCAAAGACCCCAGTCTAGACTTAAAGTTTTCTTATAAGAAAATCCCTAATATATTTTTTTGAAAATCGGCCCCCTTATTCCATCCTAGAATCGTCCGATTCTAGGATGGAAAAAGGGGGTTGATTTTCTTAAGATTTTCTTAATCAGCATCTTTAGAAATCCCTTTGTACAAAATTACATAGTAGTGGCTTCAAAATTGTTTTGAGTCAAAGAAACAATTTTTTCAACTAAAATTAAATTTTTAACTGTGACTTACTATTCCAGACTCCTCTGTTTTAAAAAAAACGTTGATAGCCTAACAGTCGACTCTCAAAGCGATTTTTTATCGTTTCGCCACACTGTGCGCCATTAGGAGTTTTCGAGTCGTCTGTATAAATATTGACAGTATCTGGATATTCCGCAAAAACTTTCCGGAGCATAATAGCGAGAGTTTTTTTATTTTCTGAGGTTAAATTCAGTCTATAAACAATATTGGCACATGCTATCGAACCGCCGCGGCGGTTCATTTTTGACATCTTATCGAACCGCCGCGCACATTTGCGCATGACCTTAACGGGATACGGCGGTCTTTTTGAATATATTACTGAACCGCCGCGGCACGGCACGGATCTAAATAGGCATTTATCTATTTCGCCGCCGTGTCGGTATTAATAAATATAAGTATGGATTATTGAACCGCCCGTGGTCGTTCTTTTAAATTCCATTTTGCACTGAAACCTCCCCTTCGTAAACCTTTTTGCAAATACATAAACGAAATATGGTTCCTATATTCCATTTGATTGGTTTGATTGATTCCTAAAAATGTCAATATAGGTGGCGATGTTCGTTGAGTTTTTTGTAAGCACGATTTAAGAGCAGAAAGTCTGATATCGTATGGAAAGTTATAGTGTTGGCTGGAGGAGTGTTTGAAAAAATTCGACTATATAGATATACTTACCATATATGTGACCTCCACTCCACACTGGAGACCAAGCGCACTTTTTTCAGCATTTTGTTTGAAAATACGTGCCTAAAATAAATGTAAATATAATCAAGGAAGAGTTTGTTCTGATTACTTAGATTGTAATTGAAATAGTAAATAATATCCTTATTATTTCGTTGGTAAGTTAGGAATATATTGTTAATAACATTTCTGACCTTTGTTAAAACCCCAGCAGAATATGATAGTAATTGATTCCTTCTAATATTCAGAATTCCTGATTCACAGCATAAACTTAGGGCGGGGTTTGTCCTAAATGCTCCAGTAGAGTATCTTATCCCTGCGTGATGAATTGGATCTAATGTTCTGGCAGAAGAATAGACAATAGATATATAATTATTTTAATAATATCATAACTTTATAAATTCTGAGTAGACTTTGTCTTTGGGCCCCCCATTTTAAATGGCTGAGGCATTTAATCACATTTAGAGCTTCCTTTCATCTTTTCAAGTTTTTGATGTGCGCTTTCCAGTTTAACTTTTTGTCGAAGAGAACACCCAGTAGTTTAATCTGGTTGATGTCATGAATTGGCACATCTTTAACGGGTTGGGAAAGGTGTTATTAGTAATATGCCAAGAGACATTGGAAGTCTCTCTTTAATAAATATAAGACATATACATAAACTGAAACATAAGGATTTAAAAATATCAAAATTCAAGTGATAATCGAATAGCTTTAAAAACTCAAGTCTGTAAGTTGTGATTTGCTTAATACCTGAATAATATTCTCTAACAGGACAGCTTTAGATATATTAAGTTGTTTAGCAAGAAAATGGAGGACATATATAATTGCCCATAGTCATATAGGCAAATACAAATTCCCATTCCGCAATCTAGTCAGCCGTTAACTGCCTGCTGGGACTGTACTACTTCCTCATTGTTAAATCCCTCTATTGGCTACATCCTTTACGTACCCACGCTTCTTCACACGATGCACGGCCATTACGTAGTCGTTATTCTTTGTTGTTTTTTTAGTGTTTTGACGCTCTAAGAGTGTTATGTAAACGTGGTTTCCGCGTTCCCGTGGTCTCCTACAAGTCGTTTACTGCCAGCTGATTTTGTGATTCTTGAAAAGTGGCATAGGTACGGAAATGGACAGTAATGGTAGATATTTTGTCAAATAAACTCTAGCTCGTATCATGGAAATGCTTTCCATGGAAGAACTCGACAAAAGGTTAGTAGTTAAATGTCATTAAAATATTAAAACCAACTGATATAGGATTTTTTCTCTAAGATAACCTGTTTAAACAATAAACGTTTCTAACATTATGTCTATAAAGTTCGGGAAAATAAAATTTTCATACAGTGCATTTAAAATATAATTAAAACGGTTTTTGTTTCTCCAGTTTTATTTTATACTTATTAGACGATACAGTTTTATTTTATACTTATTAGAATAAAACCCTTTTGACAGTTTTTTTTTGAAATTTTTACTAAACTTCTCTTCCAATATGACATTAAATTGATCGAATTCTGTAAGAAGAGGAATAAAAAAGATATTTGGCGATGATTTCGAAAGCATTCATTATCTCTGTTTGAAAAGCCTTGCCAATGACTAAGCCTAAGATGACCAGTGTAGGCTAGTGCTATCTCTTCTTATTATTATTATTCACAACGTGTTACCAGACTTTTGTGATCCTCGTATTATTCTGACATCTATATACCACGTCTGACAGCACCTCGTTATCTGTTGCGGTTGCCTGTTAGGGCGCACACTCTGTAACTCTACCTTTGCTGCCACCGATTATCAACATTTATTTTTATAAGACCGTATATTAATGCATAAGAGAAAAATTATCATAAGACAATATATTTTTGAATAATACAACAAACAAAGAAAAGTACACCACCACTAGCTCATTTATTGGGAAGCTTTGGCTTGCAGGTAAGGCAAATTACTTAATTATTATGATGTTATGACACAGAGGATTAGATTAGATTTGAAAAAGGGGCTGACTGATAGGACTTTACCACCACGACCCCAGTGCATCTATTGTGGCACTCCTTGTCTAATTTACTTAGAGTTCCTTATCCAGCTTTGTCTTTTGTATCAGACTCCATAGCCTTGATAAGGGTTCCTTGGTATAACTATCTGTCCTTGGTTTCTCTTCGCCAAGTAGTTGTAACCTCAGTCTGGCTAGGCCTTCGCAATAGCACAGCACATGTACTGAGGTTCCCTCTTCCTCTTGACAGAATCTGCATGTTGCATCCTCTGCCAAGCCCATTAGACTCATATGTCTATTGAGCTTACAATGTCCAGTTAGAAGACTTACCATTATTCTATCGGCATTTCTATTTTGGCGTAGTAGGTCTTCCGTGAATTTGGCCGGTCGTTCTTTAATGAACTTTTTGGACTGTCTCTGTTGTGGGAAATTCCTCCACCACTCTAGAGATTTATTTTGTACCTATTCATTACGGGATGTTCGTATGCGTGGCTTAGCTACATCGCAAAAGGATTCGGGTCCTACTAGTTCCTTAGATGCGCCTTCCCGGGCCAGTTCATCAGCGTTCTCATTTCCCCTGTGTCCCTCGTGTCCACGGTCACTTTGTTCTGACTTCCTAGGTCTGTAAGGGCATTTACCTACGATCACTACTGTAAATAGTAAGAAACACACTACCTGCCATCTATGTAAGTTGAATTTTACATATTGTAAACAAAACGCACTGTAAACAAAACGCACTGTAAACAAATCGCACGGTAAACAATACGCAGGGGACATGCAATTATAGGTGGCTAACGCGGGGTATAAAAAAACCAATGTGCCTACGTAATTTTCAAACGCTGTCAAAACTGACATAATATTTGATGTATAATATTGTTGACTAGTAAACTAAATCCAGATTTTACTAAATAAATAAATATGATCGTAGGTAAAGTATAGTACATAATTCGAGTTGTAAAGCAATTACGCATATGCTCCTTACGACACTCATTACGTAATATACTATTATACAACCATACTAGTCCTGAATCGATTTGCATGGAATCGAGTGCCTTTAGCGCTGCTTGGCTATCGGAAAAAAATGACAATTGACTGGTTTACAGTTCCTGAAATATTGTTGCGTGTATTCCTAGACTTATCGGGATTTTCATTTTCGACCTTATCCCGTAAATCCCAGCTCCGACTCCCTGTTCTGTCTTGGAGCCGTCCGTATACCAGATCGCTTGCGCCGATATTGTAGGACCATTTTTCCAGTCCTCTCTGTCTGGTAATTTGATTTAAAAAATTTTGTAGAAGTTATACTTTGGGACCATAATGTCCTTGGGCATTCCCAAAATGGGATCTGCCTTTAGCTCTGTGTATAACTTTTGGTGCTCTGCTCCGTGATGTTGCCTTATGGGCGTTGTGCCTTGTTGTGCCTGTGTACCACTGAACGAGCTTCCCCTTGAATAAAATGTGTAGTGCTGTCAGGTCTAAAAGGACTTGCAATGCAGCCGTGGAAGCAGTTTTTATGGCCCCAGTAACGCACAGGCAAGCAAGCCTTTGTACGTCACTTAATAGCCTTATCTCTTCAAGCTGCATTGTCCACCATACCACCGATCCTAGATTATCATGGGTCTTACAACCCTAGTGTAGAACCATAGGGTCATCTTGGGTTTTTTTTCCACACATCTACCTGCACCTTTCCAGGGCAATTGTTGCTTTCTGTGTGACTTTTTGGATGTGAGAATTCCATGTCAGCTTTTGGTCGAAAATGACTCCTCGCTGGCAAATGGAATTTCCACTCGATTGAGCTTTAGGGGTTTTAGGTCTCCCAAGGCTCTTTTCAATGTAAAGGTGACGACTGTAGTTTTGTGAGGATTTATGGAAAGTCCTTCCTCACTACACCACCTGTCGACGATGTTTAGGGCTCTTTGTGAACGCTGTGATATCGTGTTCGCAAATCGCCTCTTAACTACTATCCCTAGATCGCAGCATATCTTAGTCAGTAAAAGGCAGTAAAAGCCTTCTACGGAAATTTTTCGGAGTTCATCAACAAGGGTTGCCCACAACAGTGGAGATAATACTCTTCCTTGAGGGCAGCCTGTACAAACTTTTGCCTCAATGGTAGCCTCGCCTAGATTGGACACTATTTTCCTCTTTTCTAGGCTGGCTTTAATCCACTGGCAAAGTATTGTTAGAACTCCTCTATTTAACAAAGCATTCGTTAGAGATTGCGTTGCCACGTTATTGAACGCCCCTTCTATATCTAGAAATGTTGCCACTGCCATTTCTTTGTCATCTAATGATTTTGCCAGTAGCCCATTTAAATCATCCAGCGCGAGGTCTGTTGACTTTCCCGGCTGGCAGGCATATTGACGCTCACTAAGGAGGTTTTCCCTTAGTATCTCGTCTCTATGTACCAGTAGTCTTTTCAACGTTTTAAGTAGGCTTATGGGTCTATATGACTTGGGCGTTTGGTCTGATGTCCTACCTATCTTCTGCCATATGTGTGGTATGTACTTCCAGGTCAGACAGGCTCTGAATATTTTACACAAGCGTGGTATTAGTATATTCTGCCCCTTTTGGAGCAGAATTGGGTAAATTCCATCCATACCAGGTGATTTGAATGGTTGGAACTTGCTAATTGCCCATCTGATTTTGTCGGTTTTACTACCTCATTGGAAAGCCTCCAATCTGCAGGTCTGGGTCGCACAGAGGAATATGCTTTTAACTCGATGGTTCTTTAAAGAATAATAACGTAAATATTTCTTGCAAATTACACCAAAATTTTGACTTATTAGTCGTTTCTCAAAGAAATATTATCTATGCGTTGAGAGTTGTAGATACTGGTTACAATTACGTTATCATCATAACATAATTATTGTAAACGTAACTGGTAAAACTTATTGTGCTGCTTGGTAACTAATTTAAAATAATATTTCGTGTTAATTTTATTAACACGAAGTAATTATTTATTATCACTAAAATAATTGTTTAACGCCAACTTATTTTCATCAGATTATTTAATGATAATCAAAAAAATGCATATTTGACGAAAGCAGAATATGTTATCCTTCTATCATTAAATGAAAATAAAAATGACTCACTTATCTTTTATAACCAATTTATTACCACCACATTAATATTTTACGATAATTTAAAAATGTATATTTGCCGACGCGATGTTCATATACAGTGTGTGCTATTTAATACAGCAACACCTCGTTTTTTTGGAACGCGTTGGCCGATTTTAATTTTTTTTGAGATATAGTGCTCGATGAGTTTCATTTGACTCTTTTGAAAAATTTGTAATTTTCATATTTTCAAAGCCTATTAAGCTCCTCTAAATTAGTTCGAGATCGATATTAGGCAATTTTTTTTCGGCAAATTAAATATCGTATTCGATTCGCAGTTGTCTCAAATATCTGTATACAAAATTTTAGCTCGATACCTCAGACAGGGTGTTTGTTATTCAATAGCCAAATTTAAAATTTCTCACTATTCGACTGGCCCTGTATAAAAGTCGGTTACGTTTACTAAAAAGGTAAAGTAGTATTCGACTCAAGGAACATCAAATACTAAATGAGGAAGAAAAAAGGAAAGCTGTTCTTTAAATAAATAGTGCTTCTATACATTATTCAGTTGCTGTACGTAGGTATCTTAATGAAAATGTTTAAAACAATTGGATTAGACGGAATAGCTTTTCTTTTTTCTTCCTCATTTAGTATCTGAAGTTGTGACACTCAATAAGGAAGAAAAAATAAAGCTATTCCGTCCAATCCATTTGTTTGAAAAATTTACATTAAAGCACCTAAGTACAGCAACCGAATAATGTGTAGAAGCCGGAGCTGGGCAGTACTCGAGTAAATTGTACTTGTAATTGTACTGAGTACCCAAAGTACTCAGTAACATGTACTCGCGAGTAATTTTATTTGGATGGCACTCTGTACTCGAAATTTTCAAGTACTTTACATTATTAGGTACTCGAGTACTTTTGGCGGCCACAACTGAGGAGTAACGAGTACGAGTACCGACGTGCAATACAGGCAAGTCTCAGTTTGTCTTCTTCCAAGTGTGCAGGGCAGTCAGTGTCAGTCAGGTGGTGTAAGAAGCAGTGGCTGGTGAAATTTCAATATTTTTTTTCTCGTCTGTGGCGCATGGAACCCATACAAAATATGGGAAATAACATCTAGAGAGAGAATCACTTCTCTAAGGACTCCTCAACAATTTTGAAAAAGCAGTTTGCGAAAAATTTTTTAAAATTCGGTGGCCCTCCCTGGGGACTCCTGTTTATTTATTTTTTGTCATATACATTTGTCTTTTCATAAAAATACAACAATAAGTTTTCGAGTTTATGAAAATATTTTCATTATTAACTGAGATCCAACGAATTGAAATGTTGTAATTTGTTAAAATTACAAAATTTCAGTTCATTGTATTTCAGTTATAGTACAGCGGATTAGCTAACCTATTGTGCACTTTTTGATAAAAGCACCAAATTTGGCAAAGAGGTAGCCTGATGTAATATGAATAATTTTGGATGTGGAGCCATCGGCCAACTGCCCCCTGGCGGCCGTGGCGGCCGTTTTTCAAAATGGCCGCCAGTGGACACCCGGTGTGGGACCGCTACATTACAAACTCGTTAAAAGATACAGTAAGGGCCAAGCGGGGAAAAGGGGTGAGAAGACGAGTGGTGGGTGGTTCAACTATACCCGGGAACTGGGCCAGCCTCCTCAGAGTCGACGAAAACAAGACAGAGCTATTCATCTTCCTCTCTGACGTCCTCTACGACTCATTCCAGCTTGCAGACAAGAAGCTGCTGATCACTAAAGCAGATGATGTCTTGAGAAAGCCACCGCTTCTGAATACTTCAGCACTGGCTCCTTGCAACCACGAGGGGGCCGACACCCGCATTATGTTGCATGCCGCCCACGCTGCTCACAATGGCCACAAGAAGATCCTTATCTGCACAGTTGACACTGATGTTGTCCTGGCAGTGGCTCTGGCACGCACGTTGAATGAGGAAACTGAAGTGTGGGTGTCCTTCGGCTCGGAAAAAACGTTCCGCTTCTTGGCAGCCCATGAGATTGCTCGGGCTCTGGGTCCTGAAAAAGCTCAGGCACTACCAATGTTTCATGCTTTGACGGGCTGAGACACGCTCCTGCTTCGCCGGACGTGGAAAGAGGACAGCATGGGGAGTGTGCTGAGCTGACCCAGCCACTCACTCTTCTCTCCGCTACACCAGATCGTATTAATGAAGACGCCATGCACACCATTGAAAGGTTCATCATACTGCATTATGACAGAACAAGCACAGACACCGATATCGACAAGGCACGTCGCAAATTGTTTGCAAATAAAAGCAACGTTCAGCTGATCCCACCGACAAGGGCAGCCCTGGAGCAGCACGTCCGAAGAGCAGTATACCAGAGCGGACATGTCTGGGGTCAGGCCCTGGTTTCTGCACCAACACTGCCATCACCAACCGACTGGGATTGGATCAAGACCAGCGGCGTGTATGAACCTCTCTGGACAACGCTACCCGAAGCCTCCCAGGTCTGCAGGGAGCTTGTCTCTTGCAAATGCAAAGAATGTATGAAAAAGTGCAGGTGCAAGAAGGCCTGTCTGGAATGCACACCACTGTGTGCTTGCGACGGGGAATGCTCTGAGAACTGAAGTCGCATTCTTAAAACGAATGGTGTAAACTGGCAGTATACTGTACTGGGACTGTAAAACAGATTTTTAATATTTTGTCTTTTAATTTTTTAATGCAATATGAAAAATGTACAGAAATGAAAAAGTTTATTTGAATGTAATAAATCTTAGTTTTCCATTAATCTTTAAATTACTTTAAACATTTCACATACAATATACTTCAGAGTCATATTATAAAGTTAAATTAATATTTTGTATTGTATTTTTTTAAATAATTTCAATATAATTTGAAATGAGAAATATAGAATTATTAAATAAATATATATATAACTTACAAACTATCTAGCATGTTTTCATTCAAAACATTCAATAAACATTCACTAAAACCTTCAGCAGCAAACTTTATCTAACTTCTGTTGTCTTTCGTGTGTCCACCGGTGACCATTTTGGAAAATGGTCACCACGGCCGCCAGAGGGCAGTTGGACGATGGCTCCACATCCAAAATTGTTCATATTACATCAGTCTACCTCCGTGCCAAATTTGGTGCTTTTATCACAAAGTGCACAATATGTTGAAATATCCTAGCTAAACTGCCGCACTATTAATAATGAAAATATTTTCATAAACTCGAAAACCTATTGTTGTATTTTTATGAAAAGTCAAATATATATGACAAAAAAAAATAAATTAAACAGGATTCCGTAGGGCTAGGGAGGGCAACCGAATTTTAAAAAAATTTTTCACAAACTTTTTCAAAATTTTTGACAAGTGCTTCTCTAGATGTCATTTCCCATATTTCGTATGGGTCCCATGCGCCACAGACGAGAAAAAAATATTGAAATTTCACCAGCCGCCACTGCACTGGTGAGAAGTGAGCATTTGACGTTTGAAACTATATCACGAAGTGGTAAGTTGGTGCTTTAGGCTTTGTTAATTTTCGTAGTTCTTCAGATTTGTAATAATAAATGCGGATTTTTAAAATAAGAACTGACAAAAAAATCAAAAATTTGTGGTGATTCATGTATCACGTTGTAGCTAGGGAGCTGGTTTTATTTACTACTGGTAATGGTGTAAGTGATATTCTAATTTTTTGTCTATTACCTATTTCAGTTTAGTATCTTTCGAACTACTCGTACTCGTTACTAATTTTTAGAAGAGTACTCTCGAAATTTTGTAAAAGTGCTCATTTTTTAGAGTACTTCAAAAACAAGTACTAGTAGTTTTCACGCGCATTTTTTAAAGGTACTTGTTGAAGTACTCGTGAGTACTTTAGTATGGTACTCTGCCCAGATTTGGTAGAAGTACTATCACTCCGTTAACACAAGAGGTAGATATAAGTTACAAATACCGAAACATAAATTTTCGTTTTTCAAAAAATCTTTCTCTTACAATGTTGCTAATTCTGTTAATTCACTAAACCTTGAAATAACTAAAGTGTCATATTATAAATTCAAAGAGGAGTTATTTCAACAATTAATTTCTGATGATCATAATATTTAAAAATATCCCATGAAAACATTTTTCCCACAACTTCTACATTATTATTTTTCTATATATACATACATAATATGTGTAATATGTTTGTTTATGTGTATGTATGTGTATGTGTGTATATGTGTATATATGTATATATGTGTATATATTGCATTTAGTATTCTTTTTATAAACATAATACATATTGTTTCTGTTATATATCATCATTTAGAAGCGAGTTCGTTAAAAATTTTTATAGTGTACTGCTACTTTGAACAATTTTTTGTCCTCTTTTTCCCTAGGTTAGATCTGGCATAAATAAAAAAAAAAAAAAATAAATTAAAAAAATGTATATATATACAAAAAATAAATAGAAGGAAAAAATAAGAAGTAAATAGTTAATATACCTGAAAAGTTATGTAGATTTTATTTTCCTGCAAAATGTAACTTCTTACTACCTTTTATATTAGTGTGAGTCTATTTTTGTGCTTCAGTGTGTCTGTTTTGTTATTTTCAGATATTGTTTCTTTATAAAAGAAGTGTTTCAATATTGTTACTTTAGATTACGTTCTAGGATAGGCCAATCCAGATTACGGCATCTTGCTGTAATCTGGCTCGAGGTTAAGTGGAAGAGCAGAATTTCGTAACTTAGTAAGCTGCGAAGAACTGAACTTCGCCTCTTAAGCTAACTAGCGTAATATATCAATTTGTTTGTCTACACCATTTTTTTATAGCTTTATTGTAATTGCTAGTTGCTTAATAAAGACAATATTATTATTATTATTATTTATTTAAAGAATAACTTTTCTTTTTTCTTCCTCATTTAGTATCTGATGTTCCTTAAGTCGGATAACTACTTTACCTTTTTAGTAAACCTAACCGACTTTTATACAGGGCCAGTCGAAAAGTGAGAAATTTTAAATTTGGTTATTAAATAACAAACACCCTATATGAGGTATCGGGCTAAAATTTTGTATAGAGGTATTTGAGATAGCTGTGAATCATATACGCTATCCGAATTGCCGATAAAAAATTGCCTAATAGTCGATCTCGAAATTTCGACCCGTTTAGAGGAGCTTAGTAGGCCTTGAAAATTAAAAATTTTTCAAAACAGTCAAATAAAGCTCACCGAGCAGTATAACTAGAATTTTTTTTTTAATCGGCCAACGCGTTCCAAAATAACGGGATGTTGCGGTATTAAATAGCACACACTGTATATATTTTTTTTACATTAAATAAGAATGAGAACTAGTGAAATACCTTAATAATCAGCGTGAAATATGAAATCAGTGCTGATTAGATATTGAAAATGTTACATTATGTTACATTACACAGGGTGTTCCAGATTTGAGTTCCCGGATGGAAACCTGTGATTCCTGAGTTCACATTGGGCCCATATAGCTTACCTTAGTCCAAATATGCATCCCTGAAGAAGTACACCGTTAAAGTTGGAAAATACTCAGAATCCCTCTAAATTCGTCGCACGCATTATGTACACGTTGTCAAAGTTGCTCCTTAGTATTAATTTGGACAGAGTATATAGTGGTTTTTAAATAACCCCAAATACAAAAATACGCGAGGATTCAAATCTGGCGACCTAGCTAGCCACGCAGTGGGTCCGCCTCTGCCAATCCGATGGTTTTCATAAATTCTGTCAAGAACCTGTCGCACAATAATGAACAAATGAGCAGGACAACCATCGTGCATGAATCATAAATTACGTCGTATTTCAAAAGGTACGTCATCGACCACCATTTTGCAAAAAATGTAAGCACTCTTGCTTATTTAGACGGTTTGGTAATTTAACTGGATCATGAGTTGATTATTAACTATATCTATCCACACATGTATCCAGAATTTCTGCTGTTGTTTCGTTTGCTTTATGACATAAGGATTTTCATCAACAGATGACCAGTGGTGAGCATTATGTAGATTAAATATTCCGTACTTCGTGAATGCTGCTCCATCGGTGAATAATATTTTGGGAAAAGAAATTTTGATCGTTGTTTCTTAACCACTGGGAAAACTCCAATCGTGGTGGAAAATCTCGTTCTAATAATGATTGGATTTTTGAAATTGAAATGGATACAATTGTTATTTATTTATAATTATAGATTGAAAATTCGGATTCAGCACACAAAAATACTTAAGGCATGATAGGTTCAGTTCTTGGCGCAGATTTTTTTTTTGATCTCTGCACAGGTCTACAAAAAATAAGGCTTTACGCCTGTGACTTTTACGTTATAGGAGCGTAGAGGTTATCTTCGAGTAAAATGCTGGATAATTGCATTATTTTGTAGAATTTACGGACATTGTTTTAGAAGAAAACATGTGGCAAAGGCTCCCACCAAGAAACATAAAAATTAAGAAAACGCCACAACCAACATTTAGACAATAATGTTATACTTAAATCTAAAAAAAAATTGAATTGTAAAAATTTTTAGAATTTTTGTCAAATATGCATATTTTTGAAATATTTGCACTTGCCTATTTTTCATTAATTTTATGGACTTATACCTGCTTGATTTACCCATTTACCCCAAATTGACCCCAATTTAACCCCCAACCCTTCAACGGAACGAGATGAAAATATAATCTAGTTCTAGATTCTCGTTAAAGTACATAAGTACCAAATTTCAAGTCAATATCTTAAACGGCTTCAGAGTAAACGTGCGCATAAAAAAAAAGTTACAGACAGACAGACCGACAGACAGAATTGTTTTTTTTTTCGCTCAAACTTAAAATCTCGACGTTTCATGACATTTCAAGCCTATTGGACAATAAAAAATTTTAAAAATTTTTTTGTCGTTACTATGCTTCCACTGGATGTGGAAGTAAAAATAAAATATTATTTTCTTACGATTCAGTTTACCTATTAACCATCGTCAAAGACACTACAATTTTATAAAAAAAAAACAGAAATATTTTGTATGTATGGAATTAAGTGCTACTTAAATAATAATAATATTTTAATAATAGAAATAATTTAAACACATTCAATATTTAAAACCATTTGTAATATTAAAAATGTAAAATAAATAGCTATGTTACATTTGCAAATTTAATAATAGCCGAACATGAATTTTTAGGATGTGGAGCACTCCTACTTCTCTATTCTCTTCTTTGCCTCGCTTTTCTCTTTTGCACTTCTAGGATTATCTTTTAGCAGCTTCTCTGCTTCGTTTTCTATAATATACTGATTCATGGGTGCAACTAAAATAAACGTAGTTATTATTATTTGAACCACTATTATTAAAACAATATGTATATGAAAAATGGGCGAGATAAAAATACTAAAAATTATTGAAGGATATAGGAATGACCTATAGCACTCAGTGAATAATAATAATTTACCGTATTATAAATTAAAATCCATAAAGTACACTCTGGCAAATAGAATTTCAAGATAAAATATTGTAATAGGTCTCTGAATTTTTATGCAGTATGTCCACCTGTATTCGGCCGGATATCATATCATATTTTTCATTTAAAATTGTAATAAAAGTTTCAAATAATTATCTTAAAGCACAATATTTACTTACTTATTTCCATCCACAATTAGTTGCTAGTTGGTTTTAAAAGTATTAACTAAGTAGGCACATTATTTGTCGTCATTCTCAAATTCAATTTCATCAGGTTTATTGCCATTGACAATACTTTCACGTGATTCACATTTTCTCTCCAAGCTGATTTCAGTATTCAATTGTTGAGCCAAATTAATATTTTATTTTGTAGGTTATGTTATACTTTTATACATTTCTACTCACTTTTTATAGTCTGGAATGAGTCTGGAAGGAAGACTCTCAAATAAAGCTAAACTAAATAAATAAAACACAAAGATACAACTTTAAAATTACACAGGCCCACAAAAAAAGTTATTTGAACTGGACATCTGAATATACTTTTTTCCCGCTGATTACGAATCTGAAGTCAGAATGGGGGGTTAATGCGCATATTACAGAGAAAAACTCGAAAAACCGTCAAAAAATGCGTTTTTTGGGTAGTAAAAGATGCATGTGGCATGTTCGGCTAGGCTGCATGTATTTTTCTTATGTTTTTTTGACCCACTGACCTCAAATCTATTGTTAGAACCCAGGGCTAATTGTCAAAATATTGAGGAAAATAAAAAAAACCGTCAAAAATCGCGTGTTTCACGGATACTATGTTTTTTTATGAATATCACGTTTTTTTCATGTCGTGTTACGATGGTCTGCGTACGCTTTTTTTGAGTATTTTTTCCCACTGATCACATTAATATTGAGTCAAATTTGAAGGTCAGTGATGAAAATACTGAGAAAAATCAAAAAAACTGTCAACAATCGTTTTTTTTTCGTGGATGTCGCGTTTTTTCATAGCGTGTTCCAATAGTCTGCATATACCTTTATCGAGTAATTTTTTCCGCTGATCCCGAGTCTGGAGTCAAATTTTGGGGTCAGTGATGAAAACAATGAGGAAAATCAAAAAAACTGTCAAAAATCTGTTTTTTTGAGGATACCCAATCATTGTGCGCGAAGACAATAAATATATAAAGAGGGCCTTGGAAATGAACCCGCAATTAGAGGCGGCGGTGAAAGAGGGCAAGTTGGAGTGCGGAAAATTGGTATGCGGGGTAGCCACAAATGGAATTGTCGGCCTGGTGGGAGTCCGGCACTACCTAGATTTGAAGCACTGGGTGTCCATGATAGATTTCCCCTCTCCACCTCCCTTCATGGGGTAAAAAAAAAGATTAAGTGTAAACTGTTTTTTTATTTGTCGGAGGAATAAGGTGGTAACTTTGTTTGGCATGGCAGCAGCGAAGTTGGCACTTTGCATTAGGAGAGCAGAAAAAGTTGTTTTTTCATCAAATGCGACCCCCAAACGAATAGATGGTAAAAATTATACTTGTCAAAAAAGTGTACTTTTCTTCCTGGAACATATTTTATTTTTACAAAAACGGTTTTATTGTTGCAACATATTACATCCATTTCTAATTTTACTCAGTACGAAAACCAATATAAAATTCAAATACTATATACCACGAACAATTAGGTATCCTGAAAAAATGAGATATCTATGAAAAAAGCCGATGTTTGACGTGTCCACAAAATTTCTCGGTAATATCAATCCAGACTACAGAAACATTGTATCAAAAATGATAAAGAATTACGAAAAGTTAGGTTGCATGATGAGTTTGAAATTGTACTTTCTCGATTCACACCTGGATGAGTTTCCAGAAAATAAGATTCCACCAAAATTTAAAAGACTTTGAACGTCGATTTCAGGGTAAATGAGATGTCAACATGTCAACATGTTTGTGGATTACTGCTGGATACTACAAAGAGAGGTGAAACCAAGAGGAACGAAACGACGAAGAAACCCATTATACAGATCGTTTAAAGATAAGCGCGTTCGAAAACGAAAACCCATATAAAATTGAAATACTATATATATCACGTACAATTATTTGGTATCCTGAAAAAACCGATTTTTGACAGTTTTTTTATTTTTCTCAGTGTTTTCATCACTGATCTCAAAATTTGACTCCAGATTCGTGATCACTGGAAAAAATTACTCGATAAAGGTATATGCAGATCATTGGAACACGCTATGCGTTCATGAAAAAAAACGTGATATCCATAAAAAAACATAGTATCCTTGAAAAACGCAATTTTTGACGTTTTTTTTTATTTTCCTCAACATTTTGACAATTAGCCTTGAGTTCTAACAATAGATTCGAAGTCAATGGGGCAAAAATACATAAGCAGAATACATGCAGCCTAGCCGAACACGTCACATGCATAGTTTATCACCTAAAAAAACGCGTTTTTTGACAATTTTTCGGGTTTTTCTCTGTAATATGCGCATTAACCCCCCATTCTGACTTTAGATTCGTAATCAGCGGGAAAAAAATACTAAAGAACAGTATATTCAGATGTCCAGTTCAAATGACTTTTTCTTTGTGGGTCTGTGTTATTATTTAAATATAATTATTATTTATATATGAGAAAATAAAAACCGCTGCCCAAGTAGGGATTGCAATTTACCGGAAGTTTTAATAACCGGTAAATCGGTAAATAAAAATGTAAATAACCGGTTAACCGGTATTTACCGGTAATTTTTAGAATGGACGATTAGGGTGGCGAAAATGGCAATTGTATTTTTCCATGTACAAAATTATCTAAATTTAACAAAAAACATTTTCTCATACGTATATTTAATATAATGAACAAACAAAAGGTTTTTTATGAACAGTAAGATCACAAGAGCTTTTTTATCGGATAAATTTCTCTTTGTAACGAAATAATTTTGCCAAATCAGTGATTTTATAAGAAAAACTGACATGAAAAAATCGCGAGACCGGAGGTCGAGCGATTTTGTCAAATGTCAGTTTTTAGAGCAAAATGACTGATTGGCAAAATTTTTAGTTAAAAAGAAAGGACCCCGCACACCATATAGGGGGGTATCTGCCTCCAGTCAAATTTAATCTAACCCACGTAAAAATGTTCTTTTGAACCCCCTGAACAAATATTCAAATGCAGCCAGGTTCGAAAAGGTCTTCGCTTCGAGATATGAAGCCCCAAAGATCGTTCCAAATCCAAAATCGCCCAAAGTTACCTTGTCTTAATGACTAAATTCTATTGCTGTTTCCATAGAAATCAATAGTAAAACAACGAAATATTAAGTTTTATTTCACACTTTTTTATTTCTTTTTCACTTGTCAATAATGACACTGTTTTGATTCCTTTATCCATAAAAGAAAAACTCGAGTGTTTTTTGGCAAGATAAATTAACGACAGAATATGTGAACGAACAACAACAATAATTTATTAAAAATAATTATAATTTTCCCAAAACGACTCATATTGTATATCAGTTTCAGCAATACTTAAAAATTATAGCTGACAGTACAGATTTCAAAGTGACGTGCGACTACTACATGTACTCTGCTTTTGAGGAACAGGCATTTTTATCGGTGATTAAAAACGATGCACCTTTTTATCGCTGTCAAATGACAAAAATGTGACTGTCAAACAGACTTTTTTATATAGGAGTTAATTTATCAAAAGAAAAAAATATAAATGAAACAAATTTAAATAAATAATTGTTCTGTAAATAACAAAAATATCCACTTAAATAACAAAAATTATAAACATAAACTCAAATATGGCATTTACTGAATATTTAATCCAAAAATACAATATTTTTTTTAAAATAGCCTGTTAAAAGGGTTAGTTTTTCAAAGCTATATCTGTTAGTCGTCTGATATTTGTGCATAGAATACCCCAGCTGAAGATGCCCTTCTTCAATCGATATTGGTGGGTCAATAAGTTAATAAGAATTGGTAATAACATAATTTTAAATGTATTCCAAGGATATTTGCGGCAGTGAAATATTCAATTTTCTGTCGTAAGATATTGTCAATGTTTCTCTTGTATTTCTTAGGGCTTGGTGTTTGGAGTTTACTTTTTATAATATTATTTATTTATTGTTAAAAGTGCTCGGTGTTGGGACAATCACTCTGTATTTAGTGAATACTAGTCAATGACATAAATAGAAACGTTGAATACGTGACATATCGTAAGTTCAGAATTTACCGAAATAACCGGTAAAAAATTAAAATAACCGGTAATTATCGTCATGTGTTTTTTGTCCTAATAACCGGTTAACCGGTTAACCGGTAATGCAATCCCTATGCCCAAGGAATCACTACTTCCACATCCAGATTCTCTATCCAAGTCACTCACAACGAAAAAAACTTTGTATGTGAAAATAACTGTTTATGTTCAGGATAGCCCATTGATATCCATAAAAGGATATCCTGCGACGTACTAAAATAGGATATCCTAAAAGGTACATCCGTTTCTCTATTTATTTTATATACTGAGATATCCAGGTACGTCAGTTTGTCATCCTACATCCCGATTGTGCTGTGTGGGATGGTTTGATATCGTCAGACAAATTATACAGCAAGCGGAATCCAAGTAGAATATTACATATACATTTTATTTTTATTGCTCCAATAATAATAAAAAGTTTGGTTCTTCCCTTTTTCTTATATAATATCGAAAACGCTTTGGGGGATCTCTCACACTTTTCTTTCACACTCTGTATATAGTAATGTGCTTCAAAATAAAAGAATCGGGAAATACTCGCTGTTACACAAATAATTTATTTCTTGAATCCTGTAATCCGCATATTGATATCTATTCTCTTTCTCAAAAAATTTGGATTTAATTCAACCTAAAAACTTGCTTGGTCCATTTTAATTGGCCAGTAGTTTATATTCCTAAACTTATTTTGTATCACAATAAAAACATAAGTGACTCAACAAGATACTTTTGCGTGATCCACTCTGTATATTTTTTTGGCGCCAATGATGGTAATTTCCCCTTCACAAACCAGATGACGCTGCCTTTCGGAACCCCAGCAACTGACTTGACCGCGCAGTCCCGCTTCAAACTCAAACCCGTCAACTAAGTAGGTTCCTGGCTCACCGCTTAGTTAGCACTTCCCTGACACTGTTTTCGAAGTTGTCTTGTCGCCGCCGTCACTTGTTCTCTGGTGCTTGTGCGTGGTGTTTTTGCGCAGCCGAACCACCTGTAGAGGATCCGCTATATGTAAACAATAGTGAAAAAATACAGTTCTTTCGACCGGAGGTTTAAAGTTTAAAGGGATCATGGCAAAGAACAAAATGCACCCATCGTAAGTAGTCTATTTTTTCAACTATTTTCTTATTTAACGAACGTAGAAATTAATTTTTGATTGATCTATTGTTATGAAAACTATTTAATAAAAGCAAGACTGCACCTAAACTCGTTTAGTTACGAAGGTTACCTAGGAAGGTACTTTGTAATTGTCGTAAGATGCAAAACTCAAAAAACAGAAGAACTTAAGACACCGGAATAATTATTAATTGATGCCCAAAGTAAGATTGCTAGCGCAGATATTTTGCAAAAGTAATAACTATGTTCTGCGTGTATATCAAAACATTTTCAGGAGGAGCGAAGAGGATGCTAATACAACAATGTATATGATATCTATATCATTTATTCAATAAACAAAGTATCAGTTACAGTTTTTTTGTTCAAAAGTTCCTCTGAAATTGCTTGCCAATAAACACCCATTTTGGTTCTTCTGTTAACTTCATTTTTAGCAATTGTCATTCAAAAGTATTCTCTTGTGATACATTAAGCTTTCAAGTTTTTACTAGTGCCAGTTTATATAACTACTTACCTATCCTTGCTGTTGAAACATTTTTACTAAACAAACACATCTTGACATTTATTTCCCATTCAGAACTCAATAATGGCAAATATTTATTATAAATATATTTTCATACTATTAGACGAATACGGTTAGTAATCCTGGACTAATATAAATAATAAATGGTTGCAGATTCTCGATAAACCTGTAAGGTTTTAAATTAGGAGCTAACTTTGATCTATCCGCGAAATAATGTTATTTGTACCCAATAGCTGATATTTTGAACATTAACTCATCCTATTTTATCTTCAACAACATCAACATAAAGTTTAAATAATCTGGTATAGGTAAGTTACCTAAAAAAAAAACGAATCCACTGCATTCCTTGAAAAGAGAAAGGACCTCCCAACCATTTTATCCCTTTGACAGACCTTTCATTATCTAACATATAATTATTAGTGCTTTCTGATTATCACTTTCAAAACACGAAGTTCTACCACCCTCATTTTGACATACTTATAGTGTGGTTTGTAAATACCTAAATTGCATTTCGTGATACTTAATCAGTAAGACCCTCATATGTTATTTCTTTACCATTATACTGATGTAATTATATAATGACAAGATTATTTTTGTATATAAACATTTTTTCCATTACATTTTCATGGAAAAAATTGTGAAATTATGAACCCGCGCCACTAAAAAAAGATCATATACCTGATAAAAACATTAAATACTAATTTTGATCTCGTATGGAAAATTATCGACCAAAGCACTAATAATTCTACTATCACTGTTAACTCCACTGATGTATAAATTAGTTAGAAATGAGATTCGACTTTCTAGAGCCCCATTTTTTGCATTTTTGCGTAAGTTTATTTGGATCTCAATTAAATGAAATATTTCATATTTCACTTAATTGAATTGCTACTAGCTTCTAAAAAATAATATCTCAACAATCTATGATAATTTGGGTGTTATCAGAAACTGTTTGTGCCATCATTTAATAAAGTCAAGATTGCATCTAAACTCCTTTAGTTACTAATATTAACTAGATATTTTGTGATTGTGGTAATCTGAAAAACTCAAAAAACGGAAAAAGTGTTAAGAAAACACCGAATTATTTTTTAATCGATGCCGAAAGTAATAATAGCAACACGAATATTTTGCAAAAATAATACCGAGAATAATACCCTACGTGTTTATCTAAATAGGCTCTGGTGAAGAGAGCAGGACGCTATTATATATTTCTATTACAAGCATTAAATATGACACCTATGAATGATAAATACAAATCTCCAGTTACAAAAACTGTAACTAAAACTTTGTATTTTCTTATTTAGCGGACATAGAAATTAATATTTTACTAAACGTTGTTCTAAAAACTATTTCTTGTCAACATTTAATAAAGCCAAAGCTGCACCTAAACTCGTCTAGTTACCAAGATTAACTCGGTATTTTGTGATTTCGTAAGATGTAAAACTCAAAAAGCTGAGAAAGTCTTAATACGACACCGAATACATTTATAAGTGATGCCGAAAGTAATATTAGTGACACCAATATTTTGCAGAAATAATACCCTATCTGTACATAAATACACTACTAATACCATTTTATATATAACTGGAATATTTTGCTAAATACATTTTGACGTTTATTTTCTATTCAGAGCTCTAAAATAAGAAATATTTTATTATAAGTAGGTCATATTATTAAATTCAGAAGTCGAATATTAACTGTGCGCTAACAATAAGATATAGTTGCAGATTTTTGATAGGCCTGTCAGGTCCTGATTAAGAGCTGTCTGATCTGCAATACCTATAATGTTATTTCTAATTTTTTGATCAACAGATCATCTCCTTCTTGAATCTCAGCAACATCAACATAGGATTTGATAACAAGTTATCTAAGAAAACGAATCCATTCCTTTTTTCGAAGAGTTGAGGAATTTATTAGAGAAAGGGCCACCCTTTGACAGACTTTATTATCTGACATAATTATTTGTGATTCTTGATTGTCGCTTTCAAAATACAACGTTCTATTAAACATTTTCAATAAATAATTTCCAACACGTAACATATTGGGCCCTCATTTTGACGTACAGTATGGTGTGAAAATACCTAAATTGCGTCTCGTGATACTTGATGAGTTAGACCCCTATATGTTAACTTCTACTATAATACTGATATTATCATTTAATGACACAAGATCGTCATGATAGATATTTTTTCCATTATATTTTCATGGAAAAAAATGTGAAATAAAGAAAGATCGACTAATAAAAACAGTAAATGTTAATTATGATATCGTACACAAAATTATGAACCAAAATATTGTGATACTGTGTGATACTGTGTCCACTGATTCATAAATCACTTGGAAATGAGAATTTGAATTTTGAATTCGAGTGCTATTTTTTCGCATTTTTGCAAAAGTTAACTTGGATCCGAATTAAACGAAATATTTAACACCCGTATTTACAATTTTGTTTTAAGTCGCATTCAATTTAATTGCAACCACTTTCTAAAAAATAATATATATAAACAATTTACGACAATTTGGGTATTATATTGCACCACACAATGGCTCGTACAATGGTAAGCACAGAGAAAAACTATTTATTACTAACTATTGTTTTCTTTTTGGTATTTGGCCACTAATCATGAAGAACAACCAAGAAGAAAAACAGGAACACGCTCTTCTCGTCCTGGAGTCTATTAGGACATTGTTTTTTTTTTTTATAACAAACAGAATTAAATGACCACTGTAAATTATAGGATGCGGTAGAGGATACGAAGCTAACCTACTTAACATTCACTTACAAAATTCATAATAAACTTTTCTTTCTTTTAAAAAACCACTGCCCAAGGAATCACTACTTCCACATCCGGATTTTCTATCTAAGTCTGTCACAACGAAAAAATTTTGTATGTGGAAATAATTGTTTATGGAACTTTAATAATATAATATTTGAAATCGTCTACCCCAAAAACCACTAAAACGATATCCCACATCTGTAGTGGGGTGGGGGTGGTGATAGATAGGGTGAAGGTGGACGAAGTAAAAAAATATTTTGAGGTTTTGGTTCTTGTACACACACTGAATCACAATTTTTGTCATCCCCTTAAATAATGGGGTAGGGATGATGGGTGCCAAAAAATTTTTTGACACCTTAGCTTCTCTTGTATATACTAAATACCAATTTTATGGACTCTTACCTGCTTGATTTACCTATTTGCCCCCCATTTACCCCAATTTACCTCCCAACTCTTCGACGGAATAAGATGAAAATATAATCTAGTTCCAGATCCCGTTAAAGTACATACGTGAACCGAATTTCAAGTGAATATCTTAAACTGTTCCAGAGTAATCGTGCGCACAGACCGACAGACAGACAGACATTTTTTCGCTCAAACTTAAAATTTCGACTTTCATGTCATTCTAAGCCTATTTGAACAATAAACATTTTCAAAAATTTTTTTGTCGTTACTCTACTTCCACTGGATGTGGAAGTAAAATCAATGGTACTATCAAAGATTTGTTTATTATGTTGGCTGAGGAAAGAAAGTACATTAAAATGAGATTAAATATTACAATTTATAAGTTTGTTAAATAATCTGTCACTTGCTGCTCTGTATTTAGAACATTGGAAGAAAATATGGTCCAAGTCACTTTAATATTACAAATGTCAGAATTCTTTGATGGCAGAACATTTAGTATAGGTAAATAAGCTGGATAATAGGCGTGTCCAAATTTGAGACGTATTATTGTTGTGATGTATTTTCTTGGCTATGCATAATTTTCGTACCAAAACTTAGATGGGAGGTCAGAATGAATATGTGTAATTGTGTACCTGTATCTTGTAGGATTGAAATGACACGCCACAACTCCAACCAACTATTTCTAAATTTTAATTGCAACTGTCTGGTTAACTATTGATTTTAACTTTGTTAAATAATAGTTAAGGGTTGTATAGCTATAAATAAGTTTATTCATTGAATTTTCCATCAAAGTTTAAAACAATTATGAAAACATCTCCCAACTCTATTGGAGGAAAGTATCGGAATCACGAAGAAACTGGTTGCAGTATTAAGCGTAAAATGCTCTACCTTTTAGACTCAAGTTATAACTTTCTTTACTCTAAATAATAGTTAAAGGTTGCATAGTTATAAATAACTCTATACCTACATCCATTGAATTTTCCATCAAAGATTAAGACAAATATGAAAACATCTATTGGAGAAAAGTATCGGAATCACGAAAAAACTGGTTGCAGTATTAAGCGTAAAATGCTCTACCTTTTAGGCTCAAAGAAAGGTGTAAAGTGTACGTATTTCGCCCTAGGGCATACTGCAAGTCTGAACATTTTAATTAAAAATATTGAATTACAAAAATAAGTGATTTTATTGAAAGGGAAATAATCATTTTATAATTTTTAACGGATATTTAAATTAATAGCATATATTTCTATATTTTGCATAATCTACTTCGCCTATAGCAGTAGACATTTGAACGTTTTTTGAGTAGACCTCAGTTGCTTTGCTAACAAAACTAGGCTTTATTGGTGGCAGTTATTCAGAAGTAGTTCCATTAGAAAGTATTTACATTACAATTTCTGTTTTATTACCGATGGAATATTGTTCGATATATTTCTTAACCACACTCCAGTAGACTTCCAAATAGCAATCTTCTTCACGACATGCCAGCGAAAATAGAGTATAATACGTTTTAATAATACTCTATGAGTCATTTGAACCTATTTTCAAATTGATATCTGTGCCTATGTGTGTATTTTGTTACCCATCGATATTGTGAGAATAAAATAATGTGCAGTCATATATTTTTGGGTGTGTTGTATTTGTCTGTATTTGTCTGTATTTACTTTACGTTAGATTTTGAGCAGAATATCTATATTTGAAAAAATGTTCTCAATGTCTGTTATCAACATTGGTAATTTCCTTTTCAAGTAAATTTCATATGATAAAAAATGAACAAAATCTTAGTAAACTTATAAATTTAGAGAATTAAAAAAAAAATACTTAAAACATGATAATTCAATTAGTAAATAGCATTAATGTGAAATTATTTAACATTTTTTTTTACTGTTGAAAAGTGTATGTTTGACTATATCTCCACCCGAACTTTTAATATACGTTTTTTTAAATATAAGTAATATAAGTAACTATAAAATATTACAATATATTTTGAAAATTTTATTTACATCAAATTCCGTGGGTAAGTTACTTCTTGTGTAAATATTTAAGAAATAAATTATCTTTTATAAAAACTCGACAAAGATTTGTAAACAATTTGTCACTAATTCACGCAATTAAGTAGAAGATTAACTATTGCTAGTTTCGTGCAGGGTCTCGTGTTCCTTAAAATTTCGCCAAAGCCTCAGCCAAAGCTATTATTAATTTGAGATCATTTTAACGAGTCATTGTTTTACAATGTTAAATAACTCTGGAAGTATCATCTGTGTATACTTATGTGGAAAATTTATATTTTAAATGTCGCAGATGAAAATAAGAACAAAGAGAAAACGTGTTACAATGCTGTACTTAATAGATTCTAATCCAAATATGCAGCAACTTACAGGGTGTGTCATTTAGAACAAAAAAGAAAGCAATATTGTTTAATTTCTTTTCACAAAATATTTTGTTACAAAAGTTACGCCCATAATGCAAGCTGGCGCCGTCTACTGACATCCTCTGCTGTGGATAGTAGGGTGGTCCAAAAATGATTTAATTTTTTATAGAAGGTCTCGATCCCCAATTTGTTTCCAAGTCCGAAAAAAGTAAGTACGTATTTTTTTGTTTTTCAACATTTTTTTTTTTTTTAAATGGTGCCTATAGACATTTAAATTGAATGGAGAAATATCTCTTTTTGGGATTTTTTGAATAATTGTTCAGAATTAGGGAAAATCTTGCATTAAACTTATAGGACTTGGAAAGGACTATCCAACGAAGAATTTGATGTATATACATATAGGTTTGGCGCCCCTAACACACCTTCAAAAAAACCCAAAAAGTGATTTTCCAACATGCAATTTAAATGGGAAACTTCATGTCTCCATAGGCACCATTTAAAATCAAAATTTTGAAAAACAAAAAATACTTACTTTTTTCGGATTTGGAAACAAATTGGGTGGGATCGAGACTCTCTATAAAAAATTAAGTCATTTTTGGACCACCTTAGTGAGCAACTAACAATTACATTCATTAATTTAAACAGTAAATCATAAACATTTAGGATACATAAGAACTGTGCTATTGATATATATCAAACACTAAAAGTTCATGTACATTTCTTTACTAGAAGATTCCTGCGAAGCTCTTCAAATCAAATCAAGTCATTTATCGACTACATTATAAACATATTTGTAGCAAGTCAACAATGGGAAAGTACAGAGTTCACATAAAAAAATGTAAACATTGAATAAATAAAAAATGTTTAGAACAAATATACCTACGTATGTACAAGTTGTGTATAGAACAAATAATAAACACCAACATGTATTTGGTAGGTACATACATACAGTCAAGCAGGCTCCATATCACATGTCCACATTATATCCACCCGAAATGCATTTTACTGTAGAAATAGAGTATTAAAACTTTTTAGTTTATCATTTAAAGTTGTTCCCATTTAAAGTTTGAATGTAACTGGAAGAATGGTATAAAGATTAATATTCAGCAGCTATCTTTTAGATTAGATATAAAGAGCCTGAATCCAACAGGTCTAAGATGGTTTCCAAAGCCTGTGTATAGTTATGATAGTCAAAATTGAAATATTAAATTTTATTCTTGTGAATTTCAAGATTTCCGGTTAGACGTTAAATCTTAAAGAAAGTTTTTTGTTCACTACTTCCAAACTACTAAACAATGAACAAGATTTTCAAAAAGTAGTTGAATTTGCGTAGATCTTGGTATTAAGGAATTTTGAATCTAACTGATTGCACATTTTGTATTAAAATTGTAAAAATGACTAATCCAGTATAGTGGACTATTAAACAAAATTGGGTATCCAATATGAAATACAAACTTTTATCAAATTTAAGCGAAATTTAGTATTGAAAGTTTTCGTGGTTATTGATTTCAAATCTGATATCAAAATTGTAACCTTTAAAATGAATGGTGCAGATGCAGAGCGGACCAGATTCATAAAAATTTAATGTCGAAAGTTGCAATTATCGCTATACAATTTGATTATGAAAAATTTTAACAAAAGGAACGAAAGGTGTAAAAAATTATGATCCATAATTCGGTTAAAATTATTTTTTTAATCAAACAAAAAGTGGTTATTTAGTGGAGTCGGAACTCGACAAACAAGGATAAAAGCGTCTGAAATGCTTTGCAATATCTTTTTTTTATACTAATTATATTTGTTTAAACAAATAATTGTTACAAAATAAAAAATTACGATAATCTTTTATCAAAAAGTCAATATTTGAATTTTTTCGCAAAATAAAATAAAGAAACACAAAAAGTACGAATATTTACATTATACATAATATGTCTTTCATCTCTAATTTCACAATTAAGTGTACAAAAATAAATACAAATGCACTCAGTCGATCAGAAGTGCATTTTTTGAACCTCATTAGTGGTGACAGCCAAGATAAGTCATTATTGGAGCTGAAAAGAATCAAATTTTTAGATTTTTTTTTTATATAAATTGATAGTTTTCAAGTTCGAGTGACTTGAAAATTGCGGTATTTCAAAACGGTACTCATCTTATAACTCGCAAAATATCACATCTGGCAAAAAAATGTTGCAGACCAAAAATAAATCTTGTAAACTGGGAATGAATTTGTTTTTTCTTGAATGAATGTAGAATTATTAGTTTCGGAGATATAAAAGTTTAAATTTAACGTCCAAACGTTTTTGAGACGAAGTATTCGCCGGCGCGGTAGCTTAATCGGTTAAGGCGTATTGAGTAGCGAATATGCTGATCGACTGTCTACCGCGCTCTGGGTTCGACCCCCAACCCCGGTATTGACAACACCGGTGGGTGTGGATGTGTGTCTGCATTTTTCCAAATGTGTAACCCCCTTCCGCACAGCCTTGGCTTTGAATTTGAGGGTTGTCTACTATCTGTGGTGTGTAATTATTTAGTTTCAATAATAAATAACTCAAAAACTGTAGCATCTACATCAAAACTGCTCGATCAGAATTAAAGGCTGTTAACTAAGCTTTCAATTAATTTTTTATATATTTCTATAGTATAAAAAGAAAGAGGTTATGATCGAAACAACGTGCATGTTCACATTTTTTTAATTAAAAATGTCATGTTGTTACTGTAATTAAAAAGTAATTTAAAAAAATCATGTCCATTTTTCGTGAATGTATAGATATTCAAATTTTTTGCCCGTTTAAACACTTGCTTCAAAAAAATTGCGAATATTTATGAGAGAAGTATGTAGTTTAAATGTTAAATATGTCAGAATCTATGTAACGTCCGTCGAAGTATCAAAACACAGGCACCCAAAATTAAAAAAGTGGTCTCTTTTTCTGGTACTCCATTAGGTAACCTATATGTATTTCGACGTGCTGAACACGAGTCAGGTGTCCGTTTAGCTCCATTGGACTATTTTTTTGTAAATCGCGAAAGTAAACCAAGAAAAACTCATAATTTAGGTTATTTTCGCGATTTACAAAAATTGGTGGGTAACGGAGCTAAACGGATATCTGATTCGTCTTCAGCATGTCGAAATACAATGGAATCCCGGAAACAGATCAATTTTCACTTTTTTTGTGTCTGTATAATATATTTGCATAAGCGATTTTCTATAAAATGGCGGAGGATCCGGTGATACACATACACACACAAAAAAGTGTTTTTCTGGGACTCCATTGGGCAACCACTGTGTATTTCGACATGCTGAATACGTATTAGGTATCCACCAATTTTTAGTAAATCGCGAACATAACCTAAATTATGAGTTTTTTTTTAGGTTATCTTCGCAATTTACAAAAAAATGGTGGCCAATGGAGCTAAACGAACACCTGCTTTATGTTCAGCACGTTGAAATACATATGAGTTACCCAATGGAGTACCAGAAAAAGACCACTTTTTTATTTTGTGTGCCTGTGAAATTAAATTTTCATATTCCAACTAGCACCAAAGTAACAGTAACTGAGATGGGAACTTCGAATGAGTAACCACTACGGATCCGTCACTAAATGTACGACTTTGATGTGTAAATAACTTCATTTGACATATCCGTAGTCACTGTCTCGTAGTTTTTACCACTAGCGGTTACTTTAGAGTTATGTGACTTCTACGTAGCTTTTCCGGTGTATGGGGACGCCCTAGTTACCAGTGGGACAACCTTCGAAGTTGCAACCACTTTCAAGTAGCTTTGAAAGTGGCCGCGACGTTCTGGGAACCTTTACTATCCTTATAAAGTCGTGGATCTTGTTAGTAATATTTATTAGTGTTACTGACGTTTTCGCTACCTGCTTTTACCGTGCACGGCTACTACGAAGTGCGTATTACCTCTTAAATTCACCATGAAGTAAATTTCACCATCTAGTTCCCATTTTTAACCATATATAGGAAAGGAGGGGCGATAACGAGAGAATGCGATACCTAACCTATATAGTTTATGCTTGTCTTGTGGCCTTTATCTTTTCCAAATTTGGGTTGTTTACCATTTTAAAGTAATAACATGTTATTTTGCGTTGAATTTCATACATTTATCTTTTCCGTTCAAGACAACTCATTAAGTGAGGAAAACAACTACGTATTTTTCGGATTGTTTACCTGTTAATGTTTTTCAATAAATTTTCTATATAGGTAATATATAAGAGTAAAAGTTATTATTCAGTGTCTAAAAACAAAAAAACTTCGCAGTAAGTGGATAATAGCTTTAAGAAATTGGAAAACCACCTAGCAAATGTATGTGTGTATATAGTCAACATTTTCTACAGGATGATTTTTTCACTAAAGTAAGTTATTCATATTTGTATCTGCATTTGTAGATATGTTTCAAAATACCTATAATAATAATCTCTTGGGTTGGAATTTATTTCACTTAACATAATTTGCTCGATGGTTTTCCAATTTTTAAAGCTATTGGCCACTTACTGCGAAGTTTTCTATCTATTTGGAAAACTGCATTGACACGACTTTTAAACTATATGCACAGTTTTGTACATTGTCTTTGACACTCACTAGTCATTTCAGAAATTTAATTGATGTTGTGAAGTAATTCTGAACTCTTACCTGTGTTGAACTTGTATTGTTTTTTGAGAAACATAAACAGGTAAACAAATACAATAGTACTGAAATAAAACATAATTAAAAAAAATGTAAGCAAATGTTTCTTCTTTTTCACAATATACATGTAGCATATGGTTAAAATAATTCCTAGTGTGCTTATAATATTCGGATTGGCCTGCTGTACAACTACACATGCATTTTCATTTATCAACATCACCCTATAAATTTATTCTAACTTCATGGGAGCAAACAAAGGGCAAAGATTTGTTTTTTCACGGCGTCTTCGACTTAGTAGAGAATTACATGTCCATCTCTAAATACCACTTCACCTTCCTTGATGGGTCTACTTCTGCATGCAATTTGAGTAAAGATATCACACAATTCTAATTCTACCTTCGGCATACTTGAAAACAGTTCACAAACGTAAGAAAATTAATAAATTAACAGACAACATTATGACAACTACATGTTTTCGTCACCATTTCCGATATATTGATTGAAAATATTGAAATTCACTGATACCATCTGCTGATGTGATTTTCCCTTATAGACAAAAGTCAAAATTAGAAGCGCGTTCAGTTTAAACGTCGCACGTCAAACGTATGGCAGCACACCAGGGCGCGGCATTCAGAATCAATGTTGGAAAAATGTAACTATGAAGTGGCAGCGGGAACCTTGCTGCAACTTTAAAGTGACGCTACAGTCCCATTCGGTACTTTGTAATAAATGTAACTTTAAAGTTACATATTTTCAGTTCCTGTCACTATCCTCAAGTAACAATTACTTTCCAGTCGCATTTCTTAGTAAATACGACTTCAAAGTGATTCTTTTTGAAATACGCCATCTTGATGGCTAAGACTTATGACGCCATTATTACAAGACATGAACCATAACTTCATAAATAACTAAAAAATTTAATTTATCACTATTTCTGCACCAAATATAATAAATTAATGGATAAAAATTATTTTCAAGTTTCAAAGAATAATAAAAAATAGATTTCAGCATCCAGGTTGACACATTCTCGCATGACGTTATATATTTTAAAGACAATATTTCAATTAAAAAATGCAAATTATAAAGGCGCGTGCCAGATTCAAACGTTTTATCATTATGTTTGACAATAAACTTGCATTCGTTTTAATTTTGATGCTTAGCCATTGGGAAATTGTACAAGTCTTACCTTCTAATATTATACTATTCTAGTATTCTATTAAGTTTCTGAGTTAGGGAAATGGATAGCAATAAACATGTAGGAATGAAACACAAGTATAATAAAATCAGTTGCAGGACAAAGCAGGCAACGTTTATTTGACAGAGTGGGGCGTGGTAAAGTTCCCAGAAAGTCGCGGTTTACATTCCGCGACGTCACCGCTACATAACCACAACGCATTTGGAACGTAATCGGACTAGTTCCCCATTTTGGTCGTACTCAAGTAATGGGAACGTTCCTGTTATGCTCTTGTGACTAGTGACAGAACACTTTAAAATACCTACAATAGTTGTTGCTACGTTCCAGCAACTAATTGTGCCAGTTGGGATGAGTTCTTATTTGTTTTTGTAGAACAAAAAATAAAGTTACGACCAAAACAATGTGCGCCTTCACACCTTCTTAATAGAAAGGTTGCCATTTTAAAACACTTTCTTAAAAAAAATTCATCCGCCATATTGGAATCGCCATTTTGAATTTTTTGTTTTTACTTCAGGGTCGTAATCAGCAAACAAAAACACCACCTAAAGGTAGTACTTTTCCTTAGTTAATGTATTAAACTATAAAAGTCGTTTAAATTGTAAATCTTTTTGATGTAAATTTTTTATTATTGCTTGTTTATTACAAAAAAACAACGATTATATAAGCTGAACAGGTAAACTTTGCAGTCTTTCCGAAGATTTTATTCTTGTAGGCCTGGTTTCGGCGTTTTGCTGTTTTTAGATCCCCATCGATTCTACTATATCGGTTTTTAATGAAATTATAATACAAAATATATAAAATGTCCGGGCATTTCTGGTGCAGCCACAGAATTTCCAGTAATTAAATGAATGCAGACGTCTTCGACTGTTGTTTATAACGATTTGAAAAGTAAATAGGATGTCGATTTATTTTTCCCACAATTATACTATTAGAAATTCATGTAATTTTGGTTTTATTTTGACCGCTGTTGTTGAGCCACCTTGTAGAAAATACAAATTAAACATCTCAAAATAACTCATGGATATCAATCAAATAAGATATAATAAAATGTAAAAGAAAACTGAAGGAATAACCGAAGGAATATTTTGCCATCGAGTGATCTGAGAAATAACATTTAACTATCAATTAAAATGAAAATTCTATTACAAAAATTATTGAGTGAGTGATAACCAGGTATAGGCAAAATAAGTGTGTTGACTGGTTTGTATGTTGATCTTGTAATAAATGCTAATTCTAAAAATGACCTTTTTCCTATTTCCGCATTAGAAAACAACATAATTTTAATTGTTTAAATAATACTCACGCATGCACTAATGTGAGAAAATAGCTCGGAAAATAGTTTAGATATTGCGCTGTCTAACGTACATCGACATATATGTATATTATTACTAAACAAGTATCGAATTTAACTTCTCTCTCTAAATTATGTTTTTTCTGGCATTTGGCCCAAATTTCCCGTTCCTTCATCTGAGAAATACGAAAAATTATTAATTAATATAGTATCCACCTAATGGTTCATTATTTACTAGAGTTTATCATTATGTAACTCACATAAGGGAGATAAAAATGTGTCAAGTTAGCATTATTAATCTTTAATAAGATTTATTTAAAAGTAAATATTTGAAAGGAATGTGAATGTAAGCTATAAATTAATTTATATGGTACTTTACCTTACGTTTTCCTATGGTTGAAACATCAAGGCTGGAATTATGTTAAAACGAGTAGAAGTTGCAGTCGGGCGTGGCCGAATGCGAATACCTATTTGATTAGAATTCTGCATAAGTACGGCACAATTCACTTTTATGTGGTGTCACTGCTGTTAAGAAGGTGAGAAAAAGTTAATGTCTTCTATCGAACAAATATGCATTCGCAGCCGTCAACGTCCTACTACAATATTAATTCGTTTTCTAACGTTCCCAGTATTATTAAAAATACCTTTATAGGTAATATTTTAATATAAAATTCATTTGTCACCTAATATACGTAAATTTGTTTAAACCTGAGGCACACATTGTATATTACAGTTTTGATATCTTGCAAGTCTTCATATTTTTGTGTACTTGTCAGAAACATTAGTTACATTTTTCTCTAAAACGATAATAAAATATAGTTTAAATATTACATGACAGTTTATACACATCTGGTGATCACCCTATATAACAGACTCACGGACCCGATTTTGATAAGTACTATGCTATTTTTTATATAAGTTGTAAATTTGAAATAAAATTTTAAATCTAACGGAAGTTATCGTGTCGTGCAAACTGCTAATATCAGTTCGCGACACCTAGTAGAAACGTTCATTCATTTCTTATTAGTCGTATTAAAAACACCTTAATAACAATTTAAAGTAAAATTAATGTATTACCTAATAAAGTTCATTCAAACCTGAGGTACACACACCGTTTAAATAAATAAGGAAATTAAGGTAAAAAAAAATATATCGCTTATATGCCATCGAAGTTTCCTGCACCTAAGCAAAAAACCTTCGTAACATTTCGCTGTAAAATTATAACATGGTTTATATAAATGTCATAAGTTTTAGCTAACTTCTCTGAAAGCTATTAAATTTTTCTTGCTAATTTTTTTTCGCCCTTTCTAGTGGCCTCTTTATTTAGTTTCTGCACAGCAAAATATCCGTCGATTGGAAAAAAAAACGTGCGGGTCGAATTGATAACCTCCTTCTCTTTTAAATTTTATGAAGTCGATTGAAAAATGGTAGTTTTCAATTGTTTTCGATTTCAGTAAGTGAAACAGCCATTTAATTTAAAATCAAAGATATCTACATTTTTAAACTTTGTACCAAATACTATGGGTAAGTATGAGTATATAATCTACATATCTCAATTGTATCCTGGAGATATCTGAGAGTTCCTTAAATAATAGAGAGAAAAAAAAATAAGGGGGCAGGTTACTTAAGTATTAAGAGTTGAAATAATTTTCTAATTACTTTATTTAAACAGGGTGCAAGTCTTGTATACAGGACTGGAAAGTGAAATTATTGGGGATTTTACTTTTAATATCATGGAGTATCTGGTGTCTGGAACAACAAAGCTATTAAGAGAAATTTAAGCCATATAAAAGGTTGTAAAAGGTCTCTTTGGCAGTGCAGATAAACCTAGTCGACTGAGAACAATAGTAATTATTAGCCCAAAAAGGTGATACTCTCTCTGTATATGTTTATATTCGGCATTATCTTTCTATGCTATAGTTAAATAACCTTTCTATTGCTTTAGAATTTAAATAGAGAGATCATAGGGGCCTTAACAATGAACCGTATTTTATAATATTTTAAAAGTTTAAAAAATATCGTTAAAACCTACCTCAAAATTGTACTATTGTTTTTGCAATGTAAACGTAAATTTAATCATTTTATCCATGTTTCAATTTTGAACATGATAATGTTATTATCTTACAATTATTAAATAAATAGTTGGCCTCAGTTTCTGACAAGAACGAATACTAGCTGGTTTTAAAATTTTAGCAGAATGCCCCGCCAGAGGTTATATCAAGCGAAACTATTGTAAGTCTTATTTATTTGTGCAAATACTACTTAATATTTTTTACTGATAGTCATTTCTTTTAATAGAATCTGGAATATAGTGAATTTAAAAATAATGGTACTATTAATGTATTTTTTATTAGGAGATAAGCTTTTATTATCTGACACAATTATAAAAATAGACATACTGGTATATCTCTGCAGCATAGACCAATTGAAAGGTTAAAAGTAGCACTAGTCCAAACATTTTGCCAGTAGACAAGTCGATGAAAAAATGTTCATATAGATGTCACCCTAATCTCTCACAATAGGTTAATTTAACTATTTTTTATTTGAAAATGCATATCTCAATTAGTGGATGTGTAAAAATCAAAGTTTTATCACCACGGCTTCTCATTCAATTTAAATATCAAATATAGCACACGGCTAAATGGGGCATGGCCAAGCGTGACGTCTTACCAGTCTATCTACAGATCGGTAATGCGTCGGTAATATAACGCATAACGCACAAGCAGCGAACATGCTGCTGAAGGCGCACATGGCCCGTGCCACGGCGTATTACGACAAGTGGAAGATTCGGATCAACGCCAAGAAGTCGGAATAAATTCTCTTCACGCGCCGCTTCACCGAAAATCGTATTCTTGAATTCGTGAAGTATTTGGGGGTGAACTTGGACAGGAGACTGACATTCAATACGCACGTAAACGAGACGATACGAAAGGTCTACTCCATGTCCAGGAGTCTATATCCGCTCCTGGCGCGAGGTAACGGACTAAACAGGACCAATAAGAAATTGCTGTATACGATGGTGATCAGGCCGGCTATCACATACGCGGCGCCGGTGTGGTGCAGCATCCCGGCCACGACAATGCGAAAACTAAGAGTACTAGAACACAAATTTATGCGCCTCATTTCAGCCTCTGATAGGTACACCTCCCTCAGAGATCTCTATGCACGTTGCCACGACATAACTCCACTAGCGAACTTCGTCCAAGAAACATCGCAAAAATTCTATCAATTCAAACTGGGTGACAGTCCGCTAACCCGAGACATTACACGAATCAGATAGCATAATGCCATACTTTTCAACCTGAAACGCCCATTACCATACCAGGCGTTGCCTATCTTTCGGCAACCTCCCTAGCCAAATCTTTCCTATACCAAAATTTCCATTTCACCATCTTTTACCTTTCACCACCTTTTACTCTCAAACTCCTTCTCTATTCCCTCTATTAGTCACCTTTTTGTTAATTTTGTTAATTTCCGTTCTTTTTGTTCTCTTTCAAAATCCCCTCTCGACCAATAACTTTTTGTAAATCTTTTTAAATCACAACTTCCCCTCCACCCTATCTTTCTGAAGGCAGGCAGACCATCGGAAGAATACTGTCATTGGCTCGAACGGGTTTTTTCATTAAGTCTTTTCCCCTATCAATAATGCAATTTTTAAAACTGTGCGCGTGTGCTGTGCAAACTAAAACCTTAGTGCAATTTTTAAGTGTTTTTAAAACTCATTTTAGTTATAGTTCGCCAAATTGTTAGATTTAAGTTTTTTGTTTCAAAGAACAGGAGTTCTAACCTTATACTTCTCCATTATTTATCGTTTAAGCCGGAGTTAAACCCGTTTCACCCGACCACCCATCTACCACGATGTTGCGCGCCGTGGTGGTGTGGTCGGCTCTGAATCGGGACTTGACTCAGGCGCACTTTTGTATTATTAATTATAATAAAACCTTTTTGAATTGAATTGGTAATATGTCAGTAATGCCTGCACTGGTGGTGAAGTTAGCAGTTGATTTTATTAACATAATACTTATGGGACCTGTAAAAAATCTGTGAATATGAGTCGTAAAAAGGACGATACAAGTGACATTGTTTCTAAATACAAAAAATCGAACCGCCTTCAAAAAATATTTCTAAAAAGTAAGAAATAAAATTTCACTAAATTTTAGAAATACCTGACTACCCATTAGTGGGAAGTAGCAAGGAACTGTACCTTTTAACCAAATATCAATTTAAAGTCGGTGCAAAACATATTGTTGAAATTAGTAATTCTCTTTGCCCCGACTTAATATATTTCAAGGTCCCTGCCTGGAGGATACACAGATAATACATCATAACCTCATTTTAGTTCCTTATAATAATATACTTTTCGTTCACAGTACATAATATCAAATAGTCGTTTACTTTTCGGTTTCTGCCTTGTACTAGATTTCACGTAAATCTACAAAAAATTTACTGGCATTATCGCATCTCAACTAAAAACCATCATGTAATGAAATCGTCATCATTAACAGCATTGAAAGCAACGACATGAGCAACAGCATGCTGTATAATTTTTTTTTTTTCATTGAATTCATGGCTAGAGCAATGATAGCTACTGGCACAGTGAATGTCGATATATATATTTCTGAATTATAATTTATTTGGAAAAGCAAATTGTTCAACGATCGCCTTTCTCAATAAAAGTCTCAGTTCATACTGTTGTAGAAAACATTCTACGGCTGATTCGCCTCCATGCAAGGCTTTCTTTCATTGTGAAATGATATATGACATGATAGGAAGTTATAATAATGCCCTGTGGTTTGTAGAAATCGAGACTAAATTTTTAATTGATATCACCGGCGACTCCGCCAAATCTTCGAATATGCTCGTAGTATAAAAAATTGTTTCCAATTTATGTTCACCTTATACTAGATGTACCTTGATAAATTTAGTGTGGGACCACCGCCGGACCATAACCTACAGTTGGCAGTAGGTTTGACAGAAATCGCTTAAGCTACGCCAGAGTAATCATTGAACAAATATATAAAAAAACATACATACGAATTGAGAACCTCTTCTTTTTTAAATTTTATAAAGTCGGTTAAAAATACTACAGTAATAAAATCAGATGAATTTTTTATTATGCTACCAAGTGACAAATATACGAAAGCTATGGCAGCAAGCGTTGCCAAGAAACACACTTGTTAAAGTGTTAAAATTAACTATACTACATTGATTTTTTTTCTAGCTAGAGGTAGGTAGGTAGGGCTAGAGATACTAGAAAGAATTACTCGTAAGGGAGGTTTCTTATAACATATTGGTATGATCAGACTTCGATCTTCAGTATATAGAAAGAATGGTTATGTTCTTGTTTTTCATATTGAATGTTAGATATAGTAAGTATATGAAAGAAGTTGATAAGTCGGTTCATAAGGGAACTTCTTGTTGATATTCTAGCTTGGTCAGATTTATATCAATGATATATGAAAGGAACGAATGGTTTCTTTGAAAGTTATCTGCTGAATGCCCAAAATAATATTTTATAACAATGATAGAAAGACCTGTCATAGTTTTAAGTCTTGGCTTTTGAAAAAGAAAATTCAGTGAGATTTTTTAACGATGGGATTTCTGAAAGGCAATATATGCATGATAAGGCAAGTACCCAAAATAGGTCTATTGGTGTTAGTACTTAGGATAATTTACAGGCTTTTCGAAGTTCAGAATCTACTCAGACACTAATCGTCACACTTCTAAAGCGAAACCGTTCTAAGGAAATAGTACATTCACAAAAATTTAGAAAAAAATGCGACCCTTTCACTTGCCTTTGGCCTGGAGTATTCCTCCAGTAGGACTTCATTTGTCCCTTTTCCCATTTTAGGACCTCCTTCGTTATGTGTCCCTTAAATAAGCCACAGAACGGTTCGGGTCCAAAAATGGCGCTTCAGCCCCTTTTCCTGCGAGGCTATCAGCCAATTAGTTGTCTTCTATTCCCTCATGCCCTGGCACCCACATCAAGATAACCTTGTTGTTTTTTGCCAGTTGCTTGAGGGATTGTCTGCATTCCAGGCAATTTTTGACTCGAAGGTATAGAACCCGAGTGCCTTTAATGCTGCCCAGCTATCTTTGCCCTTCGAGTGCCTCTATTTAGGCATTCCTGGGCACATTGATCTATAGCATAAATTTCTGCCTGAAGGATAGTTGAGGTGTTACCAAGGGCTTTAGATAGCCTGCATTTAGGCCCTACTACTCCCACACCAACCTACGTCCATCTTGGATCCATCTGTGTACCAGATGTGTGACTCTTTCTCCAACCCTCGCTCCAACCGCACTACTTCGACCCTGCTCACCTGACGGCTTTCAATCAGCACATCAAACAGGCAGTCAAAGTCATGCTTGATTGGTATCAAGTCAGTGGGTTTGGTCATGGATTCGAATTGGATTAGCTCCAGAATATTTAAGTGGCCATCCAGGTCGCCTGGTCTGAATTTAAGTGCCTGATGCAGCCTTAAGGCACTAAATGCTGCCTCCTTCCTTACATGCAAACGCAGGGGAATTAAATCCAGCATTGCCTCCATAGCTGCTGTGGGACACGAGCGCATTGCTCCTGTAGTCCCTCGACAGGCACTGGCCCTTGGTTTAGTTGATCTGTAGTTCAAGATCTGACCGTTGATCAAAGCAAAAGCGTTCTATAAACCAAAATCAGAGATTGGTCAGCTGACCAGTATTTTACTAATAATTGCGTTTAACTGTTGGAAGTCCAAAGTTACTAATTTACATACGGACTTTCAATTTTCCACTACAATTCAGATTGGCTTTTGACATCGTGAGCGTCAACCGCCTAACCTAATTTTTTAGTGTTTGGAGCTTATTTATGTCTGTGTTGGAACATTGACTACAGATAAGGAAAAATCATTATAAACCTTGGTATTTAGTTTGGAATATATAAAAATTGAGTCGTTAGATAACTTGGTTAATAAAGCTAAATTGAGTTAAACTGTTCAAGTTATAAGTTTAATAAATAATTAAATATCAATGTTCCTCTAGCAGTGTGTTGTAATGCATTTTACAGAATCTTTTATATTACTATAAAATTCCAAATTATTGAAAACTCACGTGAAAAACAGCACAAACACATGCGAAACTTGTATTGGCGTACGGCGAGGGAAGGGCTTCACCTGGTGTGATGTCACACGTAGCGCGAGCTGTTTTTAAACTTTGAAGTGTTATAGTGAATTGAAATATGGATTTAAAAGTTTATGGTATACTTACGAGATATTATCATTTTAAAATGATCTGTCTATAATGAGAAACTAAACACTAACTGAACTCGAGTTGACTAAAAATTACAGTTATATACAAAAATATATATACGAATATATATACAAATATATTTTTAATTATACAAAATTGCGATTGTGATTTAAGTAGGGCGTTTGACTGCGTCAATCATAAATAACTTATCTCCAAATTTATAAGTATGGGGTAAGTAGCGTAGCCGTAGAAATGAATATGGGCGTGCTTCAAGGGTCGGCATTAGGTCCCATATTATTCTTATTATATATTAATGATCTGGATGATTTGAGTACTTTAGCAGATTTCACTTTTTACGAATATGACACATCTATTATACTATCACGTAAAAATGTTGATATTTTAGAGATGAAATATGATATTTTATTGAATGCCCTTAGTAATTCGTTTAGTGAAAATTTTCTTTATTTTAATGTTGAGAAAACAGGCATTAGTGTTTCACAATAAACAAAAGAAATGTGATTATATAAAAATATTCAACTTAATAATGCGTCAATATCAATAAAGACGTCCAATGTAAAATTTATGGGTATTAATATTGACAGTTGCTTAAACTGGAAAAGCTATTGTGAATTACTGATAGCCAAATTACATTCAGTAGTTTATCGGTTCTAAAATGTAAAAAAATATTCTAAACATGGCCAAGCTAAGGAATTTATATTTTGCTGAGGTTTATTCTCTTGATATAGTGTTTGTTTTTGGGGAGTTTCCACCCTATGAAATATTATATTTTTAGTCCAAAAGCGTGTGATATGATGTATGGTAGGCTCATCCACAAAATGCATGTAAAAATGCATTTAAGGACTGTAATAATATTGACATTTCCGTCAATTTTCACTTTTGAACTATGTTTATTTGTCTTTAAAAACAAGAGTAAAGTTGTTTGTGACAATTATCTACATAAGGTGAATACCAGGCAAAAAGATGATCTTTATGTGACCTTCAGTAAATTAAATGTGTCTGTAAATTCACCCAGTTGTCTAGGTCCTAGAGTTTTTAATCACCTCCCTGTGGAAATATAACATTGCAATAAACGTTCACTATTTAGAAAGAAACTTAAAGTATTTTTAATTAGCAAAACCTTCTACAAACTAGAAAAATATTTTAATATGTAAAGTGCTCTATGATTTATTTCTTTTTTTTTTCTTCTCTCTTTTAGATATTAAGTCTGACTATTCCTATACAATATTGTATCATATTGTCATGAAAGGAAAATAAAGTTTATTATTATTATTATTATTATTATTATTAAAATTATTAAATTAGGTAAAGATATTGTTTCTAGGTTTAGCAGACTAAAAACACCGAAATTAATTATACGGAAATATTGATTGAACAATATTGTTATGTTTTGTTATAATATTTACAAATTATAAAATGATATGGTTTAGTAGTATGAACTAATTATGATATCAATTAAAGTGGTATTAAATTACACTTTAGTACTATTATAAATATACCGTTTGTTATGGAATTATTTCACGAAAATAACTCAAATTAGTTATTCAGTTGCTGTCCCACCACGCAATTATGTACTTCATTATTATTATTGGTACGCCCGAGTCAAATCGTCCAAATCATACCCAACGCTCCAAATCTTTAAACGCAATTTGATAGTCCTAGCCTAACAACCAACTGTTGTTCATCAAATCATATCTCAAATGTGAATTGTGAAGGAAACTCAGTAACCTTGCTGGCCAAGGAAAACGTAAACATAGTGCACCAGAGATCCTTAGGCATGAAAGTGTCATTAGCCTATTCCAGAACATTATGGATAATATACAGGGTGCATCACGGTTCGTGGGCTATTAGACGTTTTAGAAAAATTACAAATAATTTGAAGCTGAAAATTTAGGAAAACGGGTTCTCGGGGGCGCTATATTTAATAAAAATAACATCACGTGTGTGATACTTCCGGTTATACCGGAAATTGACATCAATTTCCTTATTTTAAATGGTATGACTTATTTTTATGCCGGATTTGAATTCCGTTCATTATTTTAAGGTAACTTTCAATAGTTTTTAAGATATTTCTGGAGCGAAAACTAACCCATAGTTGGAAATTAATAACATTCGTTGTGGTAAATTCAGATAACCAGTTTTCTCCTATGTCTATAAGAGATAAGGCTTATGTGGGACCAAGCTACAAATGTCCCAAAATATACGGGGTACCCAGAAAATGAAGTCCAACTTCGACAACTTCGATTTCCATTAAATCGCTTATTTCAAATGGAGCACAGTGTATTTTATAAGCCTCTTCGCGTTCCTCTGTTGTTACCTTTCAACCTATATGTGCATTCCCTATAGCTAAAATGTATGGTTATTGAGTTATTTAAAGTTATTTAGAAAAATGGTTAAATTAGCTTCAAAATCGAAAATAGTGTGCGATGAGAATACAGCAATTTACAATAGTTTTGTAAAAGAATCACAGTAGAGTCATTAAACGTACTTAAAGTTCATCAGGGATGATTTGTTTGTGTTTTGTACTCTCTCCCTCTGGAAAGAAAAATTAAATGTGTAGAAAATACATGTATAATATCAAAATCATTTCCTACTGGGAGAAGGGGATGATTCCTTAACCTCCACTCAGAAGGTAGTGATCCAAAATCAACTAAAAAGAAAAATTTCAAACATTATTCCGTCCAAGTGAGCTATTGAATAAATATTAATCTCTACATATATCTACAACAAAAACTATACAACAAAACGTTGAGACCGTTGATAAAATCAAGACAGTTTTGGATAACTACCCTTTGAGTGGGGGTTATGGAGTCATCTTCTTCCTCAGTAGGAAATAATTTTGATATTATTCATGTATTTTCTGCACATTTATTTTTTTTCCAAAGAAATACTACAGAACATAAATAAATCGAAGTTTTACCATTCCTGATGAACCTTAAGCAATAAATGAATCTACTGTGATTCTTATACAAAATTATTGTAAATTACTGTACTCTCATTCCACACTATTGTCGATATTGACGACATTTTTCTAAATAACTTTAAATAACTCAATAACCGTACATTCTAGCTATAGAGAATGCACATATAGGTTGGAAGGCAATAAAAGAGGAAAGCGAATAGGTTTATAAAATATAGTATGTTGCGTTTGAAATAAGTACTTTCTGGGCACTCTGTATATTTTAGTGCATTTGTAGCTTGAACCCACATAAGCTCCATCTCCTATAGACCCATGGGAGAAAAATTGGTTATTCGAATTTACCATAGCGAATGTTTTCCAACTATAGGTTGGATTCGCATCAAATTCATTAAAATCGAAATATCTCAAAAACTATTGGTTTTTTAGATACGGAATTATTTTGAAAGTTACCTTAAAATAATGAATAGAATTCGAGTACGGCATAAAAAATGATGGCATGCTTTTTAAAATAAGGAAGTTGAGTCAACTTCCGGTATAACGAAAGTCACATACGTAAATAGATGAAAACTAAATTTTCAGCTTTAAATTATTTGTTATTTCTCTAACAGTCTTGCACCCTGTATATATCCTTCCCCATTCGCGTGAAACGATGATAAAAAGAGTATTAAATTTAAATTCTGAATTTACCAAATGGCCTGAGCAAGAGATAAATTCAGGGGTGGTAGAAATTAGTACCGGTTTCATTTGTATCGTACGAACTAAAAGGTAAAATAGAAAAAGTATGTCAAGCGCTACCGATTTTTAATTACATTCTACTCCACATAAAATCATGACAGGAAACAAATCTATTTTCTTTTATATACTTTTTTTTGTGAACGAGTTTATGTTGTGATATTGTTTAATAGAAAGAGGTAGAATATTGCAGAACTATTAATAAGTAATGAACCGGTGGGTTGTTGTTAGGCTGTGACATGTAAATTGGCTTTATGTTTGGTGTTAGGATTATATTTAATATTTCAAAATCCAACAGTGATTTTCGTTTATGAATAAATACTGGTAAAGATTTTATACATAACTTTACACCAAAAGCATCTACTTCTTTGGATAAACTTTCTGTGGGGTATTGCTTATCTTTGTGTGCAATTACTTTATTAGATGTCTAAGAAATGAAAAAAATTTAAAGATTTATTGTAGGATATGCTCTACCCCAAATAGATATTTAGTATCTCATAATTGACTCAGCCAAAGCATACATTTTAGAATATTGAAAAGCATGAGACTTCTGAGTTAATAGAATTTCCAAATCCGACTTTATTATTCATTAATTCGGTATGTTTTGCCAGCTTTAGATTTTGATCTATATTTACACCAAGGTATTTAATATTTTTACGGTATTAAGTTAAATTTTACAGATGCAGTTAATTTTATTTTCCGATAAGCAAATAAAATTTTAGGGTTGTAATTGTTAGGCAGTCTTTCTCATATATATCGAAACACTGAATTTTGAGTTTATAATATTTACTAATAGAGAGTAACTGGACAATTTTTGCAACTTCTAATCCAATATTCATTAACAGCTGTTGTGGAATAATGCTTGTAATTCATTTAAGCAGATGTTATCGAAACACTGAATTTTGAATTTATAATATTTACTAATAGGAGATTAGAGAGTAGCTGGACAATTTTTGCAACTTCTAATCCAATATTCATTGACAGCTGTTGTGCAATAATGCTTGTAATCCATAAGCAGATGTTATCGAAACACTGAATTTTGAGTTTATAATATTTACTAATAGGAGATTAGAACGTAACTGGACAATTTTTCCAACTTCTAATCCAATATTCATTGATAGCTGTTGTACAATAATGCTTGTAATTCGTTTAAGCAGATGTTAAATAAAATAAGTTCTAATGAGGTCCCTTGCGGCATTCCAAATGTGACTGCGTCAAACTTGCTTAATGAGTTATTAACTTTTACACACCGTGTAAGTAAGTAGTTAATTTTCAAATAAACCGCTAGCCATGTCTTTTATACCATAAAGTTTTAACCTGTGCAAGAGTTTACTATGTGACACAGTGCCAAATTCTTTGACCAAGTCTGTAAAACAGCTTCGCTTTACCGCTGACTATCATTTTTAATCTAGCTCTTATAACAGAAACATTTCCTCAAATCTGGTGTAGGTCAAAAATTTGTCCCATATTCAAAAAAGGTGACAAGAATGCAATTGAAAACTATAGACCTATAGTTATCCTCTGTAACTTTGGCAAGTTTTTTGATATCTTATCTTTTCATACGAAATATCAAATATCAGTTCATCAGCATGAATTCTTAGGTGGTAGACCACTAATCTTGTAAGTATTACCAATTATCTTGCTACATCACTTGATCAAGGTGGGCAGGTTGATGTAAATCTATAAAGCTTTTGATAGGCTAGATCATGGTATCTTATTGAAAAAATTATCAATCTTTGAATTAACCACGCACTTTATCAATTTTTTCTGTTCATATGTGTCTAAGAGGCTATTAAATGTACATTGTCGTGGTTTCACATCTGTTCAAGTGTCGGCAATATCGGGATTACCGCAGGGCTCAGTTCTTGAACCCTTATATTATTCATTAATGATATTTGTCAGGACATTGAGACATCTAATGCTCTTCTATATGCCGATGACCTCAAGCCATTTACCTCGATTAAGTCAATAAGCGATTGTGATAAATTACAGCAAGATCTCACAAAAATTAATAATAGGTGTAATACTAATAAGTTACCGTTAAATATATCGAAATGTAATGCCATGCCTTTCACAAGGAAAACTAATTCAATAACTTTTTCGTATAATATAGGTAGTGAAGCCCTTACCAGATGTTCCGAATTCAAAGACTTGAGTGTTATTTTTGATTCCACACTAACTTTTATTCCTCATATTAATTACATTATAGCTAATTCCAATAATAATCTGGGTTTTATTATGAGAAACTCAAGGCACTATAAAAATGTTTCAACAGCTACTTTGCTGTTTAATGCCTTTGTCAGGTCTAAACTAGAATACGCTTCAGTTGTCTGGAGACCAAACTATGAAACTCATATTTCTAACTTAGAAATAGTTCAGAGGAAGCATGCTAAATACCTTTCTTATAAGTCTGATGGTATTTATTTAGCTGTTGTTGCAATCTGAATTGTTGGCTGGATTTAACTTAAATGAACTAGCGTTACGACGAACATACTTTGCTGTACTCTTTTTACATAAACTTTTAACCAACAAAATTGACTATCCTGAGCTATTAAATGAAATTTACTTCAATATACCCTCTTTTCAAACTCGATCGTATTCTTTATTTACCGACTCCTCGTACTAATTTATTAAAATTCTCACCTATTTACTCTATGTTCTCACAGTTTACCCAATATCAGGCGGACTTTCGGATCTTTTTAACTATAGTATTTGTAATATTAGAAAATGCATTTTAGATAATTAAGTTATATAATAGGATTATATTTAAGATTGTCATTATATAGAGATATATTTTTGTTTTTATCATTTGTATCTTCCTGCTCTTTAACTGAATTTTTTTTGTCTGGGCAGTTGTATCTGATTATTTTCAATATATGGTTTTTTTACATCAAAAATTACTTCTTCTGTACTTTACCTTCTAGAAAACCATAATATCTATCAAAATGATTAAATAGATTGTTTATTTGACCTGAAATGATTTTGAATGCAGTTTCGCAAGTGAGACAATCGCACGAAATCTACTTGTTATGGCTTTTATACGGAAAGTAATCCACAAAAACATAAAAGGACATGTTTTCATAACGAAGTATTTGTCAATTTTTGTACATAATCATAATTCAAAAAGTATGTTACTTTCTATTTTACCAGATAAAATTTTACAAAAAGTCCTTAAAATAATATCAAAAGTATTAAGATATAAAAAATAATCAACGCATTTAACGTTAAAGAAGAACACCCACTATATTCGACTGTCTACAAATATAGCCGACGTGATAACTGGGACTATATGTAGTGTACTACTACTCATTGGTGTATGTGATTTCTTATAATAAAAACATTCGAGCTGTTATGATATAACTGCTGACTCAGGACAAGGATTAAGACCAGGCAGTCAGTCTCTATATGATAGCAGAGTGAAGTACAACAGTAAAGAGTATGTTTTATTTAAACAAATTTAAGTGATTGTTCAGTGGCGACGAGGATTAACCATATAAATAAAAGCGAGTGCGCCTTAATTCTTTAATGTGTAAATCCAGTGAAAAATAAGAAGGAACAGAGCATAAACTTTGTAAGGAAAACTTCAACAAATATAGATTGGGTACTAAGAAAACGGGCCTAGCACTATTATATCGCAATGTTTATAATATAATTAAGAAAACCAATTAAAACAACCCTTATCATAGGGAGATTTACAAGCATTTAGGAGGAAATAGAAATAATATTTGTCCGAATCATTTATGTTTTGAATCACTAGTATACCATAAAGTTCTTTAATTATTATTTGTCTTTGAGAATCAAAAAATTGTTGGTGTTGGCGTTATTATTATTAAAAGAGCGTACAGTAATTAACACAAAAAAGTGAATTTCATAAAATGTAATAAACGCACTCGCAAAACAAGGGACTCAGGTCCAAACAAGGGACTCAGGTCCAAAACAAGGGACTCAGGTCCAAAACAAGGGACTCAGGTCCAAAACAAGGGACTCAGGTCCAAAACAAGGGACTCAGGTCCAAAACAAGGGACTCAGGTCCAAAACAAGGGACTCAGGTCCAAACCAAGGGACTCAGGTCCAAACCAAGGGACTCAGGTCCAAACCAAGGGACTCAGGTCCAAAACAAAGGACTCAGGTCCAAAAACAAGAAACTTAGGTCCAAAACACTAAGAAAGAAAGCCTCACGGAATCTGTTCGAATCGAACACGAGGGACAATGGGTCCAGAAAAAATGCTACAACGAATGAACATACGCGGGGGATACGAATTGGTGCGTGGTCATTCAGCGTTGGAAATAATAGTAATAACTAATAAATAAGTGTGCCGCTTGCGAAGTCTGAAAAATAATAATAGTGATAATGATAATAATGGGATGGGTTTGATGATTTCCAGTTTCAGCTAAGAAAGCGTGTCGCATAAATCTAAAATTCTTAATAATAATGTTAATAATAACTCTTATATCCCAATCATAGATACAATTAAGTAATAATCATACAAGTGGCTATAAGGAGTGCGTCAGAAATACATACCATAATAAATCGTCTAAACATTACATTAGTATAACAAAATGTAAAATATAAAATCAAATTACACGTAAAAAAAAAAAATTGCATAAAGGAGCACACAACACATACATTATAACAAACTACAAATAATATAACACGTAAAAAATGGTAAGACTAAATGAAATTTATTGATACTTTTCCCTTAACAAATTCTTTATCGTCCTTTTAAAAATAAATGACTTGGAATTTTTTATATCAGTAGGTAAATGATTATACATTTTACATTCATTATAAAAGACACTTTTTGATACATGTGCTGGTGAGGAATTAACTGATCTATAAATCTTAAATCCAATAATAATAATAATAATCGTTATAATAATGATGTAATGATGATGATAATATTGGTGATAATAGCAACTAGACTGGCTAAGCCGAGGAACTAAATTTTTGAATCGTATACAGGATGAGACGAATAAATATGAGCTCCAAATGGTTGGGTGGAACGGCATTGGAACATTTCGATTGCGAAGGAGATATCTGCTCAGAATGCTTGCGATAGGAAAAATCAAAAAAGGCATTCAACGTACGCGTGCAAATGAACACGATGCTTTTTAAGTTGATAGAGCAATCGCGCACTTGAAAATCACCGCAAAACGTTTCCGACTTTTTGACAGAAGGGTCACTTAAGTTTAAATACTCTGTGTATTATTTTTCTAGGGTATGGGACTGAACCACTCGCATTTCGTTGAATGAATTAAATTTGAAAAAAATATATATATGTTTTCGTTTATTTTGTAACATAAGAAAACTTAAAATATTTTATTAATCACAGTAGTTAATTACACTTGTTAATTAAATACACATCTGTGTACATTTGCGGTTTTGTAGTCCGAGGTTTGTTTGTAAACAGATTTGATGATTCGGAGCGAACTATTTTACAACTGTGTCATGTGTTTATATTAAAGGTTATTAGTTCTCTAACATTCACGACATGCATCCGAATAGACCAGAAAAGATCTCGGTGTGAAACGATTCGAACGGAAGCATGGACGGAGAACGAAAATATTTCTGATTTACTTTAAAATTGAAAATAAAATATTTAATGAATTTTGTGACTGTTTATATTTTGAAAACTGACTGTATTAATTATCTACTAAATTTTCATTATTAAATTATTCACAAATAAACAATTTTCAAAAGGTCCTTTGACACAAACAGCGAGTATTGAGGACTGGTAAAAAAAAAAGGTATGAGCGGACTGTGCTTGCAGGAAATATATTTCAGTATTCCAGGAGCGTAGTAGAGGCAACAGCTGAAATAGATGTATATCAAGCTACAACTCACTATTCACCGAAGGTTTGTGGTCGACGTGGAAGCCACAAACATTCTTCTTCAAGTGAAAAGTGTCCGGCCTTAAATCAGACATGCAATAACTGTGGATCCCAAGGAAATTTCAGGTTTCAATATAAGACACATGCAGAAATAAAAAAACGTGTGAGAAATAGTCAACCATATGTAGAGCCTCCTAGAAAATTCAAGAAGGAGAAAGTGGCGAATGTGCATTCCATACAAGAAGACACCGATGAAGAAGAAACAAACTAAGTCTTCCACATCGATAATGACGAAACAATAACCTACAGTTTAGGAGGAGTTGAGATAGACATGCCTATTTATTCAGGTAGCAAGATCCAAGTAACAAACTTAATTTTAACATACTCTATAAGATATTCTAAAAGCTTATTTCTGAGACTACTTATAAACGTAAATGGTCTGGAAAGACTCTAAAAAACTGACTTAAAACCCTTATACGGGTATAGGGGTCCACCTAGAGAAAGGACTACATATTTTCATTTAAAACTACTTTTAAAGCTTTCAAGTTTTAATGAATCATCTAAATCTCTGCTCGTAGAATATCTGAAGGGTATTATAAAACCATACTTTGTTTAGAATAAGTACTTATTAAAGTTTAAAATGCACACACAAATGCTTGAGAGAATGTTTTGTATTTAATAAAGTAAATATAAAAGAAAATATATGGGACGCCATGCATAGTTAGAAAATGAACATATCGCAAGTACTGAGAAAAATTACTTATAAATGAAGTATTGAGAGCCCTCATAGTGGGCTAAAATTTTCAACGAGGTTAAGTTTACTGTAAAATCTAATTAGACAGTTCTTACAAAATTCTTGCGCCCTCCAAAAACGCAAATTTAAATAACTATATGGATAAATTATTTTTCTCCTCGATGACTTAAAAATAAATAAATCAGTATCATCTTTCCATAATATGATTCAATGTTAATAAATTCTTTCTAAAAAACATTTCTCTTACAAAAAAAATTACATTTCTTTGTTCAATCTGGAACCTTCCCAGTGTGGCTGACGGTTGTGCATTTCTTAACCTTTGGAAGTGGTGGCAGCTGTGTGCATCGACCATATTAGTTGTGAATAATTCTACTTCAAACGTGTCTTGTCTTAAAATGCCTACAAAATAACCAATTGCTCTTTAAATACGCTGATTTATTCTTGTAGAAGTATGTATTAAGTCCCATCGGTCTTAATATAGTTATTTCTTAAAACTTGTAGGCTATTTTAAAACCTATGGTAAACTGAGGAGTTAACACATCTGCTTTAAGACATGGCCCCTTGTATAACCTAACCAAAAAATTCAGTTTGATTTTAGTACTTTGTCATTTTTGGAAAAATTGAGTGGTAGAGTCGCTTGCTATTATTATAAATTACCAAGAGCAGGTATAGTAGAGCAGCGGGCTAAGGCGTATTAGGGCGAGCATGCTTGGTCGCACTCTCTATTGTGTACTGGGTTTGATCTTCATCTCCGACACTAGCAATGTCTGCTGGTAATGGATATTGTCTGAGCTTCTTCAAAAGAAAAAAGGGAAAGATTACGGCGACAGGAAGCGAAGATCAGAAGAAACCCCATTAGAACCAAGGTGTACGTGAAACACCTAATAAAGGAAAACACAACTTGCCTCAACTTTAATCAAAGTACACGAGTAATGAGTAAGGATAGAATAGACATACAAATTAAATATGATGAAACAGGCCAAAACTACAGAAGGAACATCGTGCATCTAAAGAAGATCGAGGGAGAATGGGCAGTGTATGTTTCAAAATAAGTACATGTGACCGACAAAAAACAAGAGTCAGATAATTACTGATATTTCGTAAGCCTAATTTACTTTAGTATCGTCGTGTGGCATGCGTTGTATGCTACTTTACTATATTGTTTTATATATATATATGTTACAGTAACAGATGAGTTAATCCAAGGCAAGTCCATGTCCACGTGACCGACAAAGGATCAGAGGCCGTAGACTGGTATTCTTCAAATTTGCACCTTCCTTTGGTTATGACTTTTATATTAATATATTTTGCTATATCATATTCTTATATTGTTCTATTATTATATAGTTAAGTAGGTATATTGTTATATTTGGTGCACCGCCATAACTCACATTGTGGACATTATTGTTAATTTCATTAACACTGTTGTAAAAGGAAAAGTGGATGTAGTGTACTACTACTCATTGGTGTATGTGATTTCTTATAATAAAAACATTCGAGCTGTTATGATATAACTGCTGACTCAGGACAAGGATTAAGACCAGGCAGTCAGTCTCTATATGATAGCAGAGTAAAGTACAACAGTAAAGAGTGTGTTTTATTTAAACAAATTTAAGTGATTGTTCACTATATATGTAATAAACTTTTAAGTGAAATCCACAACTTCTAACAAAACCCGGGTTTGCCTGGAGTAAAAATCCGTTCTTTCATAATTCCTATAGGTGTGTAAGTGAATCTCACCGAGACTGAGAAAGTTTCCTTTTACACGAAACAGTACTCGATGTCTAGATGTGCACTCTTTTATTTTTTCTCTTCTGGTTCGCGCTCAATGGTTACGTTCGTTCTACGTTATACGAACCTGCCTAACTTGATTTAAATCTGATATCTAACATCCGAGAGCGAGGCGTATGAAGATATTATGAATAAATTAGAAGCTACACAGCGAGAATCTCTTTTAAATGCATTGTATTATATTACGGAGTCTATGCATATCCCGTATATATTAAATATTCCATTCTCATACTCGATTCTCCGTCACAGTCGGATAATGAAATCCATTTTAATTAATGGTTCAATTAAGACGTCAATACTCTGGGATAAAGTTTGTCTATTGTGCCTACTATTGACATATCTGATAAGTATAATAGTATTTTACAAAACTCTATGGCATTTGTAGCTAACTAGTGTTTTCGTTCGCTCATGTAAATTGTTCACTTCCGAGTTCTAATTTAACACAATATTGTTTTGACTCGGTTTAATGGTGGAGTAATTTGTACATTATTCAATTGCCAATTTAGTATTGCTAATTGAGGCTATGTTTGCTATTATGAGAGTTCTCGATAATAATGACCAATTTTGTGAACAATAAATAAGATATTAAATAATATAGTACATTGTGCAATTACATGAATTCAAAGAAATCAAAACTCTTGTTTTTTCCTAATTTAACAGAAGATCCTAATTTATGTAAACAATTTTAAGCATGCCGTAACCTCGTATTATTTGCAGATAACACCACATTGTTAACATCAGATAGAATATTAAACGCACTTCAGCGGCAACTATGATTTTTACTCAAGGATCTTAAGATAACTATGGGAATCCAGAAACAAAATCCAATTTCTTGGACTTTATCATGGAGTCACCATGTGGATTTTCTTGTAAATAAACTAAGCAAAATTATTTTTATCGTGAGCAATAATGTACCACTATTCTAACAATCAGTACCGGCTTTCGGAGGGGAGGGGGGGCGAGACCGTGTCTCGCACGAGGGCGCCTCGAACTTAATATAAGTCGCTATTTTTTCGAGTAAAATTTTGAGGGTAAAAAAATTTTTTTTGGATTTTAACCCACCGCTCCTCAATTTTTTACATGCATAAAAAAATATTTACGCCCTTAGCCCTAACTTGACCAGAAAGAGGGGCACTTGAGGAGCTAAGGCCGGCCCTGCTAACGGTTGCCTATCACTGTTTAATTGCATTCCATATCGTAGGGCTGTTAAACTGGGGCATGCACCTCGGGATACTAGAACATTTTCTGTACAGATGAAAGCAGTTCGAATAATTCCAAGGGTTCTAGTGACATAAGTGACATACTACACTACTAAATGATGTGATTGAATTTAAAAACATATATCTCATAAAGTAGAAAAGTACATGCCCCTATATGCGTTCAAAAGATTGTGACTACGAAATCACCGCATTATCTATGTAAAATATGAAGTCGGTTAAAAATTCGTTTTCATGCAGATAATCACAATCTTAATATACGGAGAAATTCTGCTTTATTTGAATGATATTTCTGAGATATTGTGTAAGAAATTAATTGACATAGAAATTAAATAATAATATTTCTGTTGAATTTTTTAATCTTATGTATCCGTAAGCACTTTTTAACCTCTCGGTCCATAAAAATGAGGAGGTTACTACAATTGGTTCAAAATCGAAGATTAAGATAAGAACATTTATTATAGTTTAGTTTTTTCTATTTTTGGCAAAATTATTTTATATTATAAGAAGTGTTGTTGTTAATAATAATTTTCCATGGCCTCCTCACAAATATATTAAATTTTTCGAAAATTAACCACTTTTTCTAGAGATAAATATGACATATTATATATCGTCGGATAGCTAATTTAAGTTGTGAGTGAATAATGAAATAATTTACAGGATGTTCCATTAAACAAAAAAACAAAGGTTATGTCAATCTTGAAAACTGAGGCATGCATAATTTTCTTCTTATCAGCAACGGATTCTACTAAAAAGAGTGCTCTTAGAATGTGTTACTCGATTTTCGATTCGACACTTAGTAATTGAGATAGAGAGGTCATCCAAAAATGCAAATTTTCCAAAAACGCTCTGTAGCTCGGTAGTCAAAAAAGATAGACGATCGCGGTTTGCACCATTGTTTGTTTCTCGAAAATCGAGCTCAGGACGCCTATATTGGTTTTTGTCTATCTGCCATAGTTTCAGAGAAAACCTCAAATCCCATCAAAATTTGGTCCACCCTATACATGCAAACAAATGCCTATTTTAATTGTCAGTTCTGGGGATTTCTGATCTAAAATTTGTTGTATTTTTTTTTACATTTCACAATAATTTTCATTTGTTTTTTATTTGAAATTACACCTAGAAATCCTCGTAAGTGACAACTAACATCGATTTTTATTTGTACGTCTTACTTGTTTTAGCGCCCATGGAAATGGCACAATATGACAATGAAAAAAGTAATAAAAAAATTCTTTTAAATGCTCGTTCAGCTGAAATTGAAAATAATTGAAATCACTACCAGTATACTCATGAGCAATATATTAAAGACAATGTAACTTGTCTGCGTGATATATGCAGAAAAAATAAAGAATGTTCTTGCTTTTTTTCAAAGAAAAATCGTAGAGAAACACGTCCTCGACTTTTTGGAGTCCTTGCCCTATTTTGACAAGCACAAAAGCAGTAAGAAATAGTCGCTAGAGGCGTGTGAGACGTCATGTTTTATACAAAATATTAAATTAAATTTATACGTCATGTTTTATATAAAATATTTTAGAGCAAAATGTTTTTTTTAAGCACAAAACTACGAACATGGGCAAAATATAGAAACTGTAATATACAGTGTGTCTTTCAGATTTGAAGAAACTTTGCGTAGGTTAGGTGATAAATCTTATTAAGGCATATTTAACAAGACCATTATGAAATTGTCAAATACGAGCATTTATTTAAGCAATAAAAATAAAAAGATGTTAGCTATTTACTTAATCACAGTGGCACCATGTAGATTTTAAATATGCCTATTCGAGCAAACAGGTATTCGTAGTCACGATTACCGCTTCTACTTGTTTTAAGTCTTCGTTCTCTAACATTTTTATATAGGTCCATTTAGTATTTATCATGTTTCTAGGTACTTCACAAGAAAAACATTGATTAGTAATGGAACGATTTTAAAAATAATAGTTAACCTTACAAATAATATTTAGGATCATTGCTGATAAAAAAATATCTAAATCTACTACATTGCAATCTTAATATCTATGGATAGATCTTTGTATAGTGTTCATTTACCTAAATAGATAGTGATTAAATAAATACCACAATGGTTTTTTAATAAGTTATTTTTTGTTTGATTTTACCTAAATGCAATTTCTGTTTATATTTAAATTTGGACCATTTATAAAATTTAAACAACATGGGTTCCCATTTCCGTTAGTTTATCTTTCATTATTTGAAATTCAACTTCTAAATTTTATAAATAAATTTTACACGTGATTCCGTAAAATATGCGTAAGTTCCAAATATTTTTTAAAGCACAGCAGGACAAAACAAACGATAGGTAAATGAACCCACAGTTTATTTGAAAAAATAAGTGTCCATAAAATGAGTTTTCGTAATAATTCAGTCTGTAATCTACACTACTCTCTAAACATGAACTAGTTTTATTGTTAGTTTTATAATTTGTGCAGTTTATACCTACATTATTTCAATAGAATAATAACCCGATGAACTTATTTGCAATTTATTAATTTAGTCAATAAACCCAACTATGCGTGGGCTAAATCTTATGTCTGTGGTTTAGATCTAGAGTAGGTAAGCCTTTTACAGCGGTAAATATTTGTTTTGTAAACTTTGTTAGAACTTTATATTTCATGATTGTGTATTCATGTTATAAAATAAAATAAATAAGTTTACTTATAATATATTTTTGCTTCTTTTTTATTTGTTTCAGTCTCTACTGTTCTAGCAGAACGACTTTTTGTAATTTGACTTATTATACTTATTTATGATGTTTATTACACACCTCGCTATAAGTAATTTTTTATGGGTTCCTTTTGCAAGGAATTTATTTTAATTATATTTTTTTGAAATAGAAAAATTTCACCCAAAAAAAAATCGTTACCGAAGAAATCACCACTTTCATATCCAGATTTCCTATTGAAGAGTCTTTTATAACGAAAAATATGAAAAAATTCCATAAATTGATATTCCACACGGTAGGGTGTAAATGACAATTTTATTTTTTACCCTCTTTAATAATGGGACAGAGTGGTAGAGGGAGTGGCTGTTGCTAAAAAATATATTGCGGCTTTTGGTTCTTGTACTCTTACTAAATCACATTTTATTATTTTACTCTATTTAATAATGGAGTAGTGGGGGTGATAGAGAGGCTGACTGATGCCAAAAAAATTTAGGGCACATTTACTAAATCCCAATTGAATGAATTCTTACTTGCTTGCTTTACCCCCATTTACCCTCCAACGACCAAAATATAATCTAGTTCCAGATCTTGTTATAACACATACCTAGATGTACCTAACTTTAAGTCAATATCATAAACCTCTCCAAAGTAATCGTGAGCACAAAAAAGTTAAGACATTTTTTTTTACTTAAAATCTCTACGTTTCATGATATTTTAAGCCTATTTGAGCAAAATAAAATTTAACCTTTTTTTTTGGCCGTCACTATATACTTCCACCCCACTACGTGAATGTGGAAGTAAAAATACAATTTTTAAAGATTTGAATTTTTAAGTTTTGAAATTTATATTTAAAACTGAATTACGCCTTCGTCAGTTTTTCTGTACGTACGTATGTGCGTGTATTATTGTATATCCCTACATGCAGGTGCATTATTGTATATAGATATACAATCTTCGGCTTTATTTTAAAATCTTAACTAATGTGTCGTTGTTTTTACGCCATAAAGCAACGTAGAGAACACGTAGCATTTCGTGGCTCTCCGTCGGGTACCAATGATTAGGTTGCGGTTACTCAGGAGCTTTCTCATTTTTATGAATGTTGGTTGATCTTGCTATCTCCATTCTGATGTTAATCTCTAAATCATTTCTTATAATCTGAATAATAAAATACTTTACTATACCCGTATTTATGAAGACTTAAGATTTTAAATCAAAATCTGAATGAAATCTTTTCATTGTTTCTTTCTAAATTTTGATCAATAAATTAGGGAAGTACTTAAAACAACGCGTGACCTAGGGACGGGGTCTCTCAATACGTTTCGTCTTATTTTGACTCACTGTAGGCTATTGGGGACGAATTTTTGGACACCCCCTATAAAGATACAAAAAGAGAATGTCTGACATGTGAAGCCGTAGTCTTTACAAAGGCAACCGTTATGTGAGGTGCTACCTGCAGGGGGTAGATAGTCTGGACAGCTTCCAGGACCACCTGGTCATTGTTTAATATTCACATATGAGGGGTTCTCAATATTTAAAATATCGTGAAGATTATTGTAAGTTCAAACTCAAGTCAGTGATTTGTTATATTGAGGTTAATTAATTTTAGAAACTTGAATAGAATATTTTTCTTTTGTACGAATGAGAAAATTATTATATTTTTACAGAACGATTTCCTCAAAATGACTTGATAAAATCAACAAATATTTCTAAATATGTATGTATATCAATGAAAATAATAATTTGTAACTCATGAAAGTATGAGGCATGGACACTGACTGGTCGTTTTAATAAAATAATTGCTACCTTAAGATAGTACGCGGATATAATAATGTAATTGTGAATAAAAATGTCGAATCCATACTTTCAATAGATTAAAAGTTTTTCAGGAAACATTACCAGATGTCACTTCTACTCCCTGGCATGCTTTTACTATTTTTAAGCTTAAATTTGTCCATGACAAACTAATATCTCAAAGAAATTGGACAGTTGAATATACTGTTAATCAACTTGCAAAAATACCTGTTATTTTACCTCAGGCAAGGTAAACCGTACAGGAAATGGCATAGCGTTACGTTATAAGGTATAATAAATTTATATTCAATAAATAATTACATTTTTTGACCTCGAGCACATTTGAAATAAAACCTGTCTATGCTTACATAAACACTATCATTTATTATCTAAGATTATTGTTGTTTAAGTCGGTTCAGAAGAATATTTTAAGGTTACTTGATGACGGGTACTTACTATAAAATTTCTCAATTTTAATTTTTTTTACGAGTAGGTATATAAAAAATGTAAATGCGGAGTTGTTCTTCTATTGAAAGATTCATTACTTACATTACAAGATTCATTAATTAGCTTACAGGGTGTCCTCGGATGGGGATACCACTACCACAAATGGACCTAAATTTTATTTTTTTGGCAAAAAGTCATTCTTTACAAAAAAATAAGCTTGTTAAAAAAATACAATTTTTGTTAAGAAAATTTAGTTCCTATTTCAGTGTACAATCAGTTAAATATAAAAATAACGGTACGTAACATCTTTCGCGGGAACCGCGCGAAGAGACACACCGGCCAGGTGCTTCGGCAGATGACTTCCAAGACATGGATCATATGATATTTGACGAATTTTGTGTAGCTCGTTTGCGTTTGTTTGATTACATAAGATTATTTCAGTTGAATTATCTGTCTTGCTATTTGTAAGAGGTCAGTGTCATATCTGAAGGGAATACAGGGAAAATTAGCTAAAAACCCTGTTTTAATTGTCATTATTTAACACAAAGTTGTTGCACATTACGTGCTTAATGTATATGAAGTGTGCTTTCTGGGAGGGTTGAGGGGACGTGGGAATATGTGTGTGATTTTGTGAGAAGGTGGGTTTAGGGGATAGGAAATTGTTAATCTTATATTTCTTGGTCGTAAACTGGTAGTCTTTCGTGAAGTAATTTGTGCGTATGTATGTGATTGTCATGTCTTCTGACATTTAGTTGCTTTTATATAAGTGCTGAGTTTATTATTTTTTGTGTTAAGAATCTTGTGCGGTTTCGTCAATATAGTCGCACATCATTTGTACCCAACAGACGCAGCAGCTTGTTTGGAGCACTGCGCGCCCGAGATGAGATTCCACGACGCACAGGCAAGGGCCATAATGGGCCTAAATATTACTTTGTGAAGACATGTTTTATTGTCAATAGATAGCTTGCTGCGTCTGTTGACAAGAGGGTATAACTGGCTAAGGACTGTATAGATTTTATTTATAACTCGTGTTATATGAGGTGCCAATGATAGTATAGTATCAAGTGTTAGTCTAAGTAGTTTTATTGTATTTTTCTCCTTTTATTTGTATAATGTCAAGTTTGAGTTTTGTTTTTATCTTAATATTCGTAAATTTGCTATGAAATGTTATCATTTCTGATTTTTCATTGTTAATTTTATTTTTTCAACGTCGGTAATAGTCGAGTAGTTTGTCTGTATGGTATCGTCTTTTTGGATCGCTGTCTGTCCGTATAAGCTATTGGCATATTTAGTTGTATCGTCGGCGTACAGTAGTAAGTTTGTAGTTGGATTGGTAGGGATATCGGAAATGTATCGTCGGCGTACAGTAGTAAGTTTGTAGTTGGATTGGTAGGGATATCGGAAATGTAAAGGTTAAAAAGAATCGGAGAAAGGACTGTCCCGTGAGGGACCCCCGCTGAAAGTCTTTAAAGTGTTATTTATTTTCACAATAATTTGCCTGTCCTAAAGGTAGTTCTTAATGAGGGCTATCAAATACCCGGGCAGTCCATAAAGATATTGCAGTCTACACCCAATCCAGGGACATCCTGTATAAACTTGTCTTTGCGAAACGCTGCCGTGTTTGGGTGTTTACGTAGGGCCGTGGTTCCGATATTCCGAAAAGAAGTGAAGCGTGTTTCCTTGTTTGGATTATTTGGCTTATGGACATACGCTTAAGAAACTTAAAGAAATTGTCTCCTGATTGGCTGAAGATATTTAAGTAATAATTTATCCACGATTTTTAATGTCTCAATTGATACGATAATAAACCTACTGATAGTACGGCAGTGAAAGCAAAACCAAGATTGCAAGGGTGTAGTGGTATTATATTTTTACCGAGAAACGAATACTTATATGAATGTTGAAATATTTCCCGAACGGCTGAAGATATCGAAGTTATTACTCTTTCAGAGTTTTTGATATCGCTACACAATAATAGTGTTATTACTCTTTCAGAGTTTTTGATATCGCTACACAATAATAGTGTTTTGCTATGATATTGACTCACCCCTAAAAAAAAAATTCTACCTCTTTTGCTAGGGATTCAAAGAATTCAAACGTCTATCCCTCAAGATCGCCAAATTGGGTTCGCCTTAAGTGCTAAGGAATGTTTTTAACGAATCTCAGGTTCCTAGGTGATTCAGAAGTATAAAAAAAGTGTATTATATTTTCTTAAAATATCAGGTTACAAATGACAGTTTGAAGTGTGTGATTTAATTGATTTACTTTATATTATATCCATTTGTCTCTGGAATTGGAATGCATGTAGGTACAGTGGAATTAAGTGAAAATATTGCACGGTATTTCAAGGATACATCATGTGGGCATAAAAGCCATACAGTTGCTCTAATTAATAGTAATTACACAAGCATAGTCACATTATAAATATTTATATGCATCAGAAATTATTATCAATAAATACTCACACCATACAGAGAATTGATACAACATGATACAACAATGAACATTATTTCCACGGTAATGATTTCAATTATAATTAACATTGGCATTAAATTTATTATGCTAACACAGAAAGGTTAATAAAATACTATATTGACTAAAGTCAATATTTTTAACAATTGCTTACAATAAATTTTTAAAGTAATAATTTGAAGATATACCTACTAATATGATTTCGAGTATAATGTGAATTTTTAGAATGAAAAGTGAATCTTTTAGACACATTAACGGTGTATTCTTTCAGTTTTTCGCTTCTGACTTTACAACCCTGGACATCTGGTTAAAAGTAACGCTATCCATTTTCTAGAAACGAGCGTTAAAAAATGACAAGTTCTCTATTTAATTGAAAACGACGCGGAAATTAGTTTCTATTAGAGATTAATTAGGACGGAGTCGGAGTTGCTCGATATAGCAATGGGGTACCTCAGGGCTTGGTTCTGGAGCCGCTACTATTTTTGTAATACGTTGACAATCTTCCTAAACATCTCATTAGAAGCTATCTAACGATGTTTCCTGACAACCATGAGGTAACTGATACCTCCAGTTGTTTTTCTTCAAAACAGTACTCATCATTACACATCACAAAATAGATTAGTTGTGTCCAGTGTTCCACAAAGATCTACATTGTTTTCAATATGTTTATTACAGTGATCCGGTATATTCAAAACTATTCATATACGCTGATGATATTCAGGTAATAGAGTTTTTTCCCCTTCGATATTTGAAATGACAGAATTTTACGTCAATATTGATTTAAGTCTTATATATGAAAGGGCAATCCAAAATACAAAATACCTATGTTAAATGCTGACAAAGGTAAAAATGCTGTTTTTGAACGTTGTTAAGAGTTACTCAATCTCGGAGAACTAAATAATCAAATAATGAGATCATTACATTAACCAAAGTGTTAAAAATCCTGGGGTTCACTGTGATTATTTACCTACTAAACTTCACATTCCTTTGAGAAAACGTTTTATTGTTTAAAAAATCTAGATAGGTATACTAAAATATCGCTTTCTGAAACTAGAGTTTAAAACGAAATTGAAAACAGCTGTGTGGGATATTTTACCACTGTTCCCCAATATGGTTATGTTACTCCACACTTTCGTGCTTTCAATCTATTAAACATTTGTGAAAGGATATTCATACACATTAGCAGAAGGATTACATATTTTCAAACCAGTAAAACCTAGTTATTTATTTAATAAAATAAAAAGGAGAACTGAAACTCATAACAGACATCTGAGACAAGGTTTGGGTTCCCATTCATATAATTCATTTTTTCTATCGCCTTTCCCCTTCATAGCAGCATATATTATTAATAATTTGCTAATGCAATATCACATGTTGGTGGCGACGGTAAACATAAACTAAAGGAAGACATAATCTTCTTAAGACTAGAAAATTTTAATGCACAAGTATTCTAAACTATAATTATATATGGGATGAGTGTAGAGATATCTTGACTATAAATTAGTGGTGGATTGAACCAGCTATTTTTGTATCGCAGCTACTTCCGCTACTGCTACTTCCATTTAGCTGTTAAAAATAGCTGCTATTTGATAGAAGATTTTCTTAGCACTAGCTGTTGTTTTGGCTAAATGGCGCGTATTAGCAAATAACAAATGGAACTTTACCTTTCAGGCTGAACCCATATAGCAGAAGTAAATACATTCGCTATATAGATGGTTAAATATGATTAACTTTAAAAGAAATAGAAATTGAAATTGATTTTGGTGCACAACTCATTTTTTTTCAAATGGAACCATATTGGTACCGTGGTACCATTTATTAGTACTATTAATAAGGAATTTATTCATATGTCATATTAAAATGTGCGATACATACAAACAAAATTACAGCTAAAAGATAATAGGAAAATACAATTTTGTTCTAATTAAATGTTAAGAAGTAACTAACTAAGGTGGCTTTGAAAACAATGAAATATTTAGATGGTCAAACATTTGTTGGTATACCGGTGTTTTTAGAGTGTTTCTTAAACAATTGTTTAAAATTCTTGTTAACTGTGTTCAAAATGCCGCAAATTTATACAACAGATGAAAAAGTGGACATGATAATTATTTATGGGGAATGTAGAAAAAATGCCGTAGCGGCTAGACACCTTTATGCCGAACGATATCGTGTTAGACAATGTCCAGCGAGAAATTATTTTAAACGTCTTGGAAATCCATTCCGAAGAGACCCCAACAATGATCCCGAAGAAAATTTCATTCTTGACGAAAGAGCGGAAATTAATGTTTTGGCTCGAATAGAAGTTGATAAGACTGTTTCTTTAAGGCAAATTGTGTTTGAATTGGAAATCAGTCACCAAACAGTAAGCCGAATTTTGCACAAATACCACTATAAATCTTTTAAATACCAATTGCACCAGAACTTGTACGAAAATGATGGCGAACGTAGGATGGAATATCGCAATTGGATTTTGCAGAATAACGTGCAGCCAAACAATGATTTTTTGGGAACGATTTTATTTTCGGACGAGTCTAGGTTTACAAATTTGGGATTATTTAACCGACAAAATACAAAATATTGGTCATAAGAAAATCAACATTTATTACGAAAGGGTAACTTTCAAGTGCGGTTCGGTTTCAATGTTTGGCTTGGAATAATCGGTAGTAGAATCATTGGTCCAAGGACCCCCGACTGGTGCCAGATACTTGAGATTCCTGCAAAATGAGATTGGGGACATTTTAGAAGAGCTACCTTTGTTAAATGCTGACAAAGGTAAAAATGCTGTTTTTGAACGTTGTTAAGAGTTACTCAATCTCGGAGAACTAAATAATCAAATAATGAGATCATTACATTAACCAAAGTGTTAAAAATCCTGGGGTTCACTGTGATTATTTACCTACTAAACTTCACATTCCTTTGAGAAAACGTTTTATTGTTTAAAAAATCTAGATAGGTATACTAAAATATCGCTTTCTGAAACTAGAGTTTAAAACGAAATTGAAAACAGCTGTGTGGGATATTTTACCACTGTTCCCCAATATGGTTATGTTACTCCACACTTTCGTGCTTTCAATCTATTAAACATTTGTGAAAGGATATTCATACACATTAGCAGAAGGATTACATATTTTCAAACCAGTAAAACCTAGTTATTTATTTAATAAAATAAAAAGGAGAACTGAAACTCATAACAGACATCTGAGACAAGGTTTGGGTTCCCATTCATATAATTCATTTTTTCTATCGCCTTTCCCCTTCATAGCAGCATATATTATTAATAATTTGCTAATGCAATATCACATGTTGGTGGCGACGGTAAACATAAACTAAAGGAAGACATAATCTTCTTAAGACTAGAAAATTTTAATGCACAAGTATTCTAAACTATAATTATATATGGGATGAGTGTAGAGATATCTTGACTATAAATTAGTGGTGGATTGAACCAGCTATTTTTGTATCGCAGCTACTTCCGCTACTGCTACTTCCATTTAGCTGTTAAAAATAGCTGCTATTTGATAGAAGATTTTCTTAGCACTAGCTGTTGTTTTGGCTAAATGGCGCGTATTAGCAAATAACAAATGGAACTTTACCTTTCAGGCTGAACCCATATAGCAGAAGTAAATACATTCGCTATATAGATGGTTAAATATGATTAACTTTAAAAGAAATAGAAATTGAAATTGATTTTGGTGCACAACTCATTTTTTTTCAAATGGAACCATATTGGTACCGTGGTACCATTTATTAGTACTATTAATAAGGAATTTATTCATATGTCATATTAAAATGTGCGATACATACAAACAAAATTACAGCTAAAAGATAATAGGAAAATACAATTTTGTTCTAATTAAATGTTAAGAAGTAACTAACTAAGGTGGCTTTGAAAACAATGAAATATTTAGATGGTCAAACATTTGTTGGTATACCGGTGTTTTTAGAGTGTTTCTTAAACAATTGTTTAAAATTCTTGTTAACTGTGTTCAAAATGCCGCAAATTTATACAACAGATGAAAAAGTGGACATGATAATTATTTATGGGGAATGTAGAAAAAATGCCGTAGCGGCTAGACACCTTTATGCCGAACGATATCGTGTTAGACAATGTCCAGCGAGAAATTATTTTAAACGTCTTGGAAATCCATTCCGAAGAGACCCCAACAATGATCCCGAAGAAAATTTCATTCTTGACGAAAGAGCGGAAATTAATGTTTTGGCTCGAATAGAAGTTGATAAGACTGTTTCTTTAAGGCAAATTGTGTTTGAATTGGAAATCAGTCACCAAACAGTAAGCCGAATTTTGCACAAATACCACTATAAATCTTTTAAATACCAATTGCACCAGAACTTGTACGAAAATGATGGCGAACGTAGGATGGAATATCGCAATTGGATTTTGCAGAATAACGTGCAGCCAAACAATGATTTTTTGGGAACGATTTTATTTTCGGACGAGTCTAGGTTTACAAATTTGGGATTATTTAACCGACAAAATACAAAATATTGGTCATAAGAAAATCAACATTTATTACGAAAGGGTAACTTTCAAGTGCGGTTCGGTTTCAATGTTTGGCTTGGAATAATCGGTAGTAGAATCATTGGTCCAAGGACCCCCGACTGGTGCCAGATACTTGAGATTCCTGCAAAATGAGATTGGGGACATTTTAGAAGAGCTACCTTTGTATTTAGGACAGGGAATGTATTCCCAACAAGATTGCTCTCCTCCCCATAATTCAAGGATAGTAATTGATTACCTTCAACGGAGATTTGGAGAAAACGTAATTTCGACGAATGGTCCTGTGAGGTGGCCTTCAAGGTCACCTGATTTAACACCCCTTGATATACTTGTTTGGCGTCATTTAAAAATATTGTCTACGCAACCGCCGTTACAGCCCGTGAAGACCCGGAGCTACGAGTAAGACGCGCAATTAATACCATAACGGCCCAGCAATTGGCGAACGTTCTTCGAGAAACAGCTATGCGAGTTCAGAAGTGCATTGACGTTGGGCAGCATCTTGAACAACTGCAATGTTTTGTGTTCATTTTTTATATTCCAAAGCCACCTTATATATAACAAGATAATTAGAACAAAATTGTATATTCTTATTTTCTTTTAGCTGTAATTTTGTTATATTTATCGCACATTTTCATACGACATATGAATGAATTCCTCATTAATAGTACTAACAAATGGTACCACGGTACCAATATGGTTACATTTGAAAAAATTGAGTTTTGCCCCAAAAACCATTTTGATGAACTTTATTTGCTCATAAATCACATAATTTAGTATTTTTGACGGGATTTCGATTTCTCTAGCATTACATGGGCCATTTAGAATAAATCGGAACCACCATGGCACACTTAAATGGAAAACTAAAAATTATCTCATGGACAAAATTGTCCAATATTTAAAATTTTCCCAATTCTTTTGTATTTATAAATTTTAATGAAAGAAACGCATTACACAAGAAAGAAATAGTTTATTTCACAAATTTTAAGTAAGTTTTCATTAGCAGAAAATGCTTAAAAAAATTAATGCAAAATGTTATAAAAATTAAGAATAATTAGTTTCAACTTTAATGCTACCATGTTAAGCAAATTAGTCTTTTGATTAGAATAATAGGGCATGGTGATAACGAATATTCCCACCTCGAGCTCTAATAGCTGCTTGCATCTTCTTGACATACTACTAATTAGATTTTGAATGTATTCTTGAGGAATTGCATTCCATTCATATTGTGCTGCAATTCGAAGTTCTTCTAAGGTATTTGGAACAGGATTTCTTTGTCGTATACGACGTTTTAGCTGATCCCACATATGTTCTATGGGATTCAAGTCTGGACTATACGGTGGCTAATGTAATCTTTGAATCTGGACTGCATCAAGGTAATTATTCACTGTGCCAGCTGCGTGGGGTCGAGCGTTATCATGAACCTATCGTATCCAATGTGGCCCACATATGGCAAAACATGATCTTGGAGAATGTTTTCGATATACCAGTCACTAGTCATTCGTCCAACGACTTCCACGAGTTCGGTGCGTCTTTCCCAACTAATACCTCCCCAAAGCATTATGTCGCCACCTCCAAAACTAAAAGTTTGTACGAGATTGCAACTAGTGTATCGTTCCCCAACTCTTCTATAGACATGATTTCGTCCATTTGGCTTCCATAACTGTATTCTAGTCTCATCAGTGAATAGAACATTTTTGTAATTCTCGATATTCCACCGAATATGTGCTCTGGCAAATTGTAATCGACGAGTTTTGTGATTTTGGAAAAGACGTGGAACTTTCGCAGGCCGTCTTGGCTTTAAACCTACCTCTCTTAATCTTCGTCTAACCGTTTTCGAACTAACATTCACTTGTTTTACATTTAATAACTCATTTCTGAGATGTGTGGATTTCGGGTAGAATTAAGGATCAAAAAATGGTCATCAATTGCTGTTGTGCACCGTTTACGCCCTTGGCAAAATTTCCAGTCTCTCGATACCTTTTTAAAATATTCGAAACTGTAGATTGACCTCTCCTAAGACGTCGTGCGATATCTTTTTGTCTATATCCTTCCTCATATAGAGTTGCAATTTGTGCCGCTTCAGCTTCACTGCAGTATCTATTTGGTGGCATATTTTTTTCTTAAATAGAGGTAAGAACAAAGAAAAATCAATAACACTTACTTTAATTCACTACAAATAACTCAATTCACTATAATTCTTGAATTATGTAAAGAATTTTCAAATGACAAAACACGCGTTAGAAAATATACGCCATTGAAATGAATTAAACGTCAAAATATTTTAAAACAATTGAATATATTCACCTACTGGATGAATAACATCAGCACATATATAAATTTACAACGACGATTTGAAACCATATTCAAGTAATAGTGATAACAAAAAATATTCGATAATTTTGTCCATGAGTGTATTATAAAAAATATTGACGTTTGAAATCTCACTTATTTGATATCATTGGATTCAGAAAATTATGCAGAATTCAAAAATGCAATGATATACAGGGTGTCTCATTTAAAAATCCAAAGTTAGTATCACTCCCGGCGAATCCGGAAGTGAAAAAAAAGTCTCTTGGATGTCAAAAAGTGGCGCCCAAATTTCAATCATCTTCAAAACTAAAGGAGAAAAGGGTGTACCATGATCCTGTTACACCCGGTATTTGAAAATATCACAAATGAAAAGAGCATTACAGTATATGTTTTTCAATTCAAGAAGTGTGAACTAGCAAAAGAACATTGTGGTCCTTCGAGCCGGATAGTGAACACACTGAATAAGTGCCATTACAAAATTTTAAATTTTTTGTTCCTTATATCCTTTGTTAGATCTATTCTGAGACACACTGTTTATTTGAATCTTTTTTAAATATAAAGTCTTATATTCTTATTAAAAGCAGGATTAGGTTCTATTTTTAGTAAAATTCCGTAAAATAATTTGCCAAGAAGAAAAAATGAACTACGAATTTGCCTTCTCCCATTGCTGTGATTTAATATATTTGGTTTGATTAGTTAATTTTTTAAAATATGCAAGAAAGACTTCTAAATAATTGTAAGCCGGGCCTGCCTGGTCAGCCGTTAAGAATGTCTGCGTGCTTAGTCAAGCAGTAAAAGCTTTCTTCTGGAGCATTCAGTTCTCTTTCCGGTAGAGGAAGCACGATATTTTTGAGAAAATAAATTGTTGTGAGTACTTACGCGCTAATAAGCATACTAGGTTCATTATAATAGCATTTAATTTAAATATAAATATAAAATTTACTTCTTCAGTGGCAGTGAGTAGATACTTCGTCAGTGTTAGAAAATATATTTCTTTGAGTAGTGAATATTATTACTGTCTAGAGTGTCTAGTAATCTATCTATCTAATCTAAAATATTTTGAATAAGTGTACCTTTATGAAACACCTCAGAAACACTCATATCTTGATATTAAGTTCGAAGTTTGTAAACGCACTAGTTGATGAGATTAGATTAGAAGTAAAATTTATTTTTTGGTTTCATAATTCGTACTTTTTCTGTTTCTATAAAAAAATATACTAGCTCTATGGTTTCCTCCCTTGTGAATGTGATAAAATCAAGTATTTCGAAAACCAAGACTTAAAATATCTTTTTTAAATTTACAAAAGAGAACGCAAAAAATAAAGAGTTCTAGTAGTTGGCATATTGAAGTATTAGTAATTGATATTGAAATAGAGTAAACTATTTCAGTAAATTAGTAAGTAATTTATTTGCATAAAAAACCAAAACTACATCATAAAACGTATACCAGCTTGGACCTGGTGTACACATGACATCACTCGCTAGTCATTGTCAAGTCCGTGGCAGTCACTCGTCTGATATCTGGTCAAAAATATGTGGAAAATCAAGTTGAAATTTTGCAGGCAGGTACTTTCCAAAATCACAGAATTCAAGTAATGCCCTTTTCACTATTTTTTTCATTTGACAATAAGGCCACTTTGAGTTTGGATGTCGGTGAAAAAAATGTATGCAAGCTCATAATATGGATGCTTTGCAGCTTTGATTTTATAATCAGTATATTAGTTGCTATTTAATTGGTTTTGTATTTAGTATTAAAGTGTTAGTATTTAGTATTAAATTTTAATTTATTTAATTAGTTCCAATACATAGCATTAGTAAATAATATACCTCTACTTTAATTAATACACAACACTTATCAAACGTTATTTGGGGATAAGGGAATATAATGAACAATCAACAATGAAAAATATTTATTTCATCATTTGATAATTTAAACAATTTTCTGTAGAGTTAAATTGACATTCTCTAATACTTCTATTAATAAATCACATTATTTTACATCTGTAATAGAGCATTTTCGCAGTACCTACCACTTATCAATGTTCTGTCATGTAATTATTACAAATCTTTAATGACTCTCCATTGAATTGCACAAAAATCTTATCAATTTTTTTGCACTTTGTAAGAGTATTTGAATTCGATTTCATTAAACCACCCTCCTAGTTGTTATACTATTCTCTGAGCCATTTCGTCCACAAGGGCGAATTTCTCGAAAACTGCTAATACCGGAAAAAAGTTTTTAAGAATTTATTATCTATTGAAAGAAAGTTCCCCGCTTGCTATAATTACCCCTGAAAATTCTCATATGTTATCGACATAACCTTAAAAAAAATACATATTTTCTACACTTATTTGACGTTCATATTAATATATTTTGATAACAAATACGAAGTGATAATGCGCTAAAAAATGAATGAATGAATTATCCCATTCTTGGGCTAGAATTAGTCAAACAAAAAAATAATTGTTTTAATTATTTCAGATTTTTACCTTTATCTTTTGTCTTGGTCTATTAAAAGTCGTAATTTTTTTATCCTCTAGAGGGTTAAGCCCCAAAACGCTTCGGTTAAGGTGACATTACTTTATACCTCAAAAAAATAGCTGATGGCGTCACGGCGGAGACTTAGGTAATTTCTATGCGAGAGCGTATCTCACTTTTATAATATCGTGGAACTGCATACACTGTTAGCTATTAACGTCAATAGGCTTTGGAAACTGATATTTTATAATTATTTCTGGGTTTTTTCTTTGTTTGACAGTTTCCTTAATATTAGATTATATTTTGTCTATATCATTCTGTTTGAGAACAGTTTTGTCATCGTTGTCGTCAACTGTCATCGTAATAGTTCTAACAACTTTAGCTTCACTATTTTGAAAAATGTTTGTATATTGCACAGGTTTATTTTCCATTTATTTTCGGGAAAAGCCAATACATATTCACCCTCTTTATAAATAGTATGGTCAAGTTTTTCTATGTCACTGTCAGTGTTAGGTATGTCGCAGTTATTTGATGAAATCAAGTCATTTCGTGAAAAGCCTAGGCAGTTCATGCAAATTCTTGAGATTGTACAATCTGCCTAGGCATTTCATGAAACGCCGTAGTCGTCTAGGCACATGATGTTTAAAGTCATTTTACACGATCTGCCGCGAATTATATGTTGACTGTTTACGAAGCGAATACTGATACCCGGCGGATTGTGTTCTATTACTTGTTGCCTATTTGTTTTGTTTATTATGGAAAGTAAAAGTGAAAAGACGTATTCAGTGATTATTACGAAGAGTACTATGAATCAAAGCCCAATGAATGATCGTATACCATCAGCCAATTAAACGAGGTGCGTATTTTTATACAAAAATTTTAATTAATTTTGAGGTTAGGTTAATATTTATTTGGTACGTTTCGGGTTTTAGATTGCTAATGAAAGCAGCAAATCGAGAAGAGATTATTACTCACTAAATACGTACGACGTTATATCAGTAAACGACGAAAAAGAACACAATCCAGGTGGTCCCCTAATTTATATTATTCCCGAAGAATAATATATATAATAGACTAAAGGATATTCACATAAATTGCGGACACGGATCTAGAGATAAGATGATCAGCATCGTTCATCAAAGTTGTTTCATTCCAAGACCATGCATTGAATTGTTTGTAAAATCATGTATGGCCTGCCAAAAAATATCGAAAACAGTTGATAAAGTTGTTGCGAAATCTATTATTTCGAGTAACTTTATAACTAGAAGACAAGTAGATCTGATAGATTTGCAATCTATTGCTGACGGTGATTTTAAGTGGCTCTTAAATTCAGGGCCGGATTAAGGATTGGCGCGCCCCTAGGCTAATCATGTATTTGCGCCCTCTTATTCATAATGGAAGAACACGGGGAGGTGAAATCTGAAAAAAACAATTATTATCCAGATTCAAAATTGACGAGAGGGGGGGCGGGCGGAGATATATGAAAAAAAATGTTTGTCCCACTTTCAAAATTGATGAGCGGGGGCGAGAAATCTAAAAAAAAATTTTAAACAAACACTGATGACTAGGAAGAAGGAAATAACAAAAAATGTTTTTTTCAAAAACGAAAATTGATTAGAGGGGGAGGACAAAATAATTTTTTTTTAATAAGCAGAGAGCGCAAAGAACTCGCGACGACCCTCATTTTACGTATTGTCGCCCTTAAGCTATAACCTAATTAGCCTTATGGATAGTCCGACCTGGTGGCCAGCGGCTACAATGAAGGAAGCGGAAAGATATAATATCTATCTCTTTCCGTTCCTATTTTCCTATAAATAATCCTGTAAAATGTTGATATATTGGAAAGGAACATATAAGAGACGTATTTATTTCCTTAATTGGCACAAAAATTTGAGTTGGCTCATGCCAGTCAAATTGCAGCGTTTTTTGCTTTCGCGCTTTTGGGCGAACAATGAGACCGGCGCTGAAAGTATAAAGAGGTGTACAACAGACGATCCAACCACCCAACCCAACCTTCTGGGAACACTTTTAAAAATGGCAAGACAACTCGTAAAGGTGAGCTGGTTTGCTGGAATTTCAACGTCTTCAAAGCGTACCGACAATGTCGGTTCCAGCAGACCAGCTCACTTTTACGGGTTCGCATAACAACATTCAATGTGTGTCGGTTGATAGATTGGATCGTCTGTAGACCCATATTTAAGTGCAGCGCAGGTCGGGTGTTTTTTTGTACTACCCACGGGTTTAGGTAAACATCTCTTCGCTGAACTATACAATACAGAAATAATAAATTCGACAATTTTATCAAAATAAAATAATCAAATAACAAATAAATAATTTTCTTGTACAAAAAAAAGTACCGACGTAAGTATACGAAGGCCTCTGGTTATAACCGGAAGGATTACGGCAATAAAAACTTCAGATATAAATAATTACTTAAACGTATGAACAGGACTCTACTTAAACTCATATCGCATTTTCTATTTCATATTATTTACTTCTCTCTCAGGTCCTGATCTGAAAATTAAATATAAGCAAATGAATAGTTATATAGTTTGGTATTTATAATTCTTTATACGGATATAATTATAAAATGTAACCAAAATAGTTAACCATAGAATGGGTATACATAGGCATATACAAATTTATTAATTTCGGCCCAGATAAAGTTTTTTATGCTTGTCTTTCCTTAAACACACAATTTTTTTACGCTCATTAAGGGGTCTACACAAGATCCACGACAGGCACCCTGCCATGTCGGCATGCTTTGAACTCATTCGTAAAAGTGAACTGGTCCTCTAGAATTCCAATTATCTTCAAAGCGTACCGACAATGTCGGGTCCCTGCCGCTGGATCGTGTGTAGACCCCTTTATCCCAACTCGATTTTATGGCTGTTTTTTTCGCCAGCCCTTATGCATTATACGACGGTATAATACATTTTATTTTCCAAAGATCAATGGTAAACAGTAAATGTTATCCGTGGGAAGTCGGGAGATAAATTTAGAGAGTATTTTTGAATTGCCGAAGGGCCCCCTCGCGCTTCGGCGCCCCTAGGCTATAGCCTATTTAGCCTTATGGATAATCCGGCCCTGCTTAAATTACCAGGACCATGCTACTACATATTTATGTCTTAGACCTTTAAGATCAAAACGAGCTGTCGAGGTAGCGGAAGAGTTGCTGAAAATATTTTCGCAATTTAGCGCTTCTTCGATACCTCGGGGTGATAACGGCCGTGAATTTGCGAACTCAATTGTAGAGGAATTAAAGATTATATGGCCCCAATTATGTATAGTGCATGGAAGACCACGTCATCCCCAAAGCCAGGGAAGCATTGAAAGTGCTAACCGGGACGTAGAGAACATGCTTAGGGCATGGATGCTTGATAATAAGTCAACAACATGGTCAATCGGATGCCATTACGTTCAGTGGCAAAAACATTGTTCTCTACATAGAGTGATAGGTAGAAGCCCAGTTTTTGGGACTGACCCGAAGCAAGGTCTGTCTGAAATCAACAAATCTTCCTCAAAGTACCATTTCAACTATAACTACCGAAGAGGAATTAGAGAAATTGCAGAAGAAAATCGATGCCACTCAACAATATGAAAATGATGAGCAAATGAGCACGAAGAGCAGCAAGAAGATGTTGAAAATGAATTAGATGTTCCAGGAAGCACAATAGTACTAGAAGTGATAGAAAAAATCAGCAGAAGTTGATACTACCCAATGGGATAAAACAGTGCAGGACTTGCCAGAAGAGAATATGGTAATCCAACTGTCAAATGAAAATTACTGCCTGATTTTGGTAACAATGTTGTCGATAGAAATGATGAGCAAATTGAATCTGCTGCTATTGAGTTACACAATTTTGCAGACAATAATGCAGAAAACTGTATTATTTGCCAACTCAACATAACAGATGACGTAGGTAGATGCGATATTTGTAAAATGCCGGTACATTCAAATTGTACCAACGGGAAAAACACGTACAAATTTTGTAGCTCCGCAGGAACCATAAAAACTCACCAGGAAAAATGCTTTGCGGGACAAAAACGCCAAGTAGAGCAGATGATTACGGCTATAAAAAAAAGTTACCAAACATAAGCATCGGGGACTGTGTTTTAGTTAATGTTGATAAAGTAGATCGCAGATCAGGGGATCAACCAAATTTTATTTCGGTAATTACGGATATTAAAAACGGTGTATCAGGTTGCTACTGTCGGTGGAATTATCAAATCGTGGTTCAATAGACCTGACCTAAGAATAGCAACATCAAACGTTGTTAACTTTAATCAGACAAATACATCTAAATTTCTATCAATTAGAGAAGCCGCTACTGACGAATCTTTGTTTAAAGGGCAGAGGTATGTAAAATGTTCATGCCAACCTTCTAAGGTCAAAAAATGCAAATGCCTTCAAGCAAAATTGCAATGTAATTGTAGATGCCACAAAGGTGGTCCGTGCGTCAATAAGGGACAAGAAACCTCTGTAACTATTCTATTTTATTCTGTTTTGTTAATTATTGCAAATTTGAAGGATCTTTCTATTTTTGTAAAGAGAACTTTATTTTTCAGTTGTAAAATAAATGTATGTGTACATGTGTTTTATTTTATTGCATCCATATGGACAATAGATTAAAGAACACAATCCGCTGAATATCAGTAGTCAGTTCACGAAGAGCCAACATTTAATTCACGGCAGATCGTGTAAAACGACTTTAAACATCATGTGCCCAGATGACTACGGCGTTTCATGAAATGCCTAGGCAGATTGTGCAACCTCAGGAATTTGCATGATATGCCGGCAGTTCATGAACTGCCTAGGCTTTTCACGGAATGATGGATTTCATCAAGTAACTACGACATATACATTATAATGGCACTTGATTCAAATGTAAATGTAAACAAGAATTTGTAAATTATCATGTTTGACTGAGTAAAATTGCGTTAAAAATATCATCATATCTCCATGTGCAGTATCATACATTCCGTCTTGATTAGACAAACTCTGACACGTTTGCTTTCTATCGTTTCTTCATATGTAAAATATAGGTGTTAGTTTTAAAAGATTTGGCACAAAGAAACTAGTTATAATAGACAAAGATGATGAGTAAATAATATCGTCACGTCAGATACCTTTAATAAAAGAATCATAAATGAATTGTTCATAATGTACACGTGCACGACCCACATATTAATAGTAAAGTTATTCAAACAATTTACGGTCTTGTTAACTGTAATGAATGAAAAAAAAAAAAACTCTCAGAAATTGCTTAGGATGGGGTTAATTGAAAACATCATACCGACCGCCATATGCCATGAATTAGTTATTCGTTAGTATTGATGATTAACATGATTCGGTATGGCATATAAGCAATAATAGGGATTTTTGCTAGGGAGGCTGAGAATCTGTGATATACATGCATAATAGAAAAAAGGCAGGCGCCAGGTATTTTGAAGTAGAAAAAAATCAAACAAGAAGTTCTTTGGTTTCAGTTAGTTCATTTGGTTGTCATTGAGAAATACTTAATTGATCTCACTCGAACGAGGTCTCCCCTTTTAAGGTGCAAAAAGTCACGAAAATATGTTTTTTCACGATTTCCTGCTTTCCCGTTGATTTTGCTGCAAAAATGGTACAAAATTAAAGCTTATGAAATTCTTTACAAAATAATTTATATGCAATTTTATCACCAGATGGATATTTTTACCAGTAATTAGGGTCCAAATTTGAACAGGTATACTGTGAGTCTGTTGATTTCCATTACAATAAGAATATGTTGGTAGATGTTCATATATTTGACTGTGATGGTAATGGTAAACATTTGCCTTTTTAATAATAGAAGTAGGGGGGGGGGGGGTCCGTCAATCTCTCTTGGTAGATCCGTTGCTTTAAGCAGTTTTTCGCGACTCGATAATTTGCCTCACATGTGGTGAATATTTAAATTTTTTTCTATTGCACATCCCGTTCCGTTGTGTCCTATTCTCACCTAGCGAGCCAACTCTTTGTTTTGCTGATAATAGTAATTTATGCAACAAATGCATAAAGTGGTCCTTTTTTTAACGAATGGTTTGACGTGCGAACTGTAGGTGAGTGCGGCAATCTCATGAGTGAAAAAAAGGCCCTTTATGCATAAGTTTGATACTAGTATTTTGTAATACAAGTGTGACAAGGCCTTCATTGCAAAACGATGCACAGTGGGCAATTTTCAACATCTAGGTGGACAAAATTCATGAAAAAAATAGCAGAATCTCTTTATTTCTTGTTATAGACAAATAACAAGGTAATACGAAATGGATTACTGCGTAGTCCAAATTTAATTCTACGAAAAGTAGTAAGTACCCAAAGTCAGTCGTTGCGATAAACGAATTCATCGTATAACATTAATTTAAATTTGTCGCTTCTAGCAATAAAACTTGTATTAACGTGCTGTACTGTGTTAAAGTGAGATATTATGGATATGTTTTATGAAGGTGTGTACTATATTACATATATAAATATCTCGATTTAATGTATTTTTGAATATTATATTTGATATATAATATGTGAATGTTTTACACTAAAAAAATGTTGACTTTCCAAAGTTTATTGGACATTCTACTTATGAGTAATTTTTTAATACGTTATCCACTAACTAATGTAGATTTAAGAAATGTGGAACAGTAATTTCGGAAATATTCGGAAGTAATTTTTTTCAGATAACATTTCGAGGGTGGAATTTTTTGAACTTTGGAGAAGTTGTCGAAAATGTGACCGATTGACTTTTCTTTATGACCACATCCCAAGTAAATTCCAAATTAGAAACATCACTAAAGAATGTGAGAGTGATATAAGAAACAAAATTAAATTTTATTCCTTAAAATTAAGCACTCGTTGCACAGTGGGAAATTTTCAAGTGGACAAAATTCTACAAACTTGCAAATGAACACAAATATTCATTATAAAAGCGGAAAAATATTGAAAAAATTTTAGGCACTAAGAGGGTAGTTTTTGAGGGGGTTTAAAAAATAAATGTAGTTTTAAAATCCTAAAACTTTGTAGATACGATAATATGAATACACCAAAAATAGTAAAAAAAATAGTAAAAAAATTCTAAGGACAAAGGGGTGGTTTTTGAGGGGTTGAAGATTAAATATTAGAAAATTACAAAACTTTTTGAATAAGATTTGTGAATCTACAAAAAAAAATGTAAAGTAAATGTAGTGAAATAAATGTAAGCTCTTTAGGGATGGTTTTTGAGGGGGTGCAGCGGAAAATTTTATATTTCTAGCGGGACGAAATTATTTCAATTAAGGGAAGGTATAAGTATGGCAAAATTTTTAGAATTATTTAGTTTAGAGTATTTATTATTAACATATTTTAATAATGTAATAAGTACGGTAAAATTCTCAGAATTATTTATTTTAGGGTATTTCTACATTTACTTTGCATTTTTTTTTGGAGATTCACGAATCTTATTCAAAAAGTTTTGTAATTTTCTAATATTTAATTTTCAACCAACTCAAAAACCACCCCTTGGTCCTTAGAATTTTTTTTACTATCTTTGGTGTATTCACGGACATAATATTATTGTATCTACAAGGCTTCAGAATTTTAAAACTAAATTTATTTTTTCAACCTCCTCAAAAACGGCCCCCTGATCCTTAGAATTTTTTTACTATTTTTGGTGTATTTACGGGCACAATATTATCGTATCTACAAAGTTTCAGAATTTTAAAACTAAATTTATTTTTTCAACCCCCTCAAATACCACCCCCTTAATGCCTAAAATTTGTTCAATATTTTTCCGATTTTCTAATGAATACTTTCTGTTTATTTGCAAATTTGTAGAATTTTGTCCACCTAGAACTTGAAAATTGCCCACTGTGCGATGTATGAAAGTAGGAACACGAGTGCAGTGAGTGTTCCTATCATACGAGTTTTGCACTGGAGCTTGAAACATGTGTATTACATACTATTTTTTCCACGGTTGTGAAGTTATTTCCCGTACAGTCTTTCCAAGATTTTAAATTTGCTGCCTGTCAGATTTATTTAAAATGATAAAGATCAAGTACTACTCAAACTGACTAACTAACAAAACAAATTCTTTTTTTTTGCAAAAATAAACGTGTAAATATAAATAGGCGTGCGTCAAAGTGACATTTGATGACAGTCATTTTGAAGTTACGAAATTTGACTTTCAACACAATCGTAGAAAAAATATTTTTTCTGCGACAGTCCTCAATTTCCATATTTAGACAAATAAATTTAAAAATTTGCTTGAACGTTAAAACACAAATTCATAATTTGACGTTTCTAAAGCGTAGATTGTGAGAACTTCAATTGTTTTCAATACACTCATGGATTCAGCTATACATAAGAGTGAAATAATATTACTTTTTCGTCATACGTCCCTCGTAAATATACTCTATTTCCATTGTTTTGTCGATCGTAAGTGATGCTTTATGTACCAAATACTTGTTGCCATTGGCAACGGGTCGTTATTTTTCATAACGTCCCAAGGGAAATAAAGTAAATTTGGGAGAATTTTCTCTTTTATATAACAAGTATTAAATTTGTTTTATCTTTTTTGGAAGTAAATCCAGACAAGCTTTACTTGCTATATCTTCTATATCCAACACTACTTTCAAAAATGCTCAGAGCTATTATAATAATATGATTTAATTTATATTGACGGTAGTTTTCATTTGAATAGAAGCCGAGTCCTAAGTTCATTTTATTGATGGTAGCATCGCTACCTTTACTATTAGCAAATATGAAATCTTACTCAAATAACTACAGTTTTCTACGAGTTTTTCACAAGTTTTTTTTCTAGTTTAATGATTCATGCGAAAAATATAATATGTACCGCGGGTCGTACAGTGTGATTTTTTGGTCTCGAATACTTGCAAACCAAAAAAAGGGCACTTACAATACTTGGTACGTAAATAACTATTTTTTAACGCTTTTTACGTTTTCTCACTAATACCATAAACGTATGTTTTACGAACTAAAAATAATGAAAAAAGTACGGTTTATTTAACAGTCGTAGAAAAAAGTATTTTTACTTACTTAATGGTGCAAGGAATCGATTTTAATAATAGCTTTTTCAAAAGAGAAGACGCTATTTCAAAAAATGATACCAATTTCAGATAGATTTGCTCTTTTATTAAGTTCTAAAATTGCTATTGAAAATTGCCATAGGTATCCGTCAGTTGGTCTGTACGTATATACGTACGTACGTACTTACTTACGTATGTACGGAAACACTCTACAAGTTACAATCCTGTGGATGCCAACTGTCTGTTATATGCTGATGATATGAAATTGTCTTGTATTTGTTGAAACAAAAATGTATTAAAGTGCTTGAAAAAAAATGTAACAATGTTATATAATGACCAATAATACCTTATTGCGAGCCTTACTGTAAATATTTAATTCAAGTCGTTGGCGCGTTTATCAGATTTGCAAATATGCTGGTAAACTAAGAACATGTTTCGAATTTTTGCTCATCTTACACTAGACATAGCTTAATGAAACTACAATGGAACTGCCTCCGCGCCATGCCATACAATTTGCAATAGATCTGACAGAAATCGCGTTAGCTACACCAGAGTAATCATTGAACATAAGTATAAAAAAACATACTTACGGGTTGAATTCGATACCTTCTCCTTTCTTAAATTTTTTTAAGTCGGTAAAAAATACTGATTATCTTTTTATTCCATTAGGGGAATGTGTACCTCTTGTGAGCAGATAAGATTTCGAAACCTGGATCAAACTCTAACTTTTCTTAAACTAGTAGATAGGTATGTAACTACTTTCCACGTATCGTTGTGAATGTTTGTGTATTTTTCTATGTTAGTAACCGCAAGTGTATGTTTTGATTAATCTAAATTAAGATTTAGTATGCAAGAAAGTATTTTGAAACCACAGGTTAAAATGAAAATTTTTAAGATCCTCGATAATGTCGTATAATCATTTCGTCATATACTATTATATAAAGAAAACCACATCGATATCGATTGGAACATTTAGGAGCTACGTGAGAATATTCAACACTTTATTGATGTTCAGCTCCACGAAGACTTACCGATAATCCCCTGCCGAAGAGATATGAAGCGACAGGCAGACATACATACAAACATACGCGTTAAACTTATAATACTCCTCCTTTTTGTATCAGGGCTTAAAAATGATGCACATTTTCTATCGTGGGAAGTCGTGAAGATTATTTAAAAATTCGATATTCCCTGATAAGTTACATAAATTCCTTTTGCGGTTCTGCTTGCAAAGTACAAAATAGCGGTAAAGGAAGTTACACGTACAAATCTTCATCTAACTGGAGGACTTCAACCAAAATGAATTTGGCTTTTTGGGTAATGTCCAAAGGTAGATATGAAATTTTATGGCAGTGTAAATAAATCGTTTGAGTGCTGGAGGTTACATAGAGCCAGGCTGAAACATTTTTTTTGCGCCAGTGAATTCCAAGCGTGTAATCCCATTGAAGTATCGAAACCGTCTGAAACACTTTTATCATGATTAACTACTATACCTTGTTTTATACATTATAAAAGGAAGTAAAATATGAAATATCATCGTTTGAAAACTTTGAATTAATTTTACACAAATTTAATGGAGAATTGAACTAGAACTTTTTTGGAAAAATTCAGTTATTCGAGAAAAAAATTAAAAATTTAGGTGTCAATTGCTCTATCACTAGTTGAGTTACATAGATAAGGCATAAGAGGCGTGCTGCTAGAACTTTTAACTTCCTATCTGGAAAATAATACCCAGATAGTAAGGATTAACAATGACGTTAATAGCAACAGTTGTATTGTCGAACAGGGCGTTCCACACGGCTCTATTCTAGGACAATTGCTCTTAAACATTTTCATTTTATTCCAATAAAATCAGTTAGAAATCAAGTTCCTAGCAACGTTGACAATATGTGCAGTAATATGCTTAACAACTGTTATGCATTAAGCTTCGTGGCAAAATATTGCAGTCAGGAGGTCCCTTTAGCACTTTATTATACAAATTTCCATTCCCACCCAAAATCTGGTATTATAAATTAGGAGAATAGCACATATATTGAAAGAGTGTTTATATTAAAAAAAATTCGCAGTTCGTATACCCGGTGGATTTCACTTTTTTGAGAGCTGTCGAGGTTCTTTCAAAGATCTTAGATTCCTAGCAGTAGCTGAAACGTTCATAAAAATAAAAATAAATTTCTTACCATTCACACTAATCCACTGCTAACATTTTTAAAATAATAATTAAATTGTTGCTTATTAACTGTTAACAACTGTAAATATGTATGTACAGATTTTGTGTGTGGAATTTTACCCTCTTTGTGGTATACTTTGTATTCCCATTTATAGCTTGTGTTACACTCATTGTATCTGAATCTTAAGAGGCGTGCTGCTAGAACTTTTAACTTCCTATCTGGAAAATATACCCAGATAGTAAGGATTAACAATGACGTTAATAGCAACAGTTGTATTATCGAACAAGGGCGTTCCACACGGCTCCATTCTAGGACCATGGCTCTTAAAAATTTTCATTTCATCCCAATAAAATCAGTTAGAAATCAAGTTCCTAGCCATGTTGGCAATATGTGCAGTAATATGCTTAACAACTGTTATGCATTAAGCTTCGTGGCAAAATATTGCAGTCAGGAGGTCCCTTTAGCACTTTATTATGCAAATTTCCATTCCCACCCAAAATATGGTATTATAAATTAGGAGAATAGCACATATATTGAAAGAGTGTTTATATTGAAAAAAATTCGCAGTTCGTATACCCGGGGGATTGTACTTTTTGAGAGCTGTCGAGGTTCTTTCAAAGATCTTAAATTCGTAACAGTAGCTGAAACGTTCATAAAAACAAAAATAATTTTTTTTACCATTCACACTAATCCACTGCTAACATTTTAAAAATAATAATTAAATTGTTGCTTATTAACTGTTAACAGCTGTAAATATGTATGTATAGATTTTGTGTGTGGAATCTTACCCTCTTTGTGGTATACTTTGTATTCCCATTTATAGCTTGTGTTACACTCATTGTATCTAAATCTTAACGTTTTCTGTATTTAATGTTTTCAATTAATATTCTTAAAATGGCTAGTTGTAACCCCAACTGAAAATTCGGTATCTTAGATTGTTGATTGTTGGTGATATTAACAGTGCTAGTTTTAATGGGTTGGATGATGTATTCCATCTTATTTCTGTTATTCGGCATAATTTGACTTTTTAAATAAAAAAATTGAAATCTCAAAATTCGTTGAGGTTATAAAATACATGTTGGTGAAGTAGTTTTTAATTCTATTTTAAATTTTCTACTGGAAAATAATTTAAAGTTCTGTAGTAAATGATTATAAATTCTTATACCTGTATACAGAGGCCCATTTCGAGTTTATTGTAATTATATTTTGATGGTATAAATTCCTGCTTTCTCGTTGGGTATTTGTGCATATCAGATGGTCGCAACAATAAATTATGGGTCTTTATAAATTAATAGAGAAACTTTGTATACATATAAATTTGTTAATTTAAATATTTTCTGATTCTTAGAAAATGTTCTACAAGAGTCTCTGGATCTTAATTCACATAATGTACGAATTGCTTTTTTCGTATTATAAACGTTTGTGTCGCGTTTACTGCAATCCCCAAAAATTCAATTCCGTATTTCAAAATACTGTTAAAATGTGCAAAATATACTTGCTTGGTTACTGCAAAATTTATATTTTGTTTTATGGTGCGTATTCTGATTTAAATATTATATTAAGCACTGTTGGGTACTGTTCATGCATTTCCAAGCACATTTCTGTCCTCCTTCGCCAAGAACTATTCACTTCTTGGAAAGTATTGTTAAGGTGTTCAAAATTTTTCTAAAAAAGAGAATTTAAAAGAAAACAATGTATACCCTTTTTATATAAAAAAAACTCCAAAGATTTCAAATATTGATAAAAAAATCCGAAAAAGTCGGATAACAAAAATATGATGGAAAATGCCACCTACTTCTATTGCAAACTACCGCTTACGAATATGGTACTTAAATGATATAATCAACAATGTTTCCATGAAAAACAACCAGATATCACAAATTTTCAGTTGACCACATCTAGCCAGTGTTTTACCGGTTCTGGGACGCCACGTATAGATTATCGTAGTGCAACATCTATATCTTATTTAATATGTTTCCTTTTTATAAAAAAAAAAACAAACGTCATGGAACTTTTAAATTTGAAATTGTCTCATTTAATTGAAATTTAACGTGATGGCGATATATTGAAATATATCGCCGTATTAAATAGATACGCCTTTTTCTCCTTCAATTTTAAATACAACTTTTCCTACTTTAAAATACTTTAATACTGATATTCAATTCTGTCAAGCTATATGCGTCCTCTCGTTTACGTTTGCCTAATTCTCTGTGTAAAGAAATATGAATAAGTTTCTCGGAACTATAAAAAAATGACATCTAAATATGCAAGATTTTAACGGAACCTCATAGTACACTCATGCCAATGAGTATAAAAATTGTTTAAATATCAATACCATTATTGTTCGGCACCTATTAAATTAGGTGTCAATAACCCTTTTGCAATAAACGCACTATGACTATTAGGAGGTTATAAAATCTGTATAGTCGTAAGTAGATCTATTATGATTATGACTCCTCTTTATTAACGTTGTGTGTCGCTATATTACATTTTATTTATATATTTGGGTCCTATATTGCTTTTCTCCGAGCGTCCGTGTATTCGTCTGTCACTACCTTTTTATATCTCACCGCGGGTGAAATATAGGTGTTTGAAAAACATTTCTTTCATGGGCTAAGTTGAATTTTTCAGCTAGACATACATATGTTTTCTAAAACGTTGCTATGTCTCTTGTTAGTTTTTTAAATAATTCTTGCCTCATTTTTATCTAATAATGTCTTTCTTTTGTTGCAGGTAAGTTGCTAATTCCAGACATAAATAGGTTGCAGTATGATTTGCTGTAAGTAAAATAAGCAGATAAGGGTCATTTAAGCAAATTTTGATATCTCTCATAAAACGAAATGTGCCAACTAGTAGTATAACAACTAGATGTTTTAATTTAGAAATACTTTCATATGAATTAAATTGTTCTGTATTTTGGCTGCCAGTGGTGTGAAGACCGATCTGCAGACGGAAATAATGAAGTGAAGGATTTTACGAAAAGATGATATGATGCCTCTAAGGCTAAAAATTGACCAAAACCTAAAGCGTCATAAAATTCAAAATTTTACAAATCGGAGTGTCGTAATGGCAACCTGTAATAAAAATAATCGAGATTGTGTAATGTGGTAAATAGTAAAACTAGGAATTTTGTAAATAAAATTTATCTATCTATTAATTAGATATTTTTATGTTTCACATTTAGCTATTACTCTCTTTAAGTAGCAAATATTTTTTATGCAAAATCATAAAATGTTAATTCAAAATATTTAAATATAATTCATATAGCTGCCCTCCCCAAATATGTACACATACTATTCTTCAGAATTACTTAAACCGTCCTCGTTCAAATCACTTGCATCTCTTCGTCACCTCGACTTTAAGAGTCAGCGGAAATTCTGTCAAACGATTTTGATTTTCAATCACGAGATTGATTATCACGAGATCTGATGATACAAGAAGTCTGTTGAAAACGTCTTCCAATATCTGTTGTCGGGAACATTTGTTTGCCATATTCTTCCTATCTTTTTTTATCTCTTATTTAGAGCTTCTTCGACCTTCTGGTAATTGGAAAATTGGTATTATAAAAGACTCAATTGCAGATGGGGCATGACCTAGAATCTTATGAACTGGCACGTTGTACCATGGTCATGTGTAATTACTCTCACTAACTCTGTAGGACACTTAGTTGTCTCTATAACATAGGTCTGTAAATGCTCCCATCTATCTTCAAATATTGAGGAGGTGAATGCATTACTTAAAACAAGGTTCTCTTGTTTAACACCAGATTTTCACCTTGATTTTCGTCCCTTGTTTCTGCAATAAACGTAATAGAAAGAAAGCTTTGAAAAGTTTATGGGAAATATTCTGTATAAGGTCGCATGTGCCTGATTTTTTCGAAAATGCGGCGACATGCAGTCAATATTTTTGTGCTTTTAAATAATAAACATAATGTAGTGTTATAAGACTGTCTAAGCCGTTTCATCAGGACGTATCGGGAAGTTCACTAAAACCTTAAAGGAATGCAGTTTTATTTACATTCTTCTGGTGTTCTGGAAATGTCACTAAAAATAAATAAGCCAATAAAAAAACAACTGATATGTATCAAAATGATCCAACATATACTACATACCCCCTGGAATTGAATCCATGTCACTCAAATACTATATACATTATAACAAAACGCAACAAGTGTTACTCAAACAACGCTTAATTTTCAACTGAACTCAAGGAAAAAGCACCGTTTTCACTCTTTCTTGTCGCCTCTTAGCTTCTAGACGGTAAAATACCCGATTGTTACTTTTTAAGCTTTAACATTAGACTCAATATCAGAGAATCCTGAAATTACTATATATCAAATTTCATATAAATCTGAAAAGATATAATTATGGCAGCCATATTGGATTCGCCATTTTGAATTCTTAACTTTGGACATCAGATTCGTTATCAGCCACTTCTAAAATACCTAACTTCCAGTTTTAATACAATTCCAATGGAACTTGAATTGTTTATCACAAAATTATAGGAAAAGGCCGATCAGTCAAAATTTTTGCAATTTTGGGAATAAGTTCTCTTGGTTATACTGAACAAAAGTTCTCATGAGCACAATGCTCAAAATTTAATAGTTCGGTGGCCTTTGAAGTCTAAAAATATAAAGTTTTTATATAGTCCCTTAAGGTAAAGCTTTGACCCCAAAAGTTCTGCGATTGGACCGCAAGACATCTACTCCCTCATTTTCGAGGGCGGGGAACACGATGGTGACAATATTTTCTGACCTACCCTTCACCCACCTTAACCGGAAAAACTACCCCCTTTTCCGATTTTCCGATGCTAGACTTGCGAGGCCTTGTTGGGTAGGATATTTTCTTGTCAATTCGAATAAATGATATAAATCTCGATCAGACAAGACTCAACCAGCCCGGAAGTTCAAACAGCATTTACACGAAGTGAACTTTTATCTTAGTGACTGTGACGTCCATTTCGACGAGGATGAGTATGATTATAATTGTAAGCATCGAAAAATCAATTACCATAAAATAATAATTTTATATAATGAACCAGATGTAATGAATGATCATTGAATAAAAAGAAAACGAGAATATTTTTACATATACAAAGAAAAAACACAAATGTCTATATATACCAATGACCCACCTCAATCAATTCCCTACAAATCACTGAAGGAAAAGTTCACTTCATGTAAAGGCTACCTGAGTTGGTTGGGTCTCATCTGATCGAGGTTTACTTATTTTATTCGAATTGACAAAAAAAAACCGATCCAGAAGCCCTCGCAAGCCTAGCACCGGAAAATCGGAAAAAGGTGTGGTTTTCTCGGTTTGTTGGGTGAAGGAAAATAGGGGGTAGATGTCTTGCGGTCCAGACACAGAACTTTTGGGGTCAAAGCTTTACCTTAAGGGACTATAAAGCTTTACCTCAAGGAAGAGGGTAAATTGAGGTGTTAAAAAATGGAAAAAGAAGTGGTACTCTAAAGTTTGAACCTTATAATTTGGAGATGTTGTTTACGTGTTGAAGCTAAGCTTTTCAAAAATATCACCTAGAAGGGTTTCCGTTTATAAAAAATTGTATAGAATAAAATCAAATTTTATTCATGCTATAAATATATAAATAGTAATGTTTACATATGTCAATAATAAATAAATACCTAATTTAGAAATAATTATTCCTCTTACTGGTGTAGCATAAACAGTATTTGTTATTGATGCGATACAGACTAGTGCTGTCAATCCCGGGATTCCTAAAGACGATAAAAATGATAAGGATGACGAAAATCATGATGATGAAGAAGAGTAGATAACTTTCCCCTTTTGAACCTCACTTCAAAACAAACTAAGAACTCCGATTTGGGTGCATCACTTAAAAATAAAATGAAGGAAGCTCTAAAGAAATCTATGGAGCCGTTCAGCCAGGTGCCAAAAAAACTGCCAAACTCATTATTTTTATTATCTTCATTATCATTATCTTCTACTTTAGCCAAAGAAATGGAGTTATTTGAAAATGATGGAACAAGAAAATTTAATTTGCAATTATCCTAAGATTTCTTACTATGGATTACGCTTACAAGTGTAAAGTCTGACGGCTGGCACGTTCTCCATCAATATTCGGACATTCGGTTTAAATCCGGATGTAGTGGATTCATTAATTTTTCTTCCATATTTTTTCCAAAATATGGATAAACAATAAATTATGTACTTATTACTCAGTAGTAACACTTGTTAAAATTTTGTTGCGTATATTACTCTGTTTCTGTTTAATTAAATAAAACTTAAAATTACATTGATATTGCGTAAAGAAAGACCATCTTAATTTCACACTTTTAAAATATAATACTTATTCGAGAAATAATGATTTCAACGAAAGAGTTGCAACGTCATCAGAAATTAAATCACTTATCTTCCACCATATCATCAGATTCTCAACTAATTAACAAATAAACGTTAATTAGTTGAGAATCTGATTTCGAGGTAAAAATAATGCGCCTCAAGTATGTTTTGTTTAATCTTCTGGTGATGCTGCGAACTATGATGACACTTTTCGGACGAATCCAAGACAACATCATTTATTTTAATAATCTTTAAAATGATGATAAATGATAGACTTTTAACAAAAAACGGTTCGAGTCCGAAGAGCTCGTAGCACTCTGAAGTGAGATTTATTCTTAAGTTATTACGTGGATTCAGTAAATGTAATGTTTAATACTTTCTAATGCCGAATGTTTGTTACATTATATTTAGCACAGTTAATCTATCATTTGACCCTACAAGGAATTTGTTATATGCATGATGTAGGAGGGGTTGCCGCAAACATTAATTAATGTTTCCCACAAAAATATCGTCATGGCCGCCATGTTGAAAAAACGATTCAATTATCTCCATTCGTCTTAGTTCTACTCTAAAATTAGGTATTACCAATATTGTAGAAAATGAAAAAAACTACAACTTTTTTTAAATATTTTTCTCTATTTAACGATTTACAGCCCTCAGAATGGTGACATCCCAGCAAACATTTTTGTTAAAATTAGCTCCAATTCGACTTGGTAAAAGAGGAATTTACTTGTTAAGGTAATTATGACGTAAAATTGACTAGAAAAATACACTTCCGATAAAAATTTACCAATTGGTCTTACTTTAGATTTCAGTTTACGTAAATAATACCAATTAATCTACCTCATACACAATTTTCCTTTAAAGTAAAATTAACGAAAGCAGCGAGTGAAAAACTACTAAAAAAATCTACCAAAAATGATGGATGGATAAATTTACAATAGGGTAGAAATAGGTAATATAATTAGGTAGTATTTACCTTTTTAACGACTAAAAATATTCCTAACAGTCGAATATCTTACTAGGTAGATTTTGTTGTAAATTCTACGTAATGTATACCTAAATAGCAACCTATTTGGTCACTATTATTATACACCTTTGAAGTAATATTAGGTCGACAAAATAGATAAATTCTACCCGGCTTATCTACCTGATTTCAACCATTAAGTCAATTATCTTTTGTAGCTGCATTTACAAAGGCAGTTAACTTTAAGGTTAAATTAGCTCAAGACGCCATATTTTCTTAGCATAGTTGAAATATGATTCCAAATTAGAATTTTAAAAATGGGTGTGTATGGAAACAAACTAACGAAAAGCTAAAAAAATATACATAATTATACCTGTAAACTCATATTTAACAAGTATAGCATACTTCTGGGCTCAAATTATTACTATAATTTTTTTTACTTGGCAATAAGAATTTCCTTATAGATGAATATTTTGGAGGCGCATTGTTATTTTACGAAGTACAGCTGTTAGTATACACAAAAAAAATTTCGTCGCATTGATTTCAACAAGCGAGTACTGCAAATACTTCATTTATAAATTGGATATATTTTAGTTACCGACATTCATCTTGTATCGTCATTGTGAGTTAGTATCTCTTCAAATTTGTAGGTGACTGACAACAATATTATAGAGAAAATTACCAAATAGGTATAAAAACCTTATTTTTTTCCTCTTGGTGTCATTTTCCAATTTCACATACTTAAATACGTAAGTTCTACCTAAAGCTAGTCAACTCGATGTCAAATTGACATCGAATTTAAGTAAAATTTACCTAAACAGGTATTACTAACCAAATATATTGTGCGACTACAAGTACAATTTATGTTTAATTTTACCTGTATTAGTCGATATAACCTAATTTCGACGTCGTCTTATTCTCCACTTATGTCGATTCTACGTAGCGTCAACGTAAATTTTACCAGAACATGGTTAATTTTAATTTTGCGACTAAATTTATTATACATAATTTAGGTAGTTTTGACGTCAAATAATACCTAAATGTTTGCTGGGCAGTCTGTGCTTTGCTGTAGATTTCTGCAATTATCTCTGCCCGCGCTGCTCATACGGAGTAATTAATTACTATCAACATTGTAGATTATAAAATTTCCATAAACTTTGGTTTCAACAAGTTTCTTGCACTATCAATTGTTTACAAATTATAGCAGATTGAAAATTTCAATATTTTTTAAATTTCAATCTACTGTAAATTTAAAACAGTTAATCGCGGAAAAAAACTGTCCAAACGAAAATTTTGGGAAATTTTATGTTGTTCGATTTTGATATAAAGTAATTAGTATATAAGAACAAAGGGGGCAGAAATAATTTCAAAAATCTACAGCGAAGCATAAATGCTTCCCGTTCTGACGATTGTTAAGAATTGGTAATATCTAATTTTAGAGAAGAACTAACAGGGAAGGAAATAATTGAGATAAAACTATTTTGACCGTAATTTTTTTCAACATGAAGGAAGTTAGCGTTAGAAGATATTTTTGTGGAAAACACTAATTAATGTTGTTGGCAACCCTCTCTACATTATACAAACAAAAAACTTCTTGTAGGAATTAATTATGGTTTTGCTCGACGGACTGTATTAAATTGTTATCTTTTTATTTCAAGTTCTTTAATTTTAACTTTTAGAAAAAGTACTTAATAATGTTGTCTATTTAACATCAACGTGTGGACGAGAATTGGTACTGGCCTAAGAGTATCCGAAGTTCCTTAGATTCACGTACCATTTATCGACACCAAAGCGAGCATATGCAAACTTGGCCCAATCGAGGTCAATCAAGAAAACTTACCATACACACATAGGTGTTGACCGAAATTTGACAGACTTTGCCCAACGTGTGAAGCTGACAAAATGCAGGCTGTAAAATGAGGTTGGAAAAGATAAAAATTATAAAATTAGTTATTATTTTAATTATTATTATTAAATTATAAGTATAAAAGTTAATGTTTATTCAAAAAGGTCAGGATTGATTATTTAATTAGTAGATCAGATTATATTTATGACTACGTTTTATTTTTTAATCAAGTCATCGCGTCTTCCGCGTTATAAGATGTTCTGTATACATTTTTACGAATCCAAAAGCTTCATCAATCTTAACCTCTGCAACAGAAATATCTTGCGTGAAAGCTGTGTGTGGAGTGTCATTCGATAATACTTACACACTTAATGGTAGCAGGTCAGAAATTTCTTCAAAATCTCTGAAGAGGAAACCTTGCAATTTCGCATTACTGCCGCCAATTGAAGCAGCAGCCTATCAGCATTACTTGCGCTCACTAGGTTCAGGAATGGTGTGGAAACTTTAAAAATGCATTGAAATGCGGTTGGACAACCAGGCAGTCAAAAGGCTTAGAGGTATCGAAACACTAGACTACTGCTCAATAATAATAACTTTATTTCCCAGTCCCAGATAATTATTGTATAAATAAAATAAAATAATAGGCAGGTAATTAAGATTTGAAGGTAAAAGATATAAAAAAAAATACATATACCTACATCGTATACATATTAAAACATATTAAAAAGAAAAAAACAAAATCAGAGGACAAACAGACAAAGACAGAGAATGCGAAATACGACCTATATAACATCAAGCTAACAATAATACAGAATAACAACAATAATAACAATGACAACAGTAATACCTTATGATAAAGGACTTAGACAAGATATTCAGCAATGCTGTAATATGGTCGATTAACAAAGTAGCGTTTTATTTCATTTTTAAAAATGGTTCTTACTTTAATATCTTTGTATTCCTGTGGTAGCTGGTTATACAACTTAATACCCATGTAATATGGACCTTTCTCGTACAATGTGGATGTGTGTTTTGGAATACATAGTGAATATGCTTGTCGGGTATGGATATTTGAGACGTTTGTTGAGCCATTTGTTGCATATTTGTTCAGGTTGTCATAGACAAATAATATTGTATTGTAAATGTATAAAGAATATATTGTCATATATAATCTTCCGAAGTTGTCGACAATCGTGTACGAATATTAATGAATATGAATATATGAATATGAATGAATATTAATGTTGAAGAAGGGGACTCGCTTGACAATGATGAGCCAATTGAAACTGAACTTCAACATTTTAATAATGATGATGGTGGTGAAGATGATAATGATGATAATAATAATAGAACTCAATAGTGAGGGACCAGAAGTTAAAGATAACGTCGGAAATATACATTCACAACCAACAACTTCAAATGAATCATATACAGAACATAGTATAACACGGAAAAGACGGCGACTTGGTTAAAAAACAAAACATATTATTAAATATAATCGACCAGAGCACCACGCTTATAAAAAAATTAATCCTGACTATTTAAATAAACATTAATTTTTATTTTTATAATTTTATTATAGCTTCTATTAAACTTAATTTCATTGACGAAACTTAGCTCAACTTTGGACGCTTTTTATGGAATAAATATGCACCTAGGGATAAAATTGTATGCAATATGTTTTATGGGGAATTTTATAAGCTTTAATTTTGCACATAACCATATTTGTCGTAAATTCAACGAAAAACCCGGAAATCGCGAAAAAACATATGTTCGTGACTTCCCCCTTAGAGGAATGGGGTTCTAGGTTTAGTTCGAGTGGGATAAATTAAGAATGTCTCAATGACAACCCAATGAACCAATTTAAGGTGAGAAACCTTTTGTTTCAATCCAAGTTTTTGTGACTTGGTAACTGGCATAATAATAAATATTTTATATATTTTAAGACACTTGTGTTATAACTCTAATATACATTTTCATTATTGTTCATCTATTTTGTGCAGGTAGACACAAAATAAACGTAAAGACAATGAGTATTAGATGAAGCGGAAAGTACTTTCCGATTTATCCGTTTCACGACACACTTTCTTTCAGCGTTGATATAATTAGATTTGTGTGTATAATTAGATATTGAATAGTAAATTTCAAATATATTTACGACCACGGAAACCATCTGTGACTCAGTAAAAGTAATAAAGGTAAACCTAAGAGTACAATGTGCCAGCAGTAAAATTCTGAACATAAAGAAAAGTATGTTCTGGCCGCGCTCACAGTTTATTTAACTTTTTCTTATGGAGCGTGATCATGAACTTAATGATTATTTTGACCCGAACAAGTCGTTAAGGATGCAAATTTCTAAAGAATATAATGCACTTTCTAATACAATTGTATTCGTTCGACCTAGTAGTGCATTAATATTAGTAAATGCATAATGCTATTTCTACCAAGTTAGTCATATTGAAAATTACCACATCTCTATTTGTATACAGATACAATTACTATAGGGTTATATGCATCTCAAGGTCGTCGAGTCCTTTTTATTAAAATTCAGAACCTCCTGAATATGAAAATCTCACTCTTAAAAATAGGAAATAACGCATTTAAGATCATAATAGTCGAAGAGCGAGACCTTTGAATTCGACACATGCTAAACTCCCGACAGTTGATTTTTATGTAAAAACACCTAACAAAACATATTTTTAAGGTCGCGATTTGATTTGGAATTGCAATTGTGGATAAAATTGCACCTTTTCGTCTTTTTTTACGAAAAATATTATTTTTATGTTTTTCATCTGTCATTTGTTGTCGTAAAAACTTGTTTTAGTATTATAATATCTAAACCTTTCTCTTTTTAAAGGTGTATGCAAAAATAATATTTGCTATGATCTGACTGAAAAATAGATAAATATTAATAGAAGTGTTACCGTTTCTGTGTAATTGACAGCGAAAAAGTCTGGATCGAGGTAACTTTTTATTCTTCAAAATAATTGCATACTGTAATTATGTGTCTATTATAAACCAATCACTGAAATTTGAATGATATACGGTGAACAGTTTTGAAGATCTGCTAAGTTATATTGAAAAATGTGTCCCTTTTTAAGGATGTAGCTTTCAATCCGTTATATTTCGGAAAATATGCATTCTGTGTGAATAATATTTTAGTCATCGATATAACATAGCTTTTTATGTGCGGTGAAATTTTGTTATAATTTTTTATTTTATTTTTGGAGCTATTGTCAATAACGTTATCATGCTTATTACGTTGGTTAAACATTTTTTAAAAGTGGAATATTTTTCTATACCTATAACTCATCAGATCTTTAAAACTGTTAAACGTAAGTTATTCAAATTTCGAGTGATTTACAATAGACATGTTAGGAACACATAATTTTTTAAATCGCTCTAGCTTCTCCGTTCTCGAGATATTAGCAGTTAAAGTGAGGGACCGCTGCATCGGTAACTCAGTATTTAACGCAGCGCTTACAACGCTCAAACTTATTACGCCTCCATGACCACCGAACTGCTATAAACACCGATTTTTTTGTTTTCAAAATTTAATTCAGACCTTAAACTACGTTTCTCTTGTTCATACTAATACTCTAACTTCAATAATGTAAAAGTTTCCTCGATACAGACTTTTTCAATACCTATTGATCAGATATTTCGTCTTTGTTACAATTTTATGTACAACAATCTATACATTATGTTTTAAAATAAATGAGTCCAAATTTTCAAACCAAGTCAATGGTTAAAAACAAAGTTATGGGATGAGAAATGTACACTATTGTATTTCCGAGAAATCTCATAAGCATGTGGAAAGGTGCGATCTTTTTCGACTTCGCATAACATAACATAAACATAACGCAATTCCAAATCGAATCGTGACCTCCATAATCGAGCTCTGCAGGTAATTTTACATAAGAATATGACTTTAGTTTAGTATGTTCGCGAATTGCATAGGCCACTTTTATTTTGTATATTTCAAGCTCTCCGGCTATAATTTTAAAATTTCAAAATAATTAATGAGTTATTTGAAAAAAATGCAATATATTGATTTGAACGAAAGGTCAGGGGCTCGATTTGGGCTGTAGGACCGTAGAAGAAAACTTGAACTGCAACATTTCTGCTATGCGAGCCAAAAAGTTTTTTATAACCCAACTGTGCTCTGAAAAATGCGCATTTGGAATTATTGTTTTTTACAACTTTCAAAGAAAAATGATAAATTTTTACTTTATTTCGAATATCTCGTAAAATAGAGATCTTAGAGAAAAATGACAAAAGGGGGAAATTAAGATGATAAAATTGCCTTTAATGTCTTCTGAAGAGTCTATAACAAGGAACAAACATTTTTCATGGATTAAAAGATAAAACAGATAGAACGATAGATTAACTTTAATATGAACCATTTTATATAAAAAAAGTTTGAGATAGGTTCTTGCCAATAAATTTATTTTAGAGCTCTTTGTTCTGTTGTGGGTCGTTAGAGAAGAACAAAGATTAGACATTGATATTTTAATTAGATTTTAATTTTTGACTAGATATGTGTCTGTTTTGTAAATAAACTAATTCAGTTTAGAGTTTTAACTTCTAGAATAGCTAAAGTTTAAGGTATCAGAAGAATACAAGGATTGTAAATTAATATTTTCATCAGTAGATTTTTTTTTTAATTTTACTTCCACGTCCAGTGGAAGTATAGAAACGACAAACATTTTTTTAAAAATTTTTATTGTCCAAATAGGCTTAGAATGTCATGAAACGTCGAGATTTTAAGTTTGAGCAAAAAAAAATTTCTGTCTGTCTGTCTGTCTTTTTTTTGTGCGCACGTTTACTCTGGAACCGTTTAAAATATTGACTTGAAATTTGGTACACATATGTACTTTAACGAGATCTAGAACTAGATTATATTTTCATCTTGTTCCGTCGAAGGGTTGGGGGGTAAATTGGGGTAAATTTTTTTGATAAATAGGTCAATCAAGCAGGTAAGAGTCCATCAAATTGGTATTTAGTATAAACAAGAGAAGCTAGGGTCTTAAAAAAATTTTTGGCATTACCACCCCCATCCCCTTATTAAAGGGGATGAAAAAAATTTGTGATTTAGTGTATGTACAGGAACCAGAAACCTCAAAATATTTTTTTAATTCATCCACCCCCCACTACCACCCCCTATCACCACCCCCACCCCACTACCGATGTGGAGTCTCGTTTTATGAGTTTTTGGGGTAAAGGATTTAAAATATTATATTATTAAAGTTCCATAAACAATTATTTTCACATACAAAGTTTTTTCGTTGTGAGTGACTTGGACAGAGAATCTGGATGTGGAAGTAGTGATTCCTTGGGTAGCGGTTTTTCATAGGTTACTTTTCTGTTGTTTAAGCAAACAAAATAATTCACTTTAAAACATGTGGGATATGCGTAAGCTAAACTTACATCACCCTCGACCCCAACCAAAAATTACAAGGTCAATTATTTATTGAATATAGAATAATATTAACAATTCATAAAATTAATCATAATATTGTCAACGCTAAGCGTAGGACTATGTCAATCTATTATTGCTGAAAGGAATCACACCAATGCTACAAGTGGATCAAATCCACATAATTATATTCAATATTTTTTGATGACATAAATAATTATTATGAAATAAGAAAGATTTTTGTTCTTCTATTTAATAATTACAGAGAAATGGTAAGCATCATTTTTATTGTTATAACTCCTACAAATATTTCTTAATAGCATTTTATCGTAACATTGAACTTTAATTATTTTATATTTTTTAGTTTGCGGGTCATGAAACTATTTCTTACATAGGAAATAAGGATTCAGGGCTACTAATAGATATTTTTGTCGGTAAACCAAAAGCCCCAATCAATTGATTCTACGCTATTATTCTACTAATTTGGTTTAACCTTCCCACAACAGAAGGTTAAAGAAATTATAATATGATCTTCTGTTATTGATATTATCTTCCGATGATTCTAGACATTTTTAGAATTAGAATATTTTCAACACTGCTCCCTAAGCAGTGATTAAAACCTTTTTGTACTGTTTTGTGTTTTCTTTATATTCTTTACTACGGAGGCTTGCAATTAGTATGGAATTTCAGACAGCCACTATTGTGATTTCTCTTATCTTATGGATACGGCTTTGGGTTAAGGCAACGTAAGTTATTTTCGTCGCGATCTGGCGCAAACGGAAGTTGATCGTCTTATTTTCTACGTATTCTGAATATCTAAAACGAACTTGTTTTTGTCTCGCCTTTGGCTCTTTTCTATTTCCGCTTATCGATCTTAATAGAAATGTTATGTCATATCATTAAGTAGAATATTATGATCAGTTAATTATACTTTATTTATTTGCTTTCATTATGATTAGAAAATATTAAATATTTTCTAATTATTATAATCAGTATTTAAATGGTGGACGAAGGGCTATACGGGCTACGTTCCTAAAGCCATCTCTTTTACTTCCACATCCAGTGGAAGTACAGCAACGACAAATTTTTTTTTTTAATTTTTTATTGTTTAAATAGGCTTAGAATGTCATGAAACGTTGAGATTTTAAGTTTGAGCGAAAAAAAAATTCTGTCTGTCTGTCGGTCTGTCTGTAACTTTTTTGTGCCCACGTTTACTCTGAAACCGTTTAAGATATTGACTTGAAATTTGATACACATATGTACTTTAACGATATCTGGAACTAGATTATATTTTCATCTTGTTCCGTCGAAGGGTTGGGGAGTAAACTGGGGTAAATTTGGGGTAAATAGGTAAATCAAGCAGGTAAGAGTCCATAAAATTAGTATTTAATATATATAAGAGAAGCTAAGGTCTCAAAAAAAATTTTAGCATTAGCCACCCCCATTACCACCCCCACCTCATTATTAAAGGGGATGAAAAAAATTGTGATTTAGTGTATGTACAAGAACCAGAAACCTCAAAATATTATTTTACTTCATCCACCCCCACTACCACCCCTCTATGACCTCCCACAGCCCACTACCGATGTGGGGTACCGTTTTATGGGTTTTTGGGGTAGAGGATTTCAAATATTATACTATTAAAGTTCCATAAACAATTATTTCCACATACAATTTCTTTTCGTTGTGAATGACTTGGATAGAAAATCTGGATGTGGAAGTAGTGATTCCTTGGGCAGCGTTTTTTTAAAAGTAGTGGTAGCATGATATTCAGGCTTATTAAAATAATAATAAAAGAAATTCATTGATAAAGTATTGCGTATCACAACAACGTTTTTGTTGCACTCAATGGAAAACGTCTAACAATAAACTTGTCCCTACTGTAGTTTACAAAATTAAAGAATTAAAATACACATTTCAATAGGTGAAAGGCACATGCTGCCATGACTGACAATATCTGTATTTATTAACGAGAGAAGAATACGAACTGACCTTTTTGCGAGAGCTGTTACGGAGAGATTTCTATAGTTATATGGATTATCGTTATAGGTGACAGTAGCATTGTAAATAAACAATCTCATGAATATGGTGAATGAAATATTGTTAAAGACAATATGTGATTAAATCTAATAAGGTTGGTTTTCACTATACGTCACGTCTCTCAATTCGGTTGTTGCCAATATTTTAGTAAAATCTGTATTAAACAATAACATTTTCTGAAATCGATCAAGAATGTCTACTTTTTTTATATACAGAGTGTTTCGAAAAGATTGGGACAACGCTTAGCCGTAGATACTTGACATCAAAACAAGTCGATTTAACTCAAAAAGTAGTGGCCTGACTCTTTTCGTTTTCAAGATACAGTGTGGAAAAGTAAAAAAAATGTATTCGTAATTTGTCTATCTTGGAGACTATTATACGTATCTACTTCAAAGTTGGTAACGACGTGTTTTTCAGGTCGCTAATTACATTGGTGATATTGCCGATGCCATATTTTATAGGTGGCGCTAGTTACAGGACTTTTACGTGACGCTTTAAGCCATAACTTTTTTGAAGTTAGGTTTCGGATATCGTCTTCTACTATAATCGAAACGCAATTTAGTTTCCTAAAGAAAACTTGTTTAAACGCGGTAAAATGTACCCTTTCAGGGAAATACGCGTTTTACAACTTTGTCACACACCAGTTCGAAGAAATTCAACACCCCGGGTGTTTTGAAAAGATTGGGACAACGCTTAGCGTAGACTCCTGACATCAAAACAAGTTGATTTAACAAGTACACCTTTTCTTTAGGAAACTAAATTTCGTTCCGATTATAGTAGAAGACGATGTTCAAAACCTAACCTCAAAAAGGTATGGTTTAAAGTGTCACGTAAAAGTCCTGTAACTGGCTCCATCTATAAAATATGGCATCGGTAATAGCACCATTGTAATTAGCGACCTGAAAAACATGTCGTTACCAACTTTGAAGTAGATACGTATAATAGTCTCTAAGATAGAGACAAATTACGAATACAGTTTTTTTACTTTGCCACCCTGTATCTTGAAAATGAAAAGAGTTAGACCATTACTTTTTGAGTTAAATCGACTTGTTTTGATGTCAAGAATCTACGGCTAAGCGTTGTCCCAATCTTTTCGAAACACCCTGTATATAAAAGTTACTTTCCTGGCCTAATCCGGGAAAGCAATTTTCCCTGGCTGTTTTTTATATATATTCAGTAAAAATAGTATATGTACCTTGTAGTAAAAGTACATTCCCGAATTTCAATTTATATCGTAGTTCGGAAATGTATTGCTTTTACTACCAGATACACAGTGCACTATTGTTTTTAAAAAATCGTTAGAAACATGTACCTAAAAGTTGAAAATAATATCTTATCATATTTCAACATTAATTTATAAAAGAAACACATTTCAAACACCGATGACATCACAACGGCAGTCTGCTGAGAAATATCATAAAACCATGAAGAATTAAAAAAATAAGCTATGTTCGTAAACGTAGAAGTAGGCATTTCTTTCACTTTTACACTGAAATGAAAATTTGTACACATATATTTTGAAATATATTGAATCGATTGCATTTCTTTCACTTTTACACTCAAATGAAAATTTGTACACATATATTTTGAAATATATTGAATCGATTGCCACACCAAAGATGAAATATCTGGTACAAAAAAAATTTCATTCGAGATCATATGGGCTTTTTAGTAGCAGCGTTGAAGAAATCTGTGTCAAGGAAATTTTTTTATTATTGAAGATAGAATACTAGCATAAGCGAGTAAAATGTCTGAATTAAATTTTGCAAAACAAAAAATCGCTTTACAGGAGTGTAGTAAGTTGGAGCGTTGTACGCACTGCATTAAGTCCTTGGTTACCGATGCAACAAACCCTCACTTTAACATCTTGAAAAAACTGAAAATAGTATGTGTCCATTATGTGTCTATTGTAAACCAGTCTCTGAAATTTTAATAACTTACGTTGAACAGTCTTAAAGATCTGCTAAGGACGAGTTGTAACGACTTGGTTTAAACTTGAATCTTGCTTGAACTTGATTCTATTGTAAAATGTATGCTGTATCATTTTTTAAAATGGGCTGAAAACGAATTTATTCAAGCAATCAACAAAGTATGACACAATGACACCATCTTTAGGTTAAATTCTATTCATATCCAGCAGCAATATTGAAGTGTGTATACAAGAACCAAGGGCCTCAATTTTTTTTTGACATTAGCTTTACCATCCCTAGTATCAACCCAACTACCATGTGATATATCATTTTATGGGTTTTATGGGTTTTTGGGGTAGACGATTTCAAATGTTATATTATTAAAGTTCTTTCGTTGTAAGAAACTTGGATAGGAAATCTGGATGTGGAAGTGGTGATTCCTTCGTCAGCGGTTTGTCAATAAAAAAAAACGAAATATCAAATAAACTATCGATTTAAAATAAAAAAATATGGAGAATCATCAAAACTATCTGATAACGGCAATATATTCCTTCACGCCGGTTTCACCGGAAATAACCTCAACTATCGAAATTTAAAATGGGTATTTTTTTATACAGCATTATAGACCAATCAATTCTAAACATTTTGGCAAATATAACTTAGTTATGCAAGAAAAACTGTTTTTTATTTATTTTGTTTTATTTCATTTTACAATATCTGAGAACACAGGTGGCATTAAAACAAATGATTATTTCTGTCAGTAACAAATTTAAATTGATAACGTGTTTCACGGTGATTAATCTTGTGATAATAACTGTTATTCTTATTGCTAGTGGAATATTGTTTATTAGTTGAAAGAATAAAAGAAATTCAAGAAAACTACAGCAATGAAGACATCTTAGTTACACAATAGTTTTATTCGACAAGTGTAATAAAAAGTACAGAAAAACATGTAGACAGTTTAATTTAAGGTATCCAAATAAAAATAAACTTTATTATATAACTCCTAAATGTGGTGATTTAAAAAATAGTGGACAATTTAAAACAACAAAAACAATACGTAATATAGTTATAAATGAAGAACTTGAATTTGAGATATTGTTATCACTGACAGAAAATCCGAACATTTCTGTGCGACAATTGTACACCAAATTTCTTATTCAAGCATGCGTAAAATTTTAGTTAGAAGTAAATATTATCCCTACAAATACGAACTTCATCAACACTTGGAAGTTGGTGACCCAGAAAGAAGAATTGAATTTTGTGAAAGAGAATAATGAATTTTTAAAAAATATTTTGTGGAGTGATGAAGCTAATTTCACCAATAATGGTGTATCTATTCAACATAACCATCACTACTGGGCCACAGAAAATCAGCACCTATATAAAGTAATCGATGTTCAGAAATCTTGGAGATTTAATGTATGGGTCGGTTTAATAAATACCCGCATTGTTGGTCCACATTTTTATGATGATAATTATATAAACATTCTCCGTCAAATAGAATACTACTTTTGGATAACTTTCCCCTGGCGAGGAGAAGAGAAATCTCTTTTCACAACGATGGTACTCCGCCTCATAAATCCGCTGCAGTTTGCCAGTATTTAAGGAATACTTACGATGATAGATGGATTGGAAATACTGGACCATTGAAATGTCCAGCACGGCCCCCCGTCTTAAGTCCTTTGGATTTCTTTCTATGGGGATACATTAAAGAAGAAATTTACAGAAACGAATGAGAAAATGAGGAAATAATGAAAAATCGGATTCAGGAGATATTACAAACTATTCCTGAAGATATGATATTTAGGTCGACTCAACACCATTTACAAAGGGAAGCTTGCCGCAATAGAAATTGTGAAAATAGTTTTCAACTGTAAAATGCATTTATACATTTATAATTTTAATGTCCTACAAGTCTGTTATTTTACAATAACCACCCTATTTTGAGATACATTAAATGAAAAATAACGCCCTAGGGCGTTATGAATATCTATAACGCCCTATGGCATTATAAAATTATAATACAACCCAAAACAAGTAAATTATGATAGCGTTATTGACAAACAAAATGCGTTGCTATGCAACGGCGGCGTTTACAAACAATTTTGATTTTTACCCACTTTTAAATCAAATCGTTCTGAACATAATAGATGTCAAATTAATAAATCGTAAATGTCAAAAAAAAAATCGAATTAAATAACAGACTTGCAGGACATTAAACGTTGAAGGCACCACGGGTGTTATAGGATAATGACGCCCTCGGTCGACGTACACTCCCTCGGGCCAGAGGCCCTCGGGATTGTACACTGCCGACCTCGGTGCGTTATTATCCTTATAACAACCTTGGTACCTTAATAACTATATCATTGTTTCAAAGCCATCCGTGTTCTCAGATGTAAAATGAAATAAAATAAATAGAAAACAGTCCTTTTTGCATATCTAAGTTATTTTTGATGTTAGACATATGGTTCCGTTTACAAAAATGTTTAGAATTGATTGGCCTATAATGCTGTATAAAAAAATATAAGGTGTCCCATTTAAATTTCGGAAGTTAAGGTTAAGGTAAGATAGTTGTTTACATGCCAATATAATGCCAATATAAAAAAGTTTCAAATAACCAATAATGTTAATACAATATTAACAGAGGTACAGGGGTGTTTCTTTTTAAAGAAATCCTTGTTGTACGCCAATTTTTTCAGATTTTTTTTGCCCACACCGTTCTATTTACAAAAACGTGTGACATATCTGTTCGGTTATATGGAGGTAAAGCAGAGTGGAATGTTCAGTATAACTCAGCATATCTTCAAAAATATTAAACGTAAGTAAATCAATTGTCAGTGATTGGTTTATAGTAACATAATGAGCAAATGATTTTTTTTTAACTTTTTCCGCACCTCAATTTTTAAGATAATATCCGCCGTTAAAGTGAAGAATCGTATTAAATAAAAATATTTCCGTGTGCCCTACTAAAAATATAATAACTTTCTGCGTCTGCATAAGTAATGAGATCCGACAGCGATACCAAGTACGCCACCTACCATTAATCACTATTTTCGATAAAAACATGAATTAATGTTTACCGTTTATCCAGGCAACTACAGACCTCTCTGAATTTGGACCACCTTGTGTAATACGTGAGATGATTATAGAATGAATTCGACCCAATAATTTCGTCAAGTACTGTCTAACTGTGTAAGCAATTTAAATTCGTTCTGGCCCCTTACGAAGCTCGAAATTGCTCGAATCGGTTATTAAACTTTTTTTATTCTTTTCATGTGGCCGAATAGCCTTAGGTTTAATGATGAGTTTGTATCTGTGCCTGTGTGATGACTTCCCACAAGCCATATTTTTATACATTACCATGACTGCCATGTAATGTAACTTGTTATTATTTTACTCGGTTAATTGAGCAACTTAGTCACATCCTGCTTTTAGTTATTATTACATTGCAAATGTTTATTTGGTTTGCGTTTATTAATTTTTTTTTTCATAATTTGCATAATTTCCCCTAAGTCAGTCAGATGTAAAACGGGTCAAATGCATTTTCAAACTAAATGAATGTGTGGCTGCTGCTATAAGAAACTGCTGTTATATTGGAGGAAAATTATGTACGTGAATCCCCTTCAAATATTGAAAGTACATTATTTTACAGATATGCGCATAAGTGAGAATTTTGATAACCAGTCACAACAAAGAATTGATGGCATGCCCTTACTTTGTAAATAAGTTACATTAATCACTAACGAAATTTCATGTAGAGACAGCAAAGGGTGGGCTCCTGAGAGGATCGAAAAATTTGGTGCGAAACCGACATACCATAATGAATTAGATCACGCGTCATGTCAATCTAATGATTGATAATAATAGCTCGATTAATTGGAATAAATTTCGAAATAGAAGTAATTATATTTTTTAATCTTGAAATTGTTTTTAGTGCCAAGAAAATTTAGTAAATTGTCACTATTTCTAAAAATTCAAAACAAATCCAGAACTGGTGTTACATTTGCCAAACAATATATTTCAGTTGACATTGAAATTGTAATAACACTATCAGTTGTTAAAGTTCTTACATATTTCTACGTGAACTGTTTTAAAATCCTGTGGTCACGTCTTGTTCATAGAGGTTTAAGTTTATTTCTTATTGACGCGTATAGACGCATAAGAATGTTATGTACCGGCCACAACCGATATTACATGTTTTAACTCTAGATATCCTCATTTTCTCGTTTTTATGATCCGTTCCATGATATCTTCCTTCTAACGGAAAATGTATTTGCGGTTTGTGGTCCTCTGCTTCAAGTAAAGTAGTTTTAAAACGTATAGGTCTGCTCCTAATATGTTATTCAAAAGTTGATATAAGAATTTTGATATATTTTTGAAGCTTGTGGTACACTTCCTTTGTAATTTTAAGATATTTGCTCATCTTAGAGACTCTTGAATATTTGTATTTTTATATATATATTGTTTCATCCGAATTAAGCTTTGGTCGAATACAACACGATTCACTTTTACGTGGTGTCATTGAGATTGAGTACACAGCTAATATCATTTTTAATTTTGATGTTCAAATGTACAACTTTTATTCGTTTCGTAATCTTCTTCTTTCTGTGCCGTCTTCTACCGAAGGTTGGCGACCATCATGTGGCTTCTTTGTTCTGCGCTGCATGAATCATAGTTGAAGCTTCTGGTATTTGGAACCATTCACGTAAATTTTTCACCCAGGATTGTTTCTTTCTGCCCAATTCTCTCCTACCTTCTCTCTTTCCCTCCATAATAAGTTGTAATAGACCATACTTGTCATTGCGAAACACATGACCCAGGTAGGATGCTTTTCTTTTCTTAACAGTTATAAGTAATTCCAGATCTTTATTCATTTTTCTCACACTCACTTTCGTAATAGCCTTATTGAAAATATCTTAATAACGATTCGCCTGATTTATGACAGGCCGCTATGAGCTTTAGTTCCGAGAGCAGCGAAGGCTTCATACTTCCAAGTACACCGATTATGAGGACGACCGTCTTGATCGAGTGGCATGGGTATAGCACTTGGAGCTCGTACCGGAGATCACGGTATTTGGTCCATTTTTTCCTCCTCCTTCAAGACGATGTTTGTCTCAGCAGGTGCTGAAAATTGAATAACACACTTCACAACATTATTATTATATAGACTTAACAGCGGCACACTTTCTCAGCCGTAACTGGAAACTATTCACCAATCCCTCGCGCGATTGAGGTTCGGCTCTGTTGGAGCCTGTTTCAGGTTCTTGGGCCCTTCAGGTGACGGTGGTGATGTCCGTTCCAACAGCTTACATTCCACACCTCAGCAAGAGATCATAGAGACTCATACTACAAGACTTTCCTTAAAATATGCGCTGCTCCCAAAAGTGCTTCTGCATTTCTTGTGTGCTCGGTTGACCAGGTAGTTGCTGTAGACTACGGTCATGGCCCTTCTTGACAGTTCCAGGAGCTCCTACAATTACTGGCAACGACTGTGGTCTTTGCATTCCACATACTGCTAACTGCTATTTAGAGGTCTTTATACTTGTTCAACTTCTCGGTTTCCTTGAGCCTCACGTTGCTGTCATTCGGGATGGATATGTCTATCAGAAAACAGGATTTTTCTTTATTATGTACGACGATGTTTGGTCGATTCGTGCAAATTTCTCTGTTTTGTCGGTGAGTATACTCCGATGGTGTTAGCCGCATGTTCTTCTGCTAGGCCGCACTTTCTACACTTGCTATTAACAGGTTGTTTCAAGATCATCCTCTGGTGATATCTGATGTGTAGTGCTTGGTCCTGCGCTGCTATTATTAGGCTTTCTGTTTCCGCCCTCAGGCCTGAACTGTCCAGCCACTGCATATACGCCTTTTTGTCTACTGCTGCTCGGTCGAGGTCGTGGAAGGATTTTCCATGCATCGGCTTTGCACAGATTACTTTTATTTTCCTCTTTTCCATTATTGTTATTATTATTATTTTAGGGTAAAATGGATATACTTATCACCTAATCTACATAAAGCTGTTCAAACCTGAGACACACTGCATATTAGGTTTCGATATTTCGTACATGTTCATATTTTTGTCTGCTTGATCAAAGGCCTCATACCTTAGCTGGATGAGGAGGATAATCATGAATTGTCAATAGTTTCAAGTGGCACATGTCATTGAGCGACGTTGATTTGGTAAGCCTCTGGAAAAATTATTTTAAGTTACCCCCCCCCGCCCCTCCAAATTTAAACGCCAATAGAATCTGTTGCACACATTGATCATTGTGCATTTATTACTACTTTCCTCCTTTCACGGCTATATATAGTTATATTTTACTTTAAAATTATAATGAAATATTTTACAAAATATTCCCTGTATTCTCCCACTACTCCTTCTATATTCATTTTACATATGTTTCATATTTATAGTTTATAGTTTATATAAAACATGACATTTTACATGCGTCCGGTGATCACCTCCTATAACAGATATGGTCCAATTTCAATAAGGAGTATTTTAACATGCCATTTCTGCTTCTGTAAAATAGAAATGTTAAGCCTATAGAATTATGGTGTTTACAAGAAACGGTTTACACACATACATACACACAGATGTTTTTTATTCGATATTTGGTTTCAGCGTGTTATGAAATATCTGTACAAAAACTTTTTCTACTAAATATTTTTGTCTGGTTATAAAAATTTGATTAAATCAAATAAGTATAATAATATGAACTGTAAACTGAACTGTTGGCAGCAATATTTCAAGATAGTTAAGCATAATATCTGTTTATTAGATTTCAATTCGTTAAGAATCTTAGTGGCTTCCTCTATAGTAGTTAAGTAAATGTAAAATTAATGTTACAGTTAAACATATTGTCGTCATAAAAATTAATTTTTGCACATCCGGGAGTAGAATTACTAATTTAGTTTCTTTTTTCGAGGACTAAAGTGTCACTTTTAATGCTTGAGGGAATTAAATATTTATAAAAGTGTGATTAAATGAAAAACAATCTAAACAAGAAGGGTAGATAAGTGCCTTTTTTCGCCCATAGGCCATTTTATTTGTCATTATATTTTTGGAGTAGTATATGTCTTGACAAGTAATAAAAAACAGTTCTTTGGAATAGTACATTATTCAGTGAACGTATAATAGCTATTACTCGCGAAGATGATGTTGACGTCAGGAGCCGAAGGTGAGTGTGGTAAATTATCCGAGCGTGTAATAGCCATTATACGCGAGCTGAATACTATACTTTATCCACGGCTATCGTATATTTTACCTGTTTTAATCGTTTATAAGTGAAAAAATTAAGTTAGTTTACAGTAAAACTTTGTCGTGTTAAACGTCACACACAAAAATATGCACGAAAACGTTAAAAACACGGGCTCTCTCTTAGAAAAAAATTATTCGCCCTTCTTTATCCCAATTTCTAGTTCCTGATTGATTAAAGATGTGTTAAAATAAAAACAGCTAGTTCCTAGTTGGTTAAAGAGGGTCAGGATGAGATTATATTCATTATACGTTAGGTTGGAATAATGACTATCATTATGTGTCAACTGGTAAATTTAGAATGCAATGATTATACGATAGTTGTGGATAAAAATATTTTTATTCAAAATACACAACAATATGTGGTTTTGAGCGCCGACACGTTTAAATTCGCACGCAACGTCGACACCACTGTGACTCCCGCGGAAAAGATTTTGTTTTTTATACATTGAAGCACTTGATGAACCAATATAAATTGACCATTATTTAAAAGCTTAAATACACAACAATGAAATAAGGTAAGATTTTCTTGGTTCATCGAGCGCATCTAACTGAAATATACGTTAAAAGTTCGGAAAAACATCAAAAATTACAAATAAACTGCAAACCCGCTTACTTTGAAATGCTATTATTATGACCTACTGTTGTTTTTTAAATGTTAAACGTATAAAAACACAAGGATCACATGTTCAACTATAAATAAATAACGTTTAATGATTTTAAGGAGAACTTCTTATTTTTATGAAATTAGTGGGCGAAAATGTATGGCTTATCTACCCTTGTCTTTTCGCCATAGTAACCAATAAACTTTTGCCTTACTTTTAAATATGGCTACTGGCATAAATTTCTAAGTTACTAAGTATGTTTTTTCACCATCAGAAACTACTATTTTCATTTTGATGTTTTAAAAAATTGATTGCCACCTTGACAATATACATATTTTAAAATTTCAAATTAATCGGAAGTATAAAAAATATCATATACACTATAGGACAGAAGTACCTCAATCCATTCCTCGTGTGATTTTTGAATATACTTTGACACTTGGGATTACATAAAGCACTTCTGGCCCCTGGTATAATATGTATTATTTTTCATCCCAATTATCGCAAGGTATTTTGAAAAAAGTAGCAAGATGTCGTCAGGATCCCAAAATTCTGATGTAATGCTCTTACTAGAATTATGAAAAATTTCTAAGAATTTACTAGGTTTTACGTAAATTATTTTCAGAATATATAAAATTTATCTAGCCATATTGTTACTAATATTAAAGAATATTATTTAGGCATTATGCAAATCACAACTTACACACTTTTTTATTTATTATGAAAATATCTACTTTCTGTATATTGTTGCCCTAATCTGGGCACGCTAATATACTAGTTAGGTAAATACTTTAAAACACTCATTTTTGGAGAACCAATCAAAACAACTACTCTTCTAGCTAATACTGACGAAGTATTGAATTACATGATGGGATTCTTAGCATTTAAAAAAAAAATATTGAAAATACTTAGATCATTTATTTACCCTTAGTCATTCACACTTTTTTTTATTTAATATGGAATTATCTACTTTCTGTATATTGGTACCTTAATCGGGTCACGCTAATATACTACTTAGGAAAACACTTTAAAACACTTATTATTGGAAAACCAATCAAAACAACTACTCTTCTAGCTAATACTGACGAAGTATTGAATTACATGATAGGATTCCTGGCATGTTAAGGCAAAAAAAAAATATATTAAAGATACTTAAATTATTTATTGAAATTCAGTCATTCACAAGAATTATTGAACCTTACTAATATCTGATCAAGCAAGGTTCCATATGGTCACCGCTTTGCCTATAATTTTGTGGAACTATTTTGATTTAGTACATATCTCGGTACAGATTATACTGAGGTTAAAACAAAAATATTTAATTAGTTGCAGACTTCTTTTGAAGAATCGGAATCATCTTTATAAAATAATTACTTTGCTTCTAACTATAAATAAATAACGTTTAATAATTTTAAGGAGAACTTCTTATTTTTATGAAATTAGTGGGCGAAAATGTATGGCTTATCTACCCTTGTCCTTTCGCCATAGTAACTAATAAACTTTTGCCTTACTTTTAAATATGGCTACTGGCATACATTTCTAAGTTACTAAGTATGTTTCTTCACCATCAAAAACTACTATTTTCATTTTGATGTTTTAAAAAATTGATTGCCACCTGAACAGTATACATATTTTAAAATTTCAAATTAATCGGAAGTATAAAAAATATCATATACCTACACCATAGGACAGAAGTACCTCAATCCATCCCTCGTGTGATTTTTGAATATACTTTGACACTTGGGATTACATAAAGCATTTCTGGCCCCTGGTATAAAATATATTATTTTTCATCTCAATTATCGCAAGGTATTTTGAAAAAAGTAGCAAGATGTAGTCAGGATCTCAAAATTCTGATGTAATGCTCTTACTAGAATTATGAAAAATTTCTAAGAATAGGTTTTACGTAAATTATTTTCAGAATATATAAAATTTATCTAGCCATATTGTTACTAATATCTGATCAAGCAGGGTTCCATACGGTCACCGCTTTGCCTATAATTTTGTGGAATTATTTTGGTTCAGTACATATCTCGGTACAGATTATACTGAGGTTAAAACAAAAATATTTAATTAGTTGCAGACTTCTTTTGAAGAATCATCTTTTTAAAATAATTACTTTGCTTCTAGTATACACTTGTAATAAGTAAAAGACATATTAAACGTTCATTTAGAACTCCTTAAACGCAGCATCTCAAGTGACAGCAAGAACATTTACATCCTAATTTATATCTAATAAATTTTCAGGTAACGTACGTTATCTCGAAACTTCCTAATAAACTTAAGTAGTTTTCCTAGGGGTTGATACAGAAAACTATAATATCCCAAACTAAGTTTAACAAACTTAGCTTTAATATGACTTAATATCATCGAGAAGCTTGTAAATATTGACTTTGGAACTTATATTGAGCCGCACCTTTATTATCTCTGTGCAGAACTGTACCAGAAAATGGCAGGTCGGACTTTATAGAAGATGAAATAGATTGCCAGTTCTTTTCGTCCAATCGATACTTATTTTTATACGTTAGTAAAAACGATTTTTAAGTTTTGATGCTCTACGTATTATGTAATTTGCGATAATACATACTCACCTATTCCGCGGTATTACCTTATTGGGCAACTCTAGTACAGTTGGAAAATTATTTATTTTGTAAAAAGCAGCTGTTCGTGTTATTGAAGGTGCGGTACTTCGTGCCAGGTACTTTTTAAAAAATAGAAGATTATGTCTTTGCCATGTATTTACATTTTTGAAACGTTATTGCAAATTCACCGGCAGTAGATAAGTTTCCAAAACATTCTGATATGCACTCTTGTAATATAGTACAGGAAAACTTTACTTTAACTCGAAAAAAAATTGTGCAGACCTTAAACTTTGGTTATAGGTTCAAGATAGGCCAAAGTTGACGAAACAAAAAAGTTTAGGAATTTTACGGATCCGTGAGAACCTATAGGAGGGTGAAGAGGGGTATTTTTAATTAAAAAATCGATTTTTCTCTATTTTCACGGGAAATATGGCATTTACAAAAAAATAGTTCAAATAAAATTTGTTTCTGACACAATTATGTGTAATTTGGTGTTTTTAAAGTTAATTTTATGGTAATAATTAACCCAAATACTAGAAGTTTTAACTTTGGAATAATGTCATATGAATCAGACTCGTTCATTTTTGGCAGCTTAATAGTAAATGCATAAAAATGAAGAAGTTTCTGTATTAGGCGAGGGCTTGCTAATTTTTCTTTTTTTTTTAATTAAACAAAAAAACATTGGAGCTGAGAAAGAATTAAATTTTAAGAAGAATAGGTTATATGCAACTTTTCATATTTTTTATATAAATTGATAGATTTAATAGTACAGTAAATTTAGTAACAGACCCAAACATCCAAAAGGTATAGGCAATTCTTATCCCAGGTTGTTCACTATCCTCAGTACAACACGCCATGAAAAATCCCGAAGTTTGTGGAGTCGGGTTTGGGAGGGAGGGGGGCAGGGGTATCACTGACTATCCTTTTTCCGCAGTTTTGCTCTGATATCTCAAAAACTATTAGGTTTATCAAGATCATGAACATAAACAAAGTTGTTGTATATAAAATTTCTGATAAAATTGATCCTATTCATATTTTTGATCAACCTCATAGTTATCGAGATATGGAGGGGAGAAATCTGTGAAATGTTAAAAATTGACAAATAAAGCTAAAAATTAACTTAAATTTGTTTGATTTGAGCTTAAATTGTTTGGATTGATATAAAGCATGAATAAATAATAAATTATGGTAACCATGGTACCAGGGGGGGGGCGGGAAGAGGGGGGGGAGACGATTAAATGTAAGAAACAGTAAAAGTTGAGATTAGAAACGTAAAAAAGACAAATCTTGATATGTTTTACATCTATTACAAGATAATAATGTATTTTCAAGATTATTACAAGATCAGAAAGTATTTTCAAACTTATTCGATTTCATCATCATTGCTCTCTTCTTCACTGTCATCTGAATCATAGTCCTTTCCTAGTAGAAGAACATCATCTGACACTAAAATTTGCTCAGCATCGAACTCTTCAGGTTCATCTCTATTGGTGCAGTCAAGACCTACACACGTTATGCACATTCTTGAACATTGCAGACCATTCTTCCTGCACTCACAGTTTCGAGTGCAATCATCGTGCAACAACAGGAAATAAGCCGCAGTAATTCATCTGGTGCAGCAGCCATTGATGTAGTCACTGGGCGTAGTTGCCTTCCAATCTTCTTCCAACCCCACTGTAAAGGATCTTTTGCAACACCATGCTAGAGCTGCACTTGATGGTACACCCGTAAAGAGTGTTCTCGTGCAGCGTCTTCTGTCGGTGGAACTGCTGCTAGTTTGAAATTAGCATGTACGGGTTGTTTACCAATTGTTGTCAAGTAACGTTTGTATCGTAAGGCATTCAAGTTTTCAGTCTCTTTTGCTCCATATAAGACCTCTCTACAATATATACAAGATAAAATAAAAAAATCTACGACCTCGTTTAAAGTAACTATCACCCCCTTTCGATGACGCCGTTCCTGAACTATATTTGCTCACAGTCGATTACACAAAAACTCGCGTTTATAAAAAGTGCACAGTTCCAAACTAAACAACATTCCCAAGTAGATACACTACTAGGTACACTACTGAACGGAACGCTGTCGCACAACTAGGGTCGTAAAACGGGAGGGGTCGGGTCGGCCACCCCAAGCCAAGCAGCCCACCTGATCTTCATTGTATTCAAGGCCGTCATCCTTTCTCTTCTCCGGGTTCCTTTTTCAACTCTCACCCACTTCAATCCAAACAATTCAATCTCAAATCAGACAAATTTAAGGCAATTTTTAGCTTTATTTGTCATTTTATAACATTTCACAGATTTCTCCCCTCCATATCTCGGTAACTATTAGGTTGATCAAAAATATGAATAGAACCAATTCTATCAGAAACTTTGTTTATGTTCATCATCTTGATAAACCTAATAGTTTTGGAGATATCAGAGCAAAACTGCGGAAAAAAGGATAGTCAGTGATACCGCCGTCCCCCTCCCTCCCTAACCCGACGCCACAAACTTCGGGATTTTTCATGGCGTGTTGTACTGAGGATAGTGAACAACCTGGGACAAGAATTGCCTATACTATTTGGATGTTTAGGTTTAGGTAATTTTTTTTTTTCTATATTTACTGTACTATAAGTTATAACTACTAGAAAATTTTGGATTTTAACTTGAAAAAGTGGTATTTCAAATACATTTTCGTCAAATAACTCGAAAAGTATTACACTGAGCAAAACGATGCTACAGACAAATAAGAAAGTTACTAAATTAAGGATGAATTTCGTTTTTTTTTATTTTTTGTAGAGTTAATGGTTTTGGAGATCTGAAAGTCTAAATGGGGCGTCCGAACGTTTATAAGACGAAGTATTTAGTTTAAATGTTAAATATCTCAGAAACTATGGCACTTAAGCCAAAAACGTTAATAACCAAAATAAAAAACTTTTAATTAGGCTTTCAAACGATTTATTTCCTATTTTTATAGCATAAAAACAAAGAAGTTATAACAGAAACAATGTACTTTTTCATATTGTTTTAAATAAAAACGTCGCAATTTTGTTAATGTAAGTAGTCAGTAATTACAAAAATATATTCCCATATAGGTACTGTTTTTCGTTAATATACAACGTGATCTACCAGGACATGCAGAAAATTTAACAGTAGGTTGTCCCCACTGAAAGGAGTAAAAAAATTAAAATTTTTTAAAAAATGACCAAAAAAATTACCTTATTTTTTTTTTGTAGGAATGCGCCGCCAATGACCAACTAATCTAACGTAACGCGGTACAACTATATCACTTTATCAGACTTGGGATTGACATTACTGACAGCAAAGCTGGATAATAAGATAGAAGTGACTTTTTGGTTTTAATCAAATCATACTACAAAAATACTGAAATAAATCGAAATAAATCGAAGACATTGATCTCATGCTGAAATGACAAGCAGATATACGAGATATTTAGTTAAACCGGTCAATGACGCGGCCGTGTAACTATTGTTCGACCGGAAGCAAAAAACGCGGCTCTCTAGAGGTCTACACACGATCCAGCGGCACGGAGCCAGCCTTGTTGCCGCTGGATCGTGTGTAGACATCTTTTTTTTGATCTCGCCGGCCGGCTTCACTTTTTATGCCAATTAAGGAAATGTAAAACAACTCGAATACGTTCTTTCACCAGTAAGTTCGTCGACCTCTTCAGGACTTACACAACATCAGTAGTGTATCTTCGCAAATTGGCTAAGCATTTAATATACTAAATTACCTCAGAATCCTCTAAAATTTTGCAGGGGCTTTCCCACATTGAAGACTAGCACACCATTTTATTTTCCGCATTTCTTGGTAGATCACGTTGTATAGTGTGACCTAGATACTCAATTTTTTTCATCAGCTTACAGTGCTTGCTTTAGAAAAAAAATTGCATTTTAAACTGTAAAGGGATTTTAGAAAAAACGTAACATTCTTGTTTCTCTGCAAATATCTCAATGAATATTAGTTTAAAAGCAAATTTGGTGGACATCAAAAACGAACCTTATAAACTGAGAATAGATTTATTTTGTTTATATATTTGTGTAGGGTTGATTGTTTCGGAGATATTTAATTTTATAGATGGCATCTGACCGTTTTTAGGATGAAGTATTTAGTTTAAAATGTTGAATATCTTGGAAACTGTGACACTTCCATCAAAGATTCTAAGAAACAAAATTAAAGATAATTAATCAATCTTTAAAATATTTTTTTCCTAAGTTCTACATCACAAAAAATAAATAAGTTATGGCCGATTCAATGTGCGTTTTCACATTTTTGTTAACAAAATGTCGGAATTTTGTTGTTTTAATTGCTCGGTAATTAATTTTTCTTTCAAAAATCTGTTTTTCGTGACTATATAGCATCACCTAGATGTTCAATTTATTTTGTCCCTTTAAAACACTTGTTTTAGCAAAAAATCCATCCGTCATCATGCTATCGAAAAATGGCAGTATTCCGGTTAATTATTGCTATAAAATTAATTTAAAAATACTAAATTGAAGATAATTTTGTCAGAAACAACTTTTATTTGAGCAATTTTTTATAAATGACATATTTCCCGAGAAAATAAAGAAAAATCGATTTTTTTATTAAAAATAAATAATTTTACCCCCTTGCCGCGGATCCGTAAAACTCTTAAACTTGTTTGTTTCGTGAACTTTGGCCTATTTTAAACTTATAACCAAAATTTGAATTCTGCACAAATTTTTTTCGAATTACAGTGACTTTTTTCAGTCTTTCGCTGTACTAATACTAGGAACGCAGCCAATCTAGTTCAACAATATTCTGGGATTTGCTTCACTTGGAATAATAAACTGAATGTTGTATTATATAACAATTTTAATGCATTTTATAAGTTAGTTAAAATACTCCACTCCTAATAGAGGAATGTTTTTACAGTGTAAATGATCACCTAATTTTCAATAACTCTAGGTAATAGCACACAGTAGGTATGTGACTCCACATGTACTTTTACTGTGAGTAAAGTGGTCAATAAATAAATAGTAAAAAAAAATAGTATTTATACAAATTTCGTTATTTATTTGCTCCATGACAAATATCTCCACCTGTGCTATCGTGCGTGCATCAACATAATTATACATTTCATTAACACTAAAATGAGGTATTGATGTCATCGTGTAATTAAAGGATTTAACTACCCGCATTGCATCAGTCATGCATTAGACATTATTATTTCTTACTTTTACATGTCGCGTCACCAGTATCGCACTTAGAGAAGATTGACACGCGATGAGATGCCGATAGACTTTTTATTTTTATGGCAATTTGGATAATTAGTATGTTTACATAAAAAATTCTAAGAAGCAAGAATTAAAAACATCGATATTCACAAATCTTTTGTTTTTCGTCTTTTTTATCTCCTTGAAACCATACAAAATTACTTTGAATAAAAGTTAGATTGTAGTAAATTAATTTGTGGTTATTTAAAAATGGTATATCGGAAAACGTTTTGTAAACAGATTATATCATTTTATGCTAATTAATTGAAATGAGAAAAAGGGAGTCAATAACCTTTGGTCAAATCTTCATCTTGGAAATCAGAACATAATTTCAAAAGGAAGTAAAGTTGTGCAATGTTTATGGTAAATTAAAATATATATCGTCTCAATGCTAAGAAGTTTCTTTAACGAACTGAAGAAACTATTACTGTATTATGAGTACTCGCCTTCGTCTAGACAAAAAGCGTCGTAAAATTCTGTATTTCGTTGCATTCATAACACCGTAACACACTGAACTGTAAGATTTGTACGAGTAAACTAATAAATTGTTGTCGGTATAATATTTCTTGCATTTGGATAGTTTCTTTTTTGTAGCACTGTGAATGTGTACTAGTCCAAGCACCCAGAAATAAAATATTAATGGTAAAATAAAGAGTTAAAATTAACTGGTACCTATTTTTTTATGTTTACTGAATATATGAACCTACAAACCATAAAAACCAAAGAGTGTAATTAAGTAGATTACAGCAAAAAAGAAAAATTAATTTAAATTGATCCATTAATTCATTATGTTTAGGAAATACTTGACGACTAAAGAAAAGTTGAAAGGGACGCACGCTTCTCACCTAAGGACCTATCAAGACATTTTTATTAGTATTCTTATACAAACTGGATAAGGCCTCGATCAATAGAGATAACAACACGAAGTTAGATACTAGAATAAGATGACCAGATATTTGATATTTGCAGTTTGTATTCTGTAACCTTGATCTGTGGAGGGGGGGGAATGACCTTATTTTGTATGCCAATTGTTGTATGGCGATATTATACATATGATGAGTCGTTTATATGGTGACAGTGTATGGGAGAGGGAATAGGGTATGGGATGGAGCGTGGAAGGTCCGTAAATGATCCATCATTTGTTTTCTCTTGAAAATGGTTCAAAACGTTGAGACTACAACATCAAACGCAGTTCAACCAGATAACCTAATAATTTTCATACTGACAACCGTGGATATCTCTGGTAACATTTTTATACGCATCTACATAAAGAAATTCATTTTCTGACTTAATCGTATTGTATACTGCTCCATAAAACCAGATTCCTTTGTGACCTCACTAAGTTATTTCAAAATCTCTAGAATTCAAGCATTACTGCAAGTCTCCAATTTGTATTGAAAATTTTAGAGAGAACAGGTTTATCCTTTACTCAAAAGCTCCATACATAGTGCAAGATGCAATATGTATACTACCGACAACCTTATATACGAAACCCATTCACAGCTCCACATTTTCGCCAGTCATCCAATACCATGAGACATCCTCGACTGATTACACAGCTCCACAAAAAAAAAGTGGTCTGTCCGGCAGACCAGACCAGTGTATCCTTATGTTTGGACCCACTGAAACCGAATCTGAAGTCAGAATTGTCAGATTGACTCGTTTTTCACTCTCAACTTCCCAAAAACCTCCTCCCAAAAAATGGCCTGTCTGGCGGATCAGACTAGTGTATCCACATGTATTTGGACCCGCTGAAACCGAATCTGAAGTCAGAATTGTCAGGTTGGCTCGTTTTTCACCCCCAACTCCAAGAAACACAAAAACAAAAAAAAAACAAAACAAAAAACAAAAACAAACAAAACAAAAAAAGTGGTCTCTCCGGCGGACCATACCAGTGCATCCTTATGTATTTTAGCCCGCTGAATCCAAATCCGAAGTCAGAATTGTCAGATTGGTTCGTTTTTCATCCCCAACCCCAGAAAAAACCCCTCCCCCAAAAAGTGGTCTGTTCGGCGGACCATACCAGTGCATCCTTATGTATTTGCACGCTGAAACCGAATCCGAAGTCAGAATTGTAAAATTGGCTCATTTTCACCCCTAACCCCAAAAAACACCCTCAAAACAAACAAAAAAGTGGTCTGTCCAGCGGACCATACCAGTGTATCCTTACCAAATACATAAAGATATACTCGTATGGTCCGCCGGGCGGACCATTTGGGGGGGGGTGGTGTCTTGAGGGGGTTGGGGGTGAAGTCGAGCCAATCTGATAATTCTAACTTCGAATTTGGTTTCAGCGGGTCCAAATATATAAGGATACTCTGGTATAGTCCGCTGGACAAACCACTTTTTTTGTTTTGGGGGTGTTTCTTAGGGTTAGGTGTGAAATACGGGCAAATCTGAAAATTCTGACTTCGAATTCGGATTCAGGTCAAAATGCATAAGGATACACTGGTATAGTCCACCGGACGTATATTCGGAAATCGCCGACATGTTAGCCGTTCGGAAATTTTCGTATTTGTGAATGATGTTACTGGTAAATTCTCGACGTGTTAGACTACTACGTCAGCGATTTAGGTTTCCCATTGCCACTTTACTAATTTACTGTTTACTTGCCATTGCAAAATAAAGGGTTCTGTGATTTGTATCGTGCGATTTTAACAATTAAAATATTGTGATTATACTTTTTAAAATAAGTACAATTGAACATGAATCAAAAAAGTTTTCCTAATGAACCGTATAAAGAGTATTTACAAAAAAAAAATACGATTACAAATAAGTAATCGACTTTACGTCGATTTTAATAGACTTATTAGGTTAGATTTATTGTGTAGTATGCGCTTTTTCATAAAAACTCTATATCTATATACAGATTACTTCTTCTTCTTCTTTTAGCGGGGCGACTGAGAGTCGCCGCACTCAGGCCTTGTGGCCCATTGTGCTACGAATTTATTGAATTCCCCCATCCAGGCCGGATTCTAAACCAAAGGCCAAAACCCTTCCTATAGGGGCATTCCTTATTTCCTCCGGCACCGGAAAACCAATGCCGAAGTGTTTGTGCCTCAAGTACATAAGACTAGAGCAGGAAGTAAGGACGTGAACGGAAGTTTCCTCCTCGTCTCCGCAGAACCTGCAGTCGGGGTTGTCAACCACCCCCATAGTGTGCAGGTGTTTTCTGAAAGAGCCGTGTCCAGTCAAAAGACCTACCACGGTTCTAACCTGTTGCCTGTATAGTCGCAGGATTTGTTCTGCTCGCTTCGGCAAGGGCCCCGAGATCAGGAGCCTCGCTTGCCGGAGTCCTGGGTAGGAGGCCCAGAAGTCAAAGAACTGGGACCGTGTCCAGTCTTCTACTGACTTCTTGGCATTGGATGTAGGGTAACCGAGAGCCGGCTCCGGACCCAGTAGGGGCCTCTGAAAGCCCCCTCTGGCCAGAGCGTCTGCCCGCTCGTTACCCTCGATGTTGCTGTGTCCTGGCACCCAGAGAAGCTTGATTCGGTTGGATGAGCCAACTTCACAGAGAGCCTGTCTACAGTTTTGAACCAGGATTGACTTGGTCCGGACTGATGCAAGGGCCTTGAGGGCCGCTTGACTGTCGCTACATATATATATATATATATATATGTGCCTGTTGGAATATTTCCTTCGGATATTCTCCTGTGCGCAGACCAAAATAGCAAAAATTTCGGTCTGGAATACCGTGGCGAATTTGCCCAAGGCATGAGAAGCTTCAGCCGCAGATTACTTACGCAGTAGCCTAAAGTAAAGTTTTCCATCATTCACTGGTTTACATACAGCTTTTAAGTATAAAGGAGTAATCTCTAAAAAGAAACGAATTCAAGCGACACGAAAAAGGTGAAAACATATTTCAGTACAACCTACATCTGTTGTTCGAAGAAAAGCGGCAGGAAAAAAGCAATAAGCACTGGAAGAAAATTAAAACAAACTAAAGTAATCAATACACTCAAAGAAATAGTATGGGTAAATACAACAAAAAAAATGGTTAACTAACAATATCGTTAATTTTGTTAAACCAAACTATATTGATGGTATTTTTAAACAAGAGGTGATTGTTATTTTAATTAATAAAAAGTTGTCGTACAACAAAACAAACATTAACTTAAAAAATAGATGAATAAGACTATTATTTTGTTCGTCTGACTATTATTTTGTTGAATTCTGTCAAATTAAACTAGATAATAATATATTTTATTTTTAACTATTATCGAATTGTAATTCTAACCCAGTATTAGTTCGCTGTATTATTGTACTTGGTAGACAAACCAATATTATTGTCGTCTTCTAGAAGTTCTAAAAGAATTACCATAAAATTTGCTTGCTTACCACGTAGTCTATTACAGAAATTATTCCCAGATGACGCCACATACAAATCACTGACAATAATTAAGCATGCATTATCTTATACTCTTATGAATTTATAGAAAATTAATAACATGATTGCAATGTTCAAATTCTCCCAGGGATCATCGATATATTTGGATGGATCTTATAAACGATTCTAATCTTTGGTTTGGGTGGTCTGATGTCTCAATACTGAGATTTTGGCTAACCAAAAAAAACTTCATCATACAATAAAGTGTAGATCAACCTAAAAATTAGTTGGTGAACAAATAACAAAGTCGTTGTACTATTTAATTGTAGACCAAATTGAAAATGGTTAGTGGACATAAAAAAATGTCATTGTACTATTTAATTTGTTACAAGAAGATATGATTATTAAACTACTATTTGTTTACGAAAATAAATAAAGCTGTATGACTATTCTTTTCTGATTGATTTAACTATGAAACTAGATAGGCGCGATTTCATATGCTCTTTTTGGTTGAATTTACCTATCATTTTCTTTGAGTGTAAGAAAGCACCACACTCATTAGCAAAATGTGTAAAAAGAAATGTATGATTTGGAGATAACAAGCACAAAAAATAAAAATATGATCCTACTTTAGTACTCTGTACCTTTCGATTAAAGAAATAAAGTGATTGTGCCTTATTTGTTCCTCTTCTTTAGAATTATATACCAATATGAATTTCACAATTTCAATTAAATCTTCTGACCCATTCACGTTAAGAGTAACGTACAATTTATCACTAAATTTAATTTAAATGTATTATAATTCTTATACTTTAAATTACTGAAGACACATAGGCATAATACTAGTAAATACTATTAGAAGTATCTTGAGCGATACAATACACTAGGTCCTTTCCTTTGTTTTTGAGTGTAGTGTGTTTTACACTACACGCAAAGTCAGCTGAAAATTCAGTGTATATGAGTTTGATAAAAGCAATGGATTGGACAAGTGTAATTGAAAGTGAAATTATTCAAATTTATTTTTTTTTGAAAGCTTTCTGGAAGAATGCCTCAGTGAATTGATCATCTAAAGGCCCCTATACACGTTTGGCTAACTAGTGGGGCCAATGTGTTGGGCCAACGTGTACAAGACCACTTGGCGTAACTTGGTCGTCGGCGGCCAGCGTTGGCCGGCCAGCCGAATGTTGTCGGTTTTTCGTGCATACATCAAAAGATCTTGGCGCAATCCGCCAACAGCGTTCACACATTGGCCTCTTCTTCAGTTAGTTGCCGTTAAAGCCGAAACGGTAGTATTGCCGCGTAATAATTGTATTTACGAGCTACGTTTCATTCACTCTCAGTTCATTTAAGTAAATATGCAAACTGGATGTATTTTTTTAATTCACCTTGTTCTATTCCGATGAATACTCAGCATCCACCATCTTCTTTTGCGCCATTTTTTTAATCACTCTTCTTTGGTACACATTTATATAATAATTGAAAGTGCTGCACAAGTAAATTGCCGCGGCTGCGATAGTTTCCACATCCATCCTCGTCAAATAGCCAATGCAGAATGAGCAACGCCAACGTGTAAATGTAGAAGAACGCACTACCGGGCGTCAAAATGACGCGACACCAATTTATTTCTCAGGGGGCGCCAGTCGCGTGTTACCCCGTTCTTCTACCTCCCAGGCGGGTTCGAGATAAGATGACTTCGGTAGCCGAAAAGCGGGACCAAGGCTGCACTACCACAGATCGGAAACTACGCTCTCTCTGGACCCGAATTCCCTCGTTAGGGGTTTAGGCACCTCTTAATTTCCTGAATTTTTGCATAAAAAAATCCCAACCGAAGAATTTCTCTGCGGAGGGATTAGTTTTGGTACGCGAAAATCGCGTTTTGGTCCATTAATAACGGAATATATTTCTCAAAAAACGCATAAAAAAATCCCTATCGAACCTCCGTAAAACAACCAGAAGGTCGAACGTTAATGCGAATTAACTCGACACATCCGGTTTTCTATACGAAAGTTCCAGGGATTATAGACCGTCAACAGGCCTCAAGATCAATTAAGAAACATTAGTTCAAAGAATCCGTTTATTTAACAGAATTGGTTATACAAAATTCTCAAGAAAGAATCGTGCCTTCCCCAATCAAGGTAGTGACTTTCAGACCATACAAGCGAGAGCGCTCGCGCTAACGATCGATTAGGTAGAAAAGATTCATACGTACCTTCTCAGAATCAAAATGCGAGCATTTAGAATCATTTCAGACTCTGGGTAAATGAATAATTAAGGCTGACTGAAATTAACTTAAAAAAGTTTTACTAAATGAATTTAGTTTCGCTAGAGACTACCTAGCTTTAAAGTTCTTGTATCGTGGAAATTCACGTACTCAAACACATTCAGAGGACTTACTACTGCATAAGTTGAGTGGCGTTCGATCAGTCCACGACTTACTAACCCTTATCACAGTCGATTAATAATATCGATTTGGCAGCGTCTCACCTTCGAGCGACTATTAGGCAAAATTGAATTTTTGGATTTTTATGCACAAGGCGTTTTCCTCTATAACTTTGTCATTTGAAAAGCCCCGTTAGTGGCTTTTCTACCATCGCTTTGTCTGGACTACTCAACGCGCTCGACCAAATTGCGAGCCGCTGGGTCAATCCAAACTCTTTCCATGCGAGAAACCGGCCTTGTACATGTGCATTGATTTTTATCAATTTTTGCTTATCGGCACTACGCCGGCTTTGACAAAATCTTCTATTTTGCCTTTTGGATGCAGTGCATCGTTAAAATTTTATGCTCATACTTTAGAATTGTGCTTTCAATGATCGTACCTCAAAGGTCAATGTCTTTGGTTGAGGAATAAAAAATAAAAAATAATTTAAAGTATATTTTCGTGGTACTTTTTAAACTGACTTCGTGGTACTTTTGAAAAATCCAGTTTAAGACCAATTTTAGCGTACTTTTGAAAAATCGATTTTCGAGCCAAATTTCAAGGTACTTTTGAAAAACTAATCTGCGGGTGAAATTTTGGCGTACTTTTGAAAAATCGATTTTCAAGCCAAATTTCAAGGTACTTTTGAAAAACTAATCTGCGGGTGAAATTTTGGCGTACTTTTGAAAAATCGATTTTCAAGCCAAATTTCAAGGTACTTTTGAAAAGTTAATCCGCGGGTGAAATTTTGGCGTACTTTTGAAAAATTGATTTTCAAGCCAAATTTCAAGGTACTTTTGAAAAGTTAATCTGCGGGTGAAATTTTGGCGTACTTTTGAAAAATCGATCTTCAAGCCAAATTTCAACGCAGTTTTGAAAAATTAGTCTGCAAGTGAAACTTTGGCGTACTTTCGATAAATCGATTCCTGGGCCAAATTTTGACGCCCTTCCAAAAATATTATTTTTCAAAGTCCAATTTATGATACCTTTGAAAAAGTATACTATTCATAAATCTTTGTCATTATATACTTTTACTCTGATATTCTGAACCAAAAACATTTTTCCTAAGTGAAAATTCGGTGTTTCTTCGAATTTTCGCCTGGTCATTTCCAACGTCTTATAGAACCCAAAACGGTCCTTGTGGACTGATCTGCGCCTCTGCAGACTCCCAAAAATGTCTTTAAATGAAATTTTTGCCTAAGTCGAATTTTGATTATGTCTTCAACTTAGGACGATTTTGGAGAGTTCTACAACACTCCCCTCCTTTGGTTGAATCTTTTCTACTCATCGATCGCCTTTAATTTCCATATTCACTTGTATGTCTGTATGCCTTCATTTGACGGTCTGACCTATGTACAGATGTTTTTTTTAAAAAAAATAACGGCCTTAATTGGGGCAGACGGCTGATTCGCCTATCTAACTTAAAAAATAAATACATTTTTTAAACAATACGCCAAGTTGATACAACATTTTTATCAACTTAATTACACCCGCGTCGAGGTGCGAAGCGTAGCACAATTTTGATTAGCGTCCACTCTCACTAATTCGTTGCACTCGCTTTTTCGCCCTGGTCTCGCTCTTGCTTGACTTCGGCCCTTTCTAGAAGAGGCTGTCTATATCTCCATGCCGCAGCTTGGACGGTCCTCGCCTTTGAGTTCCAGACTTCACCATGCCGCGCCCTTGCGACAGGCTGGGTCATCTTTCCATTTCTGCACATGGAAAATGCAGTTCAGCAACTAGATTGACTTTTTAGCAAGTCGTCGACTGGGACGCGTCGACTAACAAACACAATGTGTTGTTTTTAATGAAATATTTTTCTAACATGAATTTTGTTAACTTATAATGGTTAGAAATTGGTTCTTCGTAAGGTAGATTGAATCGGCTTACGATATTCGTGCGGTCATCACTACTTTGTGAAAAAAGTATAAAAAAAAAAAAAATTGAAGCGTCTTCTTGAGCGAAGAACGGCTTCTGAAACTCGTCTCGTAGTTTCTACTTCGTAAGGTAGATTAAATCGGCTTACGATACTCGTGCGGTCATCACGACTTGTGAAAAAAGTATAAAAAAAAAATTGAAGCGTCTTCTTGAGCGAAGAACGGCTTCTGAAACTCGTCTCGTAGTTTCTACTTCGTAAGGTAGATTAAATCGGCTTACGATACTCGTGCGGTCATCACGACTTGTGAAAAAAGTATAAAAAAAAAATTGAAGCGTCTTCTTGAGCGAAGAACGGCTTCTGAAACTCGTAGTTTCCATTTGAGGTATACGTTAATTTTGTTGACTTAAAATGATTAAAATAGAAGTTGTCTTCTTGCATAAGAAAAACAGCTTCCGAAACTCGTACTGATTCGTACTTATGCCTACGTCCATTACTCGAACTTGGCGGCTCTCGCTCTTGAGAAGCTAGGCTTACCGGATCGCGCTCTTGCGTCGGGTTCGCCGTCTTTCCATGTCTGCTCATGGAGTAGACTTTAAATTTTCGATTCGACCGCATATAGGTCAAAATCGCTACTTAGAATTTTGAGAAAAAATATAAAAAAAAGCGAAAACGGCTATTAGCCGTGGTCGACCTCAGAAATATCTAGAGGTGACTCTTCTATATCTGGCTCATCTCGAGCATCTTCGGGATCTCGACTTATTACATCCGGCTCATCTTGAGCACTTGCGGGAACATTGATTTGAACTAGTGTGGTATCGCTACGTCGCTCTGACCTGGGCGCGATCTCATTGTCTGATGAGGAAGCGTCGTCACTAAGATGAATTTCATCCGGACTATCTTCTGATTCTTCAGACAATTCCAATTCAACATCGGGGTCTCCCTTAGGTGCCGGCCTGATGGCATCGACATGTAACCTCGTCGAAGTTACCCCCTTGTGAATGAGGTAAACTTCATTGGACAATCTCTTTAAAACCTTGTGTGGCCCACTCCACGATGGTGTGAAGGTATGATCCTTCCTGATCCTTTTAGTCATTACCATATCTCCCACTTTATATACGACCGGCGTTACCGCCACTTTGGGCGCGTAACGCCATTGGTAATTTGTTTGATTTTTACGAATCTCCTTGACTCTTTCAAGGCGGGGAACGTCCGCTTGATTACGACGTTCTTGTCTATAAGCGAACATATTCCAATCACCAATCTGCGGTAATTCATAACCGAGTACTACGAAACTGGGCGTATGCCCCGTAGCGGCGTTTTTTCTTGTTCTCAAGATATATGCCATCTGACTAACATGTCGATCCCACTCGTCGTTGGGTGAACCATATAATAAGGTTTTTAAGATCTTCTTAGCTTCTTGCACCCTCCTTTCTATTGGATTGGCCTGTTGGTGGTAAGCTGCTGTGAAGAATCTTTCAATATTGTTACGTGTACAGAACGTATCGTAAAAGCCGGAATTGAAGTGGCCTCCCTGGTCGGAAATGATGACCCTCGGAACGCCATATCTCGCCACTAGTTCCTCTTCGATAAATTGTGCTATTGTTTTTCCACTGACTTGGGTGAACGCCTTGGCTTCGACCCACTTACTAAATACATCCTCTACCATTAATATATATCGGTTATCTGCATCTTTGGTTCGCTGAAGCGGTCCGATTACATCGACGCTTAGAACTTCGAACGGATGCGATGGAGCATGGCTTCTGAGAGGAGCCTTCGGTTGTGATTGTCTGCTTTTTACGGAATTACAAATAATGCACTCATTTAAATATTTGTTAACTAGTCTCGACAAATTATTAAAATAATAGCGGCCCGAGATGATTCTAACAGTTTCATCGCGGCCGGGGTGACCTACTTCCGGTCGGTCGTGAAAATGAGATATTACTCTCATGACCATACGTTTTGGTACGTATAATTTTTCTATAACATTTTCGCCTCTCGTCCAAAGTGTGCCGCCTATCACTTGTCTTGTATTGACGAATTTCACCTCTGCCTCGGTTTTATCTGCTTGTCGCACTAGAGTATTCCATCGTTCAATTTGGTCTTGGATATCTCTGGAGTGCGTTTGCGCTTCTCTGACCTGATCGTTTAATTCCAATGTGGTAATCACTGATATTCGTTCCTTGTACGAGAATTTTGGTGGGTACATTCTCTCCTCTTCGTCGTCTGCTTCGACGTTTGGGCCTTGAGGATTTCTGCTAAGATAGTCAGCCAATATATTTTCCTTACCGGGACAGTGTTCTATGGTGAAGCTGTATTCCTGAAGTAATAATGACCAACGTGTAAATTTCGTTTTCTCGTCCTTATGCTTATTTAACCATAGTAAAGCTCGATTGTCGGTTTTGACTATAAATGGACGGTCTGCCAAATATATTTTGTATTTCCTTATATAATTAACGACGCTCAAACATTCCAATTCATTAATATGGTATTTTCTCTCCGTCGGAGATAACGTATTACTAGCATAAGAGACGATGTGCTTCTGGTCATTATCCCCCAATTGATATAATACTGCAGATAATCCTATTAAGGATGCGTCCGTCTGCAGTATGAACATTTTATTGAAATCTGGCCGGTGCAGTCCTAGAGGTTTATTCAATACTTCTTTTAGTAAAATAAAGGCTTCTTGGGCTTCCGGATTCCACTTGAAGCGCCAGTCTTTCGAGAGTAGTCGGGTCAAGGGCTTTGTAATTATTGCAACATTAGGGATATATTCACGTACCCAATTACATAGACCAAGGAAACTCTGAAGCTGGCGCCTCGTCGTAGGGGCCGGATAATTTTGTATCTGTAATATGTGTTTTTCTAATGGTTGAGTGGTGTTGGCATTTATTTGATGCCCGAGATAGGTTATGCTTGACGTGGCTACCACACATTTTTCCGGTGACACCTTTAAATTATGCAAACGCAGGCGTTCAAAGACGGCTCTCAGATGGTTTACATGCTGTTCTATATTTTCACTGTAGATGATAATATCATCGAGATATACTTTGCAGAAATGATGCAAGTAGCCGGTCAATACGTCTCTTGCCATAAATTTTTGGAATGTACATGGAGCGGTCTTCAATCCGAAAGGCATCACGTTAAATCGGTAAGATGCTCCATCTAATGTTGTAAACGTAGAATAGTTTTTTGACGACTCCTCAAGAGGGATTTGCCAATATCCGCTCTTGAGGTCCAACACCGTAAATATGTTGGCGTTTCCTAGATCCTTTATACTCTCGTATATCTTTGGTAAGACGGATGCTTCGTCTTCCGTTACTTCATTTAAGTGACGATAATCAATGCAGAAGCGAGGCTTCTTGCCGGGCCTTTCAATTATAATGGGAGGCGAACTGTACTGGGCGGTACTCGGTTCTATGACCCCGGCTTTCAGCATCTCTTCAATTTGATCGTACATAACCTTTTTCTTAGTAGGAGACATAGGGTAGGGTTTGATATTGAACGGGCGGTCGTCTTTAACTTTTATTTTATGTTTCGTTGTCACCGTGGTAGCTTGGGTAGGCACCGCGGTGAACAATTCAGCGAATTCCTCGAATAGAGGTTTTAAATTATCGTTTCCGATGATCAGTTCTTCGGGAAGCCGGCATTGCTTCCTTGCTTGATGTGCCGCTTGATTCCAGAAAACGGTTATTCGCTCTTCAGTGCCGACGTAGACACATTTACGTTGATAATCGAATACGACATTGTGAGCATATAAAAACGGGGCTCCCAGAATGAGCTCTTCATTTAAATTTTGAATGACCTGAAACGTGGTCTGAAAGGGTACATCTAGTACATTAACGTTCATGGTCGTAGTCCCGAGGGATTCTACTAAACCATCGCCACAAGCCATAACAAACGTTTGGGGAGCTGTAAGTTGATCAATGTCGTTCAAAAATTTCGGTTGGATAATATTCCTTGTCGAACCTGTATCCAATAAAGCGTTAACCGCTCGATTATTAATTATAATCTTAATGCGAGGCAGAGGGAAAGCGTCGTTAGTTTGATTGATAGATTCTAATGGAGTGAATCGGTGGGGAGATAGGTTGACTTCTTGATCCTTAAACAGGTAATTAAGGTCAGGAAGGTCATCGAAGTTTTTTAATTTAAACTTCTTGCTTCGGAGCTTCCCCGAGGGTCGCTTCGAGCCTGCTGGGGCCTGGTAGGCGGGGCTGGTACAGTTCGGCCTGGGCCATCGCCTCTGACCCCCGCTTGGTTTCCCGTATTCATATTACGATAGGGATTGTTTGGGCATTCTGCATGAAAATGCCACTGCTCCGTTGGGCAATATCTGCAAGGGCGATACGGGACTCGGGAGTTCCTTACGTCTCCAGTACCCCTTCTCGGTATATCCCCTCTAGGCAGCGAGGAAATATTATTTGCAAAATGCACCCTTGGTGCTGGCGGATTATCTCTTCTTTGAGATCCATTGAATGGTGTCCTAGATGCACCAAAGGAACTGGAGGACGGCTTCGTTAATGCGGAGGGTTCCGTTCTCCAGTTACTGCTCGATTGCTGATTCCCTTGAGCTGAAGCGGTAGAGGTGGACGCTTCTCGGTCTTTGCTTTTTTTTGCATTCTGCAGAATCTCGAATTCTTTATTCTCATCCATGATTTTGGCCATTTGTTCGGTCATCGTCACTAGTGTATTTGTATCTAGTATGACGGCACTCTTTAGGAGCATTTTCATATCAGGTCTCAACTGATTGAAGATGGTAGCCGCCTTCATCGCCTCCGGCTTAAACGGATCGATCCTGTTGAAGAGGCATACCTTCCTGGAAATAAATACTGACGTATTTTCCTCGGCATCTTGTTTCTTGCCATATAAATTAGCTACTGCTTCGGTGAGTACTTCACCTGAATCGTAACGGCTTCTGAACCGCTCGAGGAATAGAGGATACGTGGTAATTAGGGTTCGGTATTGTTCGAACCATTTCCTAGCATCGTCTTTGAGCTGTTCTGATATTTTATACAGACGGTCGTTATCCTGCGTAATTCGTACTCGGACGAAAAATTCCTCCATATGATGAATGAAGGTTTCAGGGTCTTCGTGTTCGAAGCCATGAAATTCCGCATTTGGATGCTTCGACCGATACTTATGCTCGTGCGTGGCTTCGCTTAGAGCTTTGGCAAGACCTGTTGCCATTTGGGCGAACACTTGTTCTGAGGAGGGCTGTATGACTCCTTCAGTGGTACTCGGGCCAACCCCCGAACTACCCAGTACATCCTCCGCGCACGGCCTCTCTAACCCTCTAGAGACGTTGTCCATCACAGATGTCGGCTCGTCGTAAAACTGGAAAGGCGTTGATTCATCCATATCCTTTCCAGAAAGCCCTGCTGACTAACAACGCCCCACGTTGGGCGCCATGTAGAAGAACGCACTACCGGGCGTCAAAATGACGCGACACCAATTTATTTCTCAGGGGGCGCCAGTCGCGTGTTACCCCGTTCTTCTACCTCCCAGGCGGGTTCGAGATAAGATGACTTCGGTAGCCGAAAAGCGGGACCAAGGCTGCACTACCACAGATCGGAAACTACGCTCTCTCTGGACCCGAATTCCCTCGTTAGGGGTTTAGGCACCTCTTAATTTCCTGAATTTTTGCATAAAAAAATCCCAACCGAAGAATTTCTCTGCGGAGGGATTAGTTTTGGTACGCGAAAATCGCGTTTTGGTCCATTAATAACGGAATATATTTCTCAAAAAACGCATAAAAAAATCCCTATCGAACCTCCGTAAAACAACCAGAAGGTCGAACGTTAATGCGAATTAACTCGACACATCCGGTTTTCTATACGAAAGTTCCAGGGATTATAGACCGTCAACAGGCCTCAAGATCAATTAAGAAACATTAGTTCAAAGAATCCGTTTATTTAACAGAATTGGTTATACAAAATTCTCAAGAAAGAATCGTGCCTTCCCCAATCAAGGTAGTGACTTTCAGACCATACAAGCGAGAGCGCTCGCGCTAACGATCGATTAGGTAGAAAAGATTCATACGTACCTTCTCAGAATCAAAATGCGAGCATTTAGAATCATTTCAGACTCTGGGTAAATGAATAATTAAGGCTGACTGAAATTAACTTAAAAAAGTTTTACTAAATGAATTTAGTTTCGCTAGAGACTACCTAGCTTTAAAGTTCTTGTATCGTGGAAATTCACGTACTCAAACACATTCAGAGGACTTATTACTGCATAAGTTGAGTGGCGTTCGATCAGTCCACGACTTACTAACCCTTATCACAGTCGATTAATAATATCGATTTGGCAGCGTCTCACCTTCGAGCGACTATTAGGCAAAATTGAATTTTTGGATTTTTATGCACAAGGCGTTTTCCTCTATAACTTTGTCATTTGAAAAGCCCCGTTAGTGGCTTTTCTACCATCGCTTTGTCTGGACTACTCAACGCGCTCGACCAAATTGCGAGCCGCTGGGTCAATCCAAACTCTTTCCATGCGAGAAACCGGCCTTGTACATGTGCATTGATTTTTATCAATTTTTGCTTATCGGCACTACGCCGGCTTTGACAAAATCTTCTATTTTGCCTTTTGGATGCAGTGCATCGTTAAAATTTTATGCTCATACTTTAGAATTGTGCTTTCAATGATCGTACCTCAAAGGTCAATGTCTTTGGTTGAGGAATAAAAAATAAAAAATAATTTAAAGTATATTTTCGTGGTACTTTTTAAACTGACTTCGTGGTACTTTTGAAAAATCCAGTTTAAGACCAATTTTAGCGTACTTTTGAAAAATCGATTTTCGAGCCAAATTTCAAGGTACTTTTGAAAAACTAATCTGCGGGTGAAATTTTGGCGTACTTTTGAAAAATCGATTTTCAAGCCAAATTTCAAGGTACTTTTGAAAAACTAATCTGCGGGTGAAATTTTGGCGTACTTTTGAAAAATCGATTTTCAAGCCAAATTTCAAGGTACTTTTGAAAAGTTAATCCGCGGGTGAAATTTTGGCGTACTTTTGACAAATTGATTTTCAAGCCAAATTTCAAGGTACTTTTGAAAAGTTAATCTGCGGGTGAAATTTTGGCGTACTTTTGAAAAATCGATCTTCAAGCCAAATTTCAACGCAGTTTTGAAAAATTAGTCTGCAAGTGAAACTTTGGCGTACTTTCGATAAATCGATTCCTGGGCCAAATTTTGACGCCCTTCCAAAAATATTATTTTTCAAAGTCCAATTTATGATACCTTTGAAAAAGTATACTATTCATAAATCTTTGTCATTATATACTTTTACTCTGATATTCTGAACCAAAAACATTTTTCCTAAGTGAAAATTCGGTGTTTCTTCGAATTTTCGCCTGGTCATTTCCAACGTCTTATAGAACCCAAAACGGTCCTTGTGGACTGATCTGCGCCTCTGCAGACTCCCAAAAATGTCTTTAAATGAAATTTTTGCCTAAGTCGAATTTTGATTATGTCTTCAACTTAGGACGATTTTGGAGAGTTCTACAACATAAACAGTGTCCTTATTTTTGTCCCAACTAGTTGGCCAAACGTGTACAGGGGCCTTAAGAAAAAGTGTTGGATTAGGTAAATAATACATTCCTATACGGCCTTCTTATAGTTACCATTTCTTAGAAGATTAATTACTTGTGGGTCATCTTCCAACCTGCAATTTGGAAATGAATTTCTTCAATTTTCCCACACCAATACACAAAAAACAGTTCACCTAAGTCTATAAACTACCCTATTAATTCAAATATTTCTATTGCGCATGTTCAGTGCATTTCACACCTTCCTCCGACCACGTGGAGATTAGCTACACCAGTGCTGACCAGTGGACCTTACACTGGGCAAAGGAATGGTAAAGTGTAGTGCATGTAACAGCATATCCTTGCAAAGAAACGATTTTGGGTAATTCAGTGTAGTTCAGTGCTACACTTGGAATTGTAATTTGTAATTATATTATTAGAACTATCTAATTACAAATTACTTCTATAAGTACAATTACTTTTTCCAATTACAATTACTTTCTCCAATTACAATTACTTTCTCCAATTACAATTACTTTTTCCAATTACAATTACTTTTTTCACTAAAAACGAGTTTTTGCCGTGGTCCGCTGCACATTTATGTCTTTTATTCAATAAACTTTTAAAAACTAAATGTGTTTACTGTTTATTATTATCATTCTTATTATTATTAGGCATTGTTATTATAGTGGAGTCGATTTAGTAAATAAAATAGCGAGGTTGGGAAATTTTTTAAGATGGATGCAGACCCGGCGGAAATTGTTTGTCATGGCGAGTATAACAAAATCCCAGAATCTTGCGCTGATGCAAGAGATGGCTTTATTAGGATGATCTTTCTATCAAATCTTGGGTGAAACCGTGTTTTATTGGCCGAAAAGGGGTTTTTTGGACATTTTAAACTGCAAATTTGAATTTGCAGTTTTATATACAGGGTGTCTCACTTTTCACCACTACACCCCAATATCTCGGCCATTTGTTGACCGATTTAGATCAAATTTGGTACACTTCCTTTGCTCCAGATTGTGATTAAAAAGTTATTAAAAAATTTTTTTTTTCGAAACTAAATACGCCTACTATGATCAAAAGAAATTGGCAAAAATTAGAAATTTATATTAGCGATTGAGATAGAGTTTTTGTTTTTACAGAATCTTTTTCGGCATGACCTGTATGTATACCAAATTTCGTTAAAAAATATTCATTCCTTTTAAAAAAAAATAATATCTAAGATTTCAATAATAATCACCCTACTATTCGAGTTATTTATTGTCGGATATTTACACAACTTGGTAGTCGTGTAACAAAGACGCTAATTAAGCATTAGGACACATTTTTTATCCAAAACACTATTATGAAATGAATATTTGAAAAATGGTAGCTATTTTTTAAAATACTTAGAACTCGGGATACCAATATCTTTGTTAACATGGAGTGCTTTGGGATAGATTTGACAATTGCATCGAATGTCAAATTAAACTTAACCATGGCTGTACAACAATTAATTATTGCTGATAAAATTGAAATAATAAGAATTGTCAAATCCATTCCAAAGCACTCCATGCTAACAAAGATATTGGTATGCCGAGTTCTAAGTATTTTAAAAAATAGCCACCATTTTTCAAATATTCATTTCATAATAGTGTTTTGGATAAAAAAATATGTCCTAATGCTTAATTAGCGTCATTATTACACAACTACCAAGTTATGTAGATATCCGACAATAAATAATTCGAATAGTAGGGTGATTATTATTGAAATCTTAGATATGATTTTTTTGTAGAGGAATGAATATTTTTTAACGAAATTTGGTATACAGGGGTTTTAGGTCATGCCGAACAAGATTCTGTACAAGCAAAAACCCTATCTCAATCGCTAATATAAATTCCTAATTTTTTCCCATTTCTTTTGATCATAGTAGGCGTATTTAATTTCGAAAAAAAAAATGTTTAAATAGCTTTTTAATCACAATCTGAAACAAAAGAAGTATACCAAATTTGATCTAAATCGATCAACAAATGGCCGAGATATTGGGCTGTAGTGATGAAAAATGAGACACACTGTATATACGAAAAAAATTGAAAAAATTAAATTTCGGCTATCTTGATCAGATCTCAACCGATTTGGCTGAAATTTGGAATGGAAGTAGTCTTTATCACACAAAAATTATTTACCAGATTTCAGCCAAGAATATTAAATAGTTTGGCTGAAATTGCAGTTTCAGTCAAATTTTCTGAAATGTTCAAATTGAAATATCTCCGGACCTAAAAGACGGATCGAATTTTGCTTTATGGCAAAAGGTAGGTTATTTTATGTACTTTTACATGATATAAGTCAAGAATCACTTTTTTTACATTCGGTCGTTTTTTAGTCATTTGCATTATATATATAATATATGTGTACTCAGTGACTATGTGTGCACGCTCTGGTATAAAGCAGAAAACAATTGTATTTATTGTTTATAAAACTTTAAAAAATATATATTTTTTTTTATTTTATAGTCGTGCCTACTGCTTTGACTAGATATAGATAAATGTATATTATATTATATATGTGTGTGGGTGCGTGTATTTATTTCTGTATGTGAATGTGTTACAATTTTTATTATTTTTTTATTTTTACGTGACTCAGGTAGCCGCTTCATGTATAATCTAAGGGTAACCGTGGTCTATCTTTTACTTTTCAAAAAAACTATTTTGATATTATACTTCGCCTACCTTTTGCCACAAAGCAAATTTTGATCCGACTTTTAGGCCCGACGATATTTCGATTTGAAAATTTCAGAAAATTTGACTGAAACTGCACTTTCAGCCAAACTATTCAACGTTTTTGGCTGAAATTTGGTTAACAGTTTTTGTGTGATAAGGACTACTTCCATTCCAAATTTCAGCCAAATCGGTTGAGATATGATCAAGACAACCGAAATTTGATTTTCTAAGTTTTTTTCGTATATATATGAATATCAGAAGGGGGGGTGGTCAGATATCTTCCCCAAATTTAAACTGAAGGTTCCTTTAATATTGAGAATAAAAGGATACCATTTTCTTTTCTTAACTAGTTGTTTAAGTGATCAAAAAGAAATTAAAACAACAAATTTGACCCTTAAAATGTCCAAAATACCCCTTTTCGGCATGGTTTTTGGAAATTAAAATTTTAGGGTTTTATTATACTCGTCATTACAAATAATTTCCGCAGGGTCCGCATCCATCTTAAAAATTTTCCTAATCCTTTCCTAAACCGACTCCACTATTAAGCTGCATTTTCTATATATTTATTTAATTCTTCCTGATTACTCTTAAGGTCAAACATTCTAATAACGATTCTAATAAATATTAAAACGCAATATTACACAACACTTTTAATTAAAATTTTTAACTTACCTTTTTGTACGTTTGGTCACTATAATTTACTTTATCATAAAAGTAATTAGAAGTAATTGCTAATTCCTTTTTTAAAGACATGTACTTTGTAATTGTAATTAGTTCCTTTTTTAAAAAAGTAATTTGTAATTGTAATTATTTTTAAATTACAAGTAATTACCCAGCTCTGCTGTCTACGATATATGGTGTGTTGTATGTTTAATTGAACATAAAACTATTTGTCCTAATATGCGCATTATAATATCTATAGTGAACGTAAAAGATCTATAGAGATACATTATACTTTTTCTGAATTTATAAATCGCCGACGTGTTAATCTAACACATCGGTAATTTACCAGTAACACCATTCGCAAATACGAAAATTTCCGAACGGCTAACATGTCGGCGATTTCCGAATATGCCCACCGGACAGACCACTTTCTTTTTGTTTTGGGTTTGTTTTTTGTGTTAGAGGTGAAAAACGATAATTTCAGCGGTTTCAGCGGATCCAAATACGGTATGATCCACCGGACAGATATTTTTTTAGGGGGTGCGTTTTTTGGGGTAGGGGGTGAAAAACGAGCCAATCTGTCAATTCTAACTTAGAATCTGGATTCAGCAGGTCAAAATACATAAGGATACACTGATATAGTCCGCCCAACAGACCAATTTGACAATTTTGACTTCGGATTCGGTTTCAGCGGGTCCAAATACATACGGATATACTGGCTTGGTCCGCCGGACAGACCACTTTTTTTGCGGGGCTGTGTTATTTTATTAAATGACAAAGCACAATACATCACGGAACAAAAGATCATTTTTCAGAAAAACAAACTTTTCAAATTAAAAATGATAAAGATTCCAAGCAAAACGTAATGCTGTACGTTTTGCTATACAACCAAACATGCTGTACAGCCCATTAAAATTTCGGACATTACTGCGAAATTCCGTACATATGGTCACCCCACAGTAGGACCTATACATTATAAGAAATATATCCAAATTTGTACTCCAGTTTTACTTAGAAATGTAATTAGATATTTTATTGAATCTATTTCGTTTGGATACAAAACACCCAGTAAATTGAATGGAGCTGTAACCGCGCATCTGATTAAATTATAAAGACTGTTACATTCATTTATATACATCTGGCAGTTAAATATTAATAAAATCTTCGGTATTACATTACATTCGCATAAACTTGATGCAATTAAAATTGAGTCTGGCAAGGTGGGCTGGGTAACATCCGTGTGCAAATTTCAGTCTGTTTTATAATGCTGATGTATTTACAGGAAATATTGAGTTCAGGGTGCCAATACACTATCGGCATTCCAGATGAATTAATGAATATCTTGATTTAAACAAAACTGTCACCTGAAGTATGTTCATTTTTTTGTTCATATTGTTTTTAAAAACATGAAGCAACCAGTCACATCATTTGTTATGTCCAATTAATACTATCTTTTGCCAATTCAATTATACTCTAAACTATGCCCTTTAATACATACAAATGTGATGCTAGCATTTGCTCCCCACTTAGATAGCAGCCACTTCATTTTTGTGATCATGGGCCTAAAAAGATGGTTGAGCTGTAGCTATTTTTGATAACTGTTAGAAAGAGAGTGAATCGGAGAGAATAACGGAAAATGTTATATTGTTAAATATTATATATTTTATCCATGACTATCGTAAAATCCTTGCATGATACAATACATGTAACAATTGACGAATAATTGTAGTCATAATTCCAACCTTACATATTATGAACACAATCTCATTATAACGCACCTTTGACCAATCAGGAACTAGCAATCAACGGCCGAGTCTATGTTTTCGTTTGACGTTTAAAACGTCAAACAAAGTTTTACTGTAAACTAACTTTATTTTTTCACTTTTAAATGATTAAAACAGTTAAAATAGTCCTGGATAAAGTATGGTATTCTGCTTGCGTATAATGGCTATTACACAAACTCGTACCTTAAACATCACCCCTCGTGAGTAATAACCATCATTATAAGCTTGCTGAATAATATACTATTACTCTCTGTAGTACAACAAAAGCTTCTGCAAAACAGATCAACATGTCCGGAGGGAGTTTATACGAAGCTTGGTATTTTCTTGTGGGCTGTAATATGCACAACGTGTACCTAAGTAAGACTTGGAAGCATGCAACAGTGTATATGGCAATCTGCTATGTTATGCTGTAATAAAATGGCATCGACTCAGAATATGATTTTCATTTTAACTTGAAACTATAGCCAAGTTATTATCGGAAATAAATAAATAGTCATTTTCAGGGCTATAGTAGTAGCGGTATAGGTATATAAAAATAATAGTGCTAGATTATAGGAGGGAAGCATGATATTTTGTACAGTTGTTCTTAGACCCAAATAAGAGATTTCGTCCTTAGAAACTCTCATTTCAACCCTTTCAAAATGGCGGCCAATTTTGAAAAACGAAAGTTTTTTTTCCAAGTTTAAATACGCTTATTTCAAATTTGGTTAGACATTTTTCACATAATTAGAGGACGGTGAATATAACGGAAATGCACGAATCCCGTATCTTGAGAAAATCGGACGTTTGAAATTTGAACTTAAAATTGATTTCTTTCCCTTTCCACTGAATTTAGTGAAGTGAGGTATGATTTTTTAATATTCTATCTGTCCAGAGTAAAAAATAATAACAAAAAAGTGATAATATTAATCTATATTGGTATTCTATCACTTTGTGGATCCATATATTCAATCTGATGTCTCTCACTGAAACAGATGAATTGATATTAATTTATATTATTAGCCATGGATTAATCTATGGCAATGATTAAATCCCCTATATTGTGGATTATTATCTTCTATTCTCATATTTACCTTTGCACTTTCGGCAAGGCAACATATTCTTCGGCAGATGCAGCACATGGTCCCGCATTGTAAAAGACAGCCATATCTGTCAAATTCCTTGCACGCCTCCCAAATTTCTGGCACTATAGTCCAGAATAGTATCCACGAACTCTCATGCGGCTTCCAACCCGAAATGTAGGGCTCAGGAGCATGATGTCCAGCTTGAATAGGGTATCAGTAACACCATACATGATCACTGTATACCTTTCTAATTCCCGAATGGTTTCAAAGTGTGGAGGAGCTACTCGGTGAAGTCAAATTGTCATAAAAGCCATAAAAGCGTCGTGTCGTCATTTTTCCACACGTTCCAAGCTCGTTATTTGCCTTTTGAGCTAACATAGGAAACGGCATCATAACTACAAAATGCGTGAAGGCCTCGTAGATCGATAGATTTTTCTTCTCGAAGACTTTCTACAATTGCGTAGACTGGTAAATAACGCCCATCTTTTCCTGAAGCGCACAGAATTCTAAGATACTGAAGTCCAATTATGTGGAAGTAATGATAATATGATACCGCAAGCACCAACATATGTGTCAGAGAATCGAATTACAATTGATTTTGTCCCTTCGTTTGGTCCTTGATATGAAAACTAATTCTCCTATCAACTTCTTCCATGTGATCAAAACTTAAGCCATCAAGAGATGTAAATTCAAATTCTTAAACATGTACATCAATTCAGAGCTCCATTAGACTTAGTTGGTTTCATACAAATAAAACATATATTATCGTTCGGATTAACAGGGTATACTGATGATCGCGTCACGAGAGATATTGGTTGATTCTCGGAAAGAGAGGGAGAATAGTCTGGTTCGGGGCTGCTCAATTTAGTCCATTTGGTAATTTCTCTTTAATACTCTATTGTAGAATACTTATTTTGTGCCTTATTATGTCGCATCAATGCCATCCCCTTCATCGAGAACACTAATTTTTACACCATGCGGTAAGGAATAGTCATAGGGAAGTAGCTCAGATAAATTATCTGTAAGTGTCAGATAACCTCGATATTTAGTAGACACGTTTAGGTTATTTGCAGGACAAACAAGTTCAGCACCACTTTTCTGGCAGACGATACATTTAGTCCAACCTAAGACTACATAGGTTACCGTTTCCCGTGAGACTGGAGTTTCATGTGTTAGGTTTTTTCGACATAGAAAACGATTTTTATATACATATTTCCATGTGCATAAGAAATTGAAAATAAATACCGCTTCCACATCCAAATTTCCTATTCAAGTCTCCCACGACAAAAAACAAGAGAATATTAATAAAGAATAACGCTATCACTTTTCTGTTATCATTATTGATTCCACACGGGTAGAATAAAAAAAATGATACCTCAGACGACAAAACCTGTGAAATAGAAAAAAAAGTTCAAAGATGACGATTTTCTACAGATATGAGGTTGGTGGTATTTTCATCATTTTCGTTATCCTCGAGTTATGTGAAAAATGTCTAAACAGATTTCAAGTACGCGTATTTAAACTTGAAAAAAAATGTTGATTTTTTCCAAATTGGCCTCCATTTTAAATCCTAAAGGTTGAAATGGGTATTTGAGCCTAAGGAACAACTGTACACAATTCCGTGCTTCCCTCCCAAAATGCCAGACATTTCCAAATTTATCTGTGTATCGCTGCCACGACTAGGGTGATATAAGTTGGATAAGGTGGTCAATATAATTGTTTCACGGAAGGCAGAGCATAACGGAGGGAATTTAATTTTACTCAATATTTTTACCGGCATGGTAGGTCAGTCAGCTATAGCGTATTGTGTGGTGAATATGCTGGTCGCACTGTCTATCGTGTCCTGGGTTCGAGCCCTAGCTTCAGCACGGGCAATGCCAGTGGGTATGGATGTATGTCTGCGTTTGCCCTTTCAGACAACCTTGGCTTTGAATTTGGATACTATATGTGGTATGTTTATGTTTAATTGATAGACAGATCACAATTATTTACTTATTTCCTCAAGAGTAGGACTAATAAAAGTCCCTTTGCAATACATTTTTCTAATAGAAACTAGCAACGAAGTTGTAGGGTAGGGTCTAATGCTTTGATATGTAGGGGTTGTTTGGATAGTTAGTGCATAAAACAGAAAGCCATGCAGTCCAGATTTCAATAGGGTCTCAGTTGTCTTTATTGATCTACAATTATCAGTATTTTAAAGCATTTCTCAGTTTACTTGTCTTAATTTACATCACTAATTTCTAAAAACAATATACATAAAACACTAAATATAGTAGAATCCAAAGATTTATTTGGTTACACTCTGTCGATACTAACTTCAATAAAAGTTAATCGTCGACACAATTGAAAGGTTCGACAGATGTATATCTAAGCAAACAATTCTTTGATGTCATTAAATACTGGAAGTATGAAAGTTTATTGTTCATTGTCTCATCTATATTACTTGTTATTGTTAAAACGAATCCACAGGAAAACTATAAATAATTCACGTTTGTGCACTTCTGACTAAAAAACACTTTTAATTTTGCAGTCAGCAGTGCAAGAAAATTAATGCTGGTAACATTATGACCGGTAACAGTTAATTTGATGTAATTAAGGCAATTAAGCAACAAACAGTTCTCTGTAATTTGTGACGCGCTCTGCGGTGAGATAATAACTACAATAACCATGTCCTTTATCATCAAACAAAGTGAATACTCGAAGAAATACTAAGAATTTATTTTTAACTTTGTATGAAAATTGCTACACTCAGACTGATTCGAATTTAGGGAACAGCCTACCATTACTATTATTTCAAATAATTTATTTATATACTTTCACGGTAGCGCAGTTGGCTAAAGTGTGTTTTGCGGTGAGCACGCTTGACCACACTGTCTATTGTGTATTGCGATCGATCCTGTGAAGACCGGTGTGATAAGGCGATAACAGGAAAATGCAGTGAGTCAGTGGTTGAGAGGCGATCGTGTAAAGCAGATGAGCGTATACGAAATTGTATAATATGGTTGTTATTTATATATTCGAATATTTATTATATTTGTTGTTTACATAGTCAGGTGAATACATAGTAGATGTTTGTGTAGTTATACACAGTATAAAGTTATTGGAAAATTATAGTTTGGACGACAAATGAAACAATGTATCTTATCACCCTTGTAGGGTACCACAAAACCCTAGCTCCAACACTGGCGCAGTGGGTGTTGTTTGCGTTTTCTCAGATATGTAACCCGCAGCCTTAGCAATAGAAGTGGGAGCTGTCTAGTATTATATTATTTAACGTCGGCCTATTTGCGCGATTAAGACCAATCATTGTCGTCAGGGAATGAGCTACCCCCATCTTGGATATTTTCCGAACCTCTCCTCGTAAGAAGGGAAACGATCCGTTACTTGCCTAACATTTAGTGGACGAGGGACTGATTGCTTTACATCCCCTCTGAAAGATGATGTGTCCACTAATCAATTCTTGCCGAGTATTGCATAATTTCTGCGTATATGCTAGTATACAAACTGCTAGAAGGTGGCATGAAGTCGCTGTATTTCCCTTCCAAGTGTTAACCATAACTACCGTTGCTTAACTTTTCATATGAAGGTACGACAAGATGGATCTGCACTCATCTCCATTTCTTATTTATTATTCATATTTCAGCAAAAAATCGAGTTTTCGGTCTAACCTCAAAGGAGATGATATTACACTAATTAGAAATACAGTTTTAAAGAAAATGAAAATATACCATTAAGACGTTTAATAAATGAAACAAATGGCCCTGAAATTTCATCAAAATCATTATTATTCTTATCGTATAAAATGTGAATTCTATTGAAATTATTCTTCTAATCAAATAGATAAACAGCAAAATAGTGTGTATATCAAAAAATTTCAATTAATAATTTATTACGTTAAGAGCTGAGTCCGAAGCAAGTAAGATTTATTGAAAAGAGATTATTAAAGTATGAATGTTACTGTCATATACAGTGTGTTCCGGATAATCCTATCCATACTTGTAATTTCTCTTATTTCGCATTTTAAGAGAAAAAGTCATTTTTAATAGAAAAATATTGCATATTGCTATCGTCAGAATTTCTAAATAATGTACAGCGTGATTAAAAAATAAGAATACATAGAATAAGCAAAACTTTTTATGAAGAATTTTTTTTTTTTAATAAGCGAAACAAAAAAGATTCCAAGTATAATACTAGAGAACTATAGATAGGTAGTCCACTAGTTAGAGCATTTGTATAATTTCAACAGTATAGTTAGGTATATCCGGGGACACGGTGTATTTAAAATGTATCACCTCTTCACTAAAAATTATAATAGTGGCTGGAAAATTTGTAAAATTTCGTCCTAAAAACGATTCTCTGAGCTTGAAATCTACAATACAACGCAACAATTAGTTTATATGTCATCATTTAACGAGGCACAGTACTGTATATTTTATACATTCAGGTGTAAAATTATAATTGCATTCTCTCATTCCGAGTCCCTGACTAATGCAAACGACAGTTGTACCGCTTGGCACTCCTAAATATGTTTCATTAAATGTACCGCAAGCCCCTTTTCGTTAAATTTATTGCATTATCACCATCGACGCCATGTAATAAAAGAAAAAAAAATTACCCGATGCAAATTGATTACGAGCTAATTATTGCGGCATTAAGTTCTCTTGAGTCTTCCTTTTATCATATTAAAACTTTCCATATACCCTAGTGCTGGAACCTCTCCAGAATTGTACAGCCGCAGCCGTCTTGAACTTTTAATTTTTTCATAATTTAAGAAAACTGTTTTTGTTACCATTATTGTGTAGATTACTTGAATTTTTTTTAACATACTATGAATTAGATCAAAATTATACAAGATAATAAAAATTTAGACATTATGCAAAATGTATATTTAGCATATAAAAAAATTTAACAACTCAATTTTATACATTGTTTTCTTCTTCATCATCTTTGTTTAGATCTATGTGGCTATGGTAGTATGTACCATAATAAAACATCTTCATCATTTAAGAACGTATATTAAATTAAAAATAAAGAATTAATATGGTTCTCTTATGAATTATATCATTATATTAATCAATTAACAATATTGATGATGTTATATATTTTAAAATTGTTATTTTATTTTGTTTTTCTTCCTGGTTCCATGGCAACTCAAACGCTTAATCTATGGTAAGCAAGTTGCTACAGTGGCATTTGAGAAACTACTTTTAATACTTTTATAATAATTACAGAATTCCTTTGAAATTATTCTTTTTTTTTTGTACTTCAATATATATTTATTTTGGCTTAGATTCCCGCTTCTGGCCTTAACTTACACATTTTGTTCGCTGCTATGATGTGAAGAAGCACTAAAATATCAACATTACCTGCTTTAAAAACAATGTATTCCGAATTTTGATTTGTCTACCTCAGGCGCTTTGAAAATTACTGTTTGACCTGTCAGATACTCCAACATTGGAGAACTACGTGCTATCCAAGGTTATACCCAACATTGCTAATTCTTTCAAAATATTAGCCAACCACACACTTGCTAACTCCCTAACTACCAACACCAAATTCCTAAATGCTCCAAGTCACTCAACTATATTTACACTCTCTAATAAAGTTGTATGTAGGTACCTGGTTGTTTTTTTTTTTTCGAATTATAAATATTTTGCTTAAGGAAGTGGATACAATCAGCACATCCTACAATTCATCAATGGTGTCGATTAATAAAGCCTATAATACAATATAGTATACAAAAGTATATTTACACAAAATCAAAAGCAATGCTTCTCTTTGTAAATTATTAGCAACTGGGCTGATCTCACGCGAGAGGGAAAGTATAACCTCACTTTTTGGTAAACTGTCATTTCCTTTGTGGCGAAATTACAGAATAGCCATCCTGTTCTGACAGGACCGGCAAATTCTAATAAATTAGCACTTGTAGAGGTTTATAATAAATACGCTAACAAGTGTTTCCTTGAACTGATAGAACATCGACTTTGCAAGTTTAGACACCACTGCGATATGATTTTAGCAGGATGAACTTTTAGTTGTAGTCAGGGTGTATTAAATATTGTATTTAATACAGCCTGGTTGTAGTAACACCCAAGTCACTACACAAATCTACTATCCTGACAGGAGAAGTATCGATAAAGTAGGGCATTATTGGATTGTTTTTTCCAAATTATAGAACAACAAATTTATTAGAGTTCAAGGGTAACAACTAATCTGAGCACCATTTCCATATATTATCTGAGTCTTCTTGTAAGACAGCTAGAGACAACAATCAGCGTAGAGCTTCGTGTCGTCTACATAAAACGTTACTTTAATCGGGAACGTATCTTTTATGTCTTATTTCAGAATTGTGATTAAGTTTTAAATGATTGAAGTAAAATTAATTTTATTTCTGATAGTTATGCAGTTTATAAAAATAAGAAAATAAAACAAGTAATTTTGGAGTTTTTCCTACTTTTACAACTTTTCAGATATATCTTATATGATGAGCTACACTTATGTTATGCGTTCTTTATCGTGCTTTATCTAGAATTTCACTTTCTTATCATTTTGACTTGAGTCATAAATCCAGCATAAATATTTTAAAAAATGAAAAACCAAGCGTATATATTGTTGCTATTATACCCTAGGCATTGGAAATAGGCTTACTTTACGTTTTTTGGAGTGCTGAATCCGAATTTTTAACTTTCCACTAAAAATTCCCCCGCAACCTCCTCAACAAATTGAAAATAAAACCAAAAAACCGTTTCTTACTTTTTTTGCGTTTTAGGAAAAAGATACCTAGAAATTCGGAAAGTAGACAAAATTTGCAACAAAAAAGGTCCTTTGACATTTTAACGTTGAACGAACGGGGAAGCGCTAACACGCCTCGGCGCCGCGAGGTTGCATGCGCTAAGTTACACGTCGGTTACGTTCTTTCAGTCAGTAATATTCTCACATGAATTGTTGCACTCGAGGCATATAATGGAACATTTCAACCCGATTTTCTTGCAGTTACGCGCGTCGTGGCAGCCTTTTTTACACCTGGCGGAGAGAATCTTTAGAAGTTTTGGTAGAGCAGGAGGATTCAAAGTAGTGACAGGAGAAAGTAACTGTTTTTTCCATCCCAATTTTTCTGGCTCGATAAAATGTCCTTGCCAAAGTTGGACTTGGTGGTACGTCCTCAATGAGTGTTGCGCAGCAGCAGCTTCATTTGGGGTCAAAGAGGCAATGTTGTGTTTACTGCTGTACGCGGTCTCGATGAAACACTGATGTCTAAAACCGTTCAAAGTCATATGTTTTCATCCTTGCAACCATACAAACGAAGAAAAAATGATTGCCAGCTTTTGCGATAGCTTGTGGATCTGTATTTGGAGATCGTACCAGCTGAGCGAGGGAATGCAAATCTGGTTTTTGGACGAAGACTTTGATCAATTGAAACAATTTAAAGTCACATGAACCATGTTTAAAATATTATGAGAAAACAGTTCTCATGCGAAACAAAACGTTTTTTAAAGCAATTAAAATAATAAACAATATAAAGTGAGGATAAAACGCCTAAGAAACTTCGATCGCTATCAATTCTCCAGCAGCATACAGGTGGTATGAGTCGGGGGGAAAAAGGAACGGCCTCTCGACAACAGTATGCTAGCTCGAGGGGCGTGGCAAGAAGATCGAAAGACGAGAGTAACTGTGGAGTTGCCGTGATACCTAAATGCACGCGCGTGCATGTTTCGGGATCCACTCGCTCCCCTCCCGTTCGTCGTGCGTCAAAATGTCAAAGGACTTTTTTTGTTGTAAATTCTGTTTTCTTTTTGAATGTTTGGGTATTTTTTCTCTAAAATGAAAAAAAAAACGATAAAAAGAAGTTAAAAACCAATTTTTTGGGTTTTCTTCTATAAATTTGAGGGGGTTGCGAGGGGAATTATTGGTGGGAAGTTAAAAATTTGGATTCAGCGGGCCAAAAAACATAAAGAAGAACTACCATGAATTTTTCCAAGTAAAATTCCCTAATGCCTGGAGTATTAGTGTGATAGAAGTGGCAGAAAAAATAATCATCCAGTAATAAGCTTGTAACCAATCTGCTTCGGATTTGGCTTTTATCTTAATTTACCTGTACCAATATATCTTTTATCATCGCCTCTTTCTATTTTCATGCTAAAAATTCAATATGCGACCAGAAAATACTGACACTACCTAAAAGTAAATTATTCCGTGAATCGACATCGACGTTTGAAACTATCTGGAGTAAGATCGTTTCACATTATTTGACAATAATTAATTAGAAAGCAATGGATGATTTGTGATGGTTGAATGGTGTTTAGTTCCCGGACCGAATTGGTATATTCAACTCTTCCATTTAAAATACAAATGCCATTACCTTGATAGTATTCCTGAGTAATAGTTCATCAGATTGAGTGATTCTGTTTCATAGTTGGTGAACCGTGAACCGCTGTTAATGATATCACGACAGTGAACGATACTTCCGCCAATAACTATAAAAGGAATATCTCCACAGAATCAATTTTAATACAAAGTTAATTATTTAAAGAATACTTACTTAAAATGTTGAGTAAACGAGAAAAAAAAATGCACTTAGTTTTAGTACGCAATAAACTTTAACAAATTGCCTGAATCCAAAATATGTTTACAAAGTATTAAAATTGAAATTTTAATAAGTGTAAAATTATTATATGATTTTATTTCGCTATTATTAAAAAAATTCTCATAAAAATAAATGTTATCATGTAATCGTAAACAAAATGATAATTTAAATCATTGTGGTGCAAAAAATTTCGTTATACGGATAGTATTAATTGATTTTACCCATAAACTTTATTTTAATTTTCAATTTCTCTTTCATTATCGAACCAATTGCTATTGTAAAAAGTTTAGTTATCGTTAAACTGGCAATATCCATAATATATTTGAAGTTATAATGAAACAATTTTCAGTTTGCTATGCAAAGTATTGCAAAGGCTTTGTCACTTAAAACTTCATCATAATATTTGATGACTTTTAGAACATGTGTTATTATGATAACTGCATTAAAACAATTTTTCTAATAGAATGAGTTATATATACATGCCGGTTATTTCCATGTAATTTGTGGGCGAATAAAGACTTTAATTTAAATGTGCTTTATTGGAAGAAATTATATATTTCTCATAAAATTGTGAAATTAATCTTCAGCATCCTCAAAATCGGGGGGGGGGGGGGGATAGGTTTCATAACTTTAGCACGATTCTGCTTTTTTTTCGAGAAAATCGCGACTCTTTACTTTTACTAATTAGACTAATCTAAACATAGTATAGTGGGCTATATCTCCGTTATTTGAAAAGATAAAAATATAAATAAAAAAACAACAAAAGGCATCAAAGGCTTCATAACACCCCTGGAACCATGTGCCTTCTACAACCTCTAGGAAATCACCCCAAACTTCTTTTTTAACGTAACCATATATAACTGGAGCCAGAAATCGTATCTCCACGTCATTCTGAGCACAGTACTCTTGTTTAATAGTTACAAATAAGACAAAATCGTGACAAAAAATTTATATGTAATAAATGTATGAATTATGCTAATGAATGTTCATTCAAACAAGTTTCCAAGCATAGCAGCTACTCTCATGTGCAGGTTACTCTAAGCTGGTGCTGGTGTTACTTTGCGGCAAACCCCATGAATACGATCTATAAAATTCTCCAATTAGAAAGCATGGTATCCTCCAGGTTGTAAGAAGCAACACCCGGTGTACCCGGTGTATTAAATCTTTGCCATCTCCCGCTCGAATTGAGATAGCTTTGGAAGATGTGAGTGCTATTGATCAGCTCATCGCCACTCTGTCACATGTTAATGAGTTCTTAATAGCCCATTCACACGATTTGGACCCGGTCATTTGATCAAATCGGTGAATACAATCAACCATGTTCAAATGATCGGTAGTACAACGTATGCGGTAGAACTACCGATTCGTTCGTATGTGTCAGTTCTTTCGGCCACATACGGCGATTAAAAAATATATATGGGTCCACTATCAGTGGTGCATACATGTATATGAGCAACATCACATGATCCGCATGTTTTGCCGAACGTCGTATGCGGCGCTGAGTCATCAATTGTGGTTCAGGTCACTACTACACCTTCTCATAACCCTGTATTAGTTATGTCAGCCTTATTTCAATCTTCTTTAAAGATCATGTAGAAATATAAATTGTTCCTCAATTGACGCATGAGATTCCGAAAACTTTCATATGATGTCTATCCAACAGTAAAATGTTCCCAATATATTCAAAAACATTGATTGCCGTGTGTTGGCGAGATCAATACATAAAAACCATATTTAAATCCATCGTATGCCAGAGTCAGTGATATAAATAAATTAAGGGACAGTATACGCGAAAAAACTATCGCATTGTGTGAAAAGTTAATCTGATTTGGTTAAATTACCATTCCGTATCGTACCGCGTGGAAGGCTGTCCCTTACATGATATTAGAGATGATCTTGCTGGCGGCAGATTTTCACTTTGCTTCTCTTTTCACCAGCAATGTCCCATTTTGTGTTACTGGCGAGTAGTCTTTTAACAAATGAATCATTTTATCAAGTGTTCATATTCCCTCTTAAACTTTTCTAGACATCCAAATCTTCTCGAATCTGCAAGTATTTAATTTTCTGAAGTATTGAAAATTTTCCAGAAAGATATCCTTCCTTTATTCGTAATGCACCCGGTAACATCACACCTTATATTATTGTAAGGATCAACCATCATCATACAGGTCGAGTACCTGGGAAACTGCTCAGGAGTCATTAAAGCACAGCTGAATATTAGGCCAAATAGACTTAGGCACATTTAAGATATTTTCTAGCAACTTCTTTACTTTTACCAACTCTAGAAAATCCCACCTTAGTGACTTTTTCTAAAGATTGTTCAAAGTGTATTACAATATGATAGAGTATGCACTACATAATCCTCGATTTCTTATATTATATATATGGTACTGAACCGTAAAGGTCTTCTAAAAATAAAATACGATAAACGGTATGAGATATCAAATACTTTTAAGAATCTTTTTTATTGGCTTTTTTTATGAAGAACAAAAAAAGCAGCGATCATCTTGGATTTATGACATCATATAGGTCTTGTGCTGCAAAATGAGACAGAACATCTGGTAGTGGTAATATAGGTAGAAGAAATACATACAGTAGAACGACGGGGCGAGGAGAGTAGCGGTTGTCTTTGTCAGTCATTTATCGGTTTTGGCTGCTTTATCGGCAGCTTTTCGACAACCCGCCTTACTCCGTTGGCCCCTCCACAATATCTCGTGTCACTACTATAAATGATTACATATTTCATTTACAATGAATCTTCGGTAGTCCTAAGTTGCCTTCATTCAAGATCTTAGGAAATTACATTCACCCCTCACCTATTATTTTGTCAAGTGTGCTTTCTTATTGAAAAAATATGTTCAGTATGTGCTTTGTGTGACACGACACACATCAAGGCGATAGTTTGGTTCATTCCAAATCCATTGTAACCCTTCTGCATTTATAGTTTCTACAGTTCTCGCGATGCGTTGTCTCAATTCATCTAAATAATTAAGACGCGGGGGGACATAAACCATGTCTTTCACAAATCCCCGAAAAGAAAAGTCGCGCGGTGTAAGATCAGGGCTGCCACTGTTCGTGAGCACGGTTAACATCTGTTGCATGGCCAATCCAGTACAGTGGAAGTATTTCATCCAGAAATTTTCTAACAGTCAGGGACCAGTAGGGTAGTGCTTCGTTCTGTTAGAAAGTGAAGTTTCCCCCATCCTTACTATCACTCTTGGACGTCCACTCCCCCGTATTCGGCTTATTCACTTTGCCATTTACGTGACAAATTGACTCGCCACTGGAATTTATCCGCTTGCAAAACCTCCTTCTTCTTTATTACGTTGCAAAATATTAAAGCACAAATTTCGATGTTTCACCTTGTCATCTTCTCGTAGATGCTGTAGCAACTGCAATCTGTATAGCGTCATTTTCAGTCGCATAAGTATAATTTTTTACAGAGTTTGTTGGGGAATTTGTAGTTCCAAACTCGCACGTGTTGCTGACTTTTGTGAACTTGTTGGTAAACAGCACGAACACGTTCCACTGATTCTTCTCACACGAGGTCTTCCCGGATTATTATCTTTACATAAACATCTTGTAATTTCAAATTTTTAGTACCAATCATAGACTGACTGTTTAGTAAGTGGTCGAAAGTGACGTTGGTCAGCAGTTGCTGAGTTCGTTTTAACAAATAGAAGCACACAATATGATTTCTTTGCAGCTATCTTAGCTATTACGCTTGCGCAGTACTACCAATTGTCTTATCGAAATTTCCACAGTTCCTCAACCTAACAGCGCAAAATGCATGTCGGTATTACAGATAAATTTTGTTTTGGAGAACATTAAAAGTGTCTGCTTTTTTTGTAGGACTCGTGTATATCAAAAAGCAATATATAATTTTCAAAGGGGTAAACAAATGAAATTACTTAAATCCTATACCATAAGTGCTTTTTGGCCTTGGACTAAGGTTTTTTAATACATGTTAATGCAGTGCTAGGTACAATAAATAGACGGTAAGAATGAATGATCAATAATTACCTGCGTTGTTTTATGTTGATAAGCATTAATTGTCCATCAATCTAACAATGTAAAAACACAGTATAGCATAATATATTAGAGTACCCACGTAGATAATGTTACATAATTTATGTCACATACGTCGTGTTCATAAATAACAGAGGCTACAGGCGCTTCATGTGAGTCTTACTCAAACAATCTTTATCATATTAAAAATATTAAAATATGTTGTAAGACACATTTATAGGTAGTAATGAATTTAGAAATAAAAAATTAACAAGCAGTTTTCAAATGTTACATTGCCACATGCCATCATATAATTCTATATTGTTTGAAAAATCGGCATCTTATCTAGGATCAAATCATACAATTCTTTGCCTAATGACTTGCAACATATTCAAAATTTTAATTTGTTTAAATCTGAAATTAAAAATATTTCAGTGGAGGATATACAAATTTAATACATCTGCAACTTCGAAAAAAATAAAAATCGACCTACCATTTTTGTCAAAAAAAAAAACTATCTTAGTCATCCGTGGGAATAAAACAAAAAAACATTTTTACGAAAAAAAAATTTTCTTTGTTTCATTTTTTTTTTCAAATTTCAAGACTAATTACAATAATACTTTTGATATATGTAAATTTAATACTGTAAATCTCAAAATGAAATATTAAAAATTGCGATTGTGCCTTGAAAGTACACGTGGTCCTAAATCAATATTTTTTTTACAATTTTCCCTTGGTTAGCCCATTTTGAAATTGTATGTAATGGTAGATGTGATCATAAGGAACAAACACGTTTTTTTCTCGTAATTTTCAAAAATATACTTATTGAGAAAAATCACTTTTTACATTTGCGACCTTGATCTCGACTTTTAAATTTGAGGTCACAATAATATATAAAAAAAGTGTGTAAGTTTTGATTTGCATAATTCCTAAATAATATTCTCTAGTCACAAAATGTTTGAAACTCAAATAAAAAAATTTTTCTTAAACATTACGAATTGACTTGTGCCCTGCCTTTGCATATCTTGCCGTTCTGGAGATATTATGATTTAAGAAATCCATTTTTTGCAAAAATTGACTTTTTTTTAATTTCCAAAGACTGAGAAGTCTGTATATAAAATTCTGTGAAATCGGTTAAAAAGGGAATAAACAATTTCCTCGATAAGAATTTATCTACAAACCTATGCTAGATTCAACCTATAACTTTGTTACATAACCTGTAAAGAAAATAAAAACACAAGAAACGGTAATTATTTAATACTTTGTTAATAAATTTTATGTATACTGCAGCCAAGTTTTAAATCAACATCTTTTTAGAACATTTAAAAAGGCATTTTAAAGCGATAATTTCTGTTCAATGTAGACTAAAAGTATGTTTTTTTTCAAAATATAGGTATTTTATGGCAGTAAAAAAGTTTTACACATTTTTTTTCGATTTTAGACTGAATTTTTCCTCCTTTTTTTGTTTTTTTTTAATATCTATTTCATTAGCACAAAATGTTTATTTAAACAAAAAACTGTTAACATGTTTTGAAAACAAGTAAAAAACATACAATTATAGAAAAAAATTAAATTTACATGCGTGATAATAACGTTCTCGGCTTCCTTTTACGTTAAATTTTATATTTTTTATAATTTCAACCAGTAATTTAACAGTACTCAATTTCGACACGCAGCAAGTGACAGACGAAATTGATTGATAACTATTCATAAAAAGAAGTTTTTATTTTTTACCCATTTGAACATTTTTTCTCACCTTATGTACACCCATTGAGCTGTATGGCTTTCGATGTGATTAATAAACATGTTTGCCTTAACATAAAAACATAGTATTATCGGTCCTGAAAGTTCTAACGCGGGTTTTAGATATATTAGGCAACCCGTATAAACCATAGTCACAGCATATTGTCGTGCACACAAAGTATAGAGATATGTGCGCAGCAAAAGAATAATTACGTGATGAGCCTAATGTAAAATACAATATTAGTGTATTTCATGTACTGTTTTTTTAAAAGCTTTTATTTAACTTGCAATGTTTGTATGTTAGTTAGTTTGTTTGTTTGTTTAGGTAGAATCTTGCAAGCTGAATTTCGACTAGTTCTAATTAAGCTAGAGCTTTGAAATTTGGCACACGTCCGATGACAATGCAACATGGTATAGCCATTATCGGTCTAAATCCAATATGGCGGACGTCCCAAGATGGCGGATCGGCTTTTTAGTCACAACCCCCTTGATATGGGTATCAAGTGAAAGGGTTTGACGAGTAAAATACGATAAACTATGTGACGTCATTCTAAATTCAATATGGCGGACGTGGGAGAGTTGAGAAGGGATGAGAAGAGGTGGGAGAGGGGAAGGGAAGGGGTGGGAAGTGATGGGAAGAGGTGGGAAGAAGTGAGAAAGGGGATGGTAATGGGCGGGAAGAGGTGGGAAGAGGTGGGGATGGGGTGGAAAGAGGTGGGAAGAGATGGGAAAGGGGAGGAGAAGGGGTGGGAAGAGGTGGGAAGAAGTGAGAAGTGGTGTTAGAGAAGACGGGAGAGGGAAGGGTGGATGGCGGTGGCAAATGAAAAGGTTTTGTCTGTCTGTCTGTCTGTAAAATAAGTAGACTAAAAAGTAAAAAATAAAATTAAGTATATAAAAAAATATTTTTATGAAAAAAACTGTACTAAAAAGTAAAAATATTTTTTTTAAATTCATACACCTGGAAACCAAAAGCTTAGGGGGCGGTCAATTGCGCAAAGGAACTATGCAATAGTGCTATATGACCGTCCGCAAAGCTTTTGGTTTCCAGGTGTATGAATTTTTAAAAATTATTTTTTTTTTTTAGTACAGGGTGATTCATCATAAATGTCCCCCCCTCTAATTTGGTTATTTTTCGACCGATTCGAGAATTTCAAAAACCAAATTAAATCATTTTCTAGCAAGTTTTTATGCGTCATAGTGAGAAAATAATGACGTCCAAATCTAACTATATACAGGATATTACTTGATTTTTTTAAATGGAGCACCCTGTATCTAACTCGAGAATAGCAATCCTCATATTGCTCTGATTTCAAAAACATAATATTTTACATGGTTGACTTCTATAGTTTAGAGTTAGATACAGGGTTTTCCATTTTGAAAATCAAGTAACGCCCTGTATATGGTTAGATTTGGACATCATTTAATCTGGTTTTTGAAATTCTAGAATCTGTCCAGAAATAACCAAGTTAGAGGGGGGACATTTATGATGAATCACCCTGTACAATGTTTTCAAATAAAAGCTCTTCCTTAAAAATATTTTTTTATATAATTTTATTTAAATATATAATAGTACTGAAACTTTTACTGTTTTTGTATAATTGTATAATTATTACGAGCAATCTAGATGATATATAGGTGTAGCTAGGAAGCTGGTGGCAATACGGGTATAGGTAACCGACAAGATAGAAAAATTTTTTGTCCAAAATTGGCTTCAGCGCGTCAAAACACTTCAGAAAATTTAGATCAGAACCTTAAAACAAAACCCTTTTTTTTGCTCTTTTTGGGGGAAAAACTGATGCGGTGGATTTTTTTTTAATATCAAAATTGGTTCCAGCATGTCAAAAAACATGGAATAAGACGGTTCTGATCAAAAGAACAGCCCCCCTCCCCTTTTTTTTTGTCGGCCTATGTAATTATTAAGAAACATCAGTCAATGAAAAATCAGCATAGCAGATTTCAGCCACTATTTTTTTAAGTTCTTTACAAACAAACAAAGCTTCCTGTGACGTGACTGACACGGTAAAATAATATAGAAGCGTTTTTCTTACTTCATTTTTGAAAATTCACCCCCTTTAAACGCAGCAGTTTACAGGTGACTGAAGTTTGTTTTATTATTTCTTATCGCTTTGCGAAACTTTTGATATAAGGTAAATTGACAATAAAATCACTTAATTGTTAGTACATCATAAATTAATAAAAAAAAAATAGCAAAAATACTCAGACACATAGATATCATCCGACTGCATTCATATCAATGTCATATTGACAGGCAACGTGTTAAACAAGTGGCTGAAACAATAAAATCATATTAGAACGTTTTTTTATTGCATTTTTAATTAACTGTTAATTAAAAAATCAGCAACGCCGTAATGACTCAAATGGTTTTTCCGGCTTTTTATTATGACGTCTTTAACACTTTTCAACTTCAGTCAAACAATAAGATCATATAAAAATTTCTACCACCAACTCTGATCTCCTCAAGACTTACTACAAGCGTTTTGCATACAAGAACTAGATAGGCCACAAGTATCATTACCACATTTACATGTTACTTGATTATTGCATGTGTGTTAATTTGCGGAAAGAGTATAATCTCTATAATCTATAACATCGTAAACGCATTAAAAAAGAAATAACATAATCAAGATATTAAAGCACGTTTCATTCTAACAGTTTTTATGAAAAATAAAAATTGTAATCATTATACAAAACCTCAGGAAATTTATTTATCAAAAAAAATTAAGCAAAAACTACAGAGTACATAATCAACATCAATATATATAAAATATCAACATTATTCATCCGTGTTATGGAAATTAGTTTTATAATTAGTTTAGGTGAAAAAAACTACTACAGTATATACTCGTAAACAACGTGATGAATGAATTCCGGTTTTTAGGTTTAAAAAATTATAGGACGTAATATCAGTAAATGCGGCTTGTTCATTGAGATGCACTTATCGCTTCCTCTAATGACATAAGTAGCTTGGTAACGGTTTACGTTGATACACTGCACAGGACTGTCTGACCTACTCTCTTGGTTTTCTTTGTCGTTCTTACAAGGTGGAACGTGAAACCTGGTGAAAAGAAACAAATTTATTGGAACTGCAACTGTTGGTCAAAATTTAAAAACTTTTGGGTATGTTAGGGTGACTATACGTACGGAATTTCGCTGTGTTTTCCGGAATTCTAATGGCATGTTCAGGAGGCTTGGATGTAGAGCAAAACGTACAACATTGCGTTTGCCTGAAATCATATTTTCAATTTGTAAAAGTTTTTTTTCCGAAAAATGGAAGAGGACTTGGAGCGATGATTGAGCTGTGGATATAGAGGGAATACATTGGTTTTCAGGAATGTATAAGGGCCACACAGGAATCTAGTTTTAAAGAGGAGTGTACAATGCGATTCAATCGGAATATTAATTTCCTTCCATAGAGGCAAATAAAAGGTTCCGAGAGATTTCCGCGATTGTCAGTATGAAAATTACTAGATTCACTGGTTGAGCTGCGTTTGAAATCGATGAATTATCGACGTTGCGGTTCCTGCTTTGGAATCGTTTTCAAAAGAAAAAAAGCATGATGGACCGTCTATGGATCCTTCATCTCCTATCCCCTCTTTCCACACAATGCCGCCACCATAAATAACTCATCATATATGTATATTTCGCATTTCGCCACAGAACGATTGGCTTGCAAAAAAAAGGCCCTACTTCACTCCACAATCCAAGTGTACAGTATTCAAACTGCAAATATCTGGTCACCCTAGCGTATGTGTGCGTAATGACCTTTTATGTGCAAAATACCTATTTAAATAAGAAAGTGTAACGGACTTTTTTTGCACGTCATTACACGAATTATACAAATTTTATTGAAATACCCCATTTAGTTTGGATAAAACTACAACAGAATTTTTACAAAAGGTGCCTAGTGTGTCTAACACCTTGCTTCAGGCATTTCTGAGATCACTTTTTAACGGAGTCGAAAACATTTTGTAGATGAATGGGATTGTTGTTGATTTTTTCGATTTTCACTGCAATTGGTAGGCCATCGTTTCCTTATAACGAAACTCCTTTACTATCGCGAATCCAGTAGTATCTTTCTAAGAGAACCCAGAAGGTTCCTGCTGATGGATATATATCAAAGTCGTTTTCGGTAACATCTGAAGTGCCTCAAGGTTTCATATTAATCCCTCATTGCTTAATATATTTATCAATGATATTGCTAAGAATATCGACTGTAAATTTTTACTGTTTTCCTAAAAATATTCAACGATATTTATTCTCTGGATGACCGTGTCCAGTTTAAAAAAATCTTGAATTACGGTGTGAAGACGATATGCCTCGACATGCTGAATACGGATCAGGTATCCGTTTAGCTCCTTACCCACCAATTTTTAGTAAATCGCGAAAATAACCTAAATTATGAGTTTTTTTAGGTTATTTTCGCGATTTACAAAAAAATGGTGGCCAATGGAATTAAACGGACACCTGATTCGTATTCAGCACGTCAAAATAGACATGGCTTACCCAATGGAATACCAGAAAAAGACCACTTTTTAATTTTGTGTGTCTGTGTAATCATAAGTATTGAACAAAATTATAATTCGTAGCGACCTATACAGAGAAATGTATGTGTATTTAATTGATATAAACACATTTATTATTTTTCTCCTGAGGAAATAAATAAATATTTTTTTATTATTCTCAACTCAATATCTAATAAACGCAATTTTCTATTTAAACAAGAAATAATTTACGTACAACACATTTACAGATACACACACAATTGTGAAACGATGTTTACATAAAATTTAGTTCAATGAGCCGTACTACTGTTATTAGAGGGATCTGAGTGTCTATATTGCATACCAAAATGCGTGACCAAAATATAAAAAATAAATATTTATACATGGTGTAATTTAAATTACGCATATAATTAATGTGGGTCGTGTTCTTATTACTCGGATTTATTAAGAACTTTGCATTAAGGTATAGGGAGATAAGATTTAATTCTATTACGATAGAAGACAGAAAGTGTCGACTTGTTTTCCATTTACTCCGTATTGTTCTTATTTACTCTTGATAATTGGGGTTTCTGACACTTCTAAACCTCAAGAAATTAAAAAACCGCTGCCACATCCAGATTTTCCATCTAAGTATCTCGCAACGAAAAAATTTTATATGTGGAAATAATTGTTTATGGAACTTTAATAATATAACATTTGAAATCGTTTACCACAAAAACCCATGAAACGATATTTCACATCGGTAGTGGGGTGGGGATGGTGTTCGGGAGTTGGTAGTGGGGGTGGATGAAGTAAAAACATATTTTGAGGTTTTTGGTTCCTATACACACACTAAATCACAATTTTTTTCATGTAGAATTTTAAAGTGCTACAACTCTAATTTCTAGTAATTTAGTATTTAAAATTGATTTAGTGCTGCCTAAACAGCTTCACTATTTACTTTTATGGACCAAGTTACAGGTTACAGATAGGCAACCAACTTGCATCTTGAAGGTACGGTGTGTTGCATACTGTAAAACTTTTGGTCCGGTAATTTTTGATGCCATTTTAAAGGTGTATAACTGAATTAAGTTTATTTATTTATTTATTTATGTTGGTAACACTGGGGGAACGGTCGAAAGACGTCCTTCTTGCGAAAACCGCGAAGCCTTGCGGACACGCTCTTCTTTTGGAGGAATTTTGGTGGCATCGTAGGGAGGTGATATTTTCATGGATCTGGGAATGATGTCCTAGCGTGTCCTCTCGTACTACTCTTGCCGCGAATGTTCAGAGTGTTCAGAAAGCTGTGTTTATCTGAACCTTCAAGTTGGCGGTTTTTTTGTTGGGTAATGCCCTCTATGGAGAGTGTTTGGAATGTTCTGGAAAAAACACGTGGTTTTATTATTGGTTATGTTGATCCTCTTAGAAGCGCCTCGTGCTGGTTTGTTTAATTGGTCTTGGTCCGCGCCATCCTGTCACTCACTGTGATGAAATTTATTCATGTTAATTCGGGGACACCTATGCTGGAGTAGCAGCTATTCACTGGAATCTTGTGGGGAATTGTCGCACGGAGACACTGAAGCGCTGGGAGATATGCTATAGGTATCAAGGAGGACGACTCAGAATCTCGCCGGAATTTACAAGGTTTTTTCTTTCTTAATTTTCAATGGCTTTAAGCCACTAGTTTAGTAAATTTTTTGTGACAATAATTAAATTAAATTATTTTACGATATTAGATCATTTATCGATTCATAAATTCGATATCAAGTGTACTCAAATGAATTTCTCTAAGTATGTCGCTGTAAAAGTTAAACATGGTACCATGGTGCTTAGGCATTGCGCTATAATATAGTAGGACAAGATAGCCTAGTTCTGTTATCAACTTTTAACCTCACATAAATAGCTCTTTTAGTGAAGACTTTTCAATAGTAAATTTATTAGCGAGAAGCGTAAGCACCCTGTCACATACTTAAATTCAGCAAGATAACCTAGAGTACTTTGATTGAAATTTTAATTCAAATCACCAGTGCAATTAATCTTAATGTTATTTTTTTTGTACATACAATTTGGCTAATTTTAATAAATATCCTCCATGTCTAAGTGCTCTCATTTCTTGATGCTCATCTAAACTTTGCTTAGACTTCATAATGAATAATTTCGTACTACGGTTCAAACGATACTAGTTAAAATTTCAATACTTTCCATCGCATGTTATATGCCAGCTAAAATTTTGTTTCTTGGCTGACAGAATTTCATGTCTAAATTAACTATTGGTCAAGTGGCACCCTCTATTGTTTGTCTATGTTTACTCTATCACTCACTTCTCTTTTTGCTCTCCGAAACAAACTAGCTGCCGTACGCATGTGAATGTCTTTTTTGCATTAGGCATAAAAAGCGTTGCATTCTCTTCCTTTAATAATGGGGTTGGGGTTGTAATGGGGATGGCTAGTGTCAAAGACATATTTGAGATCTTATAACTTCTCTTGTATCTACTAAATACCAATTTTATGGACTCTTACCTGCTTGATTTATCTATTTACCATTTACCCCAATTTACCTCCCGACCCTTCAACGGAATAAGATGAAAATATAATCTACTTCCAGATCACGTTAAAATACATACGTGTACTAAATTTCAAGTCGATATTTTAAACGGTTCCAGAGTAATCGTGCGCACAAAAAAAAGTTACAGACAGACAGACCGACAGACAAATTTTTTTCGCTCAAACTTAAAATCTCGACGTTTCATAACTTTCTAAGCCTATTTGAACAATACAAATTTTCAATTTTTTTTTGTCGTGTGGAAGTAAAAAGAAGTTTGTACGTAAAAATTTATTTTTTTGAATGTTCTTTCAGAATTCGAGAGTACATTAGAGGTATGGCAATTACATTTTTTGTAGGTCCTTCAGGATGTCATATAGATTTTTTTTTTAATTATCTTATGGTAACTTGATATATTGGGTCTTTGAATTCATAGTTGGCATAATTTATATATGTGGCATTGGCATTGGATCTTAGATCTTGAAGTTACGTTCGGTGGAAGAAACATTTAAAACGTATTTATCTGTTAGGTAATACTATTTTATTAGATAAAAATTGATACCAGTTTTTATCTGGAAAAGCCGGAAATTGAGGAATTCCGCATGTTTTCTTAGAACTCAAGATTCATTATTACTCTAACTTTCATATTTATTTATTTATTTAACAGCACATCATCTAACAGAGCATTCCTATCACAGGGCAGGAGATAATAATTACTTACAAATATATACAGGGTTATTCATTATATATGAGCCCCCCCCCCACCTTTTATTTCTGTTATTATTGGAAATAAGAAAAAGTTTCCTATAAAAGTTATAGAGTTGTATATGTACATTTTTAAATACAATTAAAAAAAAACAATTGCTTGCATAGGGCACGTGATATAACAATGAAGGTTGTTTTTTAAATGGAAAATCGTGTATGTTTTTGCATATTCTTTTAGATCTTTTTTCCCAGATTTCAAATATATAAGGGTTGATAAGTCTAGCTGTAATATTTCTTGACATATCGGACATTAAAATTTTTATATATTATAAGAATAAAAATAAAATTTCTTTCACAATTTCGGCGGCGTCACCTAATTAAAGAAGATAATAAAACCGCATTAGTTAAAAACATATAAAAATACCGCCGTACACTGGAATCTAACGTTGACACTAGGTCAGGGTCGAATACCTTCAACACTGCAGTTGTAAAAGAATCAACTACGTCTTTAGGTAATTGTTAGTACGTTTCACAAATGTAGTAGATTTCCTCTAAAAGTAAGTTACGTATTAACATTTTAAAATGAAATAAAATTCACTTTATCACGTTGTGTACATTTGTGATGTACAAGGTATATGGCAAGTTTATGCCATTAATCCTTAACTTTGTTTGTTATTGTATGATTTAATATTATATAAATATGGTTTATTTGATTGGGAGCAAATGTTTTATGTTGCCCTCAGCTTATTGGGATTTTATATTTAATTATAATTATTACGAAAATAAATATAATAAACACGTCACACATATTAAACAGAATAAGGATTCAAAATTGTTTTTTTATTTGCTAGATAATTACATATTTTTGTAAGAACCGTTACCGTTTTTAGATTAAATTTATTAATAAAAATACATTGTAGCTGGCAATGATGAATATTTCACCATTTCGTCGTTTTTCTGAATGTTTCAGTAGGTGTTCGCAATATAATATGTCTATTTGAGAGCCGTCTCTGGCGCCCTGGTTATATCCCAAAAGAAGAAAATTATTTTTTTTTCAAGCGTATTAAAATGTTTAAATTATGTCACCAAAAACAGAAGTAGAAGTAGAACATTGTTTTACTAGTAACAAAATGTTAGTACCGAACGCCACCGTAGTGGACATTGTTTTACTAGTAACATAATGTTAATACCGAAAGCCACCGTTGGCGCGCTATCCACTAGCCACTTGTCATATTGTGTCAACATGTAAGACTGTAGTTTGAATATTTATTTGTACATTTATGATAAATAAATGAATTTTTGCATTTTAATACGCTTGAAGAAAAAATAGTATATATTACACGGAGTAGAACGCCTTTTTTTGTGTTTCGCCCAGTTTGCGGCTTCGGCTTCGCCTCAGCCGCAAATCCTGGGCTCAACACAAAAAAAGAGTGCGTTCTACTCCTAGTAATATAATATACTATTATGTTCTGATATTCTCTCAGTGCTAGAGAGTCACGAATTTTGCATACTTAAAGTATTACTTTTAAAGCAGAGAAAATGTACAATAGATTTAAACAAACAAAATTTGACAGATGGAATTGAAGGAAATAATGAAAAACCCCATTTTTCTTTTTGAGTGAGGAATAAGAGTAGAAATCGAAACATTTCTCAGCAACTCGGTTGTTGACAAATTTTAAAAAACGATGAAATATAATAGTGGAGTGGAATGCATTTTATTAATTGATATTATAATATTACATGATTTTGTTTTAAACTCTTATATTTTTATAGCGATATTTTAAGGAGAAATGTTATTTTTTGACACAAACTATCAAAATATTGACTTACCGACAACCGAATTACACAATTAAAAATTTGCAGTGCCGTAACGAAGCAATATTTTTGGGTAGGAAGAGTATTTTTGGCGACCTTGAATAAGAAGTGGTTTCGTTATACATATTAATATGTTTTGTAAACAATAACATTATGGTATAGGTACGGTATAGTATAGGCACGGTAGCTTAGTCAGTTAAGTCATATTGAGTGGCGAATATGCTGACCGACTGTCTATCGCGTTCTGGGTTCGAGTTCCAGCCCCGGTGCTAACAACACCGGTGGGTATGGATGTATGCCTGCGTTTTTCCAAATGTGTAATCCCCTTCCGGACAGTATTGGCTTTAGATTTGAGGGTTGTCTACTATATGTGATGTGTTTATGTTTATTGAATAATACTATATTAACAAATGTACTTAAGGTGGGCGGTTCAGTGAACGTAATTCGAGAATTTCTCCTACATTCCTGAACCGATTCAAAAAATTTTTCGATGGGCTTTTAGAGACAACTTTATATAATGGTACTAGACTATTTAAAATTAAAGGAAAAAAACATTTTCTCCTGTGAAAATCAAAAAAAAAATTTTTCTTGATTTCAATAGTCTGGTACCATTCAATCAAGTTTTCTCTAATAGCCTATCAAAGAATTTTTTCAATCGGTTCAGGGATATAGGAGATATTTTCGAACTACTAAATCATTTTCTTAAGCACGGCACCGCCACCCTTAAAGAGAGTTTGATAAGATTCTACAATCACAAAAATGTTGCATAGTATGCTGGCATCGCCGGGAACATTAAAATTAAAAACGTAGAAATTATACCACTATTCTCCCGGCCTAATAAATAAACCGCAGTCCTAAGGCATTTCCCACATTTTACTTTACGCCATATACCCTAAACCCATTTATGTTTTTACAATTAAATAGCGATGAGTATTTGTTAGAACAAATCGCTATCATCCAAGCTAAGATAAATGCTCGAAAGCATTAGAAAGTGCTTCGTATTATTTAATCGTGTTTATATTCAATTAAGAATAGTGAACGTAACGTTAACTCTTTAACATTTGAAACAAGAAATGTAATGGTTTAACATCTTCAACAAGGAAGATTATTATAAATGTGAAATCTCTCATCTTATTTATGTATCCTCTGAATGTGGTGCACTTTACAACTGTGTGGGCAGAATACGTTTATTTATTTAATTATGTAATATTTACTCATACAGTTGTGTAATGATGTGCTTTAAGTGGAATCGAATTAGTCTTAGTCTCATTTATAACACTGTATATCTGATGCGTTTTCTGGTGTAACAGAAATGAAATACTTTGTGAAATGCATTTCAAATGAGAGCTGTTTATAATAGCTAAAAAACTTATTTTATTCATTGACGTGCATTTTTATCAAGAAAAAAAAGGTCGACTATTCGTCATATTAGGCATTTTTCTAATATTATTTAGGGGTTTAATATTATTCAACCCCTATTGAACCTAAAATGTAATGACACTGAGTCACGGTTTTCGAATTACGGTCCCGTTAAAATTCCATTTTTCAAATATTAAATATTTATAACTTGGAAACGATTTGTATTTAAAAAGAAGTCATTCTTCATTTTCTATTTATATTCACTTTTTCTACTACCCAGTGTTATCAGTATTTTCAAATTCGGCAATTCTTAATATCCAAATAATTTACTACTGTGCAAAATTTTTAGTAATTTTTCAATGAAAATTCTTGGCTTAGGAAATTTCAAAGTATTGACGATACTATGTGATAGAAAAAGTGAATTTGAATAAAAAATTATTAATTATTTAATATTTGAAAAATGTTATTTTAATGGGGCCGTAATACGAAAACGATAAATTAAAATTCCTTAAATTTTGGATATAGGAGTTCCAAAGCGTGTTGATTAGTATTGCACTAGTTTTTCAGTAAAATAATGCTTAGTATGACTTCGAAAAATCGACTTTTTCTTTCAAAAGGCATGCCATGTCAATGACTGAAGTAAGTTCTGTTTTATTCAAAAGAGTAACCTAGCTACAAAAGTGTTGCCGTGAAAAGTGAGTCACACAATATATGGAATACAAACACGTTATATTTTAAAGTTTTATAACTTACACTGGTTTAATTATATCATAAAAACGTATAAAAATGGTTTTTTACGTCTTATATATTTTGGATATTTTGGAAATTCAATTTTTTATGAGATGATGAGATATATAAAGTTTTCATTTTGGGCTCTTTCGTACTGTCCCTAGTTTTAATTTGGTTTTATTTTTGAAGCACACCCAGTGTATGCTTGTTCAATGTGAAGTGTGAAAAACTGGCAAGTGTCAAACCACTAATTAATCTGAAGTAAATTAAGCTGTTGTCTACTTACTATCAAAACACTATAAGTTTCCCTGTTTAAACTGGGTGTTGAAAGGTGTGGAGATCATGATGTCGTTAATTTAATGTAATAAGGTAAAGTTGTTGATGAGTGAAAAAAGTTTCGCAATTAAATTTAATGGATGTTTACATAAGGGACAAAAATAAAGATCATGTACAAAGGTGTATTTTATACAGGGCGATTCCTATTTTATTTAAAACATTTTTAGAGATGTACAATGGATTAATACAAATATGATATCCCAAAAATGCGCTCCACTTGTATATGGTCGATTGTAGTGAAATAAAACCGAATGGGACAGCTGATAATAAGTTAAAAGTTGTTGTTCACTGTCACGTCCGCATTGAACCACTGTCATAAAAATTGTATGGCTAGGCACGTGTATGTGTCTGCATACTCTTGTATGAGAAGTTGCTAATGCATTTTACGTAGTTTCACAATTAGGAAGTTTCCTATTTTAGAAATATCATGTACATTCAACCTCATTTAGTAGTCTTTCAGATAACTATTCAAACAAAAAAAAAATTATCTCGATATCTGAAAAATTCACGAAGTTATTTAATTTCTTATTTAAATACTTCGCCTCGGCTGAAGTCCACCGTGACGTCACAATACACAACGCGCTCACTTGCCATGCCGGCGGCGCGCTGTATGTTCCCTTTATTTAGTGCATGTGCTCGATTTTCTGAAATGTCACAAAATGTCACTTTTGATTCGTTCGTACCGAGCCGAATTTTCGAATTTCGCGATACAATTTACGATCAGGTTTATCTGGAAGACTTCCTCCTACGTCGCGACATCATACGGCCGTCCCAATGGTGTTTTTCGAAAAATATGAACGTGCCAAAATTTCATGTTTTAGCAATTTTTTTGGCTCTCAAATGCAAGCTGCCGGTGCCTGCCAGCTAGTATAAAGGTGCCCGCGCCCGCTCGCTGTTGGCGGAATAATGTATTGTGACGTAATCGACCTCAGCCCAGATGATCGCGGCATTTTAAACTTGGAAGGACCATAACTTTTTTATTTATAGGGATAATTTTAAAAAAAATTACAGATATTTTTTAGATTTTTACGACTATTTATTATGAGAAAATGAGAAAAATGGAAACTTCCTAATTAGATCGCACACGCGTGTCATTTTGACACAATATTGTAGGATACAGGATACAGGATACAGGATATTCAATAGGGAACATAATACTTTCTTAGAAAATACAAGAACACTGGATTTATAAAAGAATGCAGGAACGAAGAGACACCAACAACTGGTGCAAAAAAATTAATTGTGACGGGAATTACCTATATGGAGCACTAAGTCGTCAGTTTGAAGGAGAAAACATAACCCAGCCATACACCAACGCCATGAAGAATTTACGAAAACAAGTAGCGGACTATACAGGGTGCTTTACCATGACATGCGGAAAATTTATCAGTAGGTTGTCCCCACCGAAAGGAGTTAAAAAAATGAAAAATTTGACAAAAAAAATTACCTTATTTTTTGTAGAAATGCGCCGCCAATGACTTTAACCAATCTGACGTAACGCAGTACAACCATATCACCTCCCCTCCCCCTTTATTAGACTTGGGATGGACACTATTGACAGCAAAGCTGGAGAGGGTAGAAGTTACTTTTTGGTTTTAATCAAACCACACTACAAAAATAGCGAAATAAGTCGAAAAGACATTGACCCTATGCTAATGAACTCAACAACAAGTAGATATTTACTCAAACCTGTTCAACCGAAAGCAAAAAAATATATTTGTTTTATATGACCAACTACAAGATCATCTGTTTTATATATTTTATTATATTGTTTTTTTTTTCTCTTAACTGTTTGTTAATTTTTCTTGTGACGTTTTCTACATTGATTTTATTGTATACTTTTATTTGTATATAATTTTTTTGCAATGGAGAAATAAAGACTATTATTATTTTTATTATAAAACAATGTACTTTGTGTCGCATATGTATCATTATGTTATAGGCCTCAATTTTAAAGTAATTTCCTTCTTTCCACTGAAGTTACCAATGTGGAAATTTAATACCACTCATACATTTATCAAAAGAACTTTGAAGCTTAAGGATAGGATTTTGTAGAGTGAGAGGGAAATATGCGTTTATTTTCGGTTTATTATAAATAATTAAAAATCTAAACATAGTATAATCTTTAAAATTGTTTTGAATAATGGCTATTGTTCTAACGAATACAACTATATATATTTCTTATTGTAAATTTTTGTTTTATGATTTTTTAAATATTAATAACAAACCGAAAATAAACGCATATTTCCCTCTCACTCTGCAAAATCCTATCCTTAATGATTCATTTTATAATAATAAATAACAACGAATGATATAGTATGGATGTTAGGTAACCCGTGTGTTGGTATTTTCATCATTAGTGGTTAAATTCAACGTGATGCTATGCAACCGCAGAAGTTAACTAAATAATTCGTTCTGAATGAATAAATGGTTTTATAAATAAGCGTGCGAAAGGACATCGAGTGCAGCGCGTTTATTTAATTTAAAGGGAACATTCCTTTTTAAAAATCTTATATAATTCTAAAATGTAAACTGCATACAAATTATAAATTATATCGTAACATGATTTTTTATTTATTTTTTGAATAACATTCTTTTCCTGTTCTATGATACAATTACTTCCACATCCAGTGGAAGTATAGAAATAAGTTTACGAGGATTTCTCGGTAGAAGGAAACTGCAATATTGGACTAACTTCTTTATTAGAACAGCTTACAACACTTTCTGATGGCTGCGAGTTTGGTACGGATATTTATATGTCCGGTTTATCAAACTTGTGGCCATTTGATAATATTTATAACTATATTTATTAGACGTTTAATAATCAAAATAAAATAATGGGTAAACAAGTGATAGCGTAAAACTATCAATATTATTTATAACTATATTTATTATGACATTTACTAGTATCGTTATCAAAATAAAAATAACGAGTAAACAAGCGATAACGTATAACTCCTCCCTTCTTAAAATGGATTCATATCCTTTACACGAAGGTTTGAATCTTGGAGTTCAATAGGTTCATTGGGCGGTTTGCCTTTATTTATAATTTTTATGTTAAATGGCTTTGCCTTGAAATATTTAAAGAAAACGTAAATTAAAATTACAAAGATAATCAAAAAAATAAGAAAGTAGAGAATCCAAGTGTGATGAGTAGGAGTCTTGAAGTCTTCAATTTCTAGTGGTTGGAGTTGCTTCAGTGATTCAGACATTTTGCTTAAGTCTGCGGGAAATTCTTCTAAGTGAAGGTCTGGTAGTTGGGACATAGATATCTTTCAATTTTCGGTAGATAGAATGGACGTCCTTCAAGTCTAGTACTATCTATCGAGTAGGTAGTGTTTTTAATAATAATGCTACAGTTGTGTTCGAGTGTAACTTCGCTGAGAGTATTTAGTTGAATTATTTCTTGTTCTGGGCATGAGCTTTTAATAACAACTTCTTCTCGAGGGAAGCAAATAATTTTATCTTTGGAAATCGTTAATAGAAGATCGGTATTTACTTTGATCTTTTGTAGGACACAGTCGTTAGGTTGTTTTCCTTCTAACAAGTTAAGGAAGCAATTGGAAGTCCAAGGTAGAGGTTCTCTATCACAAATATGGTATTTGTTGATCGTTTGGCAGGCAGTGTCTTTCCATAAATGGGCAGAATGATCAATACTCAGTACTAGGTAGGGTTTTGGTGGTATGAGGATAGTGTTATTTAAGGGAATAGGAATTAACTGGACTAATTGAAAGTCTCTAATGTCAAAGAGTGGGACAGTTAATTGAACATAAATCAAATTCTTGTTAACTTTAGTCTGAATGTGAAATAATCTGTAATATTCATCAGTGTCTATTTTTAAGAGGTTTCTAGAGTTATAAAGAGTTACTAAAGTCTTAAAAATATGTATTAAGTCTGAGTGAGACATGAAGAAATGATGTATAATTCCTGAATAGGAGTTTACTAGTGCATTTTCTAAAGTTTCTAAGTGATTTAAAATGAGTAGAAAGTTCTGTGATATTTGGTTTGCTAAGCTTTGGCAATATACGTTTTTTCCTAAATTATTAAGTTGGTTTATTGTCGTGTTCAAGTGAAACATGATTGATTTTTCATTTGTTTCAATGACCCCTAAAGTTTTGTTTATTCTATCCATTAGTTGCGTATACAGAGAGGTTCTCAGGTTTAGTTGAGCCGTTAAAGAATGTTGATTCCTCATAAGAGTATTTAATTTTGAATTTATGTCTTCTAAGTCATCTGCATCAGGAGTACCGTATAAGAATTTATTAATTTTTCCAATAGCATTAACTAGTCCTCGTTTTTTTCGATTCATGGGTTGAAAGTTTAGGAATTTTGAATATACTAGTTTCGAGAGTTGGGTTAAACGCGTGTTTGAATAATTAGTACATATATTCGGGAAATCTAACATATTTTCGGTAGTCTGTTGGATTTGGTTTTCGACTATGTTTAAGTCGATGATGTAAGAGAATGAGTGATAGTTATTAATAAGTCGGGTTGGTTGGTAAGTCATTAGGTAGATGGGGTTATGAATGGACTTGATTTTTAGGCAATATGTCCTCAAAATCAACAGTAGTACTAATAGGAGTGGTGACATGTTTGTTGATCTTGTCCTGGATTAGTCTCTGTTTCACCTGAAATGAGGGTTCATCGTCAGAATCATTGTCTGGGGTTTGTTCGAGTGTATTGTCACGTACTTGATTTTTTGTAAATCGTCCTCTATTAGTAATGATAACGGGTCCTTCGTCTTTTATTACTGTTGCTGATATAAATTTAAGGAGATTCTTTGCGCGTGTAGCTTGGGAATTTCTAATATAAACTATATCATTCGGATTATAAATTTTTGGTTCTTTGCGTTTTTTATTGATTTTTACTATTATGTTTTCTTTGTCTAGAACTTGGTTTATTCTGAGCTGTTCGTATAGCTCTTGAGTAAGGTTTTTGTGTTCCTGTATATAGCCTGAGGTGATAATTTCGTCTGAGATTTCAAACGGAGAGGGTTTGTCTAAATGTCCAAAAAGAACTTCGAAAGGGGTGTGTTTAGTAAGGGAGTGTATCGACTCGTTGTATCCGATAGTAGCCAATTTCATTAGGTAGTAGTTGGGGAAATTAGGACTTTCTGAGGTTAGGCATCGCATGCTATCTATTAATGAACTATCGAAGCGTTCAACAGGGCTGTTGGATGTATGACTGTCGGTACTGGTAAAATGTAAAGATATTTTATGCAGGTCACAGTAGTCAATGATCATGGTGTTATTGAATTCTTTTCCTTTGTCACAAATTATTTTGTAAGGTTTTCCGTAGTGTTGAATAAAGGTTAAGAGGTTTTGTAGTACTTCCATTCCTGTTTTAGACTTTAAGGGATAGCTTTGTCCGATTTTCGAGAAAGGGTCGAAGATAGTAAGGTAACATTCATTTGAAAAGTGAAAAAGGTCTATGTGAATAACATCTAGAGGTTTCTTGGGTATTGGTGTATTTTGGAATTTAATTTTCTGTGGGTGTCTGTCGTATTTACAAGTGTTACACGTGTGACAATTTTTTATATATTGGGCAACTTGATAGTTGATATTAGGCCAATAGTATTTTCTCATTATTAAACTAGTTGTGACTTTGGTTCCGCGGTGTACAGTTTTTCCTTCGTGCATATATTTTATTATTTGATTCTGTTTATCTTCTTGAGAAATATCTTCAAGAACTTTATTTGAAATTATACAACTCATTGAGTCGTTGGAGTTTAAGAACCTTTGAAATATTCTAATTATTTTGTGTTTGATAGATTCGTCGTTGAAATTAAAACAATTTTGAGTATTTTGAGTGGAACGTAAGAACTGTTTTACAAATTTAAATACCTCCTCATCGGATGTCCGTGATTTTAGTACAATTCTGTGTCTCTTGTATCCGGGGAAAGGTGTTTCTAAGATATGGGTGTTAGTGACTGCATTGTCGCTTTCTTTTATAAAAATCTGGTTTTTATAAATATTGATGGCTGATTTTGAGTAAGGCATTGTGAATGTGGAACTTGAAAGAGCTGTATGTACAGTGTTGTTGTCGAAAGTATGTTCGTCAATGTCTTTTATTAAATTGTCTGCGATTTCTGGGTCTACTTCTGGTAATTCATCTAGAATTGATTGTAGATCTGGAGAATTTACAATCATCGAATTAGTGTCATCATTGTTGATGGCATTAAGTTCTTGTATAGGGGGTCGTGAGAGACAATCTGCGTTTACGTTGAGTTTTGCCTTGTTAGCGAAAGAAGGGTTGTCGTCAGGAAAGTAAAGTATGTTGGGATTTTTCTGAAACGAGTGCATTTTTCTTCGAAATTTAAATGATCTGTGCGAATAGTTTTTATTTAGATCGATTTTTTGTTTAGAGTTTTCTAGGGGACGTATGAAAGTTTCGAAATCTGGATATGATGGAACATCGAAAGGCTGGTCGAAGGTAGCTTGTGTAGAGAATTCCTTCATGTTATGAAGTTCTACTGTCGCTAACCCATTTTTTGCAGTGGTTAGGGTTTCAGGGATAGTAACTGTGCCGTTTGAGAATGATGGAACTAGAATTTCTCCACTGTAAATATCTACAGGTATCTGTTTTACAAGCACGTCATGTGAATTTAAATCATAGGTGCCTGATGTGTCGTTAGGAGTTCTTAATAATGGGGGTATGCAAACATCATGGTTAAAGAGGGCGTTATTTTTGAAATCTAATAGAAATTTAAATTTTGATAAGTCTTCAAATCCTATTAGACCGTCGTAAAATTCGTGAAAGTTGTATACTAATACGTCAAGTGTGTCGTCTGAGTTAAATTCGTCAAAGGCGGGGATTTCAGCATGAAATTGTATGTCTGTCTCTCCGTGACACGTTTTAATTTTTGTAGAGTTAGTGTACATACAATCAGAATAAAAGTTTTCAATTATGTGGGGTCTAATGATAGTTTTGGAGCAACCTGTATCTATGAGAAGTTTCATTGGGGGGTTTCGGATTTGTATATATGGTAAACTATAAGGGGCGAGTACTGAATTCAATTCGACGATTGATCGTTCCGAGGCTCGTTGAGAAAATTTACGTCCTCATTGTATTCTTCATTTTGAGTTTGGAACTCTTCTGGCTCTTCTGGAGTGAGATTGATGTTTTCGGAAATATTTAAGTCTGCAAATCGAGGGTTAGGAATCTCAGGAGATTCTTCTGGGTAATAGTAGTATCCTACTGTTGGATCAAGTTCAGCTGTGTGTAGTTCTTGGGCTACAAAGTTTTGGGGACTAGATTGTTTGAACCATGGGAATTGTCGTTTAATTTGGGAGTTCGTGTGTGGTCGAAATTGGGGCGAAAAATTCTGTTTGCTTGTTGAAGGGTTGGCAAAATTTTGTCTAAGTTGGACAGAAACACCAGACATTGGAGTGGGCTTATATGACTGAGTGTTTTGTGGTCTTGGTTTAAAGACGTTTTGATTTTGATTTGTATTCTGTCTTCCGAATACTTGTTGGTTAGTAGGGAAATGTGTTTGAATAGTTTGACGTGGGGGTAAATTCATTGGTTGAGATGGAAATTGAGGTTTAAAGCTATGATTTTGGTTGATATGGAAGTTATTTTTTATGAAATTTTGCGACGATGTCTGTCTTGATGTTTTGTTGAATTGTTCTTCTCGAGCTACCAAATTTATAGCTTCCTCTAGTTTTGTGAAGGGACTTAAGCGTATCATAACCTGGTAGTTTTGTGGTAAGGAATGGGTGTATGTATCGAGCGTTAGTTTTTCGTAAATTTTGGTATAAGCTGTTTTTTCTGCAGCTCCGTCGTTTGATTGGGAAAGTTTTGCTAATAGTAAACTTTGTAAATTTTGCAATCTTAACCCAAAGTCATGTAGTGATTCATTATTGTGTCGGGTCGTTTGTCTTAGGTCGTGTTCAAGATTTGCAATTGATCTTGGGTCTGAGAAATGGTCTATTAACGTTTTGCGGATGTCCGTCCAGGAATTTAGGTCAAAGCGGCAACCGACTATGGTGAGAGCTTGCCCGTGTAATTTTGATTTAATTGATTGAAGTAAGAAGTTGTTTAAATTGATGTAAGAAGTTGTTTAAATTGATGTTATCAAGAGTATCGTTTGGTTTCGCGTAGTTAACTTCGAGTGCGTTACAGGCTGTGACAAAGTCATTGAGGGCGAAAACATTGCCGTCAAATGGTCTTATGGCATCAACATACATTTTTAATAATTGATAATTAACTTGAGCCATCTCTGTATTTTGAGTACTAACAGAAAGAATAGGATTTAATTTACTGGGTCTTAATCTTGCTTGGATAGGTGTATAAGTATTATTTTCTGGTTCGTTACTTGTGCCAGGAGATGCAATAGCTTCCTCTAGGCTTTCAAGTAAATCAGTGAATGACATATGAGTGGTTTACTTAATTATAGGGTCGAGGATCTGACTCTTCCCTGTCTGTAAATTACAGAATGTAATAAACAGCAACTTAATTCTATAGTTGTCTACGATAGACTGACTTAGCAACTAATATTTTTTTCCAAATATCACACAAATTCTATTAAGAGATAGTAAGTGAATTTAGAAAAATTTAATTTCAAGACCGAAAGGATCACAAGAGTTTGAAAATTAAACAATTAAGTGACTTTCAATTTGAATTTGAGAAAGGGAAGCGTTCTAAGGAGCTGAGTATTGACTTACGTTTTTCTTCTCCTCCACGTAGGTTGTTTGGATAGGCCTCAACAATAAAGATTGACTTCTGGCGTCGTACCTCTGGGACTTCTTGCTCGATGCAGGATTTTTCTCAGGGGGTGACTCGATGCACTGAACAACTTGCCAAAAGGGCACTATCCTACCGACTGCGCCAAATAAGTTTACGAGGATTTCTCGGTAGAAGGAAACTGCAATATTGGACTAACTTCTTTATTAGAACAGCTTACAACACTTTCTGATGGCTGCGAGTTTGGTACGGATATTTATATGTCCGGTTTATCAAACTTGTGGCCATTTGATAATATTTATAACTATATTTATTAGACGTTTAATAATCAAAATAAAATAATGGGTAAACAAGTGATAGCGTAAAACTATCAATGTTATTTATAACTATATTTATTATGACATTTACTAGTATCGTTATCAAAATAAAAATAACGAGTAAACAAGCGATAACGTATAACTATAGTAACGACAAAAAAACTTTTAAAAATTTTTATTGTTCAAATAGGCTTAAAGTGTCATGAAACGTCGAGATTTTAAGTTTGAGCGAAAAAAAATTTCTGTCTGTCTGTCGGTCTGTCTAACTTTTTTTTTGTGCGCACATTTACTCTGGAAACGTTTAAGATATTGACTTGAAATTTGGTACACATATTTACTTTAACGAGATCTGGAACTAGATTATATTTTCATGTTGTTCCGACGAAGGTATGGGGGGTAAATTGGGGTAAATTTGGGGTAAATGGGTAAATAAAGCAGGTAAGAGTCCATAAAATTGGTATTTAGTATATACAAGAGAAGCTAAGGTCTCAAAAAAATTTTTGTTTACTTCATCCTCCCCCACTGTTACCACCCCCACCCCAGTACCGATGTGGGGTATCGTTTTGTGGGTTTTTGGGGTAAAGGATTTCAAATATTATATTATTAAAGTTCCATAAACAATTATTTCCACATACAAAGTTTTTTCGTTGTGAGTGACTTGGATAGAGAATTTGGATGTGGAAGTAGTGATTCCTTGGGCAGCGGTTTTTTTAAATAATTCACAATGATTCAGCTTAAAAGAATCACTCAATTTAGATGACACAACAAGTGTTGGGGTTCCGTACTTAAAAATGAAAAATGGAACATTTATAGAATGACTCATTTGTCCGTCAATCCGCCCATCTACCCGTTCGACTGCCTATCAGAAGGGTATACGGGAGGACAGACGGACGATAGCCAGAAATGTGAAATTTTGCATGTAGTTAGGGTTTGATGTTGGTGATGCCTCAAAATATTTTCTTATGTGCTTTTGTGGATCAAAATGTGGAATTAAAAAAATTATCCAGGCAAGTGAGGTATTGTTTGAAAAGTCTAAATGTAAGGGTTTTAAAAAAGTATTTTTATTTTTATTTTTTCTTAAGTCACCAAAAATATTCATTTTTATTTTGTTCCTTCTTTATTTCCGGAAAGTATTGTTACGAAAATTCTGAAATATCAGAAACAATGAGGAAAGTTAAGGAAAACCAAACCTATTGTTATTGATTTAAATTATTAATAAAAGGTCATATATTTCTATAAGCATTCAAAAATAAGCAGGTAAAATCCATTTCTTTTATTTTAAATTCCGACGGATGAAGTACCTTGATGCTTGATTCTTTTCGGGATCCCATATTTAGAAATGAATAAAAAAATTAGAATGGTAAGAATCGAAATATGAAGAAAAAAAAACTATAAAATAAAATCTTATAAAACGTAGTGAAGATAGTTACCTATTGTTTACAGAATGGAAACTTCAGTGTGCGAATTCAACTCATACTTGACCGATTTTCCATAAAATTGGTTTCTGGAAAAATCATATATAATATTTTACAAACATTCATCAGGTTGGATTTCAATTGTTCTGAATAATTTTTTATCAATAAATTATATTTAAATTAATAGTACAGTAATCCAGATAATCTCATATTTTTGGCATGTAAAATTATTATAAACCTCACGGAGTCAATCTTCTACTAAAAAAATCTTCTCGTGCTAAAAGTTAGATATTGACTAAAGTCCTGGGCGTTATTGTTTTTAGATTTTCTTTATATAATTTCTTGTTCCTGTTCCACGATTTTAAAATAATTTTTAACTTAAAAAGGCTCACTATATGTTATATAAATAATTTTGGTCACACTTACGTTCCAAAAATTAGTCCTCCAATATTGATATATAAGAGTTCCAATTATATGGTTCGAGGATATATATCAGCTGATACAAGTATATCATATTTATGGAAAATATAATTCCATACATATTAACAATAAGAACTCGAATTTTAATGATTGAATCAGGATTTAACTCGTAAAAAGATATTTCAAATTGAAATGGGGGACAGCAGCGTCTACTCATTCCCCTGTACTGAGTGATGCAAATTGCATAGGTGCTTCAGTTGAGGTCGTTAGTGCAAAATAATTAAAAGCGATTATGATAGTGACTGATGATTGTCCTCTTTTTAGAATGTTTAAGAACATTATTAATGGGAAAAATTAGCAAATAATAACAAAATTAGCAAATAATAACAAAATTAGCAAGTTAGTTATTTTTTTGAAAACTTTTTTTCAAATAGAAACAATGAGTTTCAATTTTATTTAATTACATTTAGTTCGTTTTCTTATTATGATGCTCATATTATTGAATAATTTTTAGGCCGTTATTTTATTATTTATAAGATATTTTGATATCTTGGATCCCCGATCTCCATCTTTATGAAAAGAGATTTTTCTAAAGCTGTAATTGAGAAGTGATTTCCGTAGGTGGCATTTGAAAGATAAAACTTGATTTTGCAGTTAATGTTTTGGCCATTTGGAAAGGTGTTATTTTTTTATGCATTGTAAAGAGTTCCTCAATAAAAATTATTTGATTACTTCAATGGCGTGGAAAAATGGTCTCAATTCAAAATAGACGAGTCATTTTAGGTTAACAAAAGGTTAAACATCAAACTAATTGTAAAAGAAATGAACTAAGGTTTTTTTAGACTTGGAATAATATCCCCAACAACATATTAAAAGTCTAGAACAATCTAAGTATGGGAAAACTGCCATATTGGCCGACATCTGGGATTTACTCGAAATCTATAAAATGCGTATACTGCTCTGATTAACTTCAAATATATACATCAAATAGAAAGTTTTTTGAACCAGAAATCATATAAATACTGTATCTAATTTTGTTTCTATCATGATCCATTTATTACAAAATGTGAATAATAAAGAAAGGTAATTTATGACCATTATCATGATAAGCTATAAGTTTTTAAATAAAATTTATTAAACTTGTACAAAATCATCTAAATTACCGTACACTCTTTGAAAAAACTACTAACACAATTCAAACACTACCGTCATTTCCGACATATATCGCTCTCCATCAGAAACACCATGGTCGTATACTTCTTCTAAATTTGAGTTACTGCAGAGTATGCCTTGACATTCACTTCAAGCTGATGAACATTCCAAACCATGTTTTCTGCATAAGCACCTTGAAGTACTACAATCTGTCTTGCATTTACATTTTATGATATCGAGCAGAACTGGTGGTGCTGGTTGAAGGTCAGTGAGTACTGGTAGGAGTTGACCACTCTGTAATTGCCAACCCCAATCCTCAGGTAGAAGAGATGTATTTCTTTTCCAGTCCTGAACTTGGTAGTAGACCCGTAAATTACGGAATTTAGCAGCAACTGAAGTCGGTGGAAGTGACTGGGCTTGAACAGCTTGAACCATATTTTTGTTAGCCACCTTTGTACTGAAACATCTGTATCGTAGTTCATCCAAAGTATCAAATGTCTTTTCTCCATACATGGCAACAATAGCATTTTCCCTGGCAGTAATTATGTCTTCATTCAGACTATTTACATTGTTGAATACTTCAGCATTCTGCATAAATGATGTATTTTTCATGATCTTCGTTAGACCTTTGCCTTTGCCAATCCCAAACCATTGTGACGTGGTGTCACAACCCAAAATGGCGTTAATAGCAAGCCGTTGCAGACATTTAATTCCAATAACGATTTTGTAGTCTGAATTTTCCATTGTCGGATGTTGGTTGCACTACGCTTTGGTTGTGGTTTGAATATTATTTTTTTATTTTCCATTTTAACATAGAAACACAGAAGTATCAGGACATCAGTGTCGTCTTCAATGACAACATCTCTTTGTTCAGACGCACCAACTGCTGTCTGGGTGATCTGAAGGTCTGCATCTCCACGTGCATGTATTGTCTGACATCCAACAGTTTCAAATCTTTCACTAAGCATCATCAAAAAACGCTGCTTATTCGTTTTGTTCTTCTAATGTGAGTGGCATCCTCAATGGAACGAACATCCAAATATCCATCAAACACAATCACAACCTATTTGTAAGAATGTGGTTTGTGTAGCTATTACAGATGTCTGAGAACAGCATACCAACCGACCATGATAATCGATGCAGTAAAGCACCCCCATCGAGTACATAGAGTGAATCAGAAAGTGGTGTTTCTGCTGCAGCTATCTGACATTTCTCCACCTTGGCCCACTTTATATTGGCCAGAGCCGATTTATTTATAGCTACAAAGTTCATACTTGAATATGTCCCTCTTATTTATGCCCTGTTGTTCAGAAACAAAAGCAAGTCTTTGGAATAATAATTTTGGGTCAATATTGACGACATCTTGACCTACTTTAATATCCTTCGATCCCATTGTAACGGCCTGTAAATTTCGTTTGAATGAATAGTTCCAAATGTTCTGAGTTCTGACCATGCATGAACTGGAAAATTAGATCGCCAGCTGCTGGCATTACCATAAGCAGCCACTCCTGATGTCAAACTGCGCAAATATTCATCAGTGGTGAATGGGCTTCCATCCAATAGAAATGTCAAGATTTTCCTGGTTTCTAAGCAGTGTCTTGTCTGCTTGGTGTATGAAGTAGAGATGAGTTGCTATATAATAGCATTAACAGAGTGTTATTCTGTTCGAAAATAACAGGTGATAAAATAACAGATAAGCTTGCTTTAAATAACGTTCCTGGTTCAAAAAATTTATTATTTGATATATATTTGAAGTTAACCGGAGCAATATATGCATTTCATAGATTTCGAGAGTAAATCCAAAATGTCGGCCAATATGGCGGCTTTTCCATACTTAGACTTTTCTAGACTTTTGATATGTTGTTGGGGATATTATCCTAAGTCTAGTTTATTTCTTTTACAATTAGTTGTATATGTTTTCAACTAAAATGACTAGACTAAAACATTTCATCTCAGTCAATGTTGACCAAAAATGAACGTGCCCAATCTTAACAAAACTTAAGTTTTAAAAAAAATCTCGATGTTTTTCACCAAATCGCTTATTTTTCAAGATATTTGCAAGAAAAGCGTACTCCCGTGGCTTTATTTAAGAAAAGAAATCACATTGACCTCATATCTGAAATACTTATATTAATAATCACGATAAACATTTACTTAAATATTTATCAAACTTTACATTTATTTCTGTGGTTTGTTTTCACCGTTACCTTCATTCATTTTGAAACAAATTAGCAGGTGATAAATAAATCCTATTCAAAACACGGTTAGTAGCATTCTTCCCTGTTTACTAAACGATAATTGTCGTAGAATTACTGAATAAATTAGAATTAGTAGTGAATTAAAATTCGTATGGGCAATGAAAAATAAATATTGGAAAAAGAGTAAACATTTCGAAGGTTATATACGTAAGTATTATGACACTGTTAATATTTGGTTTTGGATACACATTTCTTATAATTATTAAGTTAGATATGTGTTAATTAAATTATTCTGTTAAATTTGCGAACCCGTTACTTGCTATCTTGCCCCATTTAACTCTAATTATCTGATTCTCTGAACAATATGATGCGTCACAATCTAAGCTTCGTATCATGCATTGAGTGAGGTTCAGTAAAGTTTTGAAATTACGTATATAAACAATAATATACATATACTATGACATTATTTATAATCAAAAATTTAATCTTGAATTGTTCTCGATACTGTGCTATGATAGTGACTTTTTCGAGCTTTTTTAACAATTTGTTACAATGCTGAAATATGTATTCAGCAGGACGGAGTCACAACCCACACAGCAATAGAATCGCAAACCATTCACAAGCGTTCGTTCTTGCGGGAAAAACTAATCACTACGGAAGGAATGCACGTTAGTGGGTAATAAGGCAGTGATTATCTTTCTAGTACGGGACCCAGCGACACTGTTTTTTTGAAAGGTCTGCTTAAAATTAATTTCTTATTTTTTGTGCACAAAATGCAGGCGCACGAGCAGGACAACACGTGACATGTTTTTTTTGCTCCTGCCAAAGCCATGTTCCATCGAATTGCCTGCAGCATGAGTTTTTCAGCAATTTCAAATAATAAACTTTCTTTCCAAAAACAGCAAGCTGTATTATAAATTATGTTATTTTGCTGCAAGAGAAAAAAAATATTTAAATACAAATTATGAGCAACGATTAGGAATCGCAATGAATCATTGATGAATTCTATGAGGGTATTAAATTTACTTTAAGATATTTCTATGTAGCACTTCATAAATGATTTTATGTTTCTTAAATAATGTGACCAATCGATTGTGGAGAGAAGTATGACACTACTGAATATTAGGCATTCGTAATTTCTTCCGATAGCTACGAATCTTAACATTACAATGAGCTGTTTGTTCTTCTGGTGTTATACTATTCCTTTTTATAGTATCTTTTGTATATAAATGGGCTAACCAATTTCAACAAATTATCAAATGTGTCTGAGGCCATTCGTAGATAACTTTTAAAAGCATCTGGTTTATTTATCTCAAAGGCCCCATGTAAAACTACCACTTGAGTAGCAATTTTCTTGATCGTGAAGTCTTTTTTAATTTTCCTACACAAGACTTTGCCTAAGCCAACGTAAGCAACGGCAAGTTTTCTTTTCTTTTCTGTATGAAAATAATATTATTTATTACTTAAATAATTCACTGGTATTTCCATTTCTCTGTTCTACAACTAAAAAACATGCCACACACTGAATGAAAACCGCTGCCCAAGGAATCACTACTTCCACATCCAAATTTTCAATCCAAGTCACAACGAAAAAATGTTGTATGCGGAAATAATTGTTTATGGAATTTTAATAATATAATATTTGAAATCCTCTGCCCCAAAAACCCATGAAACGATACCCCACATCGGTAGTGGGGTGGGGGTGGTGACGGGGTGGTAGTGGTGGTGGATGAACTAAAAAAATATTTTGAGGTTTCTGGTTCTTGTACACACACTATTTTTTTCATCTCCTTTAATAAGTCAATATCTTAAAAGGGGCCAGAGTAAACGTGCGTACAAAAAAAAAGTTACAGACATACAGACCGACAGACAGACACAAAATTTTTTCGCTCACACTGAAAATCTCGACGTTTCATGACATTCTAAGCCTACTTGAATAATAAAAATAAAAAAATAAAATGTCGTTACTATACTTCCACTGGATGTGGAAGTAAAATTAGCTAGATAGTGTTAAAAAGATAGATTCCTTTTGTATAAAGTGTAATGATGGAAGCACAGTAAGAATGTATTTAAAAATAATTAATTTGGCCACTATCAGGGATTCCAACGTCAAGAACAACAAGATACTAGTCTATTAGGAAAGACGACAGTAAAAATGGCAAGAAAACTTGTGTAAATGTAAAAAACTTGTGTAAATGGGTGACTGCAGTTTTATTATACTTTTTTAATTTAGGAGAAAATAACGTCAGAGTTGACAGAACGACATCATGATCGCTCATGTATGACTTACGAATGGCTACCATCATAGTTATTTCCGGATTTATAAGTTTGGTGACTTTTCCTGGCCTTCAAATTCGCCGGACCTTACTCCCTTTGAATTTTTATTAAGCTAACTAATTAATGACGATCCTCCAACTAATACTAGGCAGAAACGCATATGTGGCGACGTCAGTAGCATTCCTGAAAACAATCGTGTATTCCATAGTTTTTTAAAAAGTGAATTCCATTCTGACACACCTTGTCTAATAAAAAAAAACAGAATAGCTTGGCAATGCAGATGACCAATTAGATACTTACTATATTTGTTTAAACAAAATGCTGAAAATTCAGGTTTTCCATTTTATTCCTTTAAATGTCAACTAATTTTTGGAAAAATTCGTTCTTTTACTTTTTTTGTTCAACTACCTTAAGGCTTTTTGTTACGGTTTCCTAAGTGTCTCGTATGGTTTCATACTGAGTGTAACGAATTTCAGAAATTTTAAAAGCTGACACTAAAATTTGGCCACGGGTGTTACCCGGTGCACCTTAAGAAAGTAGGAGTTGTAGACTCGAACTTACGTATGCGATCCATATAATGTCACTGAAGATTTAGACAGCAAATTCTTTAAGTGTTTAGAGTGTTTAAAGTACAAAGCAGAAAGCGATCTTGTTCAAGCAAAATTAAATGATCAAAAGATTGACCAACTCTAGATAAAAAAAGTATACGACGTAATCCTAGAATTCCTTAAAATCATCAAACTCGACATTTATGATAAGTTACCTTCTTTAGTCCATGTAAAACGCGGGGTTTGACGCTCGAAATACCCCCCTCATCGGGATTACTTTTATTTCATGTTTTTCGAGTCGCTGATCATGAAAATCGGGGTCCCGTGGCTCAAAAAAATAGTGCGGCATCCCTAAAAAATTCCAAACATGTAAAATCTAAAAATGCCAAAAATCGTTCCTTTTTAAGTTAAGCGAGGACAAACGGACAAAGCATATATAGATCGAATTGAGAACTTCCTTCAAATGGGGAAGTCAGCTAAAAGTAGTTTTTTTGGGACAACGTTGCCGGCGCGTTAGCTAACCGGACCAAAAGGCCCTTCCGAAATCCCCGAGAGGCCAAACCGGCATCGCTTTCGCATTACTTCAGTCTGATCCGTGCCGTCCTTGCGATGCCATTTGCCTTTCTCAACATTTCTCTATATCTTCCGTCCACATCTGTGATTGGGGGTTAGGAGTGAGGTCTCAATGATTTCTGCGTGAGTCTTGTCGTGTTTATTGTTCCTCTCGTTTTCTTTTTGTCGTAGCATTGCCTCTGCGAATTTGGATACTGCATCCCAGCAGTGCTTGCTACGCGGCAGATGGTCCACGATGTTGTCGGATGTCATTTGGGCATCGACCCTCACTTCCAACGAGGTTATTTCCCGAATCCATCTGTCACATTCGAAGAAAGTGTGTTGTACATCGTCTTCTACTACTAAAAGTAGTAGTGATAGGAGTGTCACAGTTATCTTCAAACTGACTTAGAGAATGACATAGGCAGACGATGGGATGTTAACGTGTCTCACTATCGCTTAGGGATAAGAAAGAGGCAGTTGTACGATGACAGTAACGCTAGAGAGAATGCGAGATTAAAGCTGAACGAATCCAAAACTGATGTCATCGCTTCATTGTCAAGGACCTCGAATTTGAAATTGTACAAAGCTTTACAAAGTTGTACTCTTTGGTAAATACTTCAAAGAACACCTCGGGTGAAATCAAGAGCAAACAGTTTGTCAAATTAAATATATTTTGATAATAGAAAATACTTCCGAAATCGAAGTTCGTCTTGTGAAATAAAAATATTTAATCCCCCCCCCCATATAAGTATTCTAAACGTGGATAATAAGAAAACTGATGATCAGTTGCTGTTTATTATTGAGAAAAAAATTCTCAGACCAATATGCCTGCGGTTTGCGATTCTGGCATTGTGGATATAACTTTGACTTCCACGTGAAATATAGTGAGGTGGCCATGGGTAGAGACATCGTTACCCACATCAAACTTGGACGTTTCAGATGGGTGGACACAAGGATTAGCTAAGAACTCTCTGCTAAAGAAGATCCTTATGTCAAAACTTGGTGGGTGGAGGCGAGCCAAAGACTTCGCTGAAAGGATAGCGTGGAGAAGGATTTAAGGATAATTGGAGCAAGCAGTTGGCATAGATTAGCACATGGGATCGTAAGGGATGGTGAAATAAACTAGGGAAACTCGAGGTCTACGTCGTGTTGTCACTCTAATGAAGATAATGTTTAAAATTTAGCATCTTTCGCTAATTTGAAATCGTCAAAAATGTTTTATTATATACGAGGCGATTATTCCTATATTGCGAAAGTCAACGCCGTAAAAACTAAATAATGGAAATATATTTGGTAATAATTGTTAATATGCTAATTTGCTAATATTTTCGTTTAGTATAATAATAATAAATTGTCTTCATTGAAAGAAAATTAATTTAGAGAATATAAAATAATGTCCATACATAAGGCGAAGTCCAGCGAAGTCCAGCCACTGCTCAATTTAAGTTAGTAATAACAACAAATTTTAAAAAATTAAATTGAGCCGCATTCAAAAAACGTCGCTAAATAAGAAATACGTTCCAATTCGGTATTTGTTTTTTTTTTTACATAGACCTCAATATCGATATTAGGTAATGAAGTTCCATTAACTGGACGACGCGACGGTTAAATTTTTAATTTTTAGCAACCTTTTTTTTTGTAATTTTTTTTTCACCCTCTTATTTAGCTTTTACACAATAAAATATTCGTCGTTTTGACTGTTTAAACTTTAACGTCATTTACAGAGAATCCTTAAATCACTGTGTATCAAGTTTCATGTAAATCTGCAAAAATATTGTAATTATCGCAGCCATATTGGATTCGTCATTTTGAGCTGTTAAATTTTTACATCAGACTCGTTATCGCTACTCATAAAATATACAATTTCCAATTTTTTTTAATTGGATTTCTAACGCCATAAACTAAAAAATTTACCAATTGAAAATTACCGCAACTTCGAAAATCCGTAAATTAAAAAAAAAGATTTTCGCAACGAAAAAAAAATTATCGGAATTTTTAAATATTTATTTTAAGAAAATAATGATTGTTATAGTTTTCTAGGTTGTTTATAAAGAATTTGTAAAAAAATTAAGCTTCTTAAAATTAATTTGGAGATGGCAGAAGCTCCAAAAAGCGAAATAAATGAAAGAAACGTTTTACTATTTTACTATAAATATTTACATATATAATAATTATACTATTGCTGTCGCGCTTATTAAAGCACACAATTATATTCATGACTCAATACCTATAAAAAGGTAAGAAAAAGTCAATTAACTTTTTTTCCAATTAGTTGGCTTTGAGTTAAGCTCATCTAGTCACGAATAATCAATTAATTTATTTCGAAAGAAATCAACCTAATATGAACGTTTTATCACGATTAATGTGGGCATGAGTATTTTACATTTATTAAAACAATATTTTAACAAAATTAATATTATAAAGTTATTAGAAAAAATTGCAGTTTATTGGGTTCATATTATTTGATGCATATGAGGCATGGTAATTTATCATTTTCGGTCGGTGAGAACTGGGGACGCACCAGAGCTGTTTCAGTTCATGTTTTTCAATTAGGTATTTCCTATTGTTTAATGCATGCATTAAATTAATTTGTTTGGTTGGCAAATTTTAAGATGTCATCACTACCAAATATTCCGCGTCATTATTAAGAACTCTAATGGAAATGCTCTGCGTTCGCCAGTGCAAAATAGTTCTTACTTTGTTTCAGGAATATTATCGAATATTTCCGGCAATAGGATTTTTTCCGTATACAGGTATTTAAAAGAAGGACGTATTATACGAAAACATATTTGAAACATGTTTTTATTAAGGTAAAGACACTGTATCCCAAGAGTGACGAATAAAATGAATTTTTTTTCTCTTGTTTTGTTTACAAAAAAATGCAATAGGTCAGGTAAGACCTCCTACATTTAAGGGTATTAATTACTTTTTAACTAAAACGTAGGAAGCCTTTCAGAATAGGAATTCATAAAATTGTGGAATAGGAAACGGTTCTTCTGGTTTTCCTGCGTACCGGAACCTAATATTAAATCCCTGGAACAGAAACTTTTTACCCCCAACTCTTTTTTGGGCTGACAACTATCTTGTCATAAAATGCTCCTGAAATTTTTTATTTTATTTAAGAGAGTTTTAGAGCAACGTCAATAATAAATTATCTGCTTCCTTACTATCAACAATCTGTAGCATATTTGAAAGTAAAGACTGACAAAATCGATATTTTATTTAGCTTCTGTATATTTAATTTCAGATCATTCTGAATCTGGTAAACCTTGATTACAGTATTGTTTTTCAGAGAATAATATAACAAAAGGTAACCTAATTTATGTATACAGGGTGTTCCATTCATAGAGTTCAAAACGAACAAGGTCATAGAGAATTCCAAGAGCAACAATGTAATAGTCATTTCATTGCATATGGGGTTCGATTTTGGACGGTTTAAAAGTTACGATTTTTTTTTATTTTCTCGGGATTACTCCACGCTAAACTAAAAGCGAGTTGTACCAACACACAGTTAGTCCTAATCCTGTTTTAAAAGATGGTTAAAAACAATGACGCGTTGTACTAATACGCTAACTAATACGCTAACCTTGAATTTTAAGGATACCATGCGCACTTAACCCCGTAAAACTGAAACTAAAACTAGGTCGTGGGGTGGTTAATAAAAATGTTATTTCAAATTTGGAAGGTATGGAGTTACTCCACATATTAGAGAGAGGCGATGCATGTAACACACAGTTAGTCCTAACCCTGTTCTACTAATACACTAACCTTGAATTTTAAGGATACCATGCGCACTTAACCCCGTAAAACTTAAACTGGGTCGTGGGGTGGTTCAAGACGGCGTTAATAAAAATATCATTTCAAATTTGGAAGGTATGGAGTTACTCCACATATTAGAATTGATGAGAGGCGATGGAGATTTTGTAGAGTTAGTCGCATTAATTATTACCAGAGCGTCGCGAAACTAGAACCTCCGACCTCCGACCTCCGACGGTTTAATTTTCTTTGATGAAATAAAAAAAGTTCAAAGATCGCTTTTGTTTATCTAAACCCAACCCAAAGTACAATATATAATTGACAGAATTTGCTCATAACTTAGTCCCACATATTAATTGGTGATAAAATGAACAACGCATAACAATTGAAAATATAAATCTTGCACTATTTCAGAATTCAAGTTTTTTTATTTTATGTAACTCGACTGCCAGCGTCCCGCATCGCTAGCAACTTGCACTTATATTTTGTTATTTTAGGGTTTGTTAACTCTAAGGTTAACTCAGATGGTACCACTCGCAAAATTTTAAAACCAGTGTTAAATTTTAATACAGGGTTAGTTTAACACTAAAAAATGTGGAGCAGAATTTCGAGCCTAGACCAGCTGATAGAGAAATAAATAATATATTATATTCCCGGTTGACAACCTTTTTCCTTGGCCGAGACAAAATTTGTGAGCAATTAATTTCAGGGATCACAATTTTTTTTTTATAAGGCGCCTCTACAAGTAAAAAAACATTTTATTGGGAAACTAGTGCAATTAGGTGAATGACTCTAGATTTGATTGATAGAGTAAACTCTATATAATAATTATAAATTAGAAAAGTGTCATAATTCGACTTATTACATTTTAAAAAACTATATATGTTTTGCAATAATTAATAAAAATGCTAATATATTGCTTTCACACAGGCATAACTCTTTATTTCACTATATCGATTTCAAATTTGTTTATACCAACCTCTTCACTGATGTTTAAGGAACATTTTCTGCCATATAACATATTCGTTTCACAAATTAAAGACTATAGAGATATTTGAACACGCGCGTGTCGCATTAGTCAAGTAGTCCATTGCGAGTGGAATAAAGATCGATAGATGCGTGAACTAGCGCGTCGAAAAAGGAGGGACTGACACGATGCAATAATACTGATGTAGTAAGTAGTATTATAGTTGTTGTGCCTACCTGCTGTTATGAAATAAAACACAGTTAAAAAAATTTAGGTTTTAATTACCAATGATTGAGTTATTTCGAAATATTTAATAGTTAATTTTGGTCATAAAAAAATTAAATAAAAATGCTTCATTAATTGGTTCACTTTGAATCGTAACGTTACGGCATTCTTTGCACCTGCAGGCCGATGTATATTTTGGATTTTCTCGAAAGGCATATTTTACCGAATTGCAATTTTTATCTCGACATGAAATATTTAACATATCTCTCATTTCGTCAGGTATTGGTGCCTTTGTGGAGAGAAATGGTCAGATACCGTTTAATGTGATTTCCATCCAAATTGAAAAACATTAACATTAGGTTTATGACTGCTACACCATATTTTGCTCTGTAATAAGCATCTGAAAATCAAAATGTTCATTTAATATAAAATAAATAAAAAAAATTGAACTAACCTGAGCACATGCGGCCTGAAAGCATCTTCTGTTGTAGGAAGTTCTGCTGACCATTTTAACGACTGTAATATTATTAGTTTTCTGAGATCATCCACACTCACAACATTTCGCAACAAAATTTCTAGACATTCGCAGAACATGTTCTAGATTAGAGAATATTATTTAGGTATTATGCAAATCACAGCTTACACACTTTTTTATTTATTATGAAAATACCTACTTTCTGTATATGTTCTAGATGTGACTAATGGAAATTTGAAAAATGCTTAATAGCTTCCTTTTTTTTGCCAATGCATTAGATGTATCACAACCAGTTAATAAATGTATAGCTGGCAAACAAGAACAGAAATCTGATCCCAGTTTCGATAATATAGAAAGTTATATCAATGTACCTTAGTTTACTAGTCATCTGATTGGAATGACCCCTTTGAATATATACAAATGTTTTTATTTTCTAAGCAATTCAGAGAGTACTGCAACATAATACAAAACTATAACGAGAACATCAGTATCATCTGACTGAATGACAATATTTTCAAAAGATCTCAGAAAACTAATAACATTATAGTCGTTAAAATGGCCAGGAACTTACTCCAACAGAAGATACTTTCAGGCAGCATGTGCTCAGGTTGGTTCAATTTTATTTTTATTTATTTTATGTTAAATAAATATTTTGATTTTCAGGTGTTTATTACATAGCAAAATATGGTACAGCAGTCATTAACTTAATATTGAGGAGTATATTACTCAGTTTGGATGGGAATCACATAAAGAAGGTATCCGACCAGTTCTCTCCAAAGCACCAATACCTGATGAATGAGAGATATGTTAAATATTTCCTGCCGAAACAAAAATCGTATTTAGATAAAATGTCCATGTCTTTGAGAAAATCTAAAATGTCCTGCAGGTACAAACAATTCAAATTGAACCATTAATGAAGGACTTAATTTTTGAACATTTTTATTTAATTTTTTTATGATCAAAATTCAAATAAAACTAAAACCAAACCAAATCAAATCAAATGCTTTATTTCCTTTTCTGATTCGTCATATACAAGTGGAAAAACACCAAGTGGAGCACTTATTTAATTGATTAATTTACTAGAAGTAAATTATAAAAGTTAATAGTAATATATAAAAAGTGGCACAAGTAACATATAAAAAACATGAAATGAGGTAGTAAAAATTTTTCGAGATAAACAGGGCAAAAATATAAATTATTTATTTTTTTTAATTTTAAAATAGTTCATTCATTGGTAATTAAAATTTAATTTTTTTTTAACTGTGTTTTATTTCATAACATAAATAATAATACCCATCAGTATTATAGTTGAGTGAAAAAGTCCTTTTCACTCAACGGAATTATTGTATTATGTCAGTCCGTTCCTTTTCGATGCGTTAGTTCACATATTTATCTTCATCTATCAATCAAATCTAGAATCATTCACCTAAGTGCAGCAGTTTCCGAGTAATATGTTTTTTTTACTTGTAGGCGCGCAATATAAAAAAAATTATGATCTCTGAAATTAAATGCTCACAAATTTTGTCTCGACCAAGGGAAAAGGTCCTCAACCGGGAATATAACACATTTTTTATTTCTCTATTAGATGGTCTAGGTCCTCTATCTTAACATTAACAAATTAAGACAAAAATTTTTTTGAAGATTTCAACCCAAATTCCGCTCCACTATAAGTTATGATAATTTGGTACGTAAGAATTTCATCGCTGTAAAGAAAACTACTGCTACAGCGAAATAACTTTTTTATACTTGATCAAACACCATTCATTCAATTAATATTATAACAACTGAATAGTAGAAAATTTGTTTTACAGAACTTTTTACGGCATACTAATATTTCGTGATGCTTCACAGGAAATTTAAAAACAAATGTACTTACAGAAAAAATGCCCGCTATTTCAAAAAAACTACCTTACTACCCTAATTAAAACAGATAAACCTAATGAACCTGTGAATACTACATCACATAATGTGACATTAACGTAAAAAGATAAAAAATTATGAATTGTTGTAATCCTCGAGCACATTGTTCGATTTGGGTGTTTAAGAATGGAACACTCTGTATAAGAAAATAAAAAAAGAACTAAACGCGAATTTTTCCAACAAACATACATATTTTTTAAATGTTTACATTGAGCGCGCAGAGACATGTGTGTAACCAAGTATGAATGTGAAAATAAAATATCTTCATGTAATTACTACAAGTAATGGATATCGACGATATCAGTGGAGTATAACTTGCGTAACTTCTTTCACAAGAAACGTAAGGTTCAATGAACCATTTCCTTGTGGTTTCGAGCGTCTTTCTCTCATATTTTATTTTATGAAGATTTATTGTTCTAGGCCTTAAATTATAGATTACTAAATATTTGTTTTATTTGTAAGCAATAAAAGTAGGTTTTAAATTAATTTTTTAGCACTGCCTTTTAGTTATTAACAGTGTACCACGGTAGCGCATCGTGCGATAGTTCCAGCTATTTAAAAAATGTAGCAGAACTGGTATTTATGTTAAACTTTTCTTTTTGGCCAAATATCTTGGAAACTAAGTAGAAATAATCATGTGCAACATGTAGAAAAAATGTTTATTCCGCATAAGTATAGCGTATTTTCTTATCTCGGCTATTGCCTCGATTAAAAATCTTACGCCTAATACTAAAAAAAAATCACTTTTCCTAACTTGTTGCACAAATAGCTATAATATTATTTGAATATATTTATTTTTGTTTGTTTGTTGAGAAAGTTTCTAAAGAAATCTACTTTCATTTCGAGAGTATTATCACTTAGATCATAAAAACGAAACAAATAAAACTCAATCTATAATTTTTATCTCAGTTAAATTAATGATTGCCTACTAGCAGTAATATTTTAAAAGGTACCCAAATGTCTCTTCGGATGAAGATACAAGTCTCACAGTTTATATTCAAGCACAGTCATAATTTCTTTTTAGATAAATTGGCCGGTTAAATTTTATTGTTTCAAAATTGCATATTATTGTTTTTTTGCTTGTAAAATAACTGGTCTGGAAAAATTTATTAACTATACATTTTCTCATTCCGCTACACTTTTCTCAAATAAAATCATATATCTAAACAAAAGTTGTAATTGGATGTTTCTTGTATTAAATAATACGTTTCAGAATTTTATTAGACGCTTGCAAATTTCTATATTCTCTTTAAAAAACTTTGTGTATACAATGTGGTCCAATCGAAACGGATAGTATTCTACCGTCCTATTTTAAAAATGTATCTTTGAATCGACATACTAACCCTAACAGAATGATTTAACATACTTAAACAAGTTGGAAATCGGGTTCCAGTCGATATTCAGGAAAAACATATTTTTGAATAACTTGTTTTTGACTAGGTATTTAGTCCTGCCGAGATCCCAATTTTTGATTTCTGAGCTGTATTTGGACTAGTTAGGAGGTAAACATACCAAAAGTTCCCAAAGATGAGAGATGAGGGGGTGCAGAGGGGCACGAAGAAGGTCCTGGTTTTTTGGTTATATCTCGAAAACAGTTAGTCCTGCCAAAAATATTTGTGTTTATGACTCCTATTAAAGAACGCATGCCTAGATACATAACAGATATCTCTTGAGTACATAACCTTGTTTGCTCCTAACATAGTCACATTATATGTCCATTAAAATGGATAGATAAACATAACATCCCATAAGGAACAGCGGCGGATATGTGTAGAAGGGTAAATATTTTCATGAAAATGAATTATTGTAATTCCTGCATTACCTGCTCCTTAAAAAAAAATTTGAGACCTTAGCTTCTTTTATATATACCAAATACCAATTATATGTACTCTTACTTGCTTGACACGTTGACTGCTGCACCAAATTCAATTATGCTCAGTAACTGGGTCGTCAAGACCATGAGAATTTTTTGTTCGATATGTTTAAACTAGATTGTGTATTCTAATACATACACGTGGCACCTTGGACCCTCCTAATGTGTATTCAATTGAATGCTCATGACAGTCAACGAGGCAGTCTTCGTGTTAATTTACCTATTTACCCCATTTACCTCAATTTACCCTCCAGCCCTTCAACGAAATAAATTTAGAATATAAGCTAGTTTCAAATCCCGATAAAATACATACGTGTACCAAGTTTCAAGTCAATATCTTAAACGTTTCCAAAGTAATCGTGCGCATAAAAAAGTACAGACAGAACGAAAGTCAGACATTTTTTCTCTCAAACTTAAAATCTCGACGTTCCATCGATCGATATAGGGAAAAGTATGCACCAGAAAATGTTGAAAACTTGAGGAATGTCAGTATGGCTAATCCAAAGAAAATAATTACAAGCTTTTGGCATTTCCGCTTATACCGGGAGTCGATACCAACTTGCTTATTTTAAATGGAACACTCTATATATTTCGAAGTTTTCGAAAAGTCGAAAACATGTAGCATACTCTAACCCGAAACCTAGTAATTTCAGAGATATTTCACATTTTGGCAGGTATAACGGTTTGCACCAATCTTTATAATTTTTAAAGACCTTAAGGTGAGCTACGCTCTACAGTTTAAAGAAATTTAATAATAACATACCAAGTGTTTTTAAATTATTTGTTTTTAAAAAAATTCAATATCGATCGATACAGTTCCCGGTGGGACACCCTGTATATTTCCACTTGATTCGGAAGTAATATCAATGAAATTAACGTGGCACGCACATAATGTGTTGTGTGATAAACACATTTTTGTTTTTGTGTAATTTTCATACATTGGTTTATCCAAGAAAATAAATATGTATTTATTAAAATAACGACAATATTGAACTTATTTTATGTAATAATTGTTGGTTAAATTTGCATAATCTATAAGTACATAATCGTGGATTTGACAAATATAAGAGGGAGATAGTACACATGTTTTATTCTAAATTATGTATTGAAAGGATATTGGATATTAAAATTAAATTGTTATTCACCTTATTACAGCTGTAAACAGAACCCCATCATGTTATGACTATGAAACAATCGATTCTCTTATTTTCTAAACTGTTTTAGTGCCGGACAGGTCAAACGGAGATTACGATAATCGAACTGAACCGATCGTGTCCGAAAGGTTACGAATAGATTGACTAGCCAATCAAGAACTTTTGGGATGTTTCCAACTGAAGTGCCTTGGACTGTGACTATTTCAGGAACAAACAAACCAATACACGTTATGTATCTAGATGTAAGTTCTTTGATCGAAGGTTTATGCACAAAATTGAAGCTGACAAAATTTCCTGCAAAAAATGTTTCTATTCATTTTTTTTGTATCTGTTAGATTTTGACAAGCAAGCGATGGTTAACTCATCTTCAGGAATCAAGTTATTACGTAAAGATTGGGCTCTCCTTCTTTCATCTGCGAGTTTATCAATCAAGATCCACAACGACATAGTTGCGATAGACTATCCTGCTTTTCTAAAGGATCTTAATCAGCAAAAGGACGGAAGATGACTTAAGGAATTGTTTGGAATACGAATTGGCCCCATCCCCGTTAGCCTTCTTCAATAAAGGTGGAATGAGAAAAACGAATAAGTCAGTCCTTTATACCTTTCTTGATTCGACCATAAAAATTTTCAACTCACCAAACTTTGACATTGTTGTTGATCGAGAATTTCTCATTCACAAAGTGGTTTGGCCAAGAAGATACATATTTTCCACAATTTGTGAGGCATTTGTCAAATTCATCAAAAACCACTATCCTGGGAGGAGCTGCACTGTTGTATTTGGTGGCTACACTAGCTCAGCCAACAGCACAAAGGCACCTGAACAGGAGCGACGCTATCGGAAGATGTCAGCCGATATTAACTCCAATTTTGATACTGCAATCAGTGTCAAGCAAGACCACTTCCTCTCCAACGAGCATAATAAAAGCAGACTGGTTGTGGCTACCTTACACAGATCACAACTTGACGGGAATGGGACTGAAACTCAACAAGCACCGGGCGATGCTGACTTGTTGGTCGTCAAGCCATTGACAAAGCGAAACAATCCACCGTTGCTGTCATTGGAGAAGACATTGATCTGGCAGTTCTCCTTATAGCAAAGACTCCAGCTGACCGAGACATTTTGTTTGTGAAACCTGACCGTGGAAAAGACCAACGCTCGGACCAACGTATATTCAATACAATACAATACAACTCTGGCTAAAGAACATTTTGTTCTTACATATCTTCACTATTTTAGAGCCTGCAAAAGCTTTAAGCTTTTGATATTGCAGTAAATTTCAGATAAAATGCGAAAAAAATACGGGATTTACGCGATTTACAAAAAAATGACACGATAGAACTTAATTTGGACCTCAGATTCGGATTCAGCGCACCAAAGAACATGTGGGCGTACGATGGTCTCGTTTCTGGTACAACATACTGTTTTTGTGGGGAGGGGCTGTGTAATCTTTCCAGTTCTGTCATATTTAAATAAAGATAAACACCAAAATCAAGTTGTAACTCTGCTTATAAATATTTTACCATATTAATCTATCTTTTCAGTTAATATCACTGATATTATTTTTATACAGTTAAAATACAATGCTCCAATGAAGATAAGATGAGAAGATAGTTCTTCATTTCTTTTTGGAAACAATGAAACAAGTTATTTTCTATAATGTAATAAAAGTCCATCAAAATCTAACTTGTATCTGTGGCGTGTTGTTAATTCGCGCACGATTTCATAGTGTAGAGCACAAAGCCGTAGCAGTTATAATGATTAAACTATTATTAATTATAATTACTATTTTTAGATATTGTTGTACTAACTTTATATGCGTAAAACATGAAATCATATTCGAATTGACAACTCATGAAGATCTCAAGTTACCGAACTAACTAACCCTAACCAGAACATAAACATAAAATTTTTAGGTATAATACACGGATATGAAGCATTCTTTCTACTGATAATGTTCTCCAAGCAAATTACTTACCGTTTGTCCGCTTTCTTTTAAACCAAATCTAAACCATGAAAAAAGTCCACTCGTTTTAAACTTGAAAAATCACTTATTATTTTTAAGGAATACGTTTAAAACATCGTAAATGCACCGGCACCAATCACTAATAAAAGAAAGATTACCACATTTATCACATAAAATTGAAATTTACGTCACTCCTTCTCATCGCTAAAGCCGAACTAAATAACCGCAATAACTGATGCTTTATTACCAATTTTTTGCTAATGCTGATATTGAAAATATGAGTAGTTTTTAACGCGTCAAAACAACGTTAGATAACAACACATCGTTTGCACTTAAGGTCCCAGACAAATTACTTGTTGCATTTGTTACAATTTGTCGTTTGATATGACACTGCTCTCTAGATTTTACAAACGTCACATAAAGATCGTTAGATAGGTATACATATTATACAAATCCCTGGGCAAGAAGCGTATGTCCAATGTATTCCTTACATCCTTATTTCATTCATTGTTAAAGGTTGTATTTTAACAACTCTACGTGGCTAATGGCAATTAGCTTAAAGCCATAAAAAAAGTATTATACAAATGCTGCGGCCACTACAATATATCTAGTGAAATACTAAAAGAAATAAAAAATTATATATCCCCTGTGTTATCTTTTATTTTTAATAAAATTTTTGAATGTGGAATTTATCCAAAAGCTTTAAAAGAGGCAATTATTACACCTATTTTTAAAAAGGGTGATCCTAATAAAGTGAAAAACTATCGACCTATTTCTTTGTTATCAAGTATTGGAAAAATTCTAGAGAAAATTTCACACCACATTTTTTAACCAACCATAGGCTTGTTTTTTGTTAAGTTACCATGGCAACCCAAAAAATTTCCGGAAATTTTTTACATTCTGTTAAATTAATAAGTGGAAATGTTTCTGTCAATTAAAATGTCAAAGTAAAGACGCGGGAGTTGGAGTGCTTTTAGAATTAAATTTATTTGGCGACGCAAAAGAGGATATTCACGAGGATATTATAAGTACACAAATTAATATGTTTTAGAACCTGGAGCCATTTTTCTGCTATATGCTCATGCACTTTATTCTTATGGCTGATAATCAAATTTTGTTATGATTAGAATGTAAAAATTAATCTAATTGACGTTGCGGCAGCCATTACTATCTTGTTACCTTTCATTATTCCATGGCCGCCTAGAAGTTGTTAATTATTGTCTCTGCGACAAGAATGAATACATTCCCTGTGCTCGCATTTAAGTAATATCAGAAATAAATGATGTTCCACCAATTTTAGTAGATCAAAATAAATAAAAAACGGAAATATAATATGTTTTTAAGTTACTTATAAAAAGTTCATGTAACTAAACTTGGAGAATGGTATGTTATTTCACTAAGAAATTTCGTATTTTATTAACCACCAGTTGTTATTCCATGGCTCACTATAATGAATGAATTTGTGTCATTCGTAATAAAAATGTTCAATTTTGGCATAATATTTATAAAATAATGGTGTGAAATTTTCTTACCGAATATCCCACGAGCTTAAATTAATATCCGGAAATTTTTCCTCGTTCATGAATATTTTAAGAAAATTCATGACCTCGAAAAAATTTCCGGAAATAATTTAAGCTCTAGGGATATTATAAGTGAAAATAATAAAATTTCGTGTAGTAAAATACTTAAATAAATATAACTTAATATCACAAAAACAATATGGTTTTCAAGAGGGTAAGTCTACAAGTGATGCAATAGCTGAACTTACTGCTCTAATGTATAATGCAGTAGATTCAAAAAAACCAGCTTTATGTGTGTTCCTCGATCTAGAGAAAGCATTTGACACAGTATGTCATAGGCAACTTTTGTCACAATTAGAGAGGATAGGTTTCATAGGGATAACAGCCGATTTATTCAAGAGTTATCTGGAAAATAGAAAAGTGCATGTAAAAGTTAATAATGAGTGAACCGGGAACAATGCAATATGGTGTACCACAAGGTATTGTACTTGGTCCGATATTTTTTATAATTTACATAAATAGTATACTTACCTCAAATTTTGAAGGGAAATTAATATCTTTTGCAGATGACAGCGCAATTTTTTATGAAAGTGATTCGTGGAATTCATTAAAAAACATAGTAGAGCAAGATATAAAAGAAATAGAAAATCATTTTGACAATAAGAAGCTAAGTATCAATTATAATAAAACGTTTTTCTTACCTCTGACATCTTATAAGAATAACCTACCTAATTACAAGTCTATCAAAATAATGAGTACTAATAATGAAGTTGAAATAAAATCCACTGGTGTGATAAAATATCTTGGCATTCACATAGACAGCCATATACGATGGGAGGAGCATATTCAGGTAACACATAAAAAACTAAGGGGATTAATATACAAGTTTATACAACTAAAAAATATTTTACGTGTCAGAGAATTAATACTTGTATATAAATCACTAGTTGAATCAATTTTGCGGTATGGTATTATTGGTTGGGGGAGGAGTAGCCAAAACAATATTAAATTCATTACAGAGAGTTCAAAATCGTATCTTAAAAATAATATTAAACAAACCAGCTCGTTTTGCTACAGATGAATTGTATGACAACTGTTCCTTACTCGATATTAGACAACTGTATTCTAGTAGTGCCTTACTTTATATATATAAAAATAAAAGAGACCAACTTAACGTTTACTATTATGATACAAGAAACAAACAGAAAGGGAATGTGAAAATACCAAAAACTACAAAAACTGTAGGTCAAAAATATTATGGTTATATTGCTAATAAACTTTATAATTTGTTGCCCACAATGATAAGAGAAAAGAAGCAGGTATCTTTTAAAAAACTGTCTATTGTCTGGATACAAGAAAATAGACATAGAGTACACAACATATTCGATAACCTAAATAGTTAATAAGCAAAAATTTCTGAAATATATGATTAAAGGTTCAATATTATTCTGGTAACTTTATTATTATAATTATTAAAATTCTTATTTTGGGTCATTTTGTATGTAAGTATATACGTGAGGACATTCCTTAGTTATTTTTTTTTTTTTAGGGTATTATCAGAATATCAATTTAGTTTTATTCTAATTATTTAAAAATGTATATGTATGTATATATTAATAATTAATATGTATTTTTACATTTATTAAATATGTCTATATGTATTTTCATAGTAAGATTTGTGTTTGTAAAAAGTAAAAGAATTTTGTTTTTTTTTTATTGCCAGAATCATGTGCGCACTCAAACTCATAATAAGAGTTTAAGCGCACATTATTTTGCTGTAATACTTTCCTGTATTTGTGTATTATAAGTACTTGAATAAATATTATTATTACTACCTATTAATTTATTACTTGTTTTATAAATCATTTATGAAAGTAAAGTGTAACAATGTTTGTTTTTACGTACATACGTACGTATATTTGTACCTATATTTATCTGTCCGGTGACTTATTTGGGTACTTCCCAATGAGCTAGGAATTTAAAATTTGGTATGGAGGTGGGGAGTACCTTTTCGACATCCAGAAAAATGTGCAAAATTCAAAATGTCGTCTTCAGTATGATGACCAAACTATTGTACATGTGGAAGGCAATACCCACATTAAAATGAAAATGCTGCCAAAATGGTAAGAAATATGAAAACAAACACTACTCCCACTTCCAGATTTTCTATCCACAATGAGAAAAATTTGTTTATGAAACTTTAATAATATAATATTGGAAATCGCCTACCTCAAAAATTTATAACGATATGCCACATCGATAGTGGGAGTGGGGGTTGGGGTATTAGTGGGAGTGGATGAAGTTAAAATAAATTTCTGAGGCCTTTGGTTCTTGTACACATACTAAAACACAATTTTATTTTTTTCATCCCCTTTAATAATGGGATGGGGGTGGTAATGAGGGTGGCTAATGCCAAAAATTTTTTTGAGACCTTAGCTTATCTTACCCCAATGTACCCCCCAACCCTTTAACGGAATAAGATCAAAATATAATCTAGTTGCAGATCTCGTTAAAATACATACGTGTACCAAATTTGAAGTCCAAATCTTAAACGGTCCTAGAGTAATCATGCGCACAAGAAAAGTTACAGAGAGACCGACAGACAGACAGATTTTTTTTTACTCATAATTAAAATCTCGATGTTTCATGACATTCTAAGCCTATTTGAATAATAATTTTTTTTTTAATTTTTGTTACCATGATTCCATTGGATGTGGAAGTAAAAGTTCAGTAATTCGGCGAAGAGTATAAAATGCCTTCTCTAGTTTAATTTAATTTATATCCAGAAACAAAATTACATCACCGTGCTACGATTCAACTAGCTAATTTTTGGTTTTTATGTTCGTTCCAGATGATTTTTTTGAATATTTTTGAGTAGAAAAATTGAATTTGGTTTAAATTTAGTTAATAGGTAAAAGTTAGGTTTAGTAAAGTTTTTGCAGCGTATTCTTTTTGAATTTGCTAACATTTTTAATAATGGTTTGTCTATTACTTCCACATCCAATGGAAATACAGTAACGACAAAAAAAAAATTAATTTTTTATTGTTCAAATAGGCTTAGAATGTCATGAAACATCGGGATTTTAAATTTGAGCAACAAAAAATTCTGTCTGTGAGGTTGTCGGTCGGTCTGTCTGTCTGTAACTTTTTTTTGTGCACACAATTACTCTGGAACCGTTTAAGATATTGACTTGAAAGGAGGTGTACAACGGTCCATTGACCATGACCGTTGACTGTGAAAGGCTGGAACTTTGTGTGCAGGTAGCCTATAGTCTACTATGTATTTGGGTAGAATTTTACCCGGCAGCTATATCGGCTTCATATAGATTTTGGTATTTGAAGTTGAAAATTGCCGATTGATTTTTGCCTCCTAACAGACGTTATCTTAGACTTAGAAACACTATTTTAGGATTTGTTATAGTACTCATTAACCACTATCATATGATACCTAAAACCTGTACCTATGACTTGAAAAATATCATGACATTTTCAAAGACAAATCAGTTTATTTAATCAATCAAAGGAGAAATCATTTCAATTTATGATTACAAATGATACTTTACATAATATTTTAATCAAAGACGCGGCCTCGTTCTTCCTCTGGTAGATCCCATAATGGATCAACTGCCAACTCTTGATCATTGCGGTTCTCGATTCTTGCATTTTCAATATTTGAATGATCATTTTCCAGTTGTTGTTGCTCTTCTTCAGTGAGAAGCTGGCCCCCATTTTCAGGTCTTTCAAAAAATCGATCCAAAAACTCAGATGGAGCCTTGAGATTTCCATGATGTCGGGCAAAGGCCAAATACCAGATGATACACATTATGTGACTGCAACATCCAACCATCCTTGCGCCATTTTTGCATTGGCACCACCAGCCAAGAAATTGATTGATGCCTTGACGAGAGCGATCAAGAAGGATGAACACAAAGTACTCCGTCTTTTCAGAATGACGTGATTGGAAGCGTCCTCGAACCAAACAGGGAGTTTTTTGACATTCGATCTCATATGCTGCCAAGGTCTGAGAGCTGACAATTTCTCGATCGACTTCAATTGAAAATGAGCCATCTGGACGGGTGTGCTCGCCCCAATACGCCAAAGCCATTTTGATTTGATACGATCCAAAGGCCAGCATTCGCAATTCTCTTTCATCAAGTCTAGGGAAATCAGCTAGACTTGGTAGTGAGCCAGTCATTTTTTTCCAAGTCTTCCTAAGTCGAGTTAGATTTTCGCCATCCACAAGGTCGAGGACCTTATTTCTCTCGTGCAGAAGTGAAAGCATCCGATGAGCTATCTGTCTTGATTCCTCCTCGTCCGGGTTATGTCGCGGCGTATTAGCATTGAGAATAGAAATAGCTATGTTGACGTCATCCATGTAGTGCTTGAAAGCCTTGATATCAATAACTTGAGTGAGGAACTTATACATGTTTTTCATTCGGCCATTCACTCTTTCGATTTCACCTCTAACTGCTGTGACCAAACGAGTTTGATTTGCCTCTTCCACCGTAAATTGCTTTTGCGTTGGAGCCAGAAATGCGGGCATTTTTACAGTATATCCACGACGCTCCAATTCTTCTCTGACATCGTCAAAACCGCGATCCAAAACGAAGATGTCTCCAGGGCGGAAAAGTCTCTGAAAATCTTCGCGATTGATGACTTCGCGCATTGCTGTGGCATCGTTCTTCTTTCCTTCAAAAGGAACGTCAAAGGTAGTGATGACAAGTCCATTTGTCGTAACCATGAAAAGAGGTTTGGATAGATTGCGATGCTTGGTGTCCGCTCCAACTGAGTCTTTGAAATCGGAAGTTGTCAGATTTCTGAGTGTATCCATATGTGCAATCCAATATAACGACAATCGGAGGATCTTCAGAGTCCAAAGGGATGCCGTAAAGAATCTTGGCTTGGGTCGTAGTATTTTCAGAAATCATGTCGCAGGTGAATCGTGTCAATCCAAGGTGTTGAGGAACGAATGAGGTTACCAGCTTTTGTCGCACCAGAGTGATGTATCGATGAAGGGTCATTAGTGGCAGGTTGAAATAAACGGAGAGCTTTCTCATAGACAAGCCTGTTCGCAAGTAGTTTAAATAAAGTCCCAAAGCAAAAGATTTCGGCGCAGTAATAGGAAGCTCCTCCAAACAATCTTCCATCTCTTTGAATTGAGGGCGTGAGACTCCAGTTAATTCCTTGACATCTTCATCAGACATTGTTTCAAACACCTGTCGAGAACCAGAACCATCGGAATGATCTGAAGCAGCTTTGAACAATTGCTTGAACATGTCCATGATCTCACTAGCTTGAAAGCTTCCTTGCTCTTGACGAAAAAGGCTCAAGGCTTCTGCGTTAAACAATCCTACTTCGGTGACATGCTCATCGCAGCATCGAGTCTTGACGGGAATGAAGACTTTCTTTTGAAGCAGAGCTTGTAGTCTGGCCTCTTCACGGATGTAATGAATATTAGTGTTGCTCTGGCAAGCTCCAAATGCTCAGAAAATGCACACATCGTGACGATTTGGGATCTTCATAATGGGAAGATCAACTTGGTTTGCCGTTGACTGAGACGTGGATGGTTCATTCAATGATGACATAGATTCGGAGCGACTTGGAGGCTGATCGGTATCCATCGACGTCGATTCCCATCTTTTGTAGCAATCCAAGTGAGTTGCCTGCTTGGAAGACCCTATATCTTCGACTCGAATCTTGTTGGGGCTAATACGTCCGATTTTTTTGTCGCAATAATGACAGATCTGAGGAGCTGCCCAATTGACAAGTGTCCAACGTGCGTTTTCAGCCATTTGTATTTTTTTAAACCTAACCAAAAGAAAAAAACAATAAGAAAAAAAGAAAAGATAAAAAAATGCCGGTGTTTTGTTTTAGATGGAGGGATTTCTGCCGCTCACCTCCAGCTTTTGGGTTTTAAACTTACCTCTTCGGAGTTCAAAACGCAAATGATGAACCACATCGACGAACGAAGGGTTTATATACCCTCTTTATGAGATCTGGAAGGGTATGGAAAATTCTAGAAACACCAGGAAAAGTCCAGAAACGGATGGGTTTCTGGGGATGGGTCAGTTTATGGAAACTTGTATAATTTTCGAGAAAATTCTAGAAAGTTCTGGAAAATTCTAGAAAATTCCAGCTTATTCGAGCATTTCCTATACGGCATAGATGAGAAATGTGTATAGAACTAACCGGAACCTTCTAGAAGTGTGTAGAAAGTTCTAGAATAAAAAAAAAGAATCTTTTCACGGTTATTGTTGGTATAGGTAGCTATGTTGGGTATTATATGATAGCGGTTACTGAGTACTATAACATATCCTAAAATAGTGTTTCTAAGTCTAAGATAACGTCCGTTAGGAGGCAAAAATCAATCGGCGATTTTCAACTTCAAATACCAAAATCTATATGAAGCCGATATAGCTGCCGGGTAAAATTCTACCCAAATACATAGTAGACTATAGGCTACCTGCACACAAAGTTCCAGCCTTTCACAGTCAACGGTCATGGTCAATGGACCGTTGTACACCTCCTTTAGTACATGTACGTATTTTAACAAGATCTGAAACTGGATTATATTTTCATCTTATTCCGTTGAAGGGTTGGGGGGTAAATGGGGGTAAATAGGTAAATCAATCAGGTAAGAGTCCATATAATTCACATTTAGTATATACAAGAGAACCTAATGTCTCAAAAAATTGTTTGACATTAGCCACCCCCCATTACTACTCCCACCTCATTATAAAAGGGGGTAAAAAGAAATTGATTTAGTGTGTGTACAAGATCCAAAGGCCTTAAAATATTTTTTTTACTCAATCCATCCTCTCTACCACCCCCCTATCACTACCCCCACCCCACCACCGATGTGGGATATCGTTTTATGGGGTGGACGATTTCAAATATTATATTATTAAAGTTCCATAAACAATTATTTTCACTTACTAATTTTTTCATTGTGAGAGACTTGGGTAGCAAATCTAGATGTGGAAGAGTGATTCCTTGGGCAGCGGTTTTTGTTCTTGATAATAACTCAACTACTAGACTAGTAGATGGTGACAGAAAATCAGAACTGATAGCCTAACGTCTGCAAGTAATTTAGTCAGTATTATCTATACAATAAAGCTCAATTTTTGGTACTTTCAAGGTTTGCCCGCATGCACGGGATGTAGGAAACGATTTCCGGTTTGCATAAAAAAACAATGTTTTCAACTGATACACTACCGTCTGCAAAGTTCATAATTCGAAATTAAAGGAATAAAAATATGTCGGAAGCGCTTATACAGGGTACTCCAAAATGTATCAAATTTTAGTAAAAAAAAAAAAAAGATAATTTACCGTCTGCAACAGTACAAAATGATGATTCTGGTTCATGAAGACGAGTAGGGGAAAGGTTCAGACGTTTACGATATGCACGTCACCATATCGTGCGCATGTCAACTTGTTATTTTTTTTTACAACTTTGAACAATTGTTTACCGTCTGCAGCTAAAAAGAAAACATGATATAAAAATAGAGCTTCGATAAAGAATTATTTGCAGATAGATTAAATGTGTACAAAGCACTCGCCGCTTAACGTATTTGTGTAAAAAAATGGGGGTAACTTTTACCAATTATTTACTGTCTGCAACTTGGTAAAAAGAAAGATTATTGATTCAAATATGCAATTATTTAGTTTGCAGACAATGCGCACATGCACGAGAGTCACAATAAAGTGTCAGAAATATTGAGCAACGCATCTTTGCCTAAGCATCAAGCTTAAAAGTTGAGGAGTATGGCTCGTGCAAATCGGAGGACTGTTTGATAGAGATGAAATTCCACAAACCGTCAAAGAAATTTTTGTAGCTGATAACGACAACGGTGCGAAAATACCATAGTTTTCTTGTTAATTCCAATGAATTTCAAATGCTGATTAATTTTTAAAATTACAGTCGCGATTACCAGTAACAGTGTGGTCGAGGAGAATAACGAACAAATAATGCTCACCGACAACAATGCTGATAATGATTCAGATGAAGAAAACTTGTTTTTAGAACATATCAGTGATAGCGAGGAAGATATGTATCATTTCACTGAGGATTATCGGAAAACGTTCCAGGAGTCAGTGGTTGAGAATGATGATGTTGAAGAAGAAACAGACGGCGAACAAAATTTTTTATAAATAATAATTATTATTATTATAATATGTATAAGATTTTTGTTACAACTTTAATAAAATAATATTTTTTCAATTGAATTTAACTACGACGCGAATTATCGATCATCTTTATCGAATACCAGCACTAATTCTGGTCCGTGTGCATCTGCATGTTGTCTGCCCATCCGAAAAAAATATACTTGCATAAGTTAGCTTACACAATTTTGTGTTGCAGAAGGCAAAGAGTTGTTTTTGGTGCATATCGCACACGAAGAGATATCAAACGGAATTCGCCGAGTTTTGACTCTCTTGTGGCTCTCGTGCATTATCTGCATTATCTGCAATTGTACCAAGTTTCAGACGGTATAGATAGTTGTTTTTGGTACATATCTGTGGTTTTAGTGTATGTGCGCATTGTCTGCAAATTAAATAATTGCGTAATCGAATCAATAACCTTTCTTTGTACCAAGTGCAGACAGTTAATAATCGGTAATTTTCTTACAAATTTATAGAATTCAATGGACAACCGTGCATATTGGATTCGTCTGAAAACATTGTTTACAATAGTTTTGCAACCTAAATTTTAATTAAATGGTAAACAATTGTTCAAAATTATAAAAAAAAATAACAAGTTGACATGCGCACAATATGGTGATATGCATATCGTAAACGTCTGTACCTTTCCCCTACTCGTCTTCATGAACTAGAATCATCATTTTGTATTGTTTGCAGACGGTAAATTATCTTTTTTTTTTTTTACTAATATTTGATACATTTTGGAGTACCCTGTATAAGGTTTGGTGCATGACAGAACTGTCTGCAAAAGCGCTTCCGACATATTTTTATTCCTCGAATTATGAACTTTGCAGACGGTAATGTATCAGTTGAAAACATTGTTTTTTTATGCAAACCGGAAATCGTTTCCTACATCCCGTGCATGCGGGCAAACCTTGAAAGTACCAAAAATTGAGCTTTATTGTATACATAATACTGACTAAATTACTTGCAGACGGTAGGCTATCAGTTTTGATTTTCTGTCACCATCTACTAGTCTATCAGAATGACTTATGGCAACGATTTTTAGGTTAAATGCGAATATCGCCATTTTCTTTTTTAGTAATTTTATTACCAACCTTACTAAAACAGAGATTTAGTTAAATATGTGGGGGAATCATTACTTGATTAATTCGTCAGTTTAATTTTTGACCGCTAGCAGGAGTGTCTTACAGTTTCAATTGTCAGTAACATCTGTCATTGGCATACATATTTTCAGTTATCAAGAAATATTACAAAATTCCCAGTGTTTAATTACCTAAAATGTTGTACACAGTGATGATAATGTTGACACTGGACCTGCTTGATTATCTCTCCGCTCCCTAGTTTTCCTAATTAAATAGTCCGTAATAAATTCAACCGGGCTGAAGATAACTCCATTAGAATTGGAGAATGGCGAGTATTGGGTTAATACAACCGAAGATGAACAGAACATTCAACGTTTAGTATTAGACGAACATGTGTCGCATATGAATTATTATTAAATTTTAAAACTAAAGTAGTTTTTTTATTGCAAAAATTATTCAGCGTTTTTGTTCTCTTTATATGCACATTTCTTTGACCAACCTAAGAAATTTGGGAAAAGTACGAGAATTTAAATTTATTTAAGATACATACATAGTAGTGCAAGTTCTTTATTGGTTACGTTAATAACCATATGGCCTTAGACCGAAGTCCTTCAGCCAGATACATACATATTTTTCCTTAGTAAACTCAAATTTCGATACCCCAAAATTACAGTGTCACCATATTGCAATAAAAGACATTTTGTCGCCGTCTATCCTAATCAGTATTATGTACCTGAGTATTTATGAACATTCCAATACCTATAGTTTATTCAGAGTAATCTTTTTGTTGAGGTTCTGGTTAAATGCATTAATATTTATTTCTATAAACAAAAGGAATTTCCAAGCTTTAATACTTCCTTTTTTATTTATTTATTTATTTAACATCGGTCTATTTCCGCCACCAAGGCCTATCACCGACGCCAGGAAACGAGATATCCTCAACCTGGAAATTTTGCCGAAAAGTAGGGATCTTTTACTTGCCTAACACTTAATAGACAAAGGACCGACTGCTACTAGTGGTTGTATTTGACATGTCGAGTCAAAAAACAAGCTAGTGTAACAGTACAGTAAGCGATGCAGTAAAAATGGTAAAATTCCCAGCCCGAAAACGATGAAAGGAATTTCCTTAATTTTTTTTTGTCGCATTATCTGTTTTTTATTTTTAAGGCTGGAAAAATTAAGAACTCTTCTAATTTTACGAATAAATTAACGAAAATTCATATACTTATGTTTTTGAGGTCGCTGAATATGACTGTGAGGTTAAAACTTATGACATGAAAATATTAAGGGTTGAAATCACCCTTAAATCCTGCACAATTAATGTCTTCTAATTTTACGAATAAAATCACGAAAATCGATATACTTATGTTTTTGAACTTGCTGAATATGATTATGAGGTCAAAACATAGGAAAGTTGAAAATGTTAAGGGTTGAAACCACCCTTAAATAAATAAATACTGAAAAATTAATAACTCTTCTAATGTTACAAGTTCATTCACGACAATCCGTATACTTATGTTTCTTAATAAATGTGATTATGAGATCTAAATTTATAAAAAAAAAATGGTGGATTAAAAATGGCCACAAAAGAGTATAGTAATATGTCTAATTTTATTAAAAATACAGATTGTTGCAAATAAATCAAATTAAAACAGTTAAGTAACATTTTTAATCTGCACTCTAAACATGCTATAGTGAACTGAAAAATATCAACATTATTTCAAACTGTCACATCTCTGGAACAATTAGTCGTAGGAAAAAAAAATAAAAACCCAAACTCTTCGTTTTTTGATGAGCTTCATTTGATTCTTATATTATGTGTTTATCAATCTTATAGCTTTTGGGATATTTCAATTTTTTATATACATAATTTTCTTGCGTATGCGCCCAATCGCCATCTTTAAACCTTTATATTTCTGAAACAGGAAAATAAAAATAGAATCAAATTATTCGTTTTTTTAATAAGCTTCATTTTTGTACTCTTACAATTTTTTATAAAAAAATATTTTCTGAGCAATTTCTAAAAACCCGATTTTTTAAAAAAAATTATGAAAATTTTCATTATTGAAATTATTTTAAAAATTTTTAAAAAAGATGGTAACAATATGCATTAACAATATCTAGAAGAATTTTTAAAAATTTTCATAAGAAATTAGAGCAATAAGACCAAAAAAAAAATGGGCCCTACATAAAATTTTTCTCCTAGTTGTAGATTTTAAGTAATTTTAGATTTCAACGTCGTATATTTTTTCTGAACATTTCGGCGCCATTTGAAAATGCCATATTTCCAAAACTAAACATCAGAAAAAAAAGAAAAAACAGTTCGATTTGTTTTCGTAAAAGCTTTAATTTTGTACCCTTGCATTTTCTTTATTAAATTTTCGAGTCATTTCAAAAAAAGTCTAGGAATACTGATTTAAGGAGGTGAAAACTGCAATCTTCAGTTTGCAATATCTGGAAGAATATGAATTTTAGCGAAAAAGTGCATAAGACCTTTCTTTCTTATAATTCGATTCTCTATCAGATTATGTGTATTTTTTGCAACCACCCCTAACCAAAAAGCAGGAAAAATGACAATATAAATTCTTATATACTTTATGAAGCATGTTGAAGAAAAAATTTGGAAATTCATTACATCGTTGTTGGGCTGGAATTTAAAAGCTTCACTTACTGTACTATAACTAATAAAAAAAATATCCTGATTATTCAAATATCATCAACATTCATGAAATAATCAGTTATCAATAACTTAAAGAATTTCCAAGAGAATATCTAGCATATCTAAGATCACTGAAGCATTCGTTTATCAATGTAGGGTTGATTGTGTGTGTGTTAACTAGTCCTGGGCTAACTTTATCTTCAGGGCAAAGTGAGTGTTAAACTCGTATCTGTTTACCCACTACATTTGATGGGTGGGTCAGGAAACGCTTGAATAACCTGATGTTGGTAACGCTTTCTACAAAGTTGCCAGCTCTAGGTTGATTGTAATTGGCCGAAAGATGATTCATTTTCTGTTTGTTAGTTTTTTATGTTTTTGTTACTAAGCTAAAAGCATTTGTTTGTTTTTTTCGAAAAATTACTTGACAGTGACAGTAACGAGCAAAAACAATAATTATAATAAAAGCTGGAATATTTTCCGGTCGATAGTTATATTTTTATTTTAAGAAAATGAGTGAAACTCCATCAGAGGCCCCAATTTTTCATGAGAGGAGAGGTTGCTATTAATTAAAATAGCAAATAAACATAAACTGATGCAGTATCTTGGAGAGGCAAAGAAGCTTCTTGGCGCAAAAATAAGATTTGCTGATATTTATGCAATCTCCTGCAGCTCATAAAAAATTACCATTTGCGTAATATCTCAATGTTAAAAGCAACAAATTTTTTGGTGAAACTGAATGATTTTTATAATAGAATGAAACAGATTTTAGAATTTGTTTGTTAGCTACATTACAAAACTTTTTAATTTAAGCAAAAAATGATTTTGACTTCACCCAACTGTCAACATCAAACATAAAATATGTAGGTTAACCTCGGGCTAACACGGATAACCCCCACCTTGAAGCTCGGGCTAAGTTGTCTCTGACTTTAGCCCAGGGTTACTTTTAACCCGAATTGATAAACACTTTAGCCTGGAGTTAGCGTTTAGCCCCGGAGCAAACTAACCTAACTACAGAGTGTAGTAACTAATACTAGCAGTGACCTAATCCTGTATTGATAAACTGGCCCTAAAAGGGTCACTAAATAAAAAACGCGGATAAACGTAGTGATAAATAATATTGAACATATTATTTGATCTGTTTTGCTGCAAAACGCAAAATGTAAACGTAAAATGTATCTGTGAGTAGTCACCTTTAATAGCCATTACACAACCAGCTCCAACTATCATATTTGGCATATGGTGACAGCTATTCTGAATCAGATACATTTTTTTATTTACACACCAAAGGTATTATTTTTCTGCTTCATGTTTTATTTGTAGTCTGTAGGATCACTTAAAAGAATTTCTTAATATTTCAGCTTATTTTGAAACCAATAATGTTTTGTCTTTAAATGAAAAATTAACTGAATATTATGTCAGAAGTAATAGTCGTAAAGAAAATCAATGATCGAGGAGATCTTTTAGGGTTTAACAGGTGAGCGTCTTCTTTATCCGTAAAATTTTTGAGAGTATTACCAGGCTTATTAGTCAGGAATGCAGTAGATGGTAATAGATTGTAGTTATATTGTTTTCATTTCATTTTTATAATTTTAATAGTGTGTGGTAGTAGTATAAGATATGCTATAAAGAGGTGGTCCATGGTTATTTCTGTTGCATTGGTATGTCGGTCCAAAGCAATACAAACCATACGTCAGCAACCTACTCAGATATCATAAACTAACATGCATTAACGCCATTGGCAATACGAAATCAATGCCAAATACAGCTCTTGAATTACCTCTGAATCTGCCGCCCCTTCAAAGCCGAAGCGAACGTAGGGTGTGCAGAGGACTATGCTGGCTGAAAACACCAAATGGCAAGATAGATGCCTTAAATTGATTTAGGAATCGTCACAAAAGATTCTTTCTAAGGCATGACAGCGGATGGTTTGCTTACAATATACGATTTCCATGGAATATGCAAAGTGGAAACATCTGAAATAATCACGTAGACCAATTTTAGTGCCTGTTTTTAAAAAGAAGTCCTAGTCTGATATGCAGACGGGTACAAAACTATTACTGAGTTCGGGCATGGGCATGGAAGAGGAGCTCTTCACCACCCCTGGTGCATTTACACCAGGTTTCTTAGAAACAGGATTTTAGAAGGACATTGAATATCTAAGAGAATAAGAAATTATAATATAATTCGCGAATTCACCATTACGTCAGTAAAAATGTTAGTCACGAAGGCGAAGATTGAAGTTAATAGCAAGTCACTTCAAGGGCTTATATATTCGACACATGAAAGATACAACTGCCTTTTGGTTCATCTTTTCTCTGCAACGCAGACGTTTTGTGTTTAAAAAAAAAATGGAAAAACATGTAGGAAGCAATGCCATAAGATTATCATCATTTATAAGGCAGTAAAATCGACTTTTCATAAATAATAATGCCAAAAACCACATATATCGGGGCCCAGACTATAGTTCAGTGTCCAATAGTAGATAGCCCAGATAACTTTGGTGGAAATGATAGAAAATGATCCCCACATCAAGAATATCTTGGTTGTTTTTTCTAAAAATGGCAAGTTTTCAAGAAAAAATTCTTTAACTTCCTGTTTTTTATCTTTCGGTGCCAATATCTCGCAACCAGTGCGAGATACGTTAAAATTTCAAGAGAATACATTTGAAGAACATGAGATTTTCTAAAATATAAAATATAAAAAAATTTACATTTTTTTTTCTTCTAGCTTGTATGACCTGGCACAATAAAAATTTAATTTTTTAATCAGTAATCATTTATAAGTTTTTGGACATTCTACAAATGGCCGCCAGATTGTTAAGCCTGGCCTACATTTTTTTAAATGCTAGAAATTACTCCTAGTAGTGAACTGTTTTGATAAAGAATTTAAACAAAAAATCGCTTGACCCTATTACACGGCATTTGTGGATTTTAAAAAATCCGCATGAAATCACCAGGCGCTGACAACCCCGAAGTCATAACTTCGAGCACACTTTTCACCAAACTGGATAGCTGTAGAAAAGTGACTTCATACTTACTTTTAGAAAATTTCATGAGTTTCAAATTTGTTTTCTTGATCTCACACTGGCTACGAGATATTGGCAGCGAAAGCAAAAGAAACAGGAAATTAAAGAGATTTTTGGTTTTTTTTAAATCTGCCATTTTTCGAAAAAAACACCAAGATATTCTTAATATGAGGTCCAGACTAATAGAAGGTTAAGTGAATCCATGTTTACGTTTTATATAAAACAGAATACAATTGGGAAGATGAAACTAAAATATTACGGAAGCGGTAAATAATGAAAGGTGGTGTGAATGGTGGATGAAAATTGCTGCCTTGGGACCTGAAACGAAAGTCCAGCCGAGATAGTTCAAATAAGCGGGCGGTGTGATGGGAATTAATTATTTATTTTATTTCATTATTACTATTTGTGCTCTAGTAAAGTTGAGCGAGGTCCAGGATTATTTATGTGGGTAACTATTTATTTAAAGTTCATTTTAGGAGTTATTTTAATAATAATAGTAGGGCACTCCTGCTCTACTTAGAAAGATGTTTGTGATAAAAATCGCTAGGTCGACGAAAAGCAAAAAATATTATTGAGAAGTGTCCTTATGGTGTTTGAATGGCGTCTGTCTGTATCATGTGCCTTGTACGAGCAAATCTGACAGAAGAGAAAAGCGTTGTCAGAGGCGTCACAATCGGCGTAGTAAGGATTATCGAGTTTCCCGATTTTGAAGAGATGGACAGGAAAATCGATTAATAGCTGACGATGTTTCGCACTAGGAATCTGTACCTGATCTAACTAATTGTTGGTAGCAAATGTATAAGGACCTTACTTTACGGATGCAGACTACTTTGACAAACCATAGTGACTCTCAGTGCAACATCTGTGATCGCGTGTGAAAAGTAATCGAAGAGCTGTATGTTGAGTCTGATCCCCAGGAGAGTTGTCGATCCAACATGTCTTAATTCAAAGGAACCTGGAAAAAACCCATGAAAATGGTGTTTCGGCGGAATCGGCTGAAACTTTGCTATTTTGTATTTGAAGTCATGCTGATCAAAAGTTCTCATCACATCGAGCAGATCCTATGGACAGTTTTTGAGATACAGCTTGTCAGAGTTAGGTAATTTGCGTCATTTTAGACATTCAAGAATTTTTTACTTTTAAACTATTAACTTTAGCAAAAGAATTGCAAGGGTCGAAATATTTTTACTCAAGTCCTATAAAGCTCAAGAATTTTTTTCAGAATTATTTATCAACTTGGTTACGTAAAATATATATGTCATATTTCGGCATGCTTCGGTGGAATTGGCTGAAACTTTGCTGTTTTGTAGTTAAAGTCATGCTGATCAATAATTGCTATTGCATTGAGTCGATCCTACGAGTGGTTTTCGCTCAAGGCGTGCTTAAAGGTTCTAACAACGAGGTAACGAGTAATCTATGTACGTGGTTATGAATGGCTTCCAGCGTGTTTGTGTACGTGCTTGCGTGCATTTGTGTGCATACATGTGCCAGTATATACAGGGTTTTCCGGAAATATTGATGACAAACTTCTGGTGCAAATTCTACATGCAAAAATACGTCCGCAAATAACTTGAGCTACGGCCGTTTGAAAATGGCACCCAAACTGATTATTATTTTATATTTCAGAAACCTCTTGATTTACAGGGACGCGGCTTTATACGCATATTGACAATAATACAAGCTTATTTTTACTTTACATTGCATTATATTACATTCTTTTGTGCACGTACACAAACACACTGGAACCTATTCATAAACAAGTACATAGATTACCCGTTATCTCGTTGTTGGGACCTTTAAGAACTCCTGGAGCGAAAACCACTCATAGGAACGACTCAGTGCAATAGAAATTTTTCATCAGCATGACTTTAACTACAAAATGGTAAAGTTTCAGCCAATTCCACCGAAGCATGCCGAAATATGATATATACAGTGTGTCCCACTTAAGGACTAGCCACCCTCGTAAAATTTTTATTTATGAACTGATTTTTATGTTTTTTTTTAATATGTAGATCTCGCAAAAAGGCATTAGAAACGTTCTATTAATTCCGGAACTCAAATCCACGGCCAACTACGATTATTGTTTATATGCGAGATATTTACTTTATTTTATTTATTTATTTTATTTTATTTTATTTTAATTGCCTTATTTATATTAACGTCCTGGCGAAGTTTAGCTAATGCTACTCTGCCACTTAACCATAACGGCGAAATGAGATACGGTCACCCATCCAAGTGACGGATTCGGCCGGCGTGCCTTAACTTCGCTGATCGAGGTCTCGCCACTGAAATCGGTACCCTACCTCACCTTACGCATTAAAGGTCGAGAAGTAAGTACTCTTAGGGATTTTTTTTTCAAAATATTGGACGGATTCTTATTCAGGACCACCTATATGCCTACTGTACCAATCTTTGTCGTGATAGTAATACAGGGTAGCCGAAAACATTAACTTTTTAAAATAACGAAATTTAAAGTAAAAAAAACACATTGCTTTTGTATTATTTAAATTATTTATTGATAAAATTATTATTATTATTATTATTTAAATTTTCATTTATTTTGAAATTTTCTAAACAATTACCACAAACCTGTAAATTTTTTTTTAGATTTTTAGATTTGTAAGAACCTGAGCGGTTTGTGTTATTAAAATTTAGCACAATTAATTAATTAATTAATTAATTTAGATAATTAATTAACTAATCGCACAATTTCCACTTTTTCTTGTAAAGAATAATCGGCCATTATTATAATAATACGTAATAACTAAGTTGTTTTAGTCATTATTTATCAAGGAACTAAGATGCTACTTAAAGTGTCAGCGACAGCCATTTTTCAACTAACATTTTTTGTTTTCCACGCCTGCTAAGTTTTAATAACACAAACCGCTCAGGTACTTACAAATCTAAAAATCTAAAAAAATTTATAGGATTATGGTGATTGTGTATAAAATTTCAAAATAAATGAAAATTTAAATAATAATAATAATAATAATAATTTTATCAATAAATAATTTAAATGATACAAAAGTAATGTTTTTTTAATTTAAATTTCGTTATTTAAAAAAAATATTTTTAATGTTTTGGGCCACCCTGTGTTACTATCACGACAAAAATTGGTACAATAGGTATATAGGTGGTCCTGAATAAGAATCCGTTCCATTATTTTGAAAAAAAAATCCCTAATAGTACTTCTCAATATTTCGAACTTAAACAATAGTCGTAGTTGGCCGTGGTTTGCAGTTCTGGAATTAACGGCACATGTTTCTAATGTCTTTTTGTGAAATCTACATATTAAAAATAAGAAACATAAAAATCGGTTCATAAATAAAAATTTTACGGGCGTGGCTAATCCTTAAGTGGGACACACTGTATATATTTTACTTAACCTAAAAGTTGATAAAAAATTATGAAAAAAATTCTTGGGCTTTATTGGACTTGAATAAAAATATTTCGACCCTTGCAATGGTAAAAAATTATTGAATGTCCAAAACGACGCATATTACCCAACTTTGACAAGCTGTATCTCAAAAACTGTCCATAGGATCGGCTCAATGTGATGAGAACTTTTGATCAACATGACTTCTACTACAAAATAGCAAAATTTCAGCCGATTCCACCGAAACACTATTTTCATGGGTTTTGTTCCGTGGTCCTTCTTAAGAAAAATTCTTGAAAGTAAGTTTTTTTTATTTCTTGAGCAAAAATAATTTATTTCCATTTGAAATGAAAAATTTGCAAACCCCTACCACCACTTATTTAATTAGAGCAGGTAAATAAACTATTAGTTATTAAAAATGAATAATATCTAAATATTAAATATATAACTCATTAAATGTCAGAAGAGAGGGGGAAAAGGTTTAATTGGTGGCTTTAAAGGGAGTGACACGCATATGGAATGCCGAGCTATTGTGAGTGCTGCCAATCTGGTACATAATCGGACTTCAATCAGATACATGCTTGAAATATAATTCTCATTGTTCGTGCATGAAGAGGGATGAAAAAGATGATTACATCCCTCTATACAATAAAGTATCCTGTAAAGTATTTTTTTTTCTTCTCTTGATCTGTTTCCATGCGTCCTGTGTATTTTACTACCTTCATTTATTCAGATATCACTCCATTCATTTTTAATAAATAATAGCTTATTTATCTGCTCTAATCAAAGAAAGGGGGGTGTTGAAAATTTTCCGCTTCACCTGAATAATAACTTATTTTTGCGGAAAAAACTTATTTTCAAAATTGTTTTTTTGAAAATTGTATGGGGCCGAAAACAGACCTTAGGTCCAATTTTTTTGCAAGAGCAAATACAATGAAGGAATTTTTGCCACAAAACCTAGGCTTGGTATGGCTCTAAGGTAGGTTGCCTGAGTTTAATCCAATTTTGTTCTATTTAGAGCAATATGTCGCTCTGTTTCCCCAACAGTGATGAGATAAAAGAGGTAAATGCACCACAACGCCGTTACAGATCGCAGCAGAGCTGCAAGCTGGGAAAATGTTCAAAATATTGGAAAATGTTCATAGCACGCACTGAGACAGAGAACACTCGAGTAGGTGTGGGAATATGTGAATTAGCATCAAAGGTTAGAATATCCAAAAATCTTCATCTTCCAAGCCGAAATATACACCATCGAGGGATGTGCATATGAGAACATCAATAAAGGCTACATCAATAGACACTACATTAATAAGGAAATCTAGGTTCTCTCAGCAGTCTCGCTGCCCTCAAAACTCTTTCCTCGCTCAAGATCAATTTTAGGCTGATAGTAGAATGCATGAAATCGTAGAGAGCAGTGTCGGGTACAAACGTGTCACACTAGGTTGGATTCCTAAACAATAAAGTAGATAAAAAAGCTGACAAATCAGAAAAAATCAGAGGTGAAAACTCTTTAGTAGACCTAGAACCATTCTATGGATAATCTAAGATGGATAATCTAAGATTACAATTAGCAATAATTGAAAACTATGGATGTAACAATTTTGTACAGAAACTTCGAGATCAGTTCACTCAAAGAGATTTATGGCAGCTCAGCGTTTAGAATTTGGAAACAACCAATTAAGAATAACAGAATCTCTTACAGGACACAACTGTCGAAACAAACACAGAATAGGAATAGTTAGAAATCACGTGTGCAGGTTCTGTCACATGGAAGAGGAAATAGTTGAACATATTACTAGTAACTGTGTGTCCCTTTATCAGCGGGCATCTTCACATGACATGGTCGACTCTAGACCTCATTTAACTACAGAACATGCCTCTCAAACTGATTTGGAGAGCTATCAGTCTAGAAGAGGTATTGCTGTAACCAAACTCCATTTAAAGCAGTTAATTGATCATCATATGTCCTTTTTATATTAAAGTATTAGTCACATTTTCTTTGTTCATAACCGAAATTTAATGGTGAGGAGGATATTAATCAACACAAATGAAGTTGCACCACAATACTATAAAATCTATCTTCCATTAAATATCGAATTCTTCTATATTTAGATCTTTAACAATGAGCAATACTAAAAATGGGAATATAATATATTTTAGGCTCAATAGAAATTCAAATGTATCGATGGTAAACGAATGCCGACGGCGTCGACCTTCTTCTAAGAACGATCCCTACAGGTAATTTATCCCATTCATTATTAGAAATAGTTAGTAGGTAATACTAGAAATTTAGCATTTTAAATATAGTACAGTAACTAGAGGTTTTAATTTCGGAATAATGTCATATTGAACGGACTTCGTTCATTTTTGGCAGTACTATAGTAAATGCTTCACTGAATAGTTCCTATATTGTACGGGGGCTTGCTAATTTATAGGGGGTGGATGCCACTCCTTCTCAGGGGGTGGCAATTAAAAAATATATATTTATGGGAGCTGAAAAAAAATCGAATTTTAAAAAGAAAAGGTTCTATGCAATTTTTCACATAAATTGATAGTTTCTATGTTGACTAAAATTGCGATTTTGGCTTAAAAAACAAAGGTGTTCCAAAGGGCTTTCGTTAAGTATCTCGAAAAGTATTACTTTACCGAAAAAAATGTTACAGATCAAATACAGAAAGTACAAACTGGGAATTAATTATATTTTTTGTTTATTGATGTAGGATTAATAATTTTGGAGATATTTGAGTTTATATTTTGCATCCAAGTGTTTAGAAATTACCTTTAAAGTTTAAAATGCATTTTTTTTAAGTAAGTGTTTTAAATGAGCAAAAAAATTTGAGCATCTAGGTAATGCTACATTTTAACGAAAAACTGTATTTGATATCATATTTTTTAAATTACTAGCTAATTAGAGTAACAAAATGGTGACCTTTTTATATAAAAAAATATAAATACGCATATTTTTTCGTCTTTATCTCTTATGCTACAGAAACGAGTAAAAAATAATTTGAAAGCGCAATTAATTGTCTTTCATTTCATTTCGTAGCATGCGTGACGTAGGTGTCACAATTTCTGGGATATTTAACATTTAAACTGAATTTTTCGTCTCATAAACGTTCGGACGCCATTTTTAAACTTTCATATCTCCGAAACTATTAAATCTATGTAAATAAATAAAAAATCGAAATTTATCATCAGTTTATGAGCTTTATTTTTGGTCTCTACCCATTTTTCAATAAAACTAATATTTATTGAGATATTTGGAAAAGGAAAAAAAACTACGTTTTATCGAAAATACTTTTATAGTTTAAACTGTAATTTTTTCTAAAGCAAGTGCTGTATACAAACGAAAAAATTTGAGCATCTACATCATGCTATGTATTGATGAGAAACAGTGCTTGAAATTCCTTTATTTTATTTACTTGCTAATTACAGTAACAAAATGGCGACTTTGTTATTAAAAAAATGTGAAGACGCACATTGCTTCGGTCATAACTTCTTTGTTTTTTAAGCTACAGAAACAAATTAAAGAACAGTTGAAAGCTTAATTAATAACCTATTATTCTACCTATTAGCATTCTTGACGTAGGTGTCACAGTTTCTGAGATATTTAACTCTCACTCTAAATAAAATATAATTAATTCCCAGTTTGTACTTTCTCTAATGGGTCTGTAATATTATTTCGATAAAGCAATATTTTCGAGAGACGAAAGCCGTTTGGAAATACCTTTTTTTTTTAAACTAAAATCGCAATTTCGAAGTCGTTATAACTTAAAAATTATTAATTTATGTGAAAAATTGCATAGAACTTTTTCTTCTTAAAATTTGATTCTTTTTCAGCTCCAATAAATATATACATTTTTTAAGTGCATATTGCATATTTTTTACCTCTAGGTACTGTACTAATAGGTATATTAGTAGAATGCAGGCTTTCACGGTCATTGTCCAATGAAGTAGTTCCGTCCGGGTGTTGCCGTGGTCGTCGAATTTGACATGATGTTTCGCTGATTATGCTGTCAGCTTCTTCAGAAAGATTCTGAAGACTGCAGTTGTTGTTTTCTGCTCCTCGTTGTATACCTTTGCGCTGCTTCGCTTCACTGCTCATTCGTTGTGCTTCGTTGACCATGGTGCTTGGCAAAACCAGTTTCCATGTGCTCCATTCAGTCAATACCCATCTTATTGAAGTTGTACCAGTTTTTCTTAATTTATAGTAATTCTTTAATTAATTAACCTTGCGTAACAGCGCATATTTCTACCTAATATTTTGATGTTCTAGTCGATTTATTTGTTTGTTGTTTCCGAACGGTAAAGAAAATTCAACAATTGCTTCCCTCAAACGAAAACCCCTCCCCTAGACTACTAACCAAGGGTGTTTACCAGTTGAAGTGCTCATGTGGTAAGAGTTATATTGGACAGACAAGGCCTAGTATCCAGTGCAGAATCAATGAACAGCAGAACGGGTACACAGTGGCTGTGGCAGGACAGAATGTTCATTAGAATGATAACCGTAAAATTCACTACAAGACCATCAAAATATTGGATATAAATATGCTCTATTACCCACAGATAATTAAGGAATCACTAAAAATTATCAAAAACAGGGACAACTTCAATAGAGAAGATGGGTATCGACTGACTAAGACATGGAGACTGGTTTCGCCAAGCACCAGTGATTTTAACGTCACGGTCAACGAAACCCAACAAATGAGCAGCAAAGTGATGCAGCGCACAGTGGTGTGAAGACCATATGTTTATTCAAATATACCGTTTTAAATTGAAATACATGAAAATTCGACTTCTCTCGACCTTTATTTAAAAAAGATATTGAATTTGGTTGAGATTTGTGTTCTCTAGCCATCTTTGAAACAACATACCTCGATTCAGACCGCTATGCAGCACCAAGCACAACAACTTCAGCCTTTAGAATCATTCTGAAGAAGCTCACAGCATCGGCGAAACGTCAAGTCAAATTCGAAGACCACGGCAACACCCGGAAGAAACCACTTCATTCAAATAGGTATATTGTTATAACTAGACAAATTTCTATTAGCTGTCGCAATAGTACGGCAGCTCGTTACCAAAAACCTATGATAACAGCGAACTCCATCGCAGGTAAACTTTATAGATTATGAAATTCTAAGATACTTTTTCATATGAGAAAATTTCGAAAAACGATACGGGCGGCTAGCAAATGACTTTCCGTCAGTCGAAAAAAATTTCGTAATTTTTATACCGCGGCCAGGTAGTTCTCGATTAATTTTCGTAAAAATGAAGAACAAGACACGAATTAATCAAGAACTGCCATTATTGGCCTAAGTTCCTCAATCAAAGTTGTATCAAATTGAAGGCTAAAATTATCAATGCAGCGAGGCTAAAACTTTTTTTTTATAGAGTGGGGTGTATAAAACGATAAAAAAATGCGAACTGTCGTTTTCCGTTGGCCGTAGCTGCGCGAAATCGATATAAAAATTTAAGAATTTTGCTAGAAATCAATATTCGCGATCCATGATACCGCACACGGACTCTCAGATCTCGGAGCTTTTCATGTTACAATGGCATATTTCCATTCAGTAGGATCTTTTATAGAAGGTTGTGGTTTGTCAAATGTGCTGGTAAATAGCGATTTGTTGGCGAATGGATCTATGAAAGGATTCATTACTGGCAAGAGTTACAATCGGTGCAAACGCTTCCACCCAATGACTTTACAGAAATTACATTTTGATTGGTTCCTCAGTGACAAAAATCGGACTATACATGAATCCGTAAAAAAATACATTACCGATTTCGTAAATAAACAATCGTCAGATCCAGAAATTGAACACCAGGCAACGATTGATCTCCTAGAGGAATATGAAATACATAAAGCGATGACGCTAACTGGAGAACATGGGAAAACGGCGCAATTCTATATTATGTACATAAAACTGGTTGATCACTTCCACGCATTTACTAAAAGTTTCCGCACTGGAAATTTGGATATGTACTTGTATGCAATGCATCAAATTGGAAATATTCTATTTACTTTCAATCATCCCAATTATTCTAGATGGCTACTATTTTACGAAGATAACCTAGTGAATGTCGCCAAGTCTCATCCTGGTTTGGAAATAAAATTATCAGCTGGATCATTTGGGATACGCCGAACTAAAAAAACATATTCCCGTATTCCAATAGATTTGACTTTAGAGCAAACTATAAACACCGATGCTGCAAGGAAACTAACAGGAATTCTGTATTTTATAAACTCTATCAGTGCACGACAACGCTGGGCAAAGGGTCATGCGCTTAGATCCGCTGTGATTTCGCATGTACTAGAGGAAGCAAGACTACAAAAAGGATGTGAAGTTACTGCTGAATTGAGGTATCAAAAAAAGCCATGAGCAGATACAAGGGTTCACAGACACGATAAAGTGTAGCATTAATCCGTTTGATGACAAACTAGACCCACAGAAGCTGTTTAATATTGCAACAGGAGAATCTGCCACAGAAACAATTGAAAAGTTCTTTTTGGGGATAGAGAATGAAGGGCGGATGCTCCGCAACAAGTTCATATCCGAATGCCAAGCTAATGGCAATCAATTTGAGGAAACCATCAAACAAAACAAGTAATGAATTTTGCGAAAATAGTTACGAAAAAGAAAGCGATTATCAACGGGAAAGTTCAGGAAATCAGATTACAACGGGACATTTTTGGAACATTGCTCAGTCTTTCTCTGAATGCCCAGGTAAGTGTCACTCAATTATATGCTCTGTATCGCTTGACGCCATGTCATTAAGGTTGATTTTCTTATTTATTTTAGACCAAGGTGAAGAAGAAGAAAAAGAAGAAGGAGAACAAGAAGAAGACGTGAACTACGAAGGACGTGGGGACGAATCAGACAATGAGAGTGAAAGCTCATCAGATGACGATGTATTTAATGTTTAAAACTACAATAATAAACCTGATAATTTTAATCCTTCTTTTATCATTACTGTATATCTGGAACCTTGAAATTCAATTCCAATTCCATTTAAATAAATTCTCTGAAATTCTTTGTACCTACAAACAGCCTTAATTTGCTTTTTTTTGTCGCGGCGGAAATCATTTTTCTCAAATGGGAACTGGAAAAAATTTCAGTTCTTATTTTTTTCGTCTTCTTTACATGTTCAAAGCCCGATTTAAACCCTTTAGGACAGGTAAAAAGTTCCGTCACCCTGAACTTTTCTTCTCAGCTTTCCCAGAACTGATGAGAAACGCTGGTATGATCTTCGCTAAAGTAACTCGAAAATCTTGGTAACGGGCTGCTGTACTACAAGGAATAAAGGTTTGCACAGAAATCTGTTTTACTACAACTTACCTACTAAATCAAGATAAGTTCAGAAAAAATTATGTTTCTTTTGATATGCACTAGGGAACTGGCCCTAATGTCTGCATTAGCACGCATCCAATAGCCGGCCATACATATAGAGGTTGATCGACCAGTTTGGAAAGTCCTGGTTCGATCTTGCGGGTATATCTTTGAGTTAGTGGCAAATCGCCATGCCAGATTTAACCACACAGACTTATCCGTGAGTTAAGCCGCTGCCGGCAACTGTTACATCACCACTGGCTTTACAAAAATTTAATTCGGAAATACCGGTTAAGGTAAAGTCCGAAAAAGATTCAGATAAAACGCGAATGGTGTGTGCATACGGCTAGCTGATCTATTGCGGGGCCGAGTCGTGGGTTCGATTTTATTTTTAGGTGAGTATGAGAATAAACCAATATTTTCTCGATATCTTGCCAAGCCAGTTTGTCTCAACACTAAGAGGTAGTCTTATTAAGGATGTTGAATAGAGGGCGCCATCCACAGAAAAATTTGAGAGGTTTAAGCTACCCTGTAAGTGGTGAAACCAACCGCTGTGGAGAGATTCGATCGTATTTATGAGACAAACACAAACAAGAAAAATGAGAAAATAAATTTAAGATAAAAAAATAACAATTTATTTCAGCGAACTTCCAAAAATGACAAATTTTATAATTCAAACAAGAAAAATGGTGGTAGCCAAAAATTATCAAAATCTTAGATCATTAAAATATTTCTGTTAATTATTATTATTAAGATTAAATCATTATAAATGAAAACAGGCGTTATTTGAATCTTAAATTAATAAATAGGTGGACACGTGGGAAACGTGTTCGTATGGATTCCAAAATGATTGAACTGGATTAATCAAATAATCCACGTGGTGTTCAAGTTAATCGATCAAATTAACAGCACAATAAATTTGCTTAATTTTAGCAGTAAAATAAATAAATATTTAACAGCAAAACTCCTACGTTTTCGAGAAGAAAAGATAATTTGTTTAGTATGTGTTTGGAAAACTGAGGCTATCATTACGCAATTTTGATTTAAAAATAGCAGTTATGAAAAATATGGCTTGGAGCCGTCAAATATTGAAGAGATAAAATTAATAAACAATTTTAATTACCTTTTACTGTTCTTTTCACTTAAGTAAAATCCGATAATGACAAAGGAAGCAAAGTGTTTGCTTAATTAATTATCGTGAACTTTGGAGTGATTGACTATAGCTGCCACAGAACTGGAAATAACATTAATCTCACTCCGTGTCAGTAAATAAGGTAGCTTCCCCTCCAACTAGACTAATGCTGCCACATTATAATATTTCAGAAACTTCTAGATATCAAATAACCAGATTTGTTTATCTAGGGGAGACAAAGCTGTACGCAACCCACTACACTACCCAATGTATTGTGTGTAAGATAGACTCAGTAAGCAAAGGCTTAATTGTGAATGAATTTGTTTCGCGTTATACATATAGCGTTATACATATAGCGTTATACATATCGTCCAGGTGTTAATGTGCCGCTGGCAAAAACTGTAACATAGATAACAAATAATGATTTAAATTAAAGTATACAAAAAGGTATTGATTTTAAATCTAAACACATTGTGCAGGATAATAATATATCTGGGCATAAATAACTAAAAGATGGTAAATGCTTGTACTGTATTTCTTAACTATTAGGTGTGATATATAGGAATTTAATAAAAATACGTAAAGTTCCCAGGTGAACGTAACACAACTAACAGACAGTTTTCGTGCACAATTGAAATTGAGAGTTTGTTCTCGTCATATCTTCTAACGCGTATTTTTTTTAATACTTACCAACATTTTATAGATATTTACAAAAAATATATCTTGATTTTTGAAAATAAAGAGCATAGACTATTCGAATAAACATCTGACAAATAAGGCTTAAGAATTATTGTAAATTATATATCTTATCCGAATGCCAGTTGAGATTTTTAAATAAAATAAAAATACAAAACCTTAGAGGAAGCTTTTGTCGCTTTGGTGTACTATTTTGCGGCATTATATGCATGCTAACTATTGTACAGCAAAGAACACGTTTGGTTTTGTTACTTTTATACATATTTGTATTGAATTGGTTACTTTTTACAATTAATTATTTTTTATTTATTCGTTTTCATCATGATTAGAAAATATTATTTAGGAATTATGCAAATCCCAACTTACACACTTTTTTATTTATTATGAAATTACCTACTTTCTGTGTATTGGTGCCTCAATACTGAGTTTTTTAAAGTTTTAAATATACTAAGTTAGGTAAACTAGTATATTAACTTGACCATATTGAGGCACTATTATACAGAAAGTGTGTAATTTCATAATAAATAAAAATCTGGGTAAGTTGTGATTTGCTTAATACGTGAATAATATTTTCGAATCGGTTACTATCCACTACTATTTAAAAACCGTGCAAATTCAGCTAAAAACTTGAGTGATAGCGAAATTCCAGTGGGTATATCTGCGGTTTTCACCCAAAAACGTACGGTTTTGCCTGTCACGGAACTATACTAGATTGATCCTCGGACTTCTGTAATGCGTTAGTGACTGACCACGGTTTTGATCCGTGGCGTATTAAACCCACAGATATATCTGTTGCGATCTAAATCGACGAATTTACCTCTATGTGTATCATGATACTAAGAAATAGAGATACGCTCTCACGCATACCTCCCCTTACTACGGTTCCCGCTGTTACGTCACGTAAAAGTCAACTAGTTCAGCGGTCAATTTTTAGTTTAGATGTAAACTAAAATTACCTTAACCGAAGTGTTTCGAAGTTTATCCTTCGATAAAATAAAAAATTACGACTTTTTGGTTGTTCGAGACAAAAGATAGAGCAAAAAATGTGAGAAAATTGTAAAATAATAGATAAAATTGTTTTTTCCTTTAACTCGCTCTAACTAAAAAACGGAACAATCTCAAATTTCTACCGTGTGATGAATCCATATTTGTTAACAAAATGTGTTAATATGAAGGTCAAGTTCTAATAAGTGTAGAAAATATGATTTTTTTTCTAAGGCTATGTCGACAAACTGTGAAAATTTACAGGTGGGAATACAACAAACGAGAAACTTTTTTGACTTTCTAAATAGATACCAAGTATATCTAGGGCATATGAAGATAAAGGATGGAGCTAACTTTTTTATTTGAAACTTTTTTTCTAGGATTAACAGTTTTCAAGAAAATTGCAATTAAGTATACGGATCCCCCTCGCGAACGATACAGCGCAGAGAATGCGGTGTGAGAACTATGTACGTTAGTGTTGTTTAATGAAATCGAATTCAGATTTTCTTGAGATGTTTCAGCAAATCAATGGAGGTTATTAAATGTTTGTAATAATTATCATGAGAAAATACATTGATATATCACGCGCTACTGAATTAAGTCATACTGCGAAAACGCTATTTTGCAGATGCTAAATGTTTTTCATAATAAAAACATTAAAGAATCCGGAAATTTATCTCGAAATAACAGAATAAATATTTCTCATTCTTGACTAATTGTCTATTTTCCTGAATAACGTTAGATACATGCACTGTTTCATAATTAAAGTAGTATATTATTTACTACTACTATTTATTGTGTTTAATTAAATGAAATAAAATTTGATATGAAATAAAAAAAAACAAAAATAGCTTATTTACACGTTGAAAAATCAACGGTGCAAAAGATCATATGTGCTTGCACCAATTATGTTGGATGTGTTTTCACAAACATTTAAATCCACAACAGCCTTATGCGAAATGAAAAGTGCTGACAAAATCAGTCATAGAATTCTATGATATTAAAAAGTAAAATTGCCTGCAATCAGCTTACTAGGTCTTATATTACGGTTTTAGATGTATTTTTAGGTGTATTTTTAGGTAGATGGTCGCCGCGCCGGCGCGGGCTCGATTTGAAGTTGACTAGGGGGTGACGCTATGCGCACAGCAGGTCGAAAGCTGGCAAGGTTGGTAGACTTTAAGGTGGCCTAATAACTGACAATCCCCACCAAAAAATGGCATTAGCCAATGAACAGCTGGTGTGAGATCACACCAGATGCAGAGCCTTATTCAAAATATTGTAAGAATTTGTGTAATGTTAATTAAGCAAAGAACTCGTAACTGGAACGGGCTCGCAATAACCCGCTTTTGAGGTCGGTGGTAATTATCCTCGCATTTTGAGTCACTGTTCTGCATGCTGGTAATGAGGATAAGTTGTAGAATGTAACACTACAGATCATAGTAACGTCAGACCATATTTCGGGCCAGTACGGACGGTTCTTCTAGAGTGAGATAACTGCGCCGCTACTGCGCGTTCGAACTGTTCGAAGAACAAAGATAGTCTGACCTTTCACCCCCGCACTGACTTCTTCGCCTAAAAGCTGTATATTAAGGAACCTCATAGTCTACCAATTTTGGGAAGCTGATACTGGTACCGAGCGTATCTTATATTTCATAGTATCATATGCATGTGTATTAGATAATTTTTTTTTTTCGGAACGCTTTAGAGCGGAAAAGTTGCCTATTGTAATGAAAAGAAAAGCGGCATAAAAAAATTAAAATCGGTTAACAGTTCGCGCATTGTACCTAAAGTTTATGGAAAATCGCAAAAATCACGATGTTTTTGTTATTTTTTTCTGTTAATTAAAACTTTTAATTTTCTAGTTTTTTATATAACCCAAATAAATTAAATTCTGATCAATAATCTAATTTTTTTCCGTTCGCGCAACGTCTTAGAAATTTACCAATGTTTCGTAATTTTCACTGTGCAACTCTTTGCTCGTGTTGCTAGAATAAAACGACCCGGAACTCACCATGTGGAGGTGGTTGTACGTCGAGTTCCACCCACACCCTACCAAATGTAATATTTACATTGTATTTACAACTATTTACAAACATTTTCCATAGGTAACACAGTAAGCCAAAGATATGAGTTCTATGAGTAGGATTCTTTGGCTTACTGTGTTTTTTACTTTTTATTTTTTATATTTACTACACATTTAATGTCCGATTTTTTGGAGAAATGAGGCATAACCGATCTAGACTTCAATGTTGGTCGGATATAGCCTCTCCATAGCCTGAGTGTTACAGGGAAACTTTTGTATTTCTCTGATGGGCTTAGGGTCAGAATTGATGAGTGATTTAATATCATCTTCACTTAGGTCCCGCAGCATTGGGGGAGGACACAACACACGAGAATTCCAACTAATAATTTCGTGTAATCGGAAGCTTGAAAGTTTATTTTCGGTGGTACGACTAACAGTCTTCTTCTTTGGGACGGTTTGTCTTGCTTTTAAGATTCTTCTGTAACCAAGCTCCCGAATATGTTCTCTTTCATCGATAAGCATTGCCAGCAGAACATTCTCCGCATGCGCAAAGAACGCATTTCGTTCTATTGCTGGATCAACAACTTTAAGTAATTCGTTGGATAAATACCGTGATGTTTGAATTGCGTGAAAGACATGTTTTGGTACGTCAGTAAAATATTTTCTCTTTTTTATGGCAAACCACACAGGCATGTATGTCATATAGCTTGGTTACAGAAGGATCTTAAAAGTAAGACAAACTGTCCCAAAGAAAAGACTGTTAGAAATTTCGTACCACCGAAGATAAACTTTCAACTTTCCGATTACACTGAAATTATGAACTGCAATTCTTGTGTGTTGGTATCCTCCCCCAATGCTGCAGGGCCTAAGTGAAGATGATATTAAATCACTCATTAATTCTGACACTAAGCCCATCAGAGAAATACAAAAGTTTCCCTGTCACACCCAGGCTGTGAAGAGGTACGTCAAACTTGTGACAAAGGCCTCGAATAAAGTATGTGGACATGAAACTAGAGATGGCTATATCAGAATAACACTGAAGTCTAGATCGGTTATGCCTCATTTCTCCAAAAAATCAGACTTTAAATGTGTAGTAGATATAAAAAAGAAAAAGTAAAAAACACAGTAAGCCAAATAATCCTACTCATAGTACTCATATCTTTGGCTTACTGTGTTACCTATGGAAAATGTTTGTGAATAGTTGTAAATATAATGTAAATACCACACCCAACAATTACTATTTTGCTGCTTAATTAAACAAATAACTATTGTAGCTAATTATAATCGTGAAAAAATCACTTTCCAAATGTCTCCATATCATTTGTCCATATGCAGGTACGAAAATTCCGTTAGTACTTAATCTGTCTCTATATCTATCGTGTGTCTGTCTGTTGGCGTTGGCGTCACATTTAAAAACCTATTTGATGGATAAAAATAACATTTGGCAGGTAGTTCACGCTATTGCCAAGAAAGACCTGATAATTTTTAATAAAAAAAAACCGCTGCCCAAGGAATCACTACTTCCACATCCAGATTCTTTTCCAAGTCACTCACAACGAAAAAATTTTTGTATGTGGAAATAATTGTTTATGGAACTTTAATAATATAATATTTGAAATCCTCTACCCCAAAAACCCATAAAACGATACCCCACAACGGTAGCGGGGTGGGGGTGGTGATAAGGGGTGGTAGTGGGGGTGGATGAAGTAAAAAAACATTTTGAAGTTTCTGGTTCTTGTACACACACTAAATCACAATTTTTTTTCATCCCCTTTAATAATGGGGTGGGGGTGGTAAGGGGGGTGGCTAATGCCAAAATTTTTTTTGAGACCTTAGCTTCTCTTGTATATACTAAATACCAATTTTATGGACTCTTACCTGCTTGATTTACCTATTTTCCCCAAATTTACCCCAATTTACCCCCCAACCCTTCGATGGAACAAGATGAAAATATAATGTAGTAGATCTCGTTAAAGTACATATGTGTACCAAATTTCAAGTCAATATCTCAAACGGTTCCAGAGTAAACGTGCGCACAAAAAAAGTTACAGACAGGCAGACCGACAGATAGACCGACAGACAGAAACTTTTTTTCGCTCAAACTTAAAATCTCAACGTTTCGTGACATTCTAAGCCTATTTGAACAATAAAAAATTTTAAAATTTTTTTTGTCGTTACTATATTTCCACTGGATGTGGAAGTAATATACCTACAGGTTGAATACTTTAAAAAATGAAACGGAAGGAAAATAATATCTGGAATGTGATTGATGAGGATAAAAATCTTATACAATTTCGGTAAAACAAATATACAAAATGAAAGGAATAATTGATGAATATAATGTGTCAAATAGAGAGGGCAGATTTTTGCAAATAATTTTACAAATTCTTTATATTCCTCGCTGACCAAAGAAAAGTATTGTAATCGTGATAAAAATGACTATTACAGATTACTTAGGATATTCGATTTCCAAAATTATGAGGCTTTTCTCAAATTATATTTATTTTCGCACCGTGTAAATAAATATAAATTGCAAATGCAAATTAAATAATCATTATTAATAATGTTTTAGGTATTAAATTCAATAATCGTTGCATCTATTAAAAATTAAAAATAGCCGTGATTTGTACCTCATTTAGCATTTAGAAATTTAACGTTCGGATATTTGTATAGTTTATTTGTTTATCCCACAGTCAAACATCGTTCCTTTCTAACCTGTGATTTAGATATTGTTTACAAACTCATTCTTCGTGGCTTAAACAAGACTATAATAATGATGTACGCCCCTTGTCCTTACAGGCACCAGACCTATGACGAGGACATTGAATGGGGATGCGCAAGTTGGTGCGAATATATAGTAGTGACAAGTTTCGGATGTGTTTTACTACTTGGAGCGCTGGGTCTCGCAATATTTTGGGCATACCAATACCATGACGGATTTGGATGGACGGAAGAACCAGAAAAGCAGTTCAATTTGCATCCGGTTCTGATGATCGCAGGGTTCATCACATTCAGCGGATTCTGTAAGTACCTATCTACTTTTTGCAATTTTTCTAAGTGCGTGCAGGTCGAAATTATGATCCATTGTCTTAGGCCACCATTAGACTATAAAAGTGCTTTGACAAAGATCTTTTATAAAAGATATTTTATGAGAAATGTGGTAGTGTAATCAATCATATTTTATAAAATATGATGATATTTTATAAAATATCTATGAAATTACTCATAAAATATCTTTATGAGAAATGTGATAGTGTAATCAATCATATTAGTACGGGAGCCATCGTCCAGGATTTTTGGCTTCATCGCGACATGAGAATTTCAAACTTTTAAATAAATAAAGAAAAAAGTCCTTTATGGCGGAAGTCTTCATTGTATCGAAACGATCGAAAAACCATAATGAACATGTAAAAAAAATGGTCTAAAATTGTTATCGCGACACGTCCGTTTCCTAGTTTTTGTGTTGAAGTACTGAATTCTATAAAAATTTGAACGGACATTTTCTGCCTTGTGCAAGCGGCTAATGAAAAGAAAATTGGAAAATTTCCCAATAAATTTGAAAATAGAAAATTTTGTCATCGCGACCCGTCCGTTTTCACTATAATTTGAAAATTTCCGCTCAAAATAATCATGAAAAAATGCAAACGGACAATTTGAACGTTGCTCGTGGGAGTGAATGAATTTGTAAAATGTAATTTTTTCTGAAATTTATCGGCAATGTCTACATTTTCGGCGCGATTTCAGATCGAAAAATGCACAATTCCAGTATTTTAGTCCGTTGCTAAGAAACTATCACAAAACAGACCGGAAAAGATCCGTTGCCAAGCATCGATCAACAAAACCGTACGGGAATGTTACTTTTTCTGAAATCGATCGGCAATGTCTACATTTTCGGCGCGATTTCAGATCGAAAAATCCACAATTCCAGTATTTTAGTCTGTTGCTAAGAAACTATCACAATACAGACCGGAAAAGATCCGTTGCCAAGCAACGATCAACAAAACCGTACGGGAATGTTACTTTCCCGGCCTAGGCCGGGAAAGTAACATTCCCGTACGGTTTTTTATGTATATTTTAGACAGTAAATAAATACACGCAGACAAACCAACTCACATTAAAATTGCATTTATTAGTAGGCAGTTAGATTGTAACGAAGAGATGTTATGCATTAATACAAATTCCTTAATTTATAATTATATTGGTTGTGATTTCAGAAAAAATTGTATGTGTACTTCGGTGTGAAAGCACATTCCCGGACTTCGATACTTGTTGGCCTCGGCTAGCGCCTCGGCCAACAATTTGCATCGTCGCCCGGGAATGTATTGCTTTCACACCTAAATACACAATATACTATTCCCAGACTAGGCCGGGAAAGTAACTTTCGTACGATTTCTTATGTATATTTTAGACAGTAAATAAATACACGCAGACAAACCAACTCACATTAAAATTGCATTTATTATTAAGCAGTTAGATTGTAATGAAGACATGTTATTCATTAATGCAAATTCCTTAATTTATAATAATACTAGCTGATGCCCGCGACTTCTTTCGCGTGGAATTAACAACATTGAGATACTAACGCACTTCACATCCACTGTACACGAGGAAATCCACTACGCATCCATTGTACTCGAGGAAATCCACTGCGCATCCATAGTACTCGAGGAAATCCACTGCGCATCCATAGTACCCGAGAAAACCCACTGCGCATCCATAGTACCCGAGGAAACCTACTGCGCATCCACGGTGCTCGGGGAAACCCACTGCGCATCCATGTACTCGAGGAAACCCACTGCGCATCCATGTACTCGAGGAAACTTACTGCGCATCCTTAGTACTCGGGGAAACCCACTGCGCATCGTTAGTACTCGAGGAAACTCACTGCGCATCGCAATTTGTCTATTTTTGTGTTAGAGCGAGTTAAACGAAGAAAATAATTATTTTAATCGGCAATAGAGCGCATGGGCGGGTATGTGTCAAATTTCATGCCTAAAAACATCCCTCGCCCTGCTCACCCGTTCGGGGGGAATCTGTTTTTGAAAACCGTCGAATACATGTCTCTTTATTTCCTCAGAAGAGCCCGTCACTGGAATATCACGTTTCTGACTTACGCGATTTCAGAGATACGGATACCCTTTAGACCATCTACCACCCTTCAAAAAGTGAAAATCGAAATTTCGACTCACTCGTGTCTAATAGATTCCAATAAAGAGTATTTCTGACAAATTTCACGGTTCTAGGTCTAATCGTTTCCGAAAAGCTTAAAAACCATCCCCTCCCCGTCTCTTTTTGAAAACCGTCGAATACGTGTCTTCTTATTTCCTCAAAAGAGTCCATCGCTCGAATAATCACGTTTCTGACTTACGCAAATAATGTATTGCTTTCACACCCACATACACAATACACTATTTTGCGGTTCCCGCGAGATATCGCGACCCGTCCGTTTCCTTGATTAAATCATCGGTAGGATTTAGACATACATAAAAGAAATTGGAACGGTCGTTTTCTGCGTTGTTGTTCCCAGAATAGTATATTGTGTATCTAGGTGTGAAAGCGATACATTCCCGGACGACGATGCAATTGTTGGCCGAGGCGCTAGCCGAGGCCAACAAGCATCGAAGTCTGGGAATGCGCTTTCACACCGAGGTACACATACTATTTTTTCTGAAATCACAATAAATACTATTTTAAACGTATAAAAATCCAAAAAAATACAAACTTTAAAAAAAAAATCTGAAATCACAATCAATACTATTTTAAACGTATAAAAATAAAAAATATTAACATATTAAAATATATATATAAAAAACCGTACGGGAATGTTACTTCCCGGCCTAGGCCGGGAAGTAACATTCCCGTACGGCTTTGTTGATCGTTGCTTGGCAACGGATCTTTTCCGGTCCGTTTTATGATAGTTTCCTAGCAACGGACACATAATCTATAAGAATGTCCACGAAGGACTCCAAATAATTTTATTATTGCATTTATTTTTTCTAAACTCATTTAAGCAAACACACCATCAGACGTATTGAAGATAAAATGGAATTTGAAATTTATAAAGCGTAGAGTGGCAGTATAACCTCTCTAAGGCCGATTTAAAAGTGAATAAAAATACATCAGGTATGACAAAAAAATTAAAACCAACGGCAGTTTATCATTAAAACTACAAAAGAAAGGCCCAAAAAACAAAGGGGCCTCAGAAATAATGATTTTAATATTCATACAAAATTTGCATAGCAAATTTTAAAAAGTAGGCTGCTTCTCGGTTCCCACGGTAATTTTCAGTCGTTTCTTGTAATTCTACCTTAATTTGCTAAATAAAAAGTGATAATTTTTAATAATTATAATTGCGAGATTGACCTTAAATATTTTTATGTAACAAGAAAAACATGGCCGACCAACTAAAAACCTAATTGTCATTTGACAGTCCTCTCATTAAACTATATATTCTAATAATGGTAATGACCTAGAATATTTACTCTAAATGAAGTCCTTTTAGCCTTTTTGTATACTATCACTTCCTTACATAAATGCAAATGCACTTGACGAAGATCACATGGACTTGATAAAAGCTGTAATAAAACGTTTGGGATTTAAAAGAACCGCCCCCAAGACGAACCGCGTTGACATTTGATACAAAAAACTTAAAACTTAACCTCAAAATAATTTCTTCCATAAAAGACATAATTACACATCAGTAAGTCGTTAAATGCTTTTAATTAACACACACATGCACCAACGACACTTCAGGCAAACATATTGTTTATTATTTTTATAATGAATGATTTATTGAGGTTTTAGAAAGTGTTTTATGGAATTAAAATGTGCCTTTTAGATTTATAGAGCCCTTTTTTTCTTCATAACGGTTTCATCACAACATTTGTCAAGGATGTTTTAAGAGTCTAGTTTTGTAATGGCCTTTAATAAGTACTAATAGGCATTGAAAATGTTTAGTTTAGAAAGGATTTAAAATGCATTTGTTGCAAATATGTTAAAACCATAAAGAATAATTTAAAGCCTCTTTAATCTTAATGGAATTTAAGAATAAAACTAATTAGCTTTATGGAAAATTTTTTGTAGGTATGATAAACCCATTACAAATACATATTATCCTAGAAGCTTTATAATTAGGTCCTACAGAATGCTTTAGAACTTACCATATAAGAGCAAGTATACTTGAAGCCTAAAAGGCCTTAACTACAACATCAATAAAGCACAAGACTATTTCCTAACCTTGACAAACCTTTTTTAAAACCTCCTCAAGTCCAAATGACTTTTAAATTGTGCCTTGGGATTTCAGCGAATAGACACACAGAAAAACAGACTTTTATTCTGAAAAAATATCGTGACGTTTTTCGTATTGCCAAAATGCCGAGATGGCAGCAGTGGGCTAGACCGCGGTAGTGTGAGAGACAACAAGACTAGTCGCTCTCCTCTCCTAAGTTCGACTCTCAGCTGTGACAGTTGGCAATGTCATAGGGAGTGGTTGTTGTGTTACTCTCCTGTGTATGTGTTCTGGTTGAGTGGTGGAATAGCAATAGCTAAACTCCAGCAATACGTTACATTTAAAAAAATGCTCAGGTGATTTAATAACCAGAGGGAAGTGGCATGAATAGAATTATTTTTTAATGGCGAACACATATTGTCGGTATTGGCAGTGTAATTCTTGTTACGGGCCGAGCAATCGCATTATAAGCCAGTCACAACAGACCTGAATTACACAGTAATTCAATGCAGGTCGGGGTATTTGCCCGCTGAGTAGTTGTTTCCTTCAAATCCTATTTCATAAACAGTGAGTATAGCCCACTAAGGCTAGAGGTCGCCGCTCTTGGTACTGGCAAAAAAGCAAGTCGCTATACGCCAGTGACATTTGTCCAACGTATAGTAGCATCTGACCATATGAGAGTTTACCTCTCACCGTCACTTCATATATATATATATATATATTATGTGATTCGATAGAATTAATAAACGCATAGAAAATGCTTGTAACGATGAGTTTCTGAAAAAAATACTTAGCTCCCGCACCATTACGTTTAATGCCGTTTCGACACAACGAGTTGTTTATTTTATGATTACTTATAATTTGTAATCGAACCCTTGAAAGGCAGTAAAAATTCAGATTTCAACGATATATCACACTTGCACCCTTTCGAGTTGATTTCCCTGAAAAAAATCAGATAACTATACTCAAAGTAACTGCCCAAAACTGTTAAAAGTGACAATGACATTAAAAGTCTGAGAAACTTGAATCCGTTTCCGGCACAACGCCGAAAAAATTGCCGCCAATCACAACCTAAAAAACATTAACATAACCTAAAAACTAGACGAAGTACAGTACCAACCTAAAAATTTTCGACAAGTGTCAAAAAATAAAATCCTCCAGTAAAGCTGAGAACCAGAATTTTTGAACAGCTGTCAGTTTGACAGATTTAGAACTAATAAAGTTTAGCGACAAAAAATTTGACAGCTGTCAGTTTGACAACTATCAAAAAATCTTCTTCCTATGAAACCTTTCGGCATCTGTCAGTTTGAAATCTGACATTAGTGACAAGCAACAAAACAACAACTTTCCTCGACAAATCGGTCGAGGACAGAAAATAAAAATTATATTTATCAGCTCTAATTGAAACGGTCCACTATGAACACTTCACCGGCCACAGCTCTCAGAGGAGCTTTCCACAAAGAATTATATGGTTTTTAAAAATAAATAAAAAATATAATTAAATGAAATCGTTCATATTTTTAGTGCTCTTTTCAGCTTCACCGAGTGGGGAGTCCAGCCGCTGTCCGTAGCTGCTGATTTTTTTCATTATTAATGAAAACAACATCAACCAAATGTACTAATACATCATGATATTAGAACTAAAATCAGCGAATAGTATAGAAATAAATTATAATGTTTTGCCTTGTGTGGATTATACGCCCTATAATTTTCAAGAAAACATTTCTAAAAGTTCTAAAGTTAAATGCTGAAACACTATGGGCCATATGACAGATCTATCTACAAATTAACCTCTCTAAACCATTTCTTTTTGGCAATAAAACGACAGCACGTGCCCTTGTGCCCCCCTGGATCCGCAACTGAGACGTAATATAAATAAGGCGATAAAAAAAAAAGAAGTATTCATCATCGGCCACTTCCGACTGCAACTTCTACTCGTTTGATTTAACATAAGCGCGAAACTATGATTGCCATAAATTCGCGCATTTGTGCTTTCTTTTCTTTAGAAAAATGAAGCGTAGGAATCCTTTTTGAACTACAAAGCATTAGAAAATTTTAAGCGTTAGTGAGTGCGTAAACAGAAAAATAGCTGTTAATGATATATTCAACTTTGTAACCTACAATCCGTCAAAGAAAGTAGCTCACAAATAAGAACCCAGCAGAGCATTTGATTGCTGCATCTCAATAAAAAGGTAATAAAACTAAACAAAACATGGAACGACTATAATATAGTTATGTTTAACAATAAGTGACAAAGATTGTAATAAAAATATACTTTCATCTGTAATAGATTCCATTAGTGTAATTATAGCATACGGCTTGCTTTGTTATCGAGTGCCTTTAGTTCGACTTCTGAGTGACAACATAATTATTCTGAATTTCACTCCATATCTCATGGTATGTCTTCGAAAGCGCGACCGGTAGCCGTTTTCAATTAATCGTGCGGTCAGTTCTTGTCACTATTGTTTGTATTATTTGAAAGGTCGTTTGTCAAATATTACAACTTTCCCTCAAGCAAGTCTTTTTTTAGTGTTCAGTTCTAAAAAAAAATGCGGGGTTAAAAGGTCTGCATTTGACACTTGAAATTTTGTTATAAATATGCACTATTATCAAATAATAAAATGTGCCATCAAAAACTCTATACCGGGTGCCACAGGATAGTGGCTCACCTCTATATTTCCTTTATTTTTTAACTTATCCATTTGAAATTTGGAGTGCATAAACTACCTGTAAAAATGGATGTTTGGACATAAAGAACGGTATGAGACCATTTCCGGTTTGCCCGAAAATGACCGCAACATTCGATTTGTAAATGGAACACCCTGTATATTTTTACATATTTGGATTCAAGACAACATTCTGAGTATACCATGAGACTTTCGCGAATTTTTGAGTGAATGTTCAGTTTTTTTTAAGCATTTTTATACATTCGTCTAGAGTATTTTGGAATATCAAAATTTGTTCTACGGCAGGCAAGTTCAAGGGAAAAATATAATTTTTCATTTAATTTCATTAATAACTATTTACAAAGCATACAAATTTGAACATATCACTTTTTTATCGAAAACTTTTTTTTTAATGGAAAGGTGGTGGCTCATAGTGTTCAATAAATTATAGATTTTTTTTCTGAATTCATTGATATCCATTTTTTCTATCTTATTTAATTTATTTAAAAATAAAACATCATTTTCAAAATAATTTTTATTGTGGAAGTATAGTAACGACAAAAAAATTTTTAAAAATTTTTATTGTTCAAATAGGCTTAAAATGTCATGAATCGAGATTATAAGTTTGAGCGAAAAAAAATTTCTGTCTGTCTGTCGGTCTGTCTGTCTGTCTGTCTGTCTGTCTGTCTGTCTGTCTGTCTGTCTGTCTGTCGGTCTGTCTGTCTGTCGGTCTGTCGGTCTGTCTGTAACTTTTTTTTGTGCGCACGTTTACTCTGGAACCGTTTAAGATATTGACTTGAAATTTGGTACACGTATGTACTTTAACGAGATCTGGAACTAGATTATATTTTCATGTTGTTCCGACGAAGGGTTGGGGGGTAAATTGGGGTAAATTTGGGGTAAATGGGTAAATCAAGCAGGTAAGAGTCGATAAAATTGGTATTTAGTATATACAAGAGAAGCTAGGGTCTCAAAAAAATTTTTGGCATTAGCCACCCCCATTACCACCCCCACCCCCTTATTAAAGGGGAATAAAAAAAGTTGTGATTTAGTGTATGTACTAGAACAAGAAATCTCAAAATATTTTTTTACTTCATCCACCCCCACTACCACCCCCCTATCACCACCCCCACCCCACTGCCGATGTGGGGTATCGTTTTATGTTTTTTTGGGGTAGAGGATTTCAAATATTATAGTATTAAAGTTCCATAAACGATTATTTCCACATGCAAACTTTTTTCGTTGTGAGTGACTTGGATAGAGAATCTGGATGTGGAAGTAGTGATTCCTTGGGCAACGGTTTTTCAATTATGCAAGTGCAAATCGCACAATTATAAGTGTTAAATTCCTAGAAATGGTGAACAGCATTTGAATTTTACAAATATTGTTCAAAATGACCCCATCACAATCAATGCATTTTCTTTCTCGCACAATTGTGTTACTCATTACATTCCTTAACATTTGTGGAGTGATGCTATTAAAAGCCCTTCTTATTCTTAATTCGAGATCCTCGATGGTCATAACGGGAGTTTTGTAGACCTGTTCCTTGATATAACCTTAAAGAAAAAAGTCTAATGGGATCAGATCAGGTGACCTTGCGGGCCACCTTATGATACCCTCGTTTGAAATAAGTTGTGGGCCATAAGCTTCATTAAGATAATCCACATCAACGCGGCTGTTATGGGGCGGTGCTCTGTCTTGCTGGAAATACAACAATCGGTATTGTACTAGAGGAACTTATTCGATTTCTTGCCAAATTTGATTTTGTAAAAATTCGAGATACCTTTATCCTGTCAACATACCTTGGTAGAATATTGGGCCAATGATTTGTGTTCCATAAATACCTGCCCATTATTTATCCCAAATCTTTCCTCCCTTGTTTAAGTAATCTCTGATTTTGTTAGGACCAGTATCCTACATTCTGCCAGTTGAACATTGCATTATTTGTAAAACGTGCTTCATAGGAAAAAAGATATGTTGAAGGCAAAACACAATTCGTCTTACAGAATCTACTTCGTACAAATGTTGGTACAGATTGTACTTTAACGAGGAGTAATTATGTTTGTTCAAAATTCTTCTTATTCTTTCCCAATTTGATCCTAATCCTTCCGCTATTTCCCTAATAGAGGCTGATTGATTGTGACTGACGGTTCCTAGTACATTAATCTCTAACTCTTCATTTACAATGAATTCTTGACACGTGGCTCTCGCCGCATTGTTCTCTCTAATTTCTCGAAATAATGACGAGACGAATGTCTTCTTTTAGAAAATCTGTGAGCATACATTTGACCTACAAGCACAGAATTGTTTCGACATTCGCCATAAATTAATATCATGTCAGCTTTTTCGTTATTGGTGTAGTTCACATTAAAAAATATCAATAATGGACACAAATCTTTCGCCAACAATAATTGTTTACAAATGTCACCTTTCATTTGTTTTATAATATTGTATCAAATCGTAATAGACCGTGGGATAGTGACAGATTTTTTTAAGCGTTTGGTTCCTATCTGGCTTTTTGGGAGCCTTTTGTGCCTGATTTGTACTAACCATTTTCGTGTTTATCAAACGGTTATCCAGGGCCCCTCAGCGGAAAATAGAAAAGAAAATTTCATGAAAATGAGCAATTTCAAACGTTTTGTTCCTATCTGGCGTCAAGTTAGACTTACGTTTTAAAGAAAAACATCCGACGGAAGCTTATCGCCAGACAAATTCCGTGGGCCGGAAGGCCCGAAATTTCCATCCGAAGTTGCAAGAAAAAATGGTCAAAATCAAACGATTTGGTTCTTATCTGGGAATTGTATATATAGATAAATAGATTATAATTATCGCGATATAACAAACGCCAGACAAATTCCGAGGGCCCAACAGTGAAAAAATTATTGTTCAAGTTGTCAACTATTCCGCGAAAATCAAACGATTTACATTCGTCTGGCATTTGTTTTTTTGTTAATATTAGGCAATAAGTAGTTTCAATTTAAAATTCCCAGACGAATTGGCTGGGTCCCCTGGATAGCCAGACAAAAAGAAAAGCGCGAAAAAAATGCCGTTTTTCAAACGATTTATTCCTGTCTGGCATTTGGATTTTAAAAATATATGTTAATAAATAAGCCATATTTCTAGTCCCAGATAAAAAGCTTGGGCCCAGACGTAGATATGTTGAGCGAAAGTATCGAAAAATCAAAAAACAGTCGTGTAAAAATCGATGCATTTTCAAACGATTTACACTCGTCTGGCATTTGTTTTTTTTAAAGATATGTTAATAAACAAACCATATTTCAAGTGCCAGACAAAAATCTGGGGCGCAGCTGTAGATATATGGCAAATTTTGAGGTTCTACAGTTGGCAACTTTTTAATCCTGGCTCCTACGCCAAAAGACTACTCTAGCTAATTTAAATAGAATAAAATTTGCTAAAACCCTTTTGTTAATTTTTTGAATTCCGACAAAGATGAAGGAATTAGAGGGGGGCGGGATTTGGAATTTTTTTTTTTTCGGTAAAATTTCTCCATTTTATCACCGTAATTAATCGGTAATTAATTGAAATCGATATCATATATGATGTTCACCTAATATCATGTACTACTTTGACGTTCCGTTAATGTCGGTCCTTCGAAACGAAGGTTTCTGAGAAAAATTATTTTTTTTTAGATTTACATACATTATAGGAAAACGTGTAATTTCCTACATTTCCTCGAATATCTCGATAATTATTGTTTTTTTCGAAAAATTTGTAGATAGCTTATGTAAAGAGAATTGATTTGAACTTTTAATATTGTTTCTCTAACATAAAGAGCAAAAGACCAAATATGCGGACGTCTCAAAGCCAACCGCGACCCAGTCTATTAATTAGGGTGAAGACGTACCGCTCGGCTAAAGTACACCATCTGTGGGTCCCCACGCGAGACTAGTTTCTCAATCTGACGTCACAGTGCTTTTCGTGAGGAGTAGCGAGGATTTCAACTTTAATTATTTATTGCAAAGTACGTACTGCGATTTAAGAGCTGATATTCGATGTGGCGTGTTTTTATACAGAAACACACACTTTAATGAAATACAAAAAAAATGTACAAGTTCCCCATTAGCAAACGATAAATAAAAATCACCCCGGGACGAGCGGGGAGTATAAAAAGCAGCGTCGCTCGCAAGAAATGCATACCACATATGTTTCTACCACATCGCATCTTACGTGTCTTATGTCGCGTTCATTAAAATGAGAGAAGAAATCACTTTTGTGTGGTTGACTACCTACGCCAAGGGAGAATGAAACAGGTACAGACTTACGAGGACTCTCAGTTTCTATGGTGTAGTGCAGAGTTGTAAATTATATATTAATATGTAATAATTTATATTTGTCTTTTTGCTAGTATGTAACTTATTTATTGAAAATATTATTCGATCGAGGGATTATGAATGTGAAAGTGACAGTTATATTGATTCCAGTGATAAAGAAAATCAAATTCCAAATGAGTTTCAAGTGAAAAAAAAACGGCATTTCAAGGGCGGATCTGGACCTTGAGCTTGGGGGGGGGGGGGTAACATAGCCGCGTGTTGAAAATAACAAAAATGTTTTTCCTCGAAAATTAAACTTGGAAAAAATCTCAAAAAAAATTATAAACACAACTAAATAGAATATATATTCAAAAATATAAAATAAAATAATAAAAATTATGAAATTTTAAAATGAAAGTTGATTGTTTACGGAATCTTACCCCCCATAAATCCGCGCTTGCGGCATTTAAGTAGTGACGCGAAACAAATTTGTTTAAACGTGTATAACACTCTTTTACAATGACAAGCTAATGAAATGCCAGGCGAGTGTGAATCGTTTGAAAATGCATCGATTTTTACACGACTGTTTTTTGATTTTTCGATACTCTCACTCAACATATCTACGGCTGGGCCCAAGCTTTTTGTCTGGGACTTGAAATATGGTTTATTTATTACCATATCTTTTTAAAATCCAAATGCCAGACAGGAATAAATCGTTTGAAAAAATGGCTTTTTTTCGTGCACTTCTTTTAAGATTTAAAATATGTTTGGCCCACGCTTTTGGTCTGGGACTTGAAATATGGTTTATATATTACTATATCTTTTTAAAATCCAAATGCCAGACAGGAATAAATCGTTTGAAAAAATGTTTTTTTTTTCGTGCACTTCTTTTAAGATTTAAAATATGTTTGGCCCACTAAAAATGTCTGTGAATGATACAATACATTTTCGTTTTGGTTAATTTTTACAGAAAAAATCATTTCACATGAGAACCAATTGTTTGATTTTCGCGGAATAGTTGACATCTTGAACAATAATTTTTTCACTGTTGGGCCCTCGGAATTTGTCTGGCGTTTGTTATATCGCGATAATTATAATCTATTTACCTATATATACAATTCCCAGATAAGAACTAAATCGTTTGATTTTGACCATTTTTTCTTACAACTTCGGATTGAAATTTCGGGCCTTCCGGCCCACGGAATTTATCTGGCGATAAGCTTCCGTCGGATGTTTTTCTTTAAAACGTAAGACTAACTTGACGCCAGATAGGAACAAAACGTTTGAAATTGCTCATTTTCATGAAATTTTCTTTTCTGTTTTCCGCTGCGGGGCCCTGGATAACCGTTTGATAAACACGAAAATGGCTAGTACAAATCAGGCGCAAAAGGCTCCCAAAAGGCCAGATAGGAACCAAACGTTTAAAAAAATCTGTCACTATCCCACGGTCTATAATGCAAAAGGCAACTATGTTAAAGTTCAACAAAAATTATTTTGAAAGTGATTTTTTTGTTTTTAAGTAAACTAAATAAAATAGAAAAACAAATAGCATAGATTTGAAATGGATATCAATGAATTCAGAAAAAATTCTATAATTTATTGAACACTATGAGCCACCACCTGATATGTTCAATGTTGGAGGCTTGGTAAATAGTTATTAATGAATTTAAACGAAAAATTATATTTTTTCCTTGGACTTTACCTACTGTAAAATAAATTTTGGTATTCCAAGGCACTCTAGACGAATGCCTTAAAATGCTTTAAAAAACTGAACACCGACTTAAAAATTCGCAAAAGTCTCATGGTAGACTCAGAATGTTGTCTTGAATCCAAATATGTAAAAATATACAGGGTGTTCCATTTAAAAATCGAAAGTTGCGGTCATTTCCGGGTAAACTGGAAATGGTCTCATATCGTTTTTTATGTCCAAAAATCTATTTTTCAAATGGATAAGTTAAAAAATAAAGGAAATATAGAGGTGAGCCACTAGCCTGTGGCACCCGGTATACACCCTTGTAGCACCGACCCCCTCGTCCTTTCACATTTATGGAGTTGTAAAATTTCCTTTAGGAAACCTGACACTCGAATATTATTAATCGACGCGCATTTCGCAAACCATGTTGGCCTCATCTGGATATGATTAAAATTATTTATAATAATATCCTGCGTCTGAATTAGTTGTCACAAACACCAATACATTTAAACACTACTCTCGAATGCTATCAGAATACGTAACGCATTTCACCAACTATATTTTCATTATCTGGAGATGAAAATTAAAGTACTAAAAATGCTTCCATATTTATACGAAAATAATGTCACAGTTGAATGCGTTCAACCAATCCGTTCACCTCTTCTGAACCTGTTTCGAGTTGTCACTATTCACACTATTTTTACATTTTGCAATTTCTAAACTTTCAAAAGCATCCAGATGTCTATTATTACACAGCCACACAAAAAAAACTAAGGTCTGATCCCTGAACGCGCGAAAATATTCCCATGTATTTCTCGACGCTGAATCCGAATCTGATATTTAAAAAGCCGTACACCCCCAAATTGTTGCACTACAGCCAAAAATAACCCCCAACATGGGGAACACCACCATATACATCAGGATTGATGGAATGGATACAAAAATACATTGTGTATAACGTGAATAAAGTACAATTTCTGTATTAAGTGGTCAGCTTCCCAAATACTAAATGAAAAACACCCGCACTAATGAAGTACATAAATGCCAATAAATCGTGCAAAATATTCAAGATTTTATAGTCTGAAATAAAGTGAAGTGTATGAATCTGAACTGACTGTAAGCTAGCCCTAATATTCATGATCCAAAACTACCCCGATCCGTAAAAACGAACGACATGAGTGCCAATTCATTGTAGTACGGCAGCCCGTTACCAAGATTTTCGAGTTACTTTAGCGAAGATAATTCCAGCGTTTCTCATCAGTTCTAGGAGAGCTGAGAAGAAAAGTTCAGGGTGACGGAACTTTTTACCTGTCCTAAAGGGTTCAAATCGAACTTTGAACATGTAAAGAAAAACCGGTCATCTCAGTCTTCGGAGCGAAGCAGTTTCTTTTGTCTTCTTTTTGCTAGTTCAGTTACGAGTGGTTACATTCGCATGTTGCTTAATTTTGAGGGCTGATCAAGTCATCGCGGCGAGGCAGTTCTCCACTTCAGGCTGTTTCAAATATCATTAAGAAGATGAAAAATATATGAACTGAACTTTTTCCCAGTTCACATTTGAGAAAAATGATTTCCGCCGCGTCAAAAAAAAGCAAATTAAGCCTATTTGTAAGCACAAGCTCTCAGAGAATTTGTTTAAATGGTATTGGAATTGAATTTCAAGGGTCCGGACATTCAGTAATGATAAAAGAAGGATTAAAATTGTCAGGTTTATGATCTATTATTTATTATATTATGTAGATATATTATTAATTTTAGAGAACACAGTCGTATTTGCAAATGCGGCCCTTACTACGATTTATAATGTGTTAGACAAGACTAGCAGTCTCTCCCGCAGCATCCGCACTGCTCTAACACAGAGTTTCACTTTCACGTAAGGACGTCGGCGTTCCAGTAGTATGAGCGATGTTAAGAAATCATCGATGTTGGTTTCGGTGTTGACATCGATAACCGATTATCATCGACCTTAAAACATCGATGATTGTCTGATAGTTGATGACCGTTGATGACGATTTGTATAGTTAGTAATTTTCAATATACAATAAATAATACTGGACAACTTCCGGTTATCATCGATTCTTATCATTGGTCCTTATTCATCGATGTTCCGATAATTAATACAGTTCATCATCGTGTTGAAAAATCGATGTTTTGCCCTTTATCATCGATGAACATCGAATATCGATGAATATCGCTCATTCCTACGTTCCAGTCTTCCCCGTCACTTCGTTGGGTACACTCCACCTCGTTGCCAAGCAACGAAGCCATCTGGCCTCTCCATGTATTGCACGCCGCCGCGTCATTCCGGACGCATATACATACCAGGAGACTCTGATACGGGCTGCCCGGACCGAGAATGCTGCGTTGGCACTATACGGAGTATACCATTTCTATATAACGACAACGCAGCATCCTCTGTCCCAGCAGCTGCCATTTTTTATTTACGTATACATGTGTTTTATACCTTCTGCTGGAGATGCTACATGGCTTCGGATACGCTAATTATGCTGGGTCGTGGGAGCCAAACACAATAAATTTATTTGAGAGCTTTTATTAAACTAGCTAGTCACAATTACTTTACTTTCTATTGATGTATTCAATTTGATGATTAATGTAGAACTGATTTACAATTGCAAGTTGATTAGTATTTATACTATTTACTTATCAGTAATGAGGTCATGGAATGTTTATTATTTTTGATAACAAGGTTAATGATATTTATAACATTATAATTGTTATGCATAATATGAACAATAAGAATTAAAAAAATGAAAGTAGGTCGTAAGGGTTAGGTGTATAATTCTTCCCCTTTTAGAATGGAAGCTGGGGTCCTTTATGTTGGAGGTCAGCTTTCATTGATTCCATCGGTATGTTGACTTCTTCTTTATCCTTGTTGAACGAGACGTCTGTGGACTTAGTTGTCTTCTTGATGAAAAAATTAAGTTTTGGAAAGGACATTTTTCGTTTCCAACAGAAGTAAAGGATAATAATGAGAATGAGTATGACGATAAGTAGAATAATCCATAGATTATCATATATTGGAGAGACAGAAAAGTTTTTGACATGAACTGGTTTTAGATGTCCGATGTTATGTTGTATTGAATGTAATTCTTTGAGAGAAAAACTGGATATTTCTTTAAAAGAAAATGTTTCCATTGAAATATTAGGTAGCAAATATGAGGTACTCGTGTAGAGTGGAGGTTCATATGCATAAGATTGATTGTTTAAATAGAATTCACAATGTGGTCCTAATGTGATTTTGGTGTTGTAAATTATTGTTTTATAGGAAATAGTTTTTGGATGACATGTATATTCGAAGATAGTGATATCATCAATCATTATGATATAATCAGTAGGTGCAATATGTTCCACATGGGGTGTTTTCATATGTATCGTTGTGAGTTTGCAAACATCTTTTGCCTCTTTTCTTCTGCGAAGTAACTCTACGAAGCATTCCTTGATATTTTGTAGGTGATCTTGAATGAAGTAGGTATCTTCCAATCTTGTTGGTTCAGTAGCACTCCATTGATAGTTGTCAGTAGAGTCAACTAGTAAGTAGGGTTTGGGTGGAATAATGGTTAAATTATTAATTGGTACAGGAATTACTTCGAAAAGCGATATTGAAGTTTTCGTCGTCAATATGGGTACAAAGAGCATTACATAAATTACATAATCATATTGTTGAAAGAAAGGTTTTATAGCTTGAAAATATGAATATGGCTGTTTGAATTTTAGCAAGTGTTCAGGTGAATATATTAAACGTAAATTAATCATAATTGTTTGCATATCTCGATCTGTTAAGAGGAAAGGATAGACTGTATCTAGTTTTAAGAAAGTTATTGTTTGTTCAATTTGCTGAAAGTAGTATAACAAAAGTTGAAATTGATTTATCACGACTTGTCTTTGTTCGTTTGTATTGTAATTGATCATCAAATATTTAACATTTTCATTAAGTTTTTGTTGATTGGATAGAACTTTTTCCATTAATTCATTTGTTTTATTTGAAAAAGTTGTAAAGAGTGAAGTTCTAAGATTAAGTTCTGTTGCAAGTGTTTTTTCGTTTGACATTAAAGTGTTAAGTTTAGATTCAAAATTAGCAATGTCTTCTTCAGTTGCTACGCCGAATAAAGCTTTTTCTATTTTTCCAACAAAATTAACTGCGCCTCTTTTAACTCGTTTTACTCTACTTAGTCGCCTGGGAATTATTTTATGAAATTCATTGGTAACTATTTTTTCTAAAGTTTCAGCTTGATTGAGAAGTGCGTAATCAATTTTATCTTTATTCTTTTTAGTATCTATCTCATAACTTTTATTTAAGTGAAAGATTGTATTATAATAAGCGTCTACGAGTGGTTTTATATTTAATTCGTGTATGAATTGATGGTAATGACTAATTAGACGAACGTCAAAGCCTAAATTTTGAAAGACTACCGGGTGTTGTACGGGGTCGAAAGTTATATCTGACTGTATTAGATGGGTCAATGTTTGGAGTATGAGTAGTAGAATGAGTACTTGTGTCATCATTATGTTTCTGTAACAAAGGTCCAGAATTAATAGTAATTCTTCGTTGTTTTTGGACTTGATTTTTATGTCGCACACCTGAAATTGTTGCAACAGTAATATCTTTATCTTGTAGTACGGTCGCTTTTTTAAATTTAGGTAAATGTTTTGCAACACGTTTACCAGTTTTAATATATATTATGTCATTGGGTTGAATTGGAGTAGGGTCTGTTAATTTTTTATTTCTTTCATGAATAACTTCGTCTTTTTTATTTTCAATTCGTTTTTTAGTGATTTCATTTATCTTTTCTAAATTCTTTCTGTGGTTGTCGATGTATTGGGATACAATAATTTGGGGGGATAAATCAAAAGGATTTATTCTCGGTCCGTGTATTATTTCAAATGGTGTCATTTGTGTTAAGGAATGAATTGAGTTGTTATATTGCATAACTGCTAGTGTCATTAAGTACTTTATAGGTTTTTGTTGTTCTGTTCTAAGACATCGTATAGAGTCTGCTATAGTCGAATGAAATCTTTTTACTGGTGAGTTGGAGTTGGAATGATGTGGTGTTGTGTAATGTAAGGCAATGTTGTGTAATAAACAAAAATCTGTTATCAATTGATTTTTGAATTCGGTGCCATTGTCTGCAATTATTTTATTGGGTATTCCCATATGTGAAAAGAAGTGGAGAAGATTTTCCATAATGCATATGCTATTTTTATGTTCTAAGTAATAGGCTTGACCATATTTTGAAAATGGATCAAAAATTGTTAGAAAGTCTTCCTGACTAATGTGGAAAACATCGATATGAATTTTTTCAAAAGGTTTGTCGGGTGTTTCAGTTAGTCTTAATTTAATTTTTTGGGGGTTTCTATCATATTTAGAAGTAAGACATGTTTGACACGAATTTATGTAATTAGTCACGTCTTTTTGTATATTTGGCCAATAGTATGTTTTCTGAATAGATTTTGTAGTTTCTTTAATTCCACGGTGACAAGTTTTACCATGATGGTGATAAGCGATAATTTGATGTTGTTCTTCTGGTGTTTGTATGTCTTGTAATAAAATATTTGAGATTAGTATTTTTGTTGAATTGTGGTATAATAATGATGTTCGTAATATTCTGTTTATTTTTCTTTCTAGTGCAGGTGTTGCAAATTTCAAACAAGTGTTTCCATCTATTGATATGAATTGTTTGAGAAAATGTAATGTTTTGATATCATCTAAGTTTGCTCTGAGAGTTATTGTATGTCGAATGTTTTTGAAAATAGTTGTTGAATTGCAAATTTCACTTGGAGTGTGATTAGATTCCGTTATTATTATTTGGTTTTTATATGCGTTTACAGGTTGTTCCGTATATGGCATTGTAAAAACTGGATCTTCTTGTGCTGTGTGTTGTGTTTGATCATCTGTGTCTATCATTTCTTCTAATAATTGTGGTTCTGGTTCTGTACCTTCTGCGAGTACTCTTGCAATTACTTCATCAAGTTCGTCATCTACCTGAGGTTTAGTACTAATGTTATCTGTATTGTCAGTTGTCTCATTGGTATTGCATTCTTCAATTTTGATTCGGCTTAATGCGTCTGCTACTTTGTTATGTGAGCCTGGCTTATATTTTATGATATAATCATATTCCTCTAATTTTAACTTCCAACGAACTAATTTTGAGTTGGGATCTTTTAAAGAAAACAACCACTGTAATGGTCTGTGATCTGTGTGAATTATAAATTTATTTCCATATAAGTATGGTCTAAATTGCTTTACTGACCATACGATCGATAAAAGTTCTTTTTCAATCGTAGAGTAATTAATTTCTGCGTCATTTAGTGTTCTTGATGCGAAGGAAATTGGTTTTCCATTTTGACTGAGAAATGATCCAATGGCAAAGTTGGATGCATCAGTAGTTAATTCGAATGGTTTGGAAAAGTCTGGGTATGCTAATATAGGACTGTTAGTTAATAGTTGTTTACATGTCTCAAAGCAATTTATGTAATCCTTAGTAAGGAGGATTTTTGCATTTTTCTTTAGACATTGTGTTAATGGTTTAGTTATTTTTGCAAAATTATTAATGAATTTTCTATAATAACCAAGTAATCCTAGAAATGCTTCGATTTCTTTTGGTGTTTTTGGAATAGGATATTTTTCTATCGCTTTTATTTTTTCTGGGTTTGGTTTAATACCATTTTTTGTGACTATATGTCCCAAAAAAGAAACTTCTTTACATAAAAATTCTGATTTATCCAATTGTATTTTTAAACGATTTTTCCTAAATGTTTCAAAAACAAGTTTTAAATTTTTAATGTGTTCTTCTAATCCGTTAGAAAATACGATTACATCGTCCATATATATTAGACATATTTTGTTTTGTAAGTCTTTGAGTACATTGTCCATGCATCTTTGAAATGTTGCTGGTGCATTTTTGAGACCAAATGGCATTCGAATATATTCGTAATGTCCATTTTCAACTGAAAACGCAGTTTTCTGTGTAGAATTAGGGTGCATTTCTATTTGGTGAAATCCGGATGCTAAGTCGATAGTTGTGAAATATGAGCATCTGCCTAGTTTGTCTAAAATTTCAGTGATATTGGGAATTGGATATTTATCTTCTATAGTTTTTTCATTTAGTTTTCTGTAGTCTATCACCAATCGCCATTTTTTCTTGCCACTAGCATCAGCTTTTTTGGAACTATCCAAATTGGTGAAGAATAAGGACTTTGAGATGGTCGAATGATGTTATTTGCAAGCATTTCTTTGATTTGTTTCTGTACTTCTTCCTTATGGATGTAAGGATAACGGTAGCTTTTGGTATAAACTGGTGATTCATCTTTGGTTTTTATTTCATGCTTTACAGAATTTGTAAATGTTAATTTATCCTCTGGTTTTTGAAATATATCACTGTATTGTTTACAAAGATTTATCAATTTCTTTTTTTCTTCGTTATTAAGATGTTTTGTTCTCAATAATGTTTCTATGTCAGATTTATGCATATTTTGTGAAGGTGTTGTTGTTGAATAGTTGTAAACGTCATACTTGTTTAAGTTAGTAAATATAAGTTTGCTGTGATCAAAAGTTACTGGAAATGAATTATAATTGTGAAGTTCAAAGGTTAAAGAATTATTTTGAACTGTAGTGATTGTATTAGGTATGTAATATTGTTCATTTGAAATTTCGGGAATGAAAAGATTAGTATTATTTGGAAGTTTTGTAGGAGATGAAATTCTTTTTATTTTATTACTTGGAATAATTGATTTTGGAAATGTTTTCCTTTGATTACATGGGATATTAAAGTGAATTGATAAGCAGCATTGAGAATTATAAAGAATATTTGAATTAAAAGATATATGCAAATTTAACTTTTTTAAATCTTCAAATCCTAGAGCTCCGTCGAAATAATCATGAAAATCGTATAATATGATATCTAGAAAATGATCTGAATTAAATTCTGGAAAAGCTGGAACGTGAGCTTGTTTGTTGACATTTACTTCTCCTGTACTTGTTTTAAGTTTACATGGGTTATTGATGATGAATTGTGGACAATATTTTTCAATAATTGATGGTTTGATTATAGTTTTCGTGCTTCCTGTATCTATAAGTAATTTAATTGGGGGGTATTTTAATTGAATATATGGTAATGGTGATGTTGTTGTTACGTTGTAGCATTCTGTTATGTTGGTGAGTTGTCTGGGGATTCCTCTGTAAAATTTAAATTGTCATTGTCATTTCCATTTTGTTGTGCTTGACGTATTTCTTCATCCCAGTCTTCTAAACCTTCATTGTATTCTTCATTAATAAATCTATTTTCCTCTGCAATGGCTGGATCGATTTCTTCTTCCCAGTTTTCTTTTTCTATATTCAACTGTTGTGTTGTTCCTTGCTGCAGGTCCATTCTTGCGAATTCTTGGAATGTTTCTTCTAATTGTGTAGGAATGTGTTCTCCTCGTTGGTCATAATATGTGCAATATTGTGGTGTTACATCGGTTTGAACGTGATGTAGTTCTTGTTGTTTTCTATTGAAGGGTCGATTTACTGTGGAAGTAACCATGGGTGTTGGTCTGAAGTTTCTTGATTGTAATGTTTTATTTATTGTGGAGGTATCCATAGGTGCTTGGTAATTAGTATTAATGTTTTTTGGTGCCCATACATTATTAGTTGGTTGTTGTTGGGTATTAGTATTAGGTTGTTGGATGGATTGTTTTGGTTGCATTTGTTTATATTGTATTGGGATATATATGTTATTAGATGAATTTACAGTTGTTGTATATTTATTAAATTGTTCCTCCCTTGTAACAATCTTAATTGCTTCATTTAATTTATTAATTTCTTTTGTTCTAATCATTTGTTTTAAATTAAATGGTAAATTTCTAACATACGTGTCTAATGCTAATCTTTGAAATACTGTGTTCATTGCATTTTTAACCTCTTCACTGTCATTGGATTGTTCAAGTTTGCAAATCAACAAGGATTCGTAATCTTGAATTTTGTTGCCAAATGAGAATATTGTGTCTTTTTTGGATTAAATTTTAGATGTATTAATTCTGTTTGAAGGGTTGGCAAATCCCTCGCGTCGCCAAATGTATCAATTAAAATTTGTTGTTTTATTGTTGCCCAATCTTTAGCGTCTCTTCGAGCTGAAACGTTAATTTGTGCTTGTCCAAAAAGTTTGTTACGTATGGCTCTCAAAACAAATTTATTTTGAACTTCATTGTTTCCTATGCCATATGTAGCTTGTAATTCATCACATGACGAAATAAATTCTGTCAAAAGAGATGCCCTGCCATCAAATCTAGGGATGACATCAATGTGCATTTTAAAATATTGAAAATTAATAGCGACATCTGCGTCAGCCATTTTGTTTCGAAAAAATATGAAAGTTACCTTTTACAGTCGAAAAGTAATAACAAATTCAATTTTTGTTCTTAACTACTGATTAAACTTGATGAACAGTCAAGTTTTAATCGAAATTCTGATATACAGTCAAAATTTCCGAAAAAATCTTAATTATGATTGTTATTTTGATAAACAGTCAATAATAATCAATCGTGAATTACAATAATTCCAAAATTATCTATGAGTAATTATTCTGATAAACAGTCAAAATGTTACTCGCGAATTGAAATAATTCCTTGAGTTCCACACCAATCAATTATTAAACCAAAAGGAAAGGTAAAATAGGAACTTACTAGTTTTCCCTGAAGTGTTGTAGGCCTCTTGTTCAATCCTTGGACTACTAGGACCAATCGACAAATTATACCAATCCACAAATATCTTGTCCGCAGAAATTCTCCTGGTCAAGTCTTCTGGTAAACAGTGCCAAACTTCAAAAAGAGTACCGACTGCGCCAATTATGCTGGGTCGTGGGAGCCAAACACAATAAATTTATTTGAGAGCTTTTATTAAACTAGCTAGTCACAATTACTTTACTTTCTATTGATGTATTCAATTTGATGATTAATGTAGAACTGATTTACATTGCAAGTTGATTAGTATTTATACTATTTACTTATCAGTAATGAGGTCATGGAATGTTTATTATTTTTGATAACAAGGTTAATGATATTTATAACATTATAATTGTTATGCATAATATGAACAATAAGAATTAAAAAAATGAAAGTAGGTCGTAAGGGTTAGGTGTATAACTCGCTCCATGTCGTTGCCATAGGCAAGGAAGTCATCCAGCAACTCTATGTCCTCCGCGCGCCGCTGCGCCAGCACGCTGAACGTTTATGCGACTCCATTGAATTTCGCGCAACTACGGCCAACGGAAAACGGCAGTTCGGCTTTTTTTATTGTTTTATACACTTCACTCTATAAATAGAAAAAAAGTTTGGTCTCGCTGCTTTGATAATTTTATCCTCCAATTTGATACAATTTTGATTGATATTATTGGAACTTAGGCTAATGAAAAATGGCAGTTTTCGATTAATTCATGTCTTATTCATCATTTTTAACGAAAATTAATCGAGAACTGCCTCGCCGCGGTATAAAAATTACGACATTTTTTTCGTCAGACGGAAAGTCGTTTGCCAGCCACCCGTATCGTTTTCGAAGTTTCTTAGAATTTCATAATCTATAGAGTTTCCCTGCGATAAAGCTCGCTGTTTTGATAGGGGTTATTGGTAACGGGCTGCCGTACTATTGTGGAGGAAGTAAATTTGTAGTATCCTGAAGTTCGGAACATAAACCTGCAGTGTCACCGGCTTGGCTGAACCCTACATTTGAGAAGACCTGATCTTCATGTTGAAGTTGCATTTGATGTATTTTTTATAGTCTACCGGTCTGTCGTGTGGTATTGAGCGGCCCGTTTACAGTTGTACCTCCGGAATTCCTTCCCATGATAGTTTCTCGTAGCCCAGCCTGAGTCATCTAAATTTAATTTCTTCTACAGATTGCATTGTCATACATGATTTTGATGTTGTTGCACGTTGAAAAAGAAACTATATTTTTCAATGTATTTCCATTTCTGTACTCTGTGCTGTGCATTTGTGTGCGTATCTGTGTTTTCCACTCCATGCTAGAGTATTTGTGGGTATCGAGTGGGCAAGCATGAAGGACTCATTCCGGACTCATACACTTTACTATAATATAAACACTTCACCATTTTCCACGATTTGTGGATATTTGTAGACTTCATTTTGATATGGGGGTAGTTTTCACCCCATTATGGAAATGATTTCGGGTTATGATTGAAAGTGGTGCTTGGAGTCACTCCAGATTCATGTACCGTACTTACACTAAGGAAACTTCAACATTCTCCACGATTTATTGGCATTTATGTACTTTATCTTTATATAGGAGTAGTTTCTACCCTATTATGGGGGAGATTTTCATTTAGTATTTGAGACGTTGACCTCCGAATACAAAAATTGTACGTTATTCACGTTTTTCACAATGCATTTGTATCCATTCACTCTATCCTGATGTATACCGTGGTTATTTTTGGCTGTAGCGCAAAGATTTTGGGGGTGTATGGGTCTTTTATTATCAAATTCTAATTCAGGCATACAGGCATATTCTATGATTGTTATCAAAGACATGTTGGGCCACCTAGAGTTTTCAGTTTTCCATGTTTGATAAATGTTCCTTAAGTCATGATATCATTGAACGTTATGTTTGTCCAATATACTCCAAAGTACAAGCCTTACGACTAATTTCGTAAATTCAGGACCTTCAGTTTGGTTCAACGTTATTTTTTAGGTTGCCTAAAACTTTTTCGATGGATGAACAACTGTCATATCTAAAGTTTTTAATAATCCTGCTTAGACCTATATGCTTAGACCATATAAACGGGAGTTCACATAGAAATGGTATTTTGAATTCCGTTCAGTTTGCAAGGTCGAGGAGTCCCGGAGGCTTTCCTTCTTTATTCTGCGTTTCCTAATTAATTTATCAACTAGGCTTACAAGATCCCCATTGCTCTTAGCTATATCCTCAAGTAAAGCTTTTTCTTTTGCAAATCTCTTGGTGGGAAACTTTTAGTAGATAATGAATCAAGAAATTGAAACCAACCATTTCGTGCTGGGGACAATGGCGTGAGATATTAGAGGTATGAGATATACCTTAGAGTACTGTTGCCTTTCCTGTATATTTCAAATTCCAGCTTATTTTCACTAGTCCTTATTACTGTATGTATCTAAAAGTGGTAGTTGTACATTGATTTCTATTTTACAAGGAAATTTTATTGAAATGAAGTGACTATTTCATTTCATTTGGGTACGTACACAAACGTAAGTAGCAAATGGTACTTCGGCATCTTTCACTGGTAATTTTCCGATGGAATTAAATTTATACATAGTTCACTTAGTAGCAAGTGTTTCCTCATGAGGTGGTATTAAAGCTGCTTCATATATCAGAGCTTAATATCTATCTATTAAGACGGACGAAACTGTATTCGCTACCACATCCTAGTGTGTCGATAGGATTATTCTCTGGTGACAGCGCAGGGGAATGTAGACCATATTTTGTGGTCCTAAAGTGTGTGAAGTACGTTTCTCGTCGTCAAAGGGTCTGAAATTTTTCCTAATTTCGTAAAGAGGAGAATGATGTACTCAGTTCACAAACACACATGGCGGTCAACTCTCAGTGCTATTACCAGTCTCCATCGCTAAAAATATCGACCATCGATAACTTTAATGTAGATAATTTTTTTTATCGAGTTTGTCCTAAAAGTCAATTACAGAACCAACATCGATAAATTCCACCGAGAGCGGTTAATTTATATCTACCCGATAATAATAGAATGAACTTAGCTCAAAATAATATGTAAAAAGAGTTATTTTTACCGATGCCGTAAACTCGTAATAGGGTTTCTACAGACGAGTAGATAAAATGGGTTAAACGGGGTCGATAATTTTATCGACTGAACTGGTAATAACACCGATAGTTTTCTTTTACGTACCGTCATTTGGAATAGTTGTATAAATTGAATCGAAAGTCATTAGTACCTAAGTAATAAGATATTATTCTCTCTGCCAATATCTGTTGTTTCTTGCTCGCTGAACTTTGGTTTGTCTGTGATTGACATTTAGTATGCAGGCTTTCTAAGCAGGCCTCTGCTAATTTCTACGAATAGTGCTGGTTGAAACACAGACTCCAGTTGTAGCTTCAAGGTATTATTTATCCATTTTATATTAGTGGGAAGTAATTACCATTAAAATGTGCAGTAAAGGAATAATAAATAAAGCTGTAATAAGAAATGACAGATTTTAGTTGATCTGTGTAATTATTTTCTTCATATTAAGTAACATGTTCAAGTACAACAGATAGTCAAGTAATTATCTGTTTCTTTAATAATAAATATCAGTTATTTTTGTGCAGTAGTAGTAATAATAGCCGTAGTAGTATATCTAATTATTCATATTTTTCTGGTTAATTATGCCGTGGTGCTTTTATTATGTATGATCAACATAATTCTTAGTTAAAATGACCTGTAAGAAATTTATGAGACCTCTTAATACGATTTTTCAAATATTTGTTTACTACTTTAGCAACATAATTATTTTCTGGGAAACGTACTAAATGATGACCTCAAATTCACCAGAATTATACACAAATTAAAGTAATGTTTTTAGTTTCCTTTTTTATTATTTTTTACGATTTTTTTAAAATAAGCTAAGTTTTAGTTGTGATTCATAAGGATTCTTCTGTCCTGTGCATGTCTAAAATTTTCAAAAATAAGCTAGTCGACACTCAACATTTAGCATGGTTTCGTTCGAATTTAAAGCAATGGAAGTAGGATTCGATTATAGAATATTTTTCAGCACCTGAAGGCTCGTTTATTCGTTCTATCCATTAGATTTATTTCTCCGAAAACTGAAATAAATGGCAATATGGGGAGAATTGAATCTGCCCAAATTTCAATAATATATTTTTTATTTTTGTTTACGACGCAGTTTAGATAAATTAGTATATTTTTTTTGCATGTTTTATACATATATTGGTGTTTTATTTGACATGTACACTTCTGTGCAATAAAATCCCGTACACTTGAAAAATCAAGTAATCTAGTTTTTACTAATATTAAGTGATGTGAATCACTCTTTTTGGAATTTAGATTTTTTATTATCATATAGATTATAAAAAAGTGACATTGACTGTGAAATGTCATAAGTAAGGTATTTGGAAAAATGTTAATTATTTAATGATTTCGATTTATAACAAATGTGAAAATTGACGTTGAAAAATTATGTCCGAGATAAGGCCAGATTCTGAAAGCTCAAAACATTGAAAAGCGGTTTTCTGCATTTCTGTTCTGCACCTGTCTGCCTGTGATAATTTTTTCTTCCACATCCAGTGAAAATGTATTAACGACAAAAAAATGGAAAATTTTTATTGTTCAAATAGCTTTAGAATGTCATGAAACGTCGAGATTTTAAGTTTGAGAAAAAAAATTCTGTTTGTCGGTCTGTAACTTTTTTATAAAACTATACATATTTTGTTTAGAGGTGTTGGGAAAGGTGAAAGGTGAAAAGATGCTTAGTTGTTGGTAAATTTAATAAATTTAATAATTTAATAATACATTTAATACCTAATTAATAATATCGAATAAAAGATTAAAAGACATTAGAGCTGGAGCTGTCAATAAAATTTTGTACCGTCTGCGCATGTTGGACAGTGCACGTATTTTTTTTTGCTACACGGACTAGACAGTACAGTAGTCACTCTCTTGTGTTTATTTTCTAAATAATACAACCTAATATTTTATCATGGCTCCGTTTCGTTCCAAGACGTGATTATATCTTGTTGGCATAGAAGCAATTAGTCTACGACAATAGTTTTCTTCTTCTCTTAGCTCCTCCCAACAATTTTCAATGGCCGACCACAATTCTTCTTCATTTCTTGGTCTGAAGTTTCGTTCATAATTTTTTTTTACTAGCAAACCCCAGACGTCCTCAGTTGGGTTTATATCGGGACTGTGCGAAGGCCACGGTAATAATTCAATATTACTGTTCCCAAACCATTGAGTAATTATCCTGGCAGTATGAATAGGGCAGTTGTCTTGTTGATAAATTAATGTGTTGTTTGGATGTAATTGCTCCACCGCACCGAAGGAAGCCTAACGTTTTCCAAAATATCCCTATAAACCTGTCCATTAAATCTATCATTACCCATGATACGCCACGCTACACCAGGGCCATACACGCTTATCCATACCCAAACATTAACAAAAAATCGCCCTGACCTGTTCCGCGGAGACATGTAGCGTTCGTAAATCCTGGTATTTGCAGGACGGTACAAACGAATATGTCCGTCATTACAAGACTGAAAAACTTTTTCATCGGTAAACATAACATTGTTCTAAAAGTCCAACGGGCGATAGACATAATTTAAACAAAACAGAATGCGGGCTTGCTTATGTTCTTCTGTTAATATGGTCTTCTTGGCACTTTTTTAATTCCGATTTTTCTATCCTTCGGATGGCTGTTGTCCTCGATGCTGGAAAATTTGTCATGGACATAGCGTCTACTGCTGTTTGAAACGGATTTTCCCTCAATTAGCCAAGGAGCGCTTCATCTTGAGCTTCTCGGTCGGCCAGAACCGTCTTTTCTCTTTATGATACCTTCCTCCTCCCACCTTTTCTTCACACTCAGAGCGGTACTTTTATTTAAGTGATAATGGTTAGCAACTGCTCTGATAGACCATCCCTCTTCAATTTTAGAGAGAATTAGAATTTTTTCATGTTCAGTTGATTTCGGCATTTCGAAAATATGACACTGACAATGACAAATAAATAAAAAATTATTTAATATAGCGAAAAATAGGTGTACCGGATTTTATTGCACAGAAGTGTACATCCATTATAATATGGCCTAACTATGAATGAAGTTATTATTATTATTATTATTCTCGTATACGCAAAACGAAGGTCAACAAATTAGACATAAACATTTATAACAAATTTGTTAATCATATTAGTGCAGCAAGAAACTTGAACTATAATAAAGTTGTCAATCAGGCTAAGAGCTTTTTGAAGCAACAATGTTTTTACACTGAAGAGTACATGGACTATTCTCAGCAGTGAAAATAGAATTGTAATTTTATATTATTTCTGATGGCAAAACCATGAAGCTGTTGAATTTCTTTAAGAATTTTTAAAAATTTTCCGAATTATAACGGATTTTTTCCGAAACATTGCACTTTTTGAAGGTCCAACTTGCAACAATTCAAAATCACTGTGCATTTTTCGAAAAAGGAAAAATGCAGTAAAACAAGGAGTTGGGTATTCCTTTGTCACAACTCAAAAAAATATTTCAAATAGATCACAACAAATTCTAAATACTAGTTGAAAGAATAACAAACGTTTTTTGTTGTATATCTTATTGTACATCTAATCAAACGAAAGTGCTTTAAATTCTATTAAAGATTGGAGGTGGAGATGATAGTTTCACTAATAAAATTTTCTCCTAACAAGATCCCTTAAAGCGGATGCCAGGCAACCAGTTTTCTCCTAATAATCTTAAACGGCTTAATTTACGATGATCACATTTAGCATCCGCTCCTTTGTTGTGTGTACAGTGTGACCAAAGATAATTGGATTAACAACAAATTATACAAAAAATGACTAATGTAAACAAAGGGTATCGGGTGATTTAATAACACAGCCCCACAAAAAAAAAAGTTAAAGCAGCGAACCAGACCCATGTACTTTCGGTCGCTGAATCCGAATCCGGATCGTACACCCCCAAAATCATTAGCTAAAGCCAAAATGGGATAAAAAGAAGATTAAGCTACGAGAATAGTTGTTACTTCTTAATCAATCGAATTATACAAATTAAGGTTAAACAGCACTGTACGTACAATAGATATGAAACACACCCCCAGGGAGGGGAGAAAACTAGCCCCCAATATAAAAAAATCGATCCAAAACAGCAATGACTGCTGAAAAAGTTCGAAATGTCTAAGTTTTGTTAAAGTGTTAAGAAACTACTTCAGGTCCGACGTAATCTTCATAAACTGCCCCTATAGGGTTGAGATCAACCACCCTCAAGTTCAAAGGACACGAAAAAAACAAGAAAAAACGTAAAATGCAACAGGATTTCTATTTTCATGGATGCTATGATTGGCTGAAATTGCGTAGTACTCTAAAATAGAACCAGAAACTTACGTACCATCAACATCCTACACTGTCAACCCTCAAAGGGTGTGAAAACTACTTCTATGTAAGATTTAATTATAAAAAATTTCAGTGACTTCTATAAAAATTCGAAACACCTGCGTTGTGTGGAAGAGAGAAGAAACTAGACTATGTTCGACGATGTGCTTGAAAACCACCCCCACGGGTGAGATACTACCCCTATATCTGTAGGATGCTGGAAAAACAGAGAGAAACTAACCGGATTTACATTTTTATGGATGCTATGATTGGCAAAAATCATGTTGCACACTTAGAGTTTGAAACATTTTGAGCTTTTTCAGCAGTCATTGCTGTTTTGGATCGATTTTTTTATATATGGGGGCTAGTTTTCGCCCCTCCCTGGGGGTGTGATTCATATCTATTGTATGTACGCTGCTGTTTAACCTTAATTTGTATAATTCGATTGATTAAGATGTAACAATTATTCTCGTAGCTTAATATTCTTTTTACCCCATTTCAGGGGTGTTTTTTGGCTCTAGCTAATGATTTTGGAGGTGTACGATTTTTTTTGACCCCGGATTTGGATTCAGCGACCGAAAATACATAGGAATACATGGGTCTAGTTCGCTGCTTTGAACTTTTTTTTTGGGGGTCTGTGTAATTAGTGCCTAGTCTTTAAATTGGGGGTGCCTGCATTTCCATGTTGTAACATCATATTTCATTTAATTTCATCTACTAGACAAAAAAATTAGACGGTAAGATTGAAATCAGTGGTGAATATTATTTATACAAGGTTATTGCAATAGAAGTAGGTACTTTTAATGTTTCATAAAACAAAAGTTTTCTGTAATATCGACATGAGTTTTGCGCTGTTCAGTTGAGGAACTGTAGAAGATTCGATAAGACAGTTAGTAGTACTGCATAACCCTAATAGCTCAGATGGATGCAAGCCCTACGGGGATCAAACTGTGTGGAAAGTTTTATTGCGAACGACGTCTTACATACAGTGCCGGTTTTAGATATAAATTGCCCCTAGGCCCAGGTAAATTTTGCGGCCCCCTCCCGCTTGCTATTAATAAACTTTATAATCTCTAAAAACATCTCTGCAAGAACAGGTACTAGAAATCCCTGCCATGTTTCTTAAAATCCGTTTTTGTACAATAGAAACATCCGCTGATAAGGTGGAGTTACCCCAAAAAGCGATGCCATACCTTAGTCTAGACCCTACTTGTGCATGATATAAATTTAATAGTTGATCTTTTAATAGAATAGGTTTTAAACTTCTAAGATATCGAATTCAGTTTTGATATTAATTTCTCACAGTGTGCCTTCCAGTTGAGACACTCATCTAATGTTATTCCCAGAAATTGAACATTTTTACTATTACTATTACTATTTGCTGATTTGGTGAAGACTATTGTCATTAATTTTAATATCTAGATCCATGCAACTTTTTTGTCGATTGTGAAATCTTATATGTTGGGTCTTATCAGCATTTAAAAATTGTTTGTAAGAACAGTACGAGTTATAAAATTCATTTAAAGAAACGTTGCATTTATGCTCCAATAAATTATCAAATCTATCTAATATCAGCAGAGACTGGTTCGCATACATTCGCATTCGGTCTGCATACATTGTCAAGTCGGCATCAGGTGACACTTCCGCATTTCCATCGGAGGAGTATGTCAGAGATACGTACAGTTGTCTATTTTTCAGGAAAGAGGCTATCCAATCCCAAGTCACACCACGAATACCATAGGCATAAAGTTTTATTAATAATTTGTCAGGTCGACAGAGTCAAATGCCCTGCTGAGATCATAATAAATCCCAACAGGGCACTCACCAGCTTCGATATAATCAATGAGCCTCTCAAAGAAAGCATATATAGCAGTATGCGTGGATTTATTAGAACGAAAATATTATTTTCATAAAAGTTCATAAGCCGATGTAGGAAAGCATATTCAAAAATTTTTGAGATACCCGACCGTATAGTTACCGGTCTATAATTTTCGAACATATTTGGCTAGTGCTTCTTATATATAGGTACAACTTTACCTATTTTTAAGCTACTTGGAAATTTACCAGACAGAAATGAGAAGTTGACTAAAAAAGTAATAGGTTGTATGATTACACTAATCATTTTCTTTAAAATAAAAGAGGGAATCTCATCAGGTCCGGCTGAGCATTTATTCTTTAATTTTAATTCTAATAAATTATTCTACTACAAGCTCTTCTTCTACAAAGGGTTCCAAAAAGATCGATTGATGGAAATAAGGTATATCTTTAATAGGAGCATTATTTGGCGGTATATTATTGACAAAATCTAACGGTGCTTTTATTAAATACTCACTAAATATGGAGGCTATGTGAGCCGAATCCTCACATAACTCTCCGTCAGCTGCCTAATGGGAAATACCCGCAGCCAATCTAAATCCGGAAAAAAAAAACTCACCGTCATTTTTTAGTGTTATGTTTTTATAAATTTTTACTTTACCGGACAATTCTGCTATCACCTTCCACGCAACTGAAGGCGGATTGTCTGAATTTATTATTTTATTTTGATAATACTGCTTTTTAGTATTAGTCACCAACAGTTCATGTGTTTTTTTCGAATTTCTATATACAGGTGCTAAATTTGGGTACACTTTTTTCATGTTATACAAATATTTAAGATTCCTACTTGATACTTTAACATCATCATTCACCCACTCACCTTTTTCATTGCTATTTATATAAAATTTGCGTAAAGGAAAATGTATATTAAAATGATATAGCAATATCTTGTGAAAATATTCAAACGCCTCATCAATGTCTGTGAAATTATAAAGATCCGACCAGCTCTCACGCTCAAGAGCAGAATGCCACTTTAACACAGCGTTTTCATCGTAACTTCTTTTAAAGTAGGGACATTGAGGGTTACTATTTATTTTTGAACTATATTCAAATAGAACGGTCCTGTGTTTTGAAATATCATTGTCATTTACACATACTAAACTATGATCTGTCATGTTCGTAAAAATATGATCAATGATAGTGGAGGTACAGCTCGTTACACGGGTCGGCCACCTTACCATCGGATGAAGGTTGAAACCAAATAATATGTTACATAGTTTCTTAAAATTGCTGAGATTTCTAGAATTTAGAGACGAGTCCAAATTAAAATCCCCGTTTAAAATGACTGACATTTGGACGAAATAACATATCTAATATTTCATATATATTAGTAAAAAATGTATTAAGATCTCCAGTTGGAGACCTATAACAGGTTAATATAATTATAATTTTATTGTTATCTTTCCAAGAAATCCCACACATTTCAGTCTGCTTTTCTATGCAAAATTTATCTAAATCGATTTTATTTACATTCAAACAAGTTCTTGAATATATTGCAACCTCGCCTTTTTCATAAAAGTTTCTACAATAAAAACTAGACAATGAAAAGTTCCTGATAGTCTTACTTTGAATTGAGGCCCCACTTGCATGGGTTTCAGTCAGGCATAAAAATTTTAAACATAATTACAAATATCAATTTCTAAACCATTTATTGATTTAGCATTTAAGCTTTGCACATTTAAGGAAAGCACATCAGGTTTGAACATCGCTGATTCAGGATCGACCTCCTTTTTAACGGAAAAAACCTACATAGGCGCCATCAGGCCATACGTCTGGATTCATGGCATTCGAGAAATTGTCCTCGTGTATACTCACTTTAAAAGAAGAATGCACTGCACATTCATAGATGCTGCAGCAGGCAATTAATATTTTATTAGCATTGGAATTACAATTTTTCTATTGGACTCTAATGCCCACATCAACCAACATCCAACACCAATTCAACGTAACTCTCTTATAATAATATAACAATCTTGACGACGGCGTCGTATGTAATATTTTTAGAAATTACGCTATATATAAACATACTTTATTATGGTATTAATTACACACATGTACCGATTAAAAAGTCACTGTCATGACCAATAACCTTGATGTTACTTAGTGCATATGAATACCAATGCAAGACTTAATTGAAATGCGTTTCAAAGTACATATACACGTACAAATCATATGAACAAAACACTTAATGTTGTATTAATTTTAGCTGAAAGAAAGAACTCTTATAACCCACATTCAAATAAGTAAATGATTGCATTTTCGCATGAGGATAGTGTTGAATCTGAGAGATGATGAGATTAGCTCCCGGCATCGGTATTATTGCAGAAGATATACACCATGGCGTGGGCGGTTTGGAAAGTGGCTTCATGTTTTATTGGCTTTTAAAACTTGGAATGAAGCTGTACTTATACTTTTCTGGTTAATGAAGATCTAAAATTAAATACTTAATTAGTCGTGCATTAAGTAGTAATATTGATTGAATAATTTTAATTTATTTCCAAATCTTTTCAATTGCTAAATCAAAACGTAACAAGTTGCTTATAAATTCTAGTTTCGTCGATAATAATAACACAGCCACATAGGAATATACTGGTCTGGTCCGCCGGACAGACCATTTTTTTGGGGGGTGTTTTTTGGGGTTGGGCCAATCTGATAATTCTGACTTCGGATTCGGTTTCAGCGGCGGGTCCAAATACATACGGATACATTGGTCTGGTCCGCCGGACAGACCACTTTTTTTTGTGGGGCTGTGTAATAAATCGAATACAAAACAGTTTACCAAAGTAGAAAACACACATCAAAAATTGTTCCTTGAAGAAAGAACTAATGAAGAGAAGTACTGTAATCCTGTTATCTTATTTAAGAACATCTGAAAGCTAGTAATGCTCATCCAGAATGAGGCACTAGGCACATTAACAATTCATAAATTTACGACAATAAGGTGCAAATTTTAACGTACAGGGAACATGTCACGCAATAAGTTTTGAAAATCAACGTAATAGTAATATGTGCTTGGATATATGCATTTGGACAAGGAACAGAAACCAAAATAACAGTGGGGTAGCCGTATAGTACTAGCCTACTGTAGTATCAACACGAAAATGAAAGAAAAATACGGTATATCTCCATAAGCTTGTATCCAATAGTTTAATTCAGAATATAGATTTTCAGACGTGTAAATAATGAATAACAGTTGATCTAAAATTGACCCTCGAGACAAACCTGACCATATATCTAAACTTGAGAAAGAAGTATTAGTGAACGAAACTAATTTGTTACAGGGTGAAATTTTCATGAATTGACAGTGTTGTTGATCATTTATAACAGACAAATATGTTCCTTCGTTATTTTGTGCGCATCATAAATGGAATTCAAAAAACTTGATTATATCTTGATACTTTCACTGCTATCTCGAAGGCGTATTGAAACACGCTGAAATCGTGCATGATATTTAAAAAAATGCAATATCCCGTCAGGTCTTTTTAGTCCTAAGTTAATTGGTTCGGTCCTCCAAAATTCGTGACATTCGAAGAAACACCTACGGGTCCAAAAAATTGATAATTTTAATATTTTATCGTTGAAAAGTCTCTTTCCAAAAAAGTACCCATAGATGTGACAAATTTACAAAAATTTTGGCTGCACACTTTTTTTGGCAGCCATATCAAAAAATTGTATCTTTTATCCTCTTTTGTAGGTCCTGGCCACAAAACTCGTTTGAGCATAAATCTATTTCGAATTCTGAAGAACGAAATATTCTACATTAAATATCTCTTGACATTTGATTTGATTTTTATAGACCTCTTGCGTAACTCAAGTGACCCGGCCGTAGCGCGAGTGGTACCGTCGCACGTAGGCGAATAGTGGACAAAAGATATTTTATTCCATTCTAAAGCAAATTTTCATATTTCTCTTAGAGAACATATGGTACTTGTGTGTAAGTCTATACATATATTTAATTTTTAGTTCATTTCACATCGTAGTCCAAAAATATAATAAAATATTTGTCAGCATTTCGTATTTTTTTTTAATAGAATTAATTTATTTTGAGTTTATATAAATCATAAAATATATAAATAATAATAATAATTTGACCATTGTCAGCAAATGTTGCGTGGCAGGATACCCAAAAAAAATAAAAAATCCTGAGCTCACGTTTTATGGCTTACCGAACAACTGTTATTGAAAAGCAGAATAATTACAGCTGCACAAGTTTACAACAAATACAAAATATTACAATTAATTTGCAACGTTCACTTCACCACTTCATGGAACTAGAATAATCCTCGCTTATAGTATAGTTGCCCAGAATGTTATAAGACGCTAAAAAATCACAAAGCTTTTCCGCGAATCCCCATAGGATAGAGCGGGGCATGCCTTATTTTTCTACATCATGTTAAATAATAAATATAATGTATTACTTAATACATAAAACATCATTATTCTCATGTAAAGTATGTTCTGGCATGATTAAAATAAGAAATTAACGGAAACACGACTGTATCAATTATAATTTCAAATTATTTTGATATAATTACGCAACTCCCTCCTAACGGTTACTGTAGCAACGATAACCGGCGTTAGGTCGTCAAATATTTTAGGAGGGAGTTGCGTAATTACATCAAAATAATTTGAAATCATAATTGATACAGGCGTGTTTCTGTTAATTTCTTATTTTAATCATGCCAGAACATACTTTACACGAGAATAATGATGTTTTATGATTAAGTAATACATTATATTTATTATTTAATACGTTGTAGAAAAATAAAGCATGCCCCATCTTAAGAGGCTTGGCGGCAAAGCTTTGAGATTTTTTACGTGTCTCATAAAGTTTAGGTCAACTATAGCTGGGAGCCAGACACACTCTTTTTTGAAAGATCTGCTTAAAATTAATTTTCTATTTGTTGTGTTATATTTAGGCTGTCCACAAAATCCACTCCTGCAGGTGCACCAACGGGCCAACGTCTGACAGGACTTCTTTTGCCCCTGCCAAAGCCATGTTCCATCGAATGGCCGGCAGTACAAGTGTTTTAACAATTTCAAGTAATAAACTATTCGCAAAAAAAATCAGCTTTAAACATTTCTGTCAATCGACTTGACTTCATTTTAATTACATATTTATGTTAATGATTACAATTAACGTGGCAGGAAATTATCTTCCATCATACTGTAATGTCAATAAAGGATACAAAAAATATCAACTTTAAATACGTATAGCAGTGTCACTTTTTTTTAAATAATCAATATGCTGCTACCAAGCGTTGGCCCTCTAACGAAGTGGCAGGAGTTTGTTTTGTGGATGAGTTACATTGATATGATCGGTACTATTAGGACAAGGTGAATAGTAATGAATGAATTGTATCTAACGTCGATATATTATAAAAGTTTTTCATCGGCTTAGTTCCATAGTCAAAACTAATCATTGAATCTAGCTGATGTGTAAATATTGGCACTCCTAATTGGGAAATTGTATTAAACTCCACTTTGTCATAAAGGAACCTAAGCCTCCTATAGTGCGGATTCTATTATTTATTATACATTAAAGTCTCCCTCAATTCGAATCGGGCCTAGGTGCTTGGGGTCCATCGGTCCATCAGGATGGAGATACACTAAGAACGACATCGAAAATTATATCTTCGAATTCTAAAATATTTATAAAATTAGATTTAAATAATTTGTGAATACAAATATTCACTTAATCATACGTTTCCTGCAGATATTCCTAGACAAATAATAGCAGCAGGCAGCAGCGCAGTTGGTAGTCTCTTCGCAGTTTCCACATAATGCAAGCATTTCGTCAGTCTAGTATTACAAGGTTGCATGTTACATTTTTTGAGATTTTGCTTCTTCAGAATGAAAAGGTTAGATGTTACCGTAGGTACCTTCAGATGGTAGAACACAGATAGTCATTTCTATAGGCAGATAAACAAAAGTGTATGTCAAATTTCAATATCCAGTTCATTAACAAAATGGATTAAAATGGATTTGTCAAATTTAAATTATATGCACATACAATCTTGTAATACCAAGCCGACGATTTGGTAATAGTCTAACCAAATACTGGCAATACTGGGCCGTACATTAGTCAAAACTCGCCGCTAGAACGTTTATGTTTCTGTTCATCACAATACCAAACTGATGTTGGTTTTCTTTTTGGCATTACGACTTGCGTCGACGCAGCCAGGTACAAAGTGAATGTTTAATATTCTTATAGCTAACTAACTTATAGCAACGTGTGCTCACTATTACCTGATAATAACCCTACATCTAACCTATAATATTCGAGTTTGATATTTTAGTTGTATTTAAAGTAAAAAAATCGGCATCTACTGGAAGCGGCTGGAACCTCCCCCTCCCCACACGGTAGAACTTTATAAGCTGCCTTTGGATATTACATCGGAAATCAGAGCACTGAGCAAACAGATAAATTACACGTGACTTTGGAGCCATTTATTTCATGAACAAATATCGAACGAATTGAAGTGGACTACAAGCAATCTGTTAAAATATAGCCGCTCATGTTTGTTTACGTTGCATGTTAATCAATTGCCGGATATTATAGTAGTCCAGGAGGTTTAGCATTTCACTTCGTAAAAATTTATAGTCAGATATAAATTGGTGTATACGACCTTTCAGCTCCCCAAACAACCTGTGAAAAGTCCAAAAGATTCCGGTGTATGCATAACTTTTGACAGCGGAAAAACGGTCCAAAAAAAGTGCCTTTTTTCGGTTTTTTGCCAATATCTTCATTCCCATCGATCCTACGACTACGAAGTGTACTTATGAAAAAGAAAAAACACTAACAGTTTTTACGTAATCGGGCATTGAAACTCCGGTAAACATTTTGTATGGATATTTTAGTGCATGTAATGATCAAAATACAGTTTTCTGTGCGTTATCTTTTAATTTTTACATTTTTTATAGGAATTGGGGTATGAAAAATTGTATATTTCAGTGAACAAAATTTATTATTTATTTATTTAGATTATTGATTATTAACTTAATATTAATAATAACTACAAAAATTATGTTTGATAATGTAACTCAGTTTTGACTTATTTTTGGATATTTTCTTCTTATCTATCCTCGATTTATTCTTCATTTTACCACTGGACTGAACATTGCAGTCCCAACTTTCGACAGACGCACAAAGCACCACAGCCTTTCAAACAATTACAAAAAGTCATATTCGAAAGACAACGGGGCAGGAGGTTGCGAGGTTTTTATTGGCTCCCATAAGCCGTTTTTGAATACCCATCCCTAATCTTGAGGATTCGGCTCGTTTCTTAACCACTTCTGCACCTGGTAGTAGACACGATATAGGTGCTCTTTAGCCGCATCGACTGTAGGGGGTAACATACTCAACTGGACCGACTTGCTTCTGCCTACAGCTTTCGTAAAGCACTGGTAACGGTATTCTTCCAAGTCATCTTGGTTAATCGGAGCGCCATACACAGCTAGGAAGATGCCTATTCCATCCGAAGAAACTAACTCTCGAGAAGCATCACTGTGGTTGAAAATTTGAGCTGCAGCACGTAAGTCTTGACGTTTCGTGAAAAGTCTCAAAGCTGCAGTTTTCCCTTTATGAAAAAGAGCAGATGACGTGTCACATCCAGTGAAAGCGTGTAGGAAGAGAAGATTATCCCTGATGTCTTCATATTTATTGGAACTCCGAGAAGAGTATAGCTTTCGCTGGAATTTTCCTTTGCCAGGCTTGAGAAAGAAGATCTCTTCATCAATCGGAGCGCGACCAACCAAAATTACCAAAAGGTCTATATCTTCCCCAACAACAACTGTTCTATTTGTGCGTGAACATTCCAGAGCTTTTTCAATGATTAAAACATCAGCATCATCTTGCGCCTGTTTAACGACAAAATTGTTGGCTTTGAACTTGACAGACAACAATGGTGCTGGGAACGACAAATCTAACAGAATCCAACAATAATTGTTTTTTCCAGGTAACAAACATATTTAGTATGATCTGAAAGAAAATAGAACTTAATATCAACAAAGCAGGCGGGGATTTGTCGCCGCATTATCGTGCCGCGCAGGTGGAGGAAATTATTCCTTTTGTCAGTCGGGTTAGCATCTGTGGTAAGTGCTTCTTGTCAGAGGGGAAGGCGCAGCTGCTCTTTGCACCGCCACAAACCATAAAACTTAATCTGATGTTTCACGCCTTTTTCCGTGGAAATGACTCGTTCTATCGATAAACTTTATATCACCTTCTTTGTAGAAAATGTTCCGTTCTTTGTTTTATATAAGTACACTTCGTAGCCGTATCATCGATGGGAACGAAGATATTGGCAAAAACCGAGAAAAGGTATTTTTTGGGCCATTTTTCCGCTGTCAAAAGTTAAGCATACACCGGAATCTTCACAGATTGTTTGGGATGCTCACTATAAATTTTTCCGAAGATGAGCGCCTTCTTCGTCTAAAGTTCCTGGATTATAAGGGTATTAACAGATAACGTTTCGGAGATTTTGTAGAACATTGGGTAGCGAAAAAAAATAACACAGAATTTAGCAAAAATGACACTCTAACCTCAACAAGTCAATAACATTATGGACAATTCAAGCAGACTACGCATGCGTCAAATTAAAATCTAAAAAGGTCCAGTCGAGCTTCGTCCGAGGCCTTTATTTTGTAATATTCGAACGTTTCATATTTAGCTCGGTTAGCTCGATTTGCATTAAACGAACGATTGTGACACGTCCCATCAATCAGACGTAATATCCGAACACCAACCAACCAACTCAAATAAGTTTTGACATCTGTCAAAAATATTTGGGTTGGTAACCTTTACGAATGTTGATTTTTAGATTATAAAATATATTTAGGGCATCTGCATCATGTTTAAGTGTTTCTAGTTCATTCTCATTTTTATTGTTTGTGTAAGCATTTTTAGCTTGGAGCCACAGAGGTTCCAAGCAAATATAAATATAATAATAGACTGCTAATTACAGGTTAGATTTCCAACCTACAAAAAGTGTCTTATTTTATTAGGACAAATTATTTAGAACTTCGTAAATATTACACTGTACTAGATTTTAATTGAAAGTACGGGAACCAGGCAGAAATTTTAATAATAGCTACGTAATATTCTTAAATCGAAATATATATTTTTGAGGTTAGCTGTGACGTCAGGTGATAAATGTACCATAGCCTATAAATCAACATTCACAAAGGTTATCAACCCAAATATTTTTGACAGATGGCAAAATACATTTTCCCCTAACAATAATACCAATAATATTTGTTGAATGCTGTCATGTGTGCACATACAACCAATGCTTTTTAATTTTTTTCACGGAAACCAAATCGAAAGGGTGCAAGTGTGATATATCGTTGAAATCGGAATTTTTACTGCTTTTCAGTGGTTCGATTGCAAATTGTAAGTAATCATAAAATAAGCAACTTGTTGTGCCAAAACGGCACTAAACATAATCCAATCTCAACCAAAACCTTTTCAGATCTTCTGGAGCACTAAAGAAGCCCTTATGCAAAGGTTCATCCAAATCCGTTTAGCAGTTTCGCCACTATCGTGTTCACTCACACACATACACACAGACATTTTTTTAAAACCACTTCTTTGGTTCCTGGGACCTCAAAACGTAAAGATTTGATGTCATCTCAATTTTCGATTTTGGACTAATTGTAGTAACCTCCCACAATTTTATTGTGGGGAGGTTAAAATGTAAACGGAAATACTTTAATATTTGGTACATAATAACTCGTTTATTTTCAGCTATAATATCCCAAGGACGTTGATAATACGAAATAATTTTATCACAGTTTCCGAAAGCACTTGCTTGGTAATATCCCGACGCCGTAGATGGAGGGATATTACCTAAAACCAACGTGCTTGAGGAAATTGTGATAAAATTATGAGCTATTTATCAACGTTCGAGGGGTATTCGCATAGAAAATTTTTTGCAATTTATTTTATTTATTTGTTCAAAACTATTTATTAAAAACACAATTATTAAAAGAGCAATTTGTAAAATTAAATATAGATTATGTATTATGTATTATTTGATGTGTTTTCCTCTATTATTATATTCATTAAATCATTATTTGTAATTCCAAATCGACATTGTCAAAAAATAAATTTTAAATTAAACTGTCAAACTGGATGACTAAAGTGAAAAGATCCCTAAGGGATCTTTTCAGTGTCATTTTGTTGTGATTGGTTGTTTTAGCTCACGTGATTAGAAATGTGCGAATTTAATAGGACTGCTAAAGCTAAAAATTTTCAAATGAAGATTTAGATTATTATTTCAGGTAGCAACTAAAATGTGTAATTAAGTTATCCTGAGACCATTGTAGTATGTAAGTATATAGTAATAGAATGCGAATATATTTCCCTTGCCTGTAGCCGCCTCTGAACAAATAAGAGCTTGATATCGATCCCCTAGCGTGGATATCTCCCTCAAGACTGATGATCTTAAGTTCCTCCTTTCTATAAACATTTGTAAATTGAAAGCGTGCACGTAAATACCTGTCAAACTTCTCAAAGCAAAAGTGTTTTGTTGCTGAAATTCCATAGATTTTCAGTGTAGCCAATAAGCAGCCTTTATCTAAAGAGTCGAAAGCTTCAGTCAAGCTAGACATGATATGTATCTCTTGTTTACATGTGCCATCTATAGCAGCCGACAAAGCTGACGCCCAGCGTGGTTAGCTTTTGTTCATACCAAAATGTTGATAGATATTCGCTGTTCCGGTATAATTTTATCTGGACTGAACTAATAAACTACATGTAGCAGCAATATAAATAAAAATAATTATAATATTTGTTTTATGACACGATAATTTTTATTCAGAAAACTTTCATGATCTTAAAGTAGGCCATATACTACTTTCATTCATAAACTGCAAAAAACAAACATGTGGTGGGTTAAGATCCGGTCACTCTTACGTCAATTTTCCTTTCAAGCAACGAATACGGCTTTGCCTGCAGAATGAGGGGCATCATGTTGCACAATTGTTATGACTTATTTAGTATAATGTTACTTAATAAACATAAAGATTCATTTTATGTTCATCGCACGTTTCTTCCCTCGTTTCTTTGCTGACCTAACTACACTTTAACTTTTAATCTGACAATACTGAAATCACAGTAATAACAGTATAATGAAAGACATGTGTTCGAAGGGTCATTAGTGCCTTTAGTTCTATTTTTTGTTGATATTTCGGCACAAATCAAACACATCTTAACAAGTATTATTAAAGTTACAGTATTAATAGAGGAAATATAATAAAATGGGCTATTAAATTTAAAGTCCTATGGCATATGTTAAGACGATTGATCAATAGATATTCAAATAAATAAATTACCCGTGAACTATAAAACTCAGTTGTCATCTCAGTTCTTAAAGAGTTTACTTTATTGTCATTATTCCCCTTTCAAGATGTGGTATGATTAATTCAAAAGTACGTACATGCAGCACAGATACAAACTAAAATAGAAAAAACAATAAACACAGGAAATACTAGAACAAAGAGAAATGCCGAAAAGATATCCAGAATAACGTGGTGATGTTAAATTTGTGCACTCTACATTATACAGGGTGGACTAGTCACCATGTCTTCGTTATATACTTAAAAATATATATAACGACTTGTCTTGGTCCGTCAGTAAAATATTTGTTCTTTTTTATGGAAAACCACACAGGCGGGTATGTTATGGGATTGATTCTTATTTACCTATACAATAAAATAAATATCAGTTCAAATTAGTATATTAATAATATTAACATCTCGGGGAAATATATGCATAATTCATTTTGTATATAATATTATAATAATAAATTTTTGTTTCTTCCTTCTTCATGGTTACGATTTTGAATCTCTAGTAGATAGTGAGTCGAATCTTCTTCACTGGAGTGAGTGAATCGCCACACTTACCCCCCACCCCCCACCCCCCAGAAAAACAATCAATCAATCAATGTATCGATGGCAAAACGTACTCTTTTTTAACCACCGGTGCAGAGACGCCACATTTGTCAGTTAGTAAATATGCTGGTTTAATTTTGTCAATATTTACCGTGGCGGGTTTAGTTCCTTTAATAAAAGTAACCAATTTATCTGTACGGGACAATACTTTAAATGGTCCATCGTACAGCGGAGTAAAAGATTTCTTAAAACGTTCTCTCCGAACGAAAACAAAATTACAAGTCAAGGTGTCTGAACTGACGAATGATTTGTAATTAACATGATGAAAAGGTGGAATGAACGTTAAATTATCAAAAGAAGTACATAATTTAGTAATAAAATAAGGAATGTCGGTACAAGTATACGATTTTATAAAAAATTCACCTGATAGACGTAAAGTTCGACCAAAAACGAGTTCTGCGGAGGAACATTGCAAATCGTCTTTAGGTATGGTCCTGAGAGCTAATAGTATGACATGAAGTTCATCTACCCAATGTGGTGTAGAAGTTTTAGCTCTCAGAGCAGTTTTATTAAAGAGATTTATTAAGCGATTTATTAAATCTTTCAATCATTCCGTTCGAGGAAGGATGATATGGTGTTGTACGAATTCTATGAAATCCCAAAAATTTTGAAAATTCTTGGAATAATTTCGATTCAAATTGGACGCCCTGATCCGTTGTCACTGTGACAGGAACACCGAATCGGCTAACATAATTCTGAACGTACGTGCTACAGTTTCTGCAGTAATATCCTTAAGTGAATAAGCTTCGGGCCATCTAGTAAAACGTTCGATCACAGTAAGAATATAAGAACAACCTTTAGAAGGAGGTAATGGTGCTATTAAATCTATATGTATGTGGTCGAAGCGTCCTTTAGGAATATCGAAGTCAGCTATAGGACTCCCTGTATGTCGTGTCACTTTACTAGTTTGACAGCTAATACAAGTTTTAGAGATTACAATCTGAAGTCATTTTGGGCCAAAAATAATTTTTAGAAACTAATGTTCTAGTCGCTTTGATACCAGGGTGAGATAAACCATAAAAAATATCAAAAATTGTGCATCTATAAACGATCGGAACATAAGGACGAAGTTTAGGGCGGGAAACGTCACACCAAATAAACTTATGGAATATGGAATTTTAATTTTCTTTAAATGAAAAGTTCTTTTGTGTTCGATGAAGTATTTGATAATAAAAATTTAAGGTCAGAATCAACTTTCTGAGCTTCGCTCAATAAATTTAAGTCAAATTTAATATCAACTAGGTTAGACTTTTGGGTAACAACCGGGGAAACGCATTGTTGTAAAGAAGATGTATCATGCTCACGTGATAAGGTGTCCGCAACAATGTTATTTTTCCCTTTGATATGTCTGATTTCGCAGGCAAGTTGAGCAATGAATTCTAAATGTCTAATTTGTCTGGGAGATCTCTCGGTTTTAGTGAATAATGCTTTGACCAAAGGTTTATGATCAGTAAAGCAAATAAATGTACGACCTTCAAGTAAAAACTTGAAATGTTTAATCGCTGTGAACAAAGAAAGAAGTTTCTTGTCAAAGGCACTGTATTTTGTCTGTGCTAAGGTAAGTTTTCGTGAGAAAAAGGCTAATGGAGCAAGTACACCTTTGTCATCGCGCTGTTCAAGAACTGTCCCCATAGAGACATTTGAACAATCAACTGTCAGCGATAAAAACGAGCCATTATCACAACGAGGATGCGCTAAAAAGGTTGCACCAGCTATAGCAGCTTTGGCTTTGGAAAAACTGTGAAGACAGTCGGCGGGCCAATCAATTATTATTTTAACTTTATCATGCAGTAATCTAGTACATAGAGCATATAAAGGAATTAAAATTTCAGCGAAAGAAGGTATGAAACGATGATAAAAGTTAACCATACCTATGAAACGCTGAAGTTGTTTAACCGTAGTATGTAAGGGAAAATTATTTATGACAACACGTTCAGAAGAAGGTAAAATACCGGCTGAAGAAATATTGTGTCCTAAAAATGTCAAATGACTGACACCTAATATGCATTTTGACTGTTTAATATTTATGCCGTACAATTCTAACCTCTGAAAAACAAGTTTCAAGTGCTCTAAATGTTCTGAACTAGATTTACTTGCTATCAGAATGTCGTCTAAATAGACGAAAATGAAGGGCATGACATAATCGTATTTTTTTTTGATCGCTAACGATTCTGTGAATAGCAAATTGCGATTCAATTTGAGTAAACCATATCTCCGGCTTGGTTACCCAAAAAGGTGGCAGTTTAACGGTCGTGACGTAATTACTATGATTTTTCCCTGCACCTGATGAAACTGGTATATCATCCAATAAAACATTTTCTATAGGAGGTGCCATTTTTTAAAGAAAAAAATAATAAATCGATGACTAATTGATTGTTTGATGAATTGATTGATGAATTGTTTATCTAACGGGAGAAATAAGGAAACACAATTCACTTACTCAATAATTAAGCCTGATGATGAATTTTCGAAAAATCCTTGTATCAGCCAAAGGTCAGTCTCGAAATGGTTTTGCAGCCTGTTGAATAATATTGCAGGTAAGTTTCTTCTGAATATAAGTTTCGTATTAACACAGCTTAACGGGTCAATAACCAATAACCAACCAATAAAATCTAATGGGCACCATCAATCTAAAAATCAAACTTGGGAACATTTTGTTGGGTCAAAATTCAGCTTAGTCGTCGCGTCGGTGTACATCATCATCAAATAAGTCACCAAATAAATAATTTCTTCAGGGTAATATATTTTTATCACGTCGGGGTCACCAAAATACGGGATTGATTCTTATTTACCCATACAATAAAATAAATATTAGTTCAAATTAGTATATTAATAATATTAATATCTCGGGGGAATATATGCATAATTCATTTTGTATATAATATTATAATAATAAATTTTTGTTTCTCCCTTCTTCATGGTTACGATTTTGAATCTCTAGTAGATAGTGAGTGGAATCTTTTTCACTGGAGTGAGTGAATCGCTACATATGTCATACGTGCCAAAACATGTATCTGTCAAACTTGTGACAGAGGCCTCTAATAATGTATGTGGACATGAAGGAGATGGTTATATCCGAGCAACACTGAAGTCTAGATTGGTTATGCCTCATTTTTCCAAAAAATCAGACTTTAAATGTGTAGCAGATATAAAAAAGTAAAAGTAAGAAACACAGTAAGCCAAAGAATCCTGTTCATAGTACTCATATCCTTGGCTTACTGTGTTACATATGGAAAATATTTGTAAATAACGTAAATACCACAGCCAACATTCCAGGGTTGGTTGGGTAGGGTGTAGATGGAATTAGACGTGCAACTACCTCCACGTGGTGAGTTCTGGGTCGTTTTGTTCTAGCTACACGAGCAAAGAGTTGCAAAAAATATTTATTTTTTTCGCCCCACCCTAACGCGCGGCGCTCTGGCTCGCAATCCCTAACCGTACAGGACAACAAATAATTTTCATTGTAATACGTTCTATGTGATTAAGGAGTGTTATAGTTCACTGCTGTTACTTTGTTACATTATTGTAAACATTGTTGTTTTAAAAAAAATACATAATATTCTTAATATTTTCAAGTGGTTTATGATTCACCGTATTGGTATAACATGAAGAGATTGGGTGAAAAATTTTTAATGTAAGCATGTACACATTCCTAAATATAATTTTTTAGCTCCATCTGTGGTCAATATTGACTTTGATCAGTGTATTGTGTGTCAGGCAGGAACTTCAGAAACTCTTCAAAATATTATAGAAGAAAACTATACAAAATTATTACACTTAACGTCATTTAAATCGGACAATATATCAGTGGCATTAGGAGCTTATTTGGAAAATAAGGAATTTCTTTTTCTAAGAATCCCTTTTATCACGCCAAGTGTAGAAGATCGTATATGAGGATTTTTTATCAAGGCGTTCCTATGAAAAATGCCGACAATAAAGGCACTACTAAAAAATGTCTTATTTGCAATAAAGAACGCGACGTTAAAGGAAACCGAAAGCAACTGTATGTAGGGTCATTTAACCGGCAAAACGAAATTTTCCAGAAAGCTGAAGAGTTAAGTGAAGAGGAAATACTATATAGAATTTAAGAATTCGTTGGCAGTTGCATAGACATGACAGCAAATGATTTGAAATATGACAATTTATGTATGTTAGATTTAAAAAAAAACTAATACTTCAAAGAAACAAAACAAAGCTAATATTCTTCAATTTAAAGACCTGTTTTCGCAAGACTTATTAAAATTTTAAAAAAATTATTGGTAAATGCTGAAGTTTTAACAATAGCTCAAATTCGTCACCTTCTTCATACAGAAACCACTAAATACAACATGTATTGGACTGAATCATATCTAAGTTCGGATGAGATTTCCAAGAAATTAAAGTAATATTTCGGAGATAAATTAAAAAATAATAAAATTGTTGAACGTGCCAGAAGAGAGCACATCTCAGTAATCAGATAAGAATGATGTTGCTGGAAAGACCAATTCTTCTTGTCACTTACAGTCTGACATCTACCATCTTGCTAAAGTCTTAAAACAGATATTCAATTATGTAAATTGACAACATAGCAGTTGCCAACATAGAAATTACTAAAGAATGTGCTTATAAAATTATTCCGAATTCGTTATACAATTCTTTTACAAAACTGCCTATTTCATTCAGCCAAAAATACCAAACCTTTTTGAATTTGGGTGGCACAAGACAGACAGCAACATAATGCCAATCACGATGACAATTAATGTGAAGCTAGATTTTCTAAACATAACAACATTTTGTAAGTGCAAGCACCTAATTTGTAAAAAATCATGTTCCTGTGCTAATGTACTTTGCTCCATAAGCTGTTTATGCGAAGGCAAGTGTGTATATATCGAATACAAATGTATTTATTGTATGCTACTGCAGAATTCTAACTCAGTATAATGTTATCAATATTACTTTATGAATACATCTGGAAACGAATGCCGTACCGTGTCATTTCATGTTCTCTACGCTGTCTGGTGCATGGTGCACCCAGAATTTAATGCAGCGCGTACAACGCTCAAGCTTATTACACTTTTATGACACTAAACTGTTGTAAACAACGATTTTATATTTTTCAAAAATTAATTCAGACCTTAAACCACATTTCACTCGCTTATACTAGTACTCTATCTTCAATAATAAAAAAGTTTCCTAGATACAGACTTTTCCAATGTCGCTACTAAAAAATTCATGTGAACTCGGGAGAAAATATTTTTTTTCCACCAGATAATTTATCTTTAGTATAATTTTATGTATGGCGATCGATTTATCATGTTTCCAAATATATGTGTCCAAATTCTCCAGCCGAGTTAATTGTTATTAACAGAGTTATGGGATGAGAAACATAAAATATTGCATTTTCGCGGAATTTCATAGAAAAGTGGAAAAGTGCAATTTTCTCCGATTTCGCAATTCCAAATACAATCGCGACCTCCATATTCGAATTCGGCAGGTCATTTTACATAAGAATATGACTTCAGTTTTTGTGTGTTCGCGAGTTGCATACGCCACTTATTTTGCATATTTCGAAGGTCTCGGTCTCCGGCTATAATGTGAAAGAGAAAATAAACAGCAATTTGGAGCAAAAATGTAGTTATTATACTGTTGGAAAATTTTAGCCAGGGACGCAAAAAAGGATTACTTTCGATCCATAAAAAAACGGCCATTACCGTCATGTTCCAGAAATATGAAATTTATGCCAATCGAAAGGGCTTACTGGACTTACTTTAGACTTAATTTTCCTAGTTTTCTCCCATACTATGTTCCAAACTCGTTTTTGTTTTAGGACCATATCATCGGTGCTAAGTATTTTTGGATTATACAATCTTTTTGCTAGATTTATTTTCTGTTTGTATGTAATATTTATTTATTAAAACTTTGTCAGTATATGTTTGCTTATAAAGCCTTTTAATTCTTTACCTATGGTAATAATTTCCTTTGTAACCCGAGTTTTAATATTCTGTCTTTTATTCTGAGTGATTACCGTACAAGCTGTGTCAACATAAAATAACAAACAGTTTAAAAATTCTTTATAAACATCATTAACATTTGATAAACGTGCATCATACACTGACTCAAATGCTTCCTCTGAAATATAAAATTCTAGGCTATTTAGGCTATATTGATTAGTTTTGCGAAACATGTTATTAGTAACCTCAGGTTGTTGATTTTTTTTTAATGCCTTAGGGGCCGTTCAAAAATTACGTAACGATCTTAGGGGGGAGGGGGAGTACTTAAAAGTGTGACAACTTGTGACATAGGGGGGATGGGGGATTGCATCAAGTGTTACGTAACGTTATTCTTTTTTCCACAAAAATTCTGATCTAATAATGCACTAATCCCCTATGTCAAATAGAACGGTCAAAGATGGCGGACGAAATAAAATTTTTAATTCCTCGTCAATTACCAATGAGGCATTGTACGTCACTTCTTTTTCTTTTCGATTGTACGTTATTTATGTACTTTTAGGGAGTTCATTTTTTTAATTTTCAAAAAGAGTGCGTTTTTTTATTTTCAAAAAAGTGCATTTTTACAATTTTCAAAAACGTATTTTCGTTAACCTTCCTCTTTTTGCCCAATTTTCATCGAAACAAAATGAAAAATGTTATAGAAAGTTTCGTAAAACTTCAAAAATCTAATACAAAATGAAACTTCATTAATTTGAAAAGGAACTTTATAAGCATACGCATGGTAATAATAATAATATATGAATATATGATCATCAAGGCTCGGGAGATTTGTTCCTGTGGCGGTTAAATCAGGGTTGGCTCTAGGTCAGCACGTAATGATTTGTATGCAAGTATGACACAATATATCTTACCTCGTACTTTTTTTAGAGAATTCTGTAATATCCGAAGTTAATATGGACATATACTTTACGATATTATGAAATTCGATAAAAAAAGTACAAGGTAAGATATATTGTGTCATACTTGCATAGAAATCTTTCCGCGCTAACCTAGAGCCAACCCTGGTTTTAACCATAACAGAGACAAATCTCCCGAGCCTTGATGATCAATAATCAGAACCAAGCAGTCAAGACTAGTGTAGTATTATTTTTGACGGGTATGCGGATGAACAGAATAGCACTAATTATAAAATATAATTGTCTGCAATTCCACCTACTGAAGAGGTAATAGAAAAACACTGTTTAAAAGTATTTTCCAAGTCCAAAAATGGTTAGGTTCTGAGGAATATCCGTTACAATTCGGGTGGCTTAAAACTGAGAATGGCTTAAGGCCTGATATTATGAGTCAAAGTAATGCTTTTCTTTAGAATTTACTAATAGTCCAAGCGAATTAGACTTTTTCTGCCAAAATCGTGCCCTACGAAAACATTTTTTTTATTGTGTTTATTTGGAACTCTTGAATAACATTTGGTAGTTACGCCAAGATACACCTGGAGGACTTCTTGAAAATCGCGTCGGAAGGTCGATAAATTAATTAAAATGTTTAAAAGCCAAACATCAATAATTTACTTACAGAAAATCGTAGGTATATATAAAAACATAAAAATTGTAAAAATTGGACATTACCATAATCAATTATAATGTTTAAAAGTAAACATCAATAATTTACTTACAGAAAATCCTGTAGATTGTACGGTTCAAGATTACATATATAACACAGCCTTTCTCCAGGATATTTCGGAGATGGAGAAGCGGTATCAAGGAAGGTGGGATGTCCACAGGATGGCCGACTACTGTTGGTCTATGAAAAGAGACACGCACGAAGAATATAAAAGAGAGCCAGTGAGGAGATCATTTGAAAATAAGAAGAAAAGGTATTCTGAGAAGGAAAATTGAAAAACTGGCATATGTACATTTTTTTTTACTAACGTAATAATTTGTCGATCTCCTCTGAGTAGGAATAAGTCTTTCAGCTGGTGTTTATTACAATCGAAGTTTTAGCATTTTGTGGCAGTATATAGTTATTGCACTTAACGCGGCCAGGCTTGCAATTTGTAATCCAGCGCTAGGCGGGGCATTAGTCCGGAGAATAGCTGTTGGTTGCAGTCTGGTTTTATTCCTTATATATTTAAGGAAATGTATAGAGGAGATCGACAAAATATTACGTTAGTAAATATTCTGCCCTCTAAAAGCATACCTACTATGTACATTTTATTATGTATGGGTGGTTTTTAGGGATGATTTTGGGTACCAAGTGAGAATAGGCTAGATCAACGTCACTCAAGAATCTATTCTGGAACTGAAACAATGGAAACTCCAACATTTCCCACGATTTATTGGTATTCATGCAATTTATTCTTATATAAGGGTGGCTACCTTTATAGAAGAGATTTTCTGTCACGAGTAAGCGAGGTGCCCTGGGAGTCACTCCAGATTCATGTTCTGTACTTAAACTATAAAAAATTATTTCCCGTGATTTATTGGCAGTTGTGCTTTATTCTGTAATAAGGATAGTTTCCACCCTATTGTAGGGGTAGTTTTTATGCCGACTAAGAATAAGGTAGAACAGGGTCACCCAAGATTCTATTCTGGAATTAAAACATCGAAAACTCCTCCATTTCCCACAATCTATTGGTATTCACGCAGTCTATTTTTATACAAGGGTGATTTCCACCCTGTTATATGGGTGGTTTTGAGACACGCGTAAGATTCATGTACTGTATTCCAAACTATAAAAACTTTAACATTTCTCATATACTATGTACAGGGGGAGTTTTCAGCATATTATAAGGGTAGTTTTCCAGTCAATATTCAAGTAAGTAACTGCTGAATATAAAACATTTTCTCTTCCCATGTTTTTCACTATTCATTTACATCCATTTCGGATTTGTTTTTGGCTGTAGCGCAAAAGTTTGGGGGTATACGATTTTTTTTGACCTCGGATTCGGATTCAGCGTCGAAAAATACATTGGAATACTATGGTCAGTCATCCAGATCAAAAACTTTTTTTTTTGTGGGGCTGTGTAGTGTGTAATCAAATGTATAATTTTTAAACTTTTTAAAATTTGTACACTCTTTAATGTGTTGGGGAAGCGCATTATAAAATTTCAGACACTGATAACGCGGACAATTTTAAAGAAGTGTTAGACTGTGAATGGGTAATGCATAGTCGCCCTTGCATCTGGTATTATAGGGGTGATGTTGTTCGTGCTCTTGAAACTGGTTACTGTGTTTTTTTACATATAAAATGCATTCATAAATAAATAAACCCGGTATGGTTAGTAAGTTGTTACTTTTGAAAACTCCCCTGCAGGAAGCTGAAAAGCCCATTTTATATATGATTCTAATTGCTCTTTTTTGTATAGTAAAAATTTCCCCAAAATTAGAAGAACCACCCCAAATAGTTATTCCATATTTAGTTTTGCCGTAAAAGTTTGAATAATATATGGTTTTAAGCACCGATGTATCAAAAGACCTTGAAAGTACTCTTAATGCATAGCAAACGGAATTTAACTGTTGACTTAAATTTTTTATATGGTCGTTCCACTTTAAGTTCGAATCCAAAGTTATTCCAAGTAGTTTTATGCTATCTTTGACAGGTATTTGTAAGTGCCCTAGTAATAAATCAGTAGGAAAGTTCAAGTTCGATTTGTCAGTTCTATAAAACATACCATTGGATTTGGATTCGTTGAGTATCAGTTGATTGATACAAAACCAATCTCTCAAATTTTGCCAAATATCCCCAGCAAACTGTTCTATGTCAGAGATATTCTTACCTCTAATGAGGATATTGGTGTCGTCGGCGTAATTCACGAGTCTGAAGTTGTTGTTGTTGTTGACAAACAAAAGGGGCCCAAGCACACTACCTTGTGGCACTCCTAACAGAACAGAAACGTATTTTTGCCCATGAATCAGAACTGATGTTTGTTGAGTACGATTTTTTAAGTAGGAAGAAAACCATTTGTGTGCTGTGCCTCTGACACCAAGTTTGTTCAACTTATCAAGTAAACATACATGGTTTAAAGTATCAAACGCCTTAGATAAGTCAAGAAATAGTCCGCAGGCAATTTCCCGACCATCCAAGGCGCTTATTATTTCATCAACAAAATTAAAAAGAGCGGTATCTGTGGCCTTATTCTTCATAAAGCCGTGCTGAAATTCATTAAAAAAGTTGGTACTGTTTAAAAAGGATATCAGTCTTTTGTACATTAGACATTCAAGCATTTTTGAAAATACGGAGAATAAGCTAATTGGACGGTAGTTTTCCAAATCATTAGGGTCACCCTTTTTATAAATAGGTAGTACTAGTGCTAATTTTAAAGTCTGTGGAAATTCACCAAGTATAAATGATGTATTGTAAATGTTTTCAAGAGGGGATGCAAGAGCAACGATGCATCTTTTTAATAGTTTTGGTGAAATACTATCGAATCCACTAGACGATTTTGATTTAAAATTATCAACAATATCACAGATTTATTTCTTCTGACAATGTTGGAGATATAAACATAGATTGTGCATTGGTTATTATAAAATCATTATAATTTGTATGAATATTTGAGGTTTTTATATTTGATACCAGATTTGAGACGTTAGTTATAAAAAAGTTATTGAATTTATTAGGGATGAGTGGTATGTCAACTGTTTTGGATAATAAGTTATTTGTTTCTTTACCTAGTGTACGATTTACAAGATCCCACATACATTTGGATTTGTTGCCTGATATGTTTATTAGGTTGTTATAATAGTTAGCCTTCGATTCCTGTAGTTTTTTATTATACAAATTTCGCATCTGTGTAACAGCTGACTTATAATCTGAATTATATCTTGAAATGTCTTGTAACAATTTTAATTGATTTCTTAAGGAAATAAATTCGGGAGTGACCCATTTGGCTTTGGTATTTAATTTAAAGTTCGATTTGCGTTTACGAAGTGGAAAATTTTTGTTAAAGCATTCTTGTAGTGTATTCAAAAATATTTTTATTTTTTCCTCACTTTTTTTTTGCCTCATAAACAGTCTGCCAGTTTTCACGGGACAGATCATTTATAAAGTGTTTTACATTTGTCTCCGAGAATGATCTACCATATAGTCGGAGAGCAGCCAATCTGTAGGAAGCATTTTAAAAGTAGTCTATACAACTCGCGAACACCCACCTAAAAAACAGATGATATTATGTAAAATGACCTTCTAGATTTGATTTTTGAGTTCGCCCTTTAATTCGAGATTGCCAAATCGGTCAATTCGCAAATTTTTTGAAAAATTTTAAAATTATGTGTTAATTTTTGTTTTGCACATAACACATCATATCTTTTTTATTTTAATTCCGATTTAGACCATTATTTTACACATTATCCCTCCAATATTCTTGGACAGGCTGACGGTAAAGAATATAGTGTAACTAATAATATAGTGCCTAAAAAAAATATAATTACCCTCTATTGTCGCGGTTTTTTAAAATTTGGATTGAAAAATACCCGATCGAGGTAACTTTTTTATTTTTAAAGAGAGAGTTATAGAATAAACGAGAAAAATGTTCCATATACTTTAAACAAACTTTTTTATAAAGAGATTTTTTTGAAATTCGGCTCATGTAACGAGATTACGCTGTTGAATGCGGCCGCGCAACTCGTCCGCATTAATTTAAAGCATAACTTCTGTTAACGACGCCAATCTGTGGTGTGGTTTAAGCGATCAAGTGAGTCTACGGATTATTTAGTTTCTATTTGCAATTAAATGTTATAGAATTATGTAGATAATCTCGAAACATACACACTATAAAAAATATGTTTTCATTAATTATAACAGCAAGTGGGTACTAAAGATTACATTTTCCTTCCCATAAACAACTTATGTTACATTGCGCGTTTGCATTTGCTACACTTGCAGCTTATAGTACAGTTAAGTATATAATTTACATTTACAAAATGGAGTTAACTCAATAAAATTGGGTTTTGGGCTTTTTGAAATCATCTTTGGAAATAAGGTACCATCCAAAATCTAAAACATTTGGAATTCTGGGCCTAATTTGGTAGGCTTGTAAATAGCACATTGTAGAAATGCATTCTCTGTACTAGGATTTACAATTTCTAATTTTCTTTTATAAGCAGTTCGGGCATACGATCTTCTACATTGTGCATGGTAAACTGGATTTAGTGATGAAAATAAATGTTTCTGTTCTAAATATTGTTTTAGAGCCACATAAATGTCATCGGATTTTGCATTTGTTCGGTACATTTCTAAAACCGTAAATATCGCTCGCAGACAAAAAATTTTCATACCATTGTGTTAGTGAAAGAATTCTGAACAACTTTCAAAATGTCCGTCTGTCTGTCCGTCCGTCACGTTTCTTGTAAGCACGATAACCCAAGAAAAAAAATTCCGATTGTACTGAAATTTGTACAGTAAATTAGTGTCAACTAGAGGAAGAACCCTATTTGAACAAAATCGATCGGTAAATAAAAATGCTATTACTTAATGATTTAATTTTGAAAAAAAAAATTTAATTTTTATGTTTTTGTAATTGAATAGAAATCTGGTGAAATGATATTTCATTTTAATATCTTGGTGTTGTGCGTATGGCTTTGCAGCCACAGCCATATATTACGAGTATAGATAGATAGATATTTCATTTTAATATCTAAATATTTATATATTTTACAAATATACATTTCATAATGTAATATACAACCGAGAAAATATGATTTTAGCTCGTGTCTTATAATGTAAAAATTTACATTATTTTACGTGTAAGGTGGTGGTGTAGTTCTTTTGACTCGGAAACCAAGGGTCCCGGGTTCGAAACCCAAATTGGGTTTAGCATAGTTTTTTTAACAAGTCTTTTACCAACTAAGATCGTACTATAAAATTAAAAATGTCTAAAAGTAACATTATTTACAAAAAACTGCAAAAAGTATCCTATTGAATGTATAACAATTATATAAAAATCCAGTAAACAGGCGAAGAGTACGTTTTTAGCTTGTTTCCTTTGATTTCCTATCCGAGTAATTATAATTTATTATGTCAAACTATGTGTTTATAACGCACTAAATATTAGGACTGAGACAAAAAGCACTTTCAATTTAACATAAATGGACACTGGAAACTAATAATCACCCGGCACGTGCCTGCGTTTAGCTCTACTGCGGCCGATTCATAGTAGCGCGCATTCGTTCGGACGCTGAAACAATCAATGAATATTTCGATAAGGGAGCAAAATTTCAAAAAAAACTTCTTATAAAAGATTTGATTTAGTTCATTCGGAACATTTTCTTCGATTATAGTAGGCACCTAACTTTAAAAATAAAAAAGATACCTCGATCGGACTTTTTACTCTGCAAATTTTAAAGATTTTGCGTCAAAGAACAGTTGTTATTTTTTTTTGCCAATTAATTATTTTTTAGGTAAAGTTTTTTACTTTCAACATATCAAAGAATAGTTAGAGAATATCATGTAAAAAAATTAAAAAATTCTGAAGTAAAATAAAAAATATATGACGTGTTATATGAAAAACAAAAAATAACACATAATTTTTATTTTTTTTTAGAAAATTGCCAGTTTGGTCATTTTGGCAATCTCAAATCAATGGGCGAATTCAAAAATCAAGTTTAGCAGGTTATTTTACATCAGATTACCTATATTTTAGGTGGGTGTTCGCGAGTTGTATAGAGGGTGTCGAATTCAGAGGGTCTGGTCTTCCACTAATAAGTAAAGGACAATCTTGTTTGACTATACTCAGCTGCGAAGCTAAGTATTTGAGCTTTATGATCTGATATTTGAGAGTCTCTCACATCCACCGAGTGTTCTTGTGCCATATTTGTAATAATATAGTCTATCATTGTCTGAGACTGAGAAGTAACTCTAGTGAACTCGCTCACAGCAGAAGTCATACCGTATGAATCTAAAATACTTTTCAGTTTACATTTAGCTAGGGTTTCAGTTGCAAAATCTATGTTCAGATCGCCTGTCAATATTACTATTTTATTTTCATTAAAGAGTGTATCAATAAGTGCATTTAATTTAACATTCTATGTGTCTATTGTAAAGGAAATAATTGTGCCCATGCTTCTTCTACCTTTGATGAATCGGCTATCCATAAGAAATGCGGTGAAATTATAACATATTACGGTAATAAAATTAATATAGTATATTTCGTTTTGTTTCGATGCAAATTGGATGAAAAAAGGAGGGTCAAAGAAAATACATTTTTGAAAATTGTGAAAATGCACTTTTTTTTGAAAATAAGAAAAACGCACTCTTTTTGAAAATTTAAAAAAATGAACTATATCTCCTAAAAGTACATAAAATAATGTGCAATCGAAAAGAAAAAAAAGTGACGTACAATGCCTCCTTGATAATGGACGAAGAATTAAAAATTTTATTTCATTCGCCATCTTTGACCGTTCTATTTGGCGTTCGGTGTCCGGGATTGGTGCATTAAATTTGACCATAAATGAGTTTTATTTTTGCCAACTTTAGTGAAATTACTCCTCCTTATAGAAAAGACATTCAATTTTGATTCTTTTGGCCATTTTTGGTGTTTTCTATTTTTTGCCAAGATGGTGGATTAACATATAGTCCGATATATACATATCGGTAAGGTCTATATTTTTTAAGAATTTTATTTCAAATAAGCCAGTATTTTTAAAATTCCTATCCGATTACTAGTACAAGATATATTAAGCAGATAAGTTGAAAATCCGCGAAAGCGCGTCGAAAAGTGCATATAACTTTTGATGCAAAAGGAATTTTTGGGCGCAAGAATTTTTTTCGTAATCAGGAGGTCATAATACATAAGACATACATAAAATTTCAGGTGGAATGTTGTCGCCGAAAAAAATCAATTCGACTGCTCTATTAGTATACTTACGCCCACCTTGATGCGCGAAAACATTTTTTAAAATTGAGTTAATTCATATTTGTTGTCACAATACAGTTTTTGCAATATTTTGTTTTAGAATGAATAAACGAACTTTCATATCTGGATCTGATAAAACAGATATTGAAAAACTAGGCATTACATATTCAGTTGTGCAATAACCGGAAATATTTTCAATTAAAAATTTCACTCTCGCTATATCTAATAATGCAGTTAATATATTTTTTAATTAATTTTACATTTTCAGATTAAAAACTATAAGTTAATTTATTTGTCAAAACTGATGTTTATATAATCACTAATCGGCGTCATAGAATAATTGCTAATATTTACAAATTAAAATATAGAGTGTGTGAGAAGTGTGGAATATTGAGTATAACTTTTTTAAAAGCAGTACCTACTTTTAAAAAATTACCAAAAAAAGAGGTGTTAAAGAAATTTAACACAAAATTATTTTAAATACAAACCTGGAAAGAATATATTTTTCTTCGTAGGGTACAATGTATTTCTGTTAAATGAGATTTTTTTTGAAAAATCATTTTTATTCTAAACATAACAAGGGGCAATAGAAAGGAAGGGCAATGGAATGGCCCGCTAGTTTTCCAGATCTAACACTTCTGGACTTTTTTCTGTGGGGTTATCTAAAAAATAGAATCCCGTTTTAGATATGGAATTATAAATTGAGGAAGTAGCACATAATATTGCAAAAATACGCAGTTTGTGGGTGATATGTACTTTCTTGGGAGCTGCAAAAATGCTTTCAGAGATCTTAAAATCCTAACAAGAGATGGTATTTACAGAGTGGGGCAATAGCACGTCGGACTTCGATTTCGAGGTCTACAATAGTTAGAAATTAAAAAGAAAATACAAGTAAACTAGATAAAAAATTCTATAACCGGAAATTATTTTCGAATATACAGGGCGAGCCAAAACGAAATTAGAGGATCAAGTTTTTTTAAATGGAATGGTATGTATATCGGTACATTTTCTGAAGCCTCTTTTTAGACTCTATTAAATCCTATATTATTATTGACTGTCTCCCAACCACTTTGATGTAATTAATTTTTTTGTTGAAATAATGCCATCTGCAGCTGCATATTGAAAAAATCACCAAAGTCACAATTAAGGCCTTTAAGAAAAACTTATGTGAATACTAGTTTAATTAATGTTTTTGAATCATTTTTACTTCCTAAAAATGTACAGGGTGGCAAAAAATTCTTTTTCAATTAAGAACTTTTTAAAGTGAATTATCTCAATTTTTTCAAATGGAACACCCTGTATATTTTTCGACGATGTGATGTAGAAATGAAAAGCGAACATTTTTTGTAAGTACTTCCCTATGGTTAATTGCAACCATTTTCATTTTATTGGGCAATAAGTACAAAATTCAAGAATAAACCTAAGAAATAGAGGTTTCTTCAAATAATCCATTAGAAAAAATTATAATAAGTGCTCCACATGTTGTCCGTTTTGATTGACACACATCTCTATGGCTTTTGAAATGAGGTTTCTACCGTTCCTAATGATAGATCTAGAAGCAGTTATTATCCTTTCCTTATTCCATATTTTGTACTGTTGTTGGTGTGTCTTTATAAACAATTTCATTCACGTATCCCCATTAAAAGAAATCCATTTTTGTAAGATCTGGGGATCAGGCCATTTAGTCTTCCAATTCATTGAAGTGGGTAGGTATTATTTAAGTGGTCTCTAACTGCATTTAAGTAATGTGGTGGATCACCATCTTCAGGGCCGTTCCTGGCGGGGGTGCAACAGGTGCAGTCGCACGGGGCGGCATTTTGAGGAGAAATATTTAATATGGCATCGACGCGGTTCGCGCGATTCGTTCATTCGTTAACAGACCAGAACACGGCGCCACCGTAATATACCGATTGGAAATTCGAGGAAGGATATTATGAAATAGACCTGCGGGCGGGCGATTCGACGGTTGCGTAGCATTTCGGATTCTGGAAGTGAAAGAAGTGACTGAAAGAAAGTATTATACGTTTTCTTAAAATAAATCTAAATATTGTCAACCACATTTGTGAATGTTGAGAAAGGAAAATACTAGAGTACTAATTCTCTAAAAATATGTTTACAATTAATTTCAAAAAGGTTTGCTCGGTAAAATATACAGTAATTCTTCTACTTTTCTCTTTGAGACTTCCTGCCACATGTATTTTTACTTCTAACTGACGTCCGAGGAACCTACAAAATAATACAATTAACCAGTATATTACTGGCAAAAAACCTCTACGCCTGTGATTTTTACGTCAAAGGATTAGTTAGAGGTTTGAGGTTGTTTTTTTGACAAATGACACAAATAAGTATAAAAATATTAAAATGAAATATTTCGCCGACGTTTCGGAAACCTAATCTGTTTTCAAGGCTTTTTTTGAACAATCTTTTGTGATGTATATGATAAATACACAACTCTAAGAATATGTTTGTTATATACAATATCCATAGATACTTACTACTTACATAGAACTGTTGATATAGTTAACAGTTTTTTATTTTATACAATGTTAAGTTTGTGAAGTTCTTCTTTTAATATTGGCAACCAAGTTGTACAAACATCTATGGAACAATTCGACACGAATCTATCCTCATTCAAAAATATTATCGCCGATTCTTTAACTTTTCATTTTTGCTATCCACCTATTTTGTTAAAATTTTTGCCGATTCCCAGTTTATTCTATGTCCGTTCTCCCAAGCATGTCCGCAAATCTTCAACCTCTGAATTTTATTTTTCCTGATATAATTCTTGTGTTCACCTAATCTTACAGTGAATGGTCTGGATGACTCGCCCACGTAATATCTGTTACACTCACACGGAATACTGTGAATGCAGTTTTTTTAAATTTGCTCGTGGTTTTTCGGTTTTGTCTTTGTCAGAATAGACCTTAAAGTGTTGCTCCTTTGAAATACTGTCCTAATATCAAATCTAGCATCTATATGGCGTAACTTTTCGAATAATCCGTGTACATAAGGAATTAATGCTGTGTAACGTTTTTCAGGTTTTTGTTGTATCTGATTGTTATTTTCAATATTTACGAAGGTTTTATCAACAAAAGCTTCAGAGTATTGATTGTTTGTAAGGACCTCTTTTATAAACCGTTTGTCATTGTTTAATATTTCATCATTAGAAGCAATTATTTTGGCACTATATCTTACAAACATTTTAAAGCACCCCGCTTATTAGCACCTCTGTTGGTATGTGTTGGTTTTCTATAAACACTTGTTTCAATTATACCATTTACTCTTTTAATTAAAACAGCTAGAAATGGTAATTCATTTCTAGTTTCCTTTTCTAAAGTAAATTTAATAGAAGGTTATTTATTATTTAAATTTTCAAAAAAATTATCTAGTAACTTCATACCGTGGGGCCAAATTGCAAAGGTATCGTCTACATATCTCCACCAGATAACCGGTTTATATGTACAATTTTGAACATGTCTTGTTTCAAAATCCTCCATAAACCTATTGCTTAAAATTGGTGACAACGGAGATTCCATTGCCATACCGAAATACTGCTGATAGAAATCATTTTCTAACTGAAACTAAGTTATTTTGATACATATAGTTAAAAGTTCCATTATGGTATTTACACTCAATTTAATAATTTTCCCAGTAAGATACTGGCTAATTGTATTATTTTGTAGATTCCTCGGACGTCAATTAGAAGTAAAAATACATGAGGCAGGAATTCCCAAAGAGAAAAGTAGAAGAGTTAAGAAAATGCCATAAATAGCATATAGACAATATTTAAAATATACACTATTTATACACAAAAAAAAAAAAAATTTTGAAAAAATACATTCCATAATTTATGGGGCGGCAAAATTTCTTTTTGCACGGGGCGTCAAAAGACCCAGGAACGGCCCTGACCATCTTGCTGAAACCACATTCTATTTCGAATCCTTTCAGGAAGATTCACCAATAATTGTGGCAGACAGATTTGTACAAGACAATTTATACCAAACTGGGGTTTTATTGGTTGTCAACTAACAAAAACAGCAAAAAAATTTACCCACTTCAATGGATTGGAAGAAATGATCCCACTAAATGGCCTCATTTCAAAATTGCATAAAGTTGTGTGTCAATCAAAATGGACAACACGTGGAGCACTTTTCATTTGAAGAAACCTCTATTATTTCGAAGTTTATTCCTGAATTTTGTTCTTATTGCTCAATAAAACGAAAATGATTACAATTGGCCATAGGGAAGTACTTACAAAAAAATGTTCGTTTTTCATTCCTACATCACATCGTCGAAAAATATACAGGGTGTTCGATTTGAAAAAATTGAGAAAATTCAATTGAAAAAGCTCTTAATTGAGAAATAATTTTTTGCCACCCTGTACATTTTTAGGAAGTAAAAATGATTCAAAAACATCAATTAGATATCTTGTAACTAGTTTTCACATAAGTTTTTCTTAAAACCCATAATTGTGACTTTGGTGATTTTTTCAATATGCATTTGCAGATAGCATTATTTCAACAAAAAAATGCATTACATCCAAGTCGGGAGACAGTCAATAATAATATAGGAATGAGTCTAGAAAGAGGCTTCAAAAAATGTACCGATATACATAGCATTCCTTTAAAAAAAGGCATTTGATCCTATAATTTCGTCTTGGCTCGCCCTGTATTATTCGTATTTTTTTTTATTTCTAACTATCGTAGAACTCGAGATATCGAATTCCGACGCACTATTGCCCCACCCGGTATATTGAAGGTGTACACATTATTGTTAAAAAAGATTCTATAAAAGTACGATATTAAGTACAGGAACTGTTATATGGTGGATGAATTTTAAAGATACATTTTTAGTATTGACAATTTGTTTGTGTAATTATTGTTAGAGATCGATATGTACTACTTCAGTCAAATTAGAACAAATTTCGACGTTTGACGGAAAAAACTAATAAAGTTTTGAAACTTGGTAAAGATGTTCATTAAGGTTTACCATTAAATATATCAAAAGTCCTGGACTCAATCTGTTGCGCTCGAGCCGTCATATTGAAAAAATGGCGCTCTAATTAAGTTTTCTGCTTATATCTCTTTATTATATCTCTCTATTAACCATTAATGATATCGAAATTATAAACGGCAGTTTATAAATGAGTTGCGCTACTACTATTGCGTACATATTGCACAAATCTTAAATTCGGACGAGTACTTTAACAACTAAGTTGGCGTTATAACATTAAAAATGCTTAACACAGACATAATTTGTCGATCGGTAGATCAAATATATCGGTAGATAAAAAAGTTATTAATCATTTAAAATAAAAAAAATATATTTTCTGATTTTTTAAAGTTTTGTAATTGAATAGAAATTTTGTTAAATGTTATTTCCTATCATTTATTTATATATCGATATTGTGAGTCCTTTACGAGATATAATCGTAAAACCGCAGAAATATCCCTTTTGGAGGTACATTTTTACTCCCCACCACTTAAACACAACTCCGCCGGGGGGGGGGGGACCTAGGATAGTCATATTAAGCAACAAATGAAGCCACTAAAACAATAAAACCTTTTGTAGCAATTATTTCCGATTTGGATTTTAAGCCTACTGGCCTATGACTTTAGCATATGTATAAAATGTTAAAAAAAATCAGCGTAAATCGTGTCATAATAATAAAGCAAAGTTGAAACAGAATTAATATATGAAAATAATTGATTGAAAACAATTGATCCTTCTGAATCGTGGCTGCGAGCAGATGTGGAATTGTCAGTGCTCTTCTGCGACCCTTTCAAGAGGTTCACCGATAAAAGTGTAGAAAATATAGCTGAGTTGTATAAGTGGATGGCAAGTGTTTTGAAAACAATGAATGGTACATATATCGGGACATATTCAGTAATTTTATAAGAAATGTTAGTTAGTGGTTAATTAAATAAAATCAGAATTAATGGAGGGCAGTAACATACATGTAGCTGTGACCAGAGAGACTTCCTATCTTGATATTCGGCAATATAAATCTTTTTTATCAGTCCACCCTTTATCAAATATTAAACTTATAAACTTATAAATAATTATTTATATTTAACACCCTCACGAGTTCTCGCGACCCATTTCTCTAGTTTTAGTTGTCTATTGGATATATAAAACAATTATTTTGCCGTTAAACTCTCTGTAACTCAAAAACGGCACAATGGATTACTCTCAAATTTTTATCGTGTTATCACTATCGTGTTATCACTATCGTGTTAACAAAATGTGTTGATATGTAGGTCAAATTTTAATAAGTGCAGAAAGCATTATTTTTTTTCTAAGGCTACGTCGAAAACTTGCATTCTCAAATGTAACATGCGGAAAACTTTTTTATCTTTCAAGAAGAAACTAAGATGAAAGATGGACGTAACTTTATTATTTTTTTCTAGCCTTAGCAGTTTTGGAGAAAATGCAAATGGCCAGGTATAGAGCGGAAGCTAGGTGGCTTTTTCGGCAGCTCATAGTTTTATGAACTTTGAGATATTTTTATGGTTTAATGGATGATAACGATTCATAAAATCGACTTCTGGGGCACCTTCTGTCAGGAGCGCCACGAACACTGTTTAAAAATCAGTGAAATCATGTCATCGTTACAAGGCTCATTTTTTGTGTGTGTACACCTTTTATGTTTAGAATGAATAAAATAAGATCGCCAGAAAGTGTGGGCCGTCAGGAGGCGCAGCCAGAAAGGTAATAATGATACAATACATCTGTGGCACGATACGGAGTCAAGTTAGACGAAAGTGTTAAATTCCTGTATATTTTAAAGCCTATAATACTTTTGTTGACACTAAGAACTTTACGAGGAGGCTATTCTATTGTTGTAGATGCTTATATTTACGTTTTAAGAAGGAGCCAGAACTTGTAACGATGAGTTTAGAGTTCTGAGATGAAATATGCGAAAAAAAATCCAATTTTCTTCAAAAATCCTAAACATTTTCTTTCTGGCTAGCCTTACTGACGGGAGTTTCTTTATGGGAATTTTTTTTTGTGTTCAAAACATTTAGATAAACATGCTCAGTCTAAAAAAAAGCTTGTAACGATCACTTGATATAACTCCGTTTTTTTACCTCTTTGACCTTTCTGGTTGCGCCCCTGATGACCCACACTTTCTTATTTTATTCATTCTAAACATAAAATGTATACACACAAAAAAAATGGCTTTGTAACGATGATATAATTTCACTGATTTTTATATCTTGAACCATCGCCAACTCGACGGGCTGACATATGCCAGAAGTCTATTTTGTCGTTATTTAAGTTCAATAGAATTAATCAGCGCATAGAAAATGCTTGTAACGATGAGTGTCCGAAAAAGCCACTTAGCTCCCGCACCAGTTCTGCAATGAATTGCTATTAGATTTCTAAGTTCTTTATGATCTCTTTATCATTAAATAAGTTTTGCATATATTCCCTCTTCAATCTCTGAAAGTGTCACTCTTTCACGGTTGGTAAATTAAAAACTTAAAAAACTAGAGTGAAAATCATGCTCTTCGCCGATTTGTTTAACTTTTTATATATTTGTTACACATTCTTTAGAATATTTTTCGCAGGTTTTTGTAAATATTAATTTTTGGACATTTTCAATCTTATATTGACGACTTAGTTAATAAAACACCTGTCAGTACAAGAAAAAGTAAAAAGGAGCAACTACATCTATAATAAGCTGCTTGTGTTTCAAACTTGCGATCCTTGGATTTCAAGCTAAAATTCTCCGTATTACACCACCAAAAATATAATAATATAATATTGCTAATATAATGTCACTATTTGAAAATCATGTCTACGTTTTAATGCTATATTATTATGAAATATATAAGTAAGTATTATTATGAAATATATAAGTATAGTCCTTTTTTGGATCACCCGTTCCCATACTAGTGCTCATCAAAGTTGGACAAATTTTACATATTTATGAAAAATGTGTTATTTACACTATATTAAACATAGTACTATAGCATCCATTGTACTAGTCTTGTACTTAGTAAATATATAAAATATTAAAATTGTAAAATATATAAAAAGATAATATTAAAAAATGGTTTCATATAGAATATTATGAGATCCAAGATGGAGGCAGTATCAGAAACACCATGGGCTCATTTAGCACTTTTTTTTATTTGATTATTGGAAAGATTTTAAAATTCTAAGACCCTGTGAAAAAAACTAGAATATTGTGAGACCTCTAAATCGTCTAAAAAAAATTATAAACATGGACCGCACCGCCTTGTCGAATCTCGACCGAGACCTCACTTAATAGGAACAAGCTAGTCACACAGAGAAAGACTCGACGATCTCAAGCGGAATGCACAAGCTTTAATATGTTGCGCGACCGTTTCGTTTCTTGAAATCAGTTAGTGATGAATATTTCATAATAACAAAAATTGTAGTTGAAAGGTATGAAGATGAAAAGGGAAAAAATATGTAGGTACACAAATTTCATAGACGTCGACGATTCTCGTTGGGCCACTTGCCTCCTCAAAGTCTGAAATTTCCGTTACGGAGTCCGTCGCCCCATCACTCGGCTCCTGAAAGTAATTTTCGTCGCCCCATATATGCAGTCCAGGTCTTCGTCAACATCTCGTTTGTCAATTGCATCTGGTTGGAGGGAGTTAGTGCAATCCCCTTGCAATTGGCACAAATCAATGAGCAATTAATCCCAGCCTTCCGACACCCACAACCACCTGCACACCCCTTGTTGCATTTGCAGAAAATTGTGGAGAGAGAAGACTGTGAAGCTGGTTCCTTGGAGGTAAGAACGGGGTCAAGACCAAACTTTATTGATAAATGGGTTAGTTTAGATGATATTACCAAAAAGCAGAAGTTAAAACGAAAATTTTTCATAAATATGTAAAATTTGTCCAACTTTGATGAGCGAGTATAGGAACGGGTGGTCCAAAAAATATGCGTCTGGTCTCACTAAATGCAGAATTTAATGCCCTACAATTTTTAATGGGACTATGTTTTCGATATTGCGAGTCCTTTTCGAGATATAACCATAAAGCCGCAAAAATACCCCTTTTGGGGGTACATTTTTACCCCACCACTTAAACACAACTCCGCTAGGTGGAAAAACCTAGGATAGTCGTGTTAGGCAACAAATGAAGCCATTAAAACAATAAAACCTTTTGTAGCAATTATTTCCGATTCGTCTAATTTTCTGGTTTTACACTACTGGCCTATCAGTTGGAAAATCATAAATAAGGTCGACAAAGCGCCGACATTTGATCTGTGCCGCCGTCAAAGTACCGCCGCGGTAAAGATCAACGTCGCTTTCTCAATTAAAATTGGCAACCCAGTAAACACTGTTATGTAATATTTACGTAATTGTTATATAATTGCGTTATCTCCCATGTAACATTTTACATAACATGTGAGTTAAATTCATATATGAATGTAACGTGAAATGTCCGCAACATGTGTACGTAATTTTTACATAAATAATACATTACTTTATTATGTAAAAGTTATATAACATTTTTATATAAAAAAATACTTCATTTTCTTATGTAAAATGAAGTAATTATTTTACGTAAAAAATACATTACTTTGTTATCTAACATTTTACATAAAATTCATGTATGAATGTAACATCAAATGTCCGCAACATGTGTACATAATTTTTATATAAATAATATATTACTTTATTATGTAAAAGTTATATAACACTTTTATATAAAAAATACTTCATTTTTTTATGTAAAATATCTGTAATGTTGGTAGCATCCATGTATATTTTTTATTAACATTAACATATCTAATCTAATATTGTTTCCTATAATTCCATTATTCTCACAAGGGTGGCCTGCAAATTATAATTGTCTATTAAATTATTAAATTCAATTTTTACTTACCTTTTTACCAGTTGCGGTGGTGAGTAGGGAGCGAACCTTCAACGCCTGTGTTTTCTCTATAACATTTCCGACTCTCTAACCCACTGAGCTATCGTGGCGTCCGTTATTTTGGATGCTAAAAATAGTATAAATGTGTGTGAAACATTTTTAATGAGATTATCAGTGATAATAAGTCTTTACTATGTGAAATTGAATTTCAAGCCTTATTTAGAATTCAGTCAACTTTTTAAGAACTAAAGTTTTATACAAACCTGGGAAACGTGTTGGAGAAAAAACGGCAAAGGACTAACTCGTCGTCTACAACATAATTAGAATATTTAATGCTCTAAAACAGACCTAAAATTGAACAAAAAGTACATTCGTTTATCTATTTTATTTAGGCCTCCTGTCTTGCATGAGAAAACTTACGCCTAACAATTTGGGTGATATAACTAAGAATAGTTTAAAAACACTTACAGCTACTTAAAACTAGATTTAAAAACTTGTGTTAAGGGCGCGCGAACAACACACGCGCACTTGTTTTTATGCAGTTTTGGTTGGTGACACAGGGAAAAACTCAATGAAAAAACCCGTTCGAACAAGTCACAGTCTTCATCCGGTGGTCTGCCCGCCTCCGGAAAGGTAGGGTGAAGGGGAGAGTGTGATTTTAAAAGTTGGGATTTGCTGGAGGTTATTGGTCTAAAGGGGATTTGGAAAGACAAAAAGGGACAAAAAGAACAAAAATGTAACAAAACAACAAAAAATGAATAAAGGGAATAAAGAGGGGTTTAAGGTAAAAGGTGGTGAAATTAGAGTAAAGGGTGGTGAAAGGGAAATTGTGATATAGGATAGGTTTGGCTAGGGAAGTTGCCGAAAGATAGGCAACGCCTGGTATGGTAATGTGTGTTTTAGATCGAAAAGTATGGCATTATGCTGTCTGATTCGTGTGATGTCTCGGGTTAGCGGACTGTCGCCCAATTTGAATTGATAGAATTTTTGAGAGGATTCCCGGACGAAGTCCGCTAGTGGGGTTATGTCGTGGCAACGTGCATAGAGGTCTCTGAGGGAGGTGTACCTGTCTGAGTCTGAAATGAGGCGCATAAATTTGTGTTCCAAGACTTTGAATTTGTTCATTGTCGTGGCCGGGATGCTGCACCACACCGGCGCCGCGTATGTGATGGCCGGCCTGATCACCATCGTGTACAACAGCTTTTTGTTCGTCCTGTTTAGTCCGCTACCCCGCGCCAGGAGCGGGTACAGACTCCTGGACATGGAGTAGACCTTACGTACCGTCTCGTTAATGTGTGTGTATTTGTAAGCGGATGCTTTGCCACTCGTACACTGAACTCATGTAGTAGACGTTACTTAAATATAGTACAGTTGGATGAGATTTATTATGTTATCATTAACCTTTCATTTTAATCTAATTTTACTAAAAGGAACTCAATATCTGCACAAATAATAATAAGCTCTTCCATTGTCACATTGCTTTAATGTTTCCAAATTAAAATAGAATATACCCACTTGATATGTTTATTAAATATAAATAGTAACTGTATACTGTATAGTAAGTACAATAATGACATGATATTTAAATCAATGTACAACAAGAAGACAAGTAGGTAATCGGTTTTTTAAACATTATTACATATATTATAATATATAAAATAGTCGGTATACAGACAGGCTGCAAAACATCCTTAATTCATAAACGTCGAACGATCACGGGTGTCGCTAGTTTTTTTTGGAGGGGAGGTTAATGTAATTCCCAGCTCTCATTACAGGAAAAATTTTTCTCCAAAATGAATATTGATGAGCGGGGGGATTTTCCTCGAATTCTCCCAACTTCAAGCTTGAATTTCTGATCTCGAACCACAATAGAAAAAATCTTTCGAAAATAAAAATTGATGAGCGGTGAAATTTTTCCCGATTCTCGTTCTCTATTTGCAGTCCGTAGGATATACTCTGGAACATTTCAGTATGTAGTTTGTACAGCCTATTCGTAATACTTAGGGCATCCCGAAATATCCCGGGATGTCCTCAGGCCTGTAGCCAGAAAATGCTTTAAGATCGGACAAACAATTTTTCAAAAATTCGTTTTTTCCATTTAAAAATAGCTACCTCATTATTTTCTACGGTCGCCGTAGGTCGGGCGATAATTACTCCAGGACGGGCGTAGTATTTTATATTAATATGTTCTTCCAATATTATATCATTGCTATGTAAAAATGTTCCATTTAAATTTAGTGTTACATTTTATATATATATTATATAAAACTGGTATAACTATTTTATATTAATATGTTCTTCCAATATTATATCATTGCTATGTAAAAATGTTACATTTAAACTTAGTGTTACATTTTATATATATATTATATAAAACTGGTATAACTATTTTATATTAATATGTTCTTCCAATATTATATCATTGCTATGTAAAAATGTTACATTTAAATTTAGTGTTACATTTTATATATATATTATATAAAACTGGTATAACTATTTTATATTAATATGTTCTTCCAATATTATATAGCTGCTACGTAAACATAACAAGAATGTTTACTGGGAATACTATACTTAACCTTTATCAAATTTGACGGAGTTTTACCCGATATTTTGCAGTTTACACAAGAGCGTATCACAGCACGTCCGCTCATTCGACATACCTCTCAAGAACTCCAAATAGAGAAATACAGATTATTGTTATTAATTTTTGTATAGAGAAATTTTAGCTATACGTAGTTCTTCCTTAATTTATTAATTAACATGATTTTTTTTACCTTTTGTAAACAAGATTTTGTTGCTTTTAGAAAAGATATGCAATACTATTTGAATACCTACCTACCTATTCTTTGTTTCAGCAATGTTACTGTACAGGATATGCAGATGTTGTCGGAGAATAAGCGTGAAACTTCTGCACACCCTGTTGCACGCCTTGGCCATCCCATGCATAGGTGGTGGATTTCTTGCTATCTATGAATCCCACAAAAATCATGAGGAACACTTCTACTCCCTTCACAGCTGGATCGGACTTGTTACTATGGGTCTATTCGCCACACAGGTAAATGCAAATTGTTACTTAATATATCTGAAAGCTAATGTAAAATAGATGTGGGTATAATAAAATAATCTATGCATAGGAATTGTTCGTGAAATCGCCAAATAGGTGATCGAATAGAAACCAGATGTATAGTTATTAGACAAGATAGTTCTTAATATTTAAGACATGATTAACGTTGCATTTAATCGTAGTTGAACCACACAGGGGGACATATAGGGGGTTCGTAGAAAATTAATGATTAAAGCATGGCACTCATATTATATGCTACTATATATATTTGTCAACAATAAGACCTTTCTTGCCACTCCCAATTACGCGACCCTCGAGGGGGTAAAATGGTTAATGAATTATATTTCTTAAATGGTTAAAGTTAGAAGTTTCTTTTTTTGCTAGATTGTTCTGTTTTTACTAAGGAACAGGAAAGGTTATTAGCACTGTTGTCCAATTTTTGTTCCTAACAAAGTTATTTAAAAAAATGCTTTTTTGTAAACACCATGGCATTTTAAATCGCCTTTTTCTAATAAAACTCACACTCGATTAAAAATACACTTCAAATACGGTTTGTTCGCTATAGATCCATCTTTCTAACGTTATAATTATTTTTACCATTACGATACTCGCGTACCTTGAATTTCAATATATTATACCTAATAGGTTTGTTTTGGTTCTAAATTTTCGAGGTTCTAGAGCCGTTCTCGTCATGCGCAGTTTAATAAATTAACCATTTTACTATATTACACATGACTGTTTCTTTACTGCGCATGAGTAACAAAGTTATCTAGAGAAACTTGCTAGCGAACAAGAAGAAGCTGACACGATAATGATTTTACATGCAGTAGATATCTCTAAAAATCATAAATCAGACGTGCCCCTTTTACTAACAATATGTTCTCCGGATACGGACGTTTTTATTTAGCTTCTAAAGTACTGCGATGTTTTTGACTGTCCAGTTTTATTTTACACCAAGAAACGAAAATTTGATGTTTCTGCTATAGCAAACAAATTGACACAATTAGAAAGAGATGCATTACCAGCCCTGCATACGTTATTTGGAAGTGATACTACAGGAGGATTTTCAAAAAAGATATTAATACTAGTACAATCATTTTGGAAAACATTTAAGAATTCATCTAAAGAGATGCTTGGTGACATAAACACCAAGTATAAATTATACTCTTATTTAGAATTTTTCTTTCCAAAAGCTGCAGTTTAGGAACTATGTTTGAAACGATTTAAAATAATGTAGAAAAAAGTTAATTACATCGTTATAACTCTAAAAATATTCAAAATTTCGAGGAAGTCATAATGAACTATTTTATTAAATGCTAGAAGACAAAGATTGTCGCACAAGAACGAAAGTATCTTTATTCGTTTCCGAGATACAGCAATTTTAAATTTTTCAGAGGGTAGAGGGTGAACGACGCGTATCTCAGGTGGTAAGAAACATATTGTTATTTAGTGTGATATAATTAAGAGGGAGCAACGCGATTAAATCAGAGGGGAGTGGGCGGAAATTAGCCAATAAAGTACAGAGAGCTGTTGTGTTGGTTGTCTAGTTTTGGCGTTCGTACTTTATTTACTATTGCTATTGCACAAATATTTTTTCCACCATCAGGAGGTCATAATACATAAGAATCAACAATAAAGTTTCAGGTGGAATGTTGTCGACGAAAGAAATTAAATTAAATAAGTTTGGCTGTACCTACTATATGTGCTATTGAAATCTATTTATTGGCTATAATATTTTATTACAACATTTTTATAAACTTAACCTTTGGTCATTAAATTCAACATGTTACATAAATTTGCACGTCTGCCACTTTTTAAGTTATCAAAAAAAAAATCAATGCACCCTATAGAGAATATCTGGTAATTGAAAACAACTCTATGTGTATATTCATTGTAAGTACCAGAAGTTCTTGACAAAGTATTTTTATCGCTTAGTATGTTCTCTCTATGAACCCTCAAGTGCTAATAATAATATTTCCAAGATGATGAATAGTAATAATTAATCATTTAAAATTGTTACATTTTTCCTGTAAATTGACTAAGAAAATTTATATTTATTGGAGTTTTGTGGTTTATCAAGTGAAGAACACGCCTTTCCTGGTGATAAATTATGCTAATGAAGCACTCCCTTTTCACCTGTTTAACATATCACGATTCCATAACTTATTATGGCCATAACTATTTTTATTGTGTTTAGTGATGCCTATATATGGTAGAAACAAATGAACTTTATGAGGAAGGTAAGCAAAACAACCACTTAAAGTAATATATTGATAGGTATGATTGCAAAATACGTTATATTGGTGATAGCTTGTCGCTACTTTAAAAATTAGTTAATAAAATTTACACAAACTGTGACCGAGATTTTGAATTTTAGAAACTGCAAATTAGAATTTTAGTTCAGTAAATGGAGTTTACTTGCTGGAGAAAAATGGTATAAAACTGAATTGGCATGAACGTTCAAAATTGGCCCAGAAAAAATAATTCGTTGAGTCCCACGAATCCGCTGTGCCCAATAAACCAATTTGTTTTATATTTGTCATTTCTACAGCAATTTTGTTTTATTGCTGTTTTATTACATTTATAAAATTGCAATAAAACAAAATAGTTGTATGACATTTAAATTTTGCTTGAATTTTCGCCTCCATCTACAAAAAATGGCTCTTTTTAATTTTATCAAAATTATCTTGAATACCATTAAATATATAAAAAAATTTCAAGAATAGGTTTTTTTTAACAATAAAGTTCTGGCTTCCTTTGATATACCGGGTGGCCACGAATCAATGTACGCCCCCAACTTTTTTTACTGTTTTTGAATTTAAAAATTTCGTTTTTAGTACACATAAATTAGACAAAAGTGAGCTACTTTTGGATTAACAAGAACGAAAATATCACTTCCGGTTAAACCAGAAGTGACATCAACTTTTTTTTCTTAAGTAGAATGACTATATTTTTTTATGGTTTCTTTTCAAGCATACAGTTCTAAGTACAACCGTTTTTTTTTCGATTTAAAAAATTTCAAAGAATAAGTGAGATACGAACAATTTATTATTTTTTTCAAAATGGCCGCGTCAAATGAACGCGATGTAAGAAAATTACTAAGTAGGCTATGGAAATTATTAGTAAGGTTGTAGATTGTCTGTAAACAACAAAATAGTTATTTGAATGAATAATATTTTTAAGTTTTTGCCAAAAAGCGGAACTTAATTTTCATCAGGGTTGGCATGTTTAAAACAAAATGTTTTAAATACATAAAACATCGTATCATGTTTTAAACAAATGTTTAAAACATACTTAATACACAATGTGATGTTTTAAGCAACTGTTTAAAACACAGTTTAAAATATACCATTTAAAACACTGTTTAAAAAAAACTGTATAAAACAAAAAAAAAACAGTTTTTTTCCAACCCTGATTTTCATTTTCATTTCCGTAGGAGTCCTGTGGAATTTTTTTTAATGGAATCCTGCTATTTTCTTTCTTCTTTTTGGATGAATTAAAAAAGTATTTTGAGGCCTTTGGTTCTTGTACACACACTAAATCACATTTTTTTCACCCCCTTCTATAATGGGGTGGGAGTAATGAGGCTGGCTAATGCCAAATTTTTTTTTGAGACATTAGCTTCTCTTATACAGTGTGTCTCATTTAAAATGAAGGCACCCGGATATTTCCGTAATTTTTTGAAATCCAGATTTGAGCTTTGGCACAATTAATTGTAGTCCTATATAAGACGTACATTTCGAGACTACCAACTTAAATTTAAATAACAAACTGAGACAACGGCAGCCCCCCAAATGGGGCCCATTCCCGATATTTTGCTTCGCGTTGAAGAAATCGAAAAAATTTATTAGAAAAAGTTGTTCAGAATCTAATTTTGAGCCCCAATACCATTTCATTTCATTTCGAAATTCGCATTTTTAGTTTTTTCAATGTTTTCCCGCAAAATCCACACACGGTTACAATTTTGGTTTTCAATTTAATAGGATGCCATGAAATTGCAAAAAAAAAAATATTGAACAACTGTCGATTTGACAAAATATACATTTTAGGAGAAAAGAAAACAAACAATTAACTTTTGGTAACTGAAATAAGTAAAAAAAAAGCAACAGTTTAAAGTAACGATCAGTTTTTGAAATAATTACTCATTACATTTATTTAACTGAAAATTTTAATTAATTATCGGATGTAGTCTTTCTCAACTAATCCTCCTTGCATTTGATACATTTCTCAATTCTTTTACGATTATGTTTGGCTACTCTTCTCAGCTCTGGAATGCTGATTTCGCGACAGGCTCGTCTTATTTTAGCATAAAGTTCTTCTGTATTTCTAGGCATTGTTTTGTAAACTTTATTCTTCACTGTTCCCCAGAAATAAAAATCTAACGGTGTAATATCGGGTGACCTAGGAGGCCAGAGTTCAAAAGGACTACTTCTTCCTATCCAGCGCATTGGAAAATGTTCGTTCAACCACTGAACGAACATTTATGGAATAATGTATTGACACACCATCTAGCTGAAAAAACATCTCCGGTCGCACATTAAGAGGAAGATTTTCATTTGCATCCCATAATTCCGTATCAAAGAAGTCAACTAAACGCTCACCATTCAACGAGTTATTAAAGAAAAACGGACCAGTTATTCGGTCTCCTAAAATTCCACACCATACGTTAACTTTCTCTGAATATTGGTCTTTACAATTAATAACCCAATGAGGATTTTCTGTGGCCCAGTATATACAGTTTTCAGAAGTTACCACCCCATTAGTGGTAAATGTAGCCTTATCAGTAAACAAAATTTTATTTAGAAATTTCCGGTCGTCTAAAAAATTTCCCTGGGCCGAATAGCAATAATCTAACCTTCTATTTTCATCACCTTCTTTCAAAGTGCCTAAAAATTTTGATTTATAAGGCTTGATTTTATGACGTATGAAACATCTTCTAATTTTCTCCTTGTCGATATTCAGTTGAGACGCTAAATTTCGTAGACTCGCTCTTGGATTCACTTGATTTGTAGCTAAGATTACGTTATCTTCAGGATGCGGATGTATTCAACGGGGTTGATCATTCTGAGGTATTTTAATAACACTGCCAGTTTCATTGAAACGAGCATTTATGGCGGCTGCAGTTCCATGAGTAATATCGACTCGTAAAGGATGTCTTCGGTTAAATTCGGTGGCTACTTCTCTGCTACTACGAACTCCATCACCAATTAACTTTATTATTTCGATTTTTCCCTTAAATGAAGACGCATTTTACGATTGTAAACTAGAACATTACACTATAACTCAAAAGTTTTGTCAGATTGACATTTAATTTAATCATAGTTTTTGTTTCCATGGAATCCTATTAAATTGAAAACCAAAATTGTAACCGTGTGTGTGCGGGAAAATATTGAAAAAACTAAAAATGCGAATTTCGTAATGGGGCTCAAAATTAGATTCTGAACAACTTTTTCTAATAACTTTTTTCGATATCTTCAGCGCGAAGCAAAATATCGGGAATGGGCCCCATTTGGGGGGCTGCCGTTGTCTCAGTTTGTTACTTAAATTTAAGTTGGTAGTCTCGAAATGTACGTCTTATATAGGACTACAATTGTGCCAAAGCTCAAATCTGGATTTCAAAAAATTACGAAAATATCCGGGTGTCTTCATTTTAAATGAGACACACTGTATAAACTAAATACCAATTTTATGGACTCTTACCTGTTTGATTTACCTATTTACTCCCATTTACCTCAATTTACCCCCAACTCTTCAACGAAATAAGTTGAAAATATAATCTAGTTCCAGATCTCGTTAAAATATCAACCGTACCTTTCAAGTCAATACCGGCACGGTAGCTCAATCGGTTAAGGCGTATTGAGTGGCGAATATGCTGACCAACTGTCTATCGCGCTCTGGGTTCGAGCCCCAGCCTCGGTACTGACAACACCGGCGGGTATGGATGTGTCTGCGTTTTTCCAAATCCCCCAAACCCCCTTCCGAACAGCCTTGGCTTTGGATTTGGGGGTTGTCTACTATATGTGGTGTGTGTTTATGTTTATATCTTAAACGGTTCCATAGTAATCGTGAGTACAAAAACGTTAAAATGTAACATTTCAATGGAGGGAATGCAAAAAATAATGTTTTATTGCTTCAGCATTGACTGATCTTTTAAATGGTGCTTAAATTGGATGTTGTGTGTCACCACAGGTAATGGAGCTTACAATAACATCAGACTGATGTACAAACTTTAATATTTCCGTACAAAGTTTATCTTTTCTGTAGCAGATGATCCATCAAGAAAGAAATAATTCACAGGTAATTTTCGACTCCTTAGTCTTTGGAATATTACCAGAATTAAAATTAGTTCTACATCAATGTATCCTACTGTCTTAGTTTCAGCCCTTTTAAGTTTTCGAATAACTATTTCATCCATAACAATTGCAAATAGTTTTTCGTTCTCCACGTCCTCTTTTGTAAAACTTTTCTACTGTCTGGTACTGTGTCGTTATGGTAAGTACCAGGATGAGTGAAAGATTTATTAAACTTCTCTTGAATAAAATTGTACGCTTTTGGTGATGAGAAATTTAATGTCAAGCTAAACGATCTCACTTGAGAATCATACTTTTACTAGATGGACCTTTCAAGAATCTTTGTAGCAAATCGCCAGCAGCATCAGGAAGTGGAGCTTGTTAAAATAATATCAACATTATTATCAAATTCATAACATAAAATATTTACACTAATATACATTCTTCAATGCAGGCTACAAAATGCGACCATTATATTTATTTAGAATTAAAAAAAAAACATTTCTTATAGGCACATTGGCACACTGACATCAATTGATTCGATCAGAAAGCTCAATGGAGGAAGCTAATAATATCAGTTACCGATTACAAATGCAATTTTTTTTTAAACAATCTTCACAGTCATGAAATGATTTCTCCTATCTCCTTGAAGTCAGTAGCACAGAAGACAGGAACTATATAGTTCCTGTCTTCTGTGTCAGTAGTAATACGTCATTTACTGAATCGTTGCATCGCGCATCGCCTACTGATAACTCATTTATTTCGGGGATAGTTTCGGTGGATCAGTGCTATGCCAATATGCCACTAGCTAGACTAAGATTTCAACTACTTAGCGAGGAGAAATTAAGGGCAGATTGCTATAGTAATGAGCCCTTATCAAGGCTGTGAAATCTGATATAAAAGACAAGGATGAGGAGCTCTAAGTAAAACCAGAACTGGATCGCCACATAGATCCGCGGGGGTTGCAGTGGTCAAGAACAGTCAACCAGCTCCTCTTTTCTAATCTGGTCTAAGCTCTTTTACAGTATCTGTGAAAGACAGTGTAAATAATCTCGTAACTATTGAATCACTAATCTTTTCCTAAAATTCAAACACCTAATTTACAGCAATTCAATGAAATTCGAGAAATGAGAACTTTCATTGTTTCCTTCTGACGTTAACTTCAGGAAAATTTTCAATAATTTTCAGAATGTCCCGTGAAACAAGAATATTTGCCCTAAAAAGATTGCATAAATCAGTAGATACCACCTTGAAGTAAAATTTATCCAGCATTCCTTGGGAAAAAATCAATGACGATTTCAAAATTTGTCATAACTTGTCGGAATTCTATGCCTAATGCAGGATTACAATAAATGTCATTAATTATCAACGTTACATTGATTTGAAAGCAATCATATTTTATTATTTATTTGTTTTTGGATATTTATAGATCATAATTTGCGTCCACTATATCTGCATCATTACCAACACTGAAAAATATAAGTTACTAAATTGTCATCTGTTAATTTTCCGTGGCTCTGATGTACAAATTATATATAGGTATTAGTCTCGAAACAGTTAAGTATACTAGAAATAAGAGACCTCTCGTTCTTTTATTTACATTTATGTTTGATGTTATCTTAAAGTTACCCAAACAGTAGTCTCTCAATTTTGTCAAACTCACTGTATAGGAGCAAAAGGTAATTTTTAATATAGAACAAATTTCATGATTTAAAGGTCATGATAATGATTTCAATACTTAAACGAGTTGTATAATTGATAACAACAATAAATGCGATAATGGATACCATTGTATGTACAATACTTAAGTAATTAATGTCATAGGCGTCCACTTTTAATATCTGGTTTAAGCAAAATGACAATAATTGTATTACGATTAAATTGAGAAAGACATAGTTATTACCTGTGTAGAATTGAAATTTTTTTATTTTATTTTAGATATAGTCAATAAATAGCAATGCTTTTGTTGATGAACTTAAAAATGACTATTTTGTTATGTACTTCCCACGATTGTGTTCGCAATGCTGTAGAACGTTGATGAATAGATCTGAGTCGAAAAATAACAAAAAAGACGTTTCGAAGCACAACTGGCCATATTTCTGGTATAAGCACTGACCGTTATTATGAAAAGATTTTTACACGTTCGCAGAGGCGTGGGGTATCAAAAGTCAAAAATACTAGAGTGCGCCGAATTTTGACTTCGGAAAAGTAATTAAGTAGCAAGGTGGCAAAAGTGGCAAAGGCGTGTATGGTCTAAATGAATTTAGTGGATCCAAAAGGCGAAAAGTACCAAGGCTGCTTTTTCGAATAAATAGAATTTCAGTTCATCCGGCAGCTCAACCATGGCACATGAGCTCCAGAGGGTCGTCAGAAGGGGCCATTTATAAATGACGTCACGCCAATTTTTGAGATTTTAGACTCCCTCCCCCCCATTGGCACGTTTTGTCACGCTGAGTTAGACCTCCCCAAAAAAATTACGTCACGCTTATAGAGAGCCCCCTTATGATGTTTTTTTCGATTCCGTTGTTTTAGTCCAAAAATTTTTTTTATAAACGGGGGTCGGGGAGAAATCCAAAAGAAATTTTTTTGATGAGCGGGGGGCGAGAAATCCAAATACATCACATTGAGTCAGACCTCCCTCCCTCTTATGACACTTAGTCACGTAATTACGGACCCCACCTGGAGCGTGACGTCATTTATGGATGGCCCCGAAACAGATACTTGCATGCCCAAAAGCAGATCTTTAACTTTAGCGAAAATTAGAGAGGACAGAGGACAGACATACAGACATTTTTTGCTTAAACTTAAAATCTCGATGTTTCATGACATTCTAAGCCTATTTTAACAATAAAATTTTTTTAAATAAATTTTGTCGTTACTATGCTTCCACTGGATGTGGAAATAGGAAAATTATTTAAAACCTAAATTATAATAAACCATCATAAAAATTGTTCAAACTCTTCGCCGTTTTGATTAATACACAGAGTAGCGCGACTTATGGTTGCACGTCTAACATTCTGTAGTTGTTGAAATGTTACTTGTGCAATTTCGTGTCTTGTGGTTGGAGCAGTCGCGTAGACTCAAATGCGCCTAAATAAAAAAGTCGACTGGAGTTAAGTCAGGAGACCTTGCAGGCCTCTGACTGGACCATGGGTCCCAATCCCACGATCTGAAAACAATTCATTTAGGTAGTCCCTAACGATTCTGTGGTGCAGCCCCATCTTGTTAGAAGTAAACCTTGTCAATGTTGGTATTGGAAATTTGAATAATCTGTGGAATTATTATATTTTGGAGAAATTCTAGATATCTTAGTCCAGTTAGATTTCCGTCAAATATTATTGGATCTATGATATGGCCGCCCAGTACGCCTAACCAAACATTAAACCAAATCGCTCCTGAAACCACCCTTGTCTCATAACATTAGGATTTTCAATTGCCCAATATCGAACGTTGTTCCGATTAAATAACTCAAGGTGTGTAAATCTCTATTCATCAAATAACGAAATGTTTTTCATAAAATTATCATTTCTTAGTTGGCGAAACCAATTACAAAAGGTTACTCTTCGTTGATAATCATTCTCTTACAAAAATTAATGCAATTGTTATTTATAAGAACGTTAGCCGCGTTTTCTTAAAATTTTTCTGGCTGATTCCTTGGAAACTGGTCATTCATGTTCAATTTGTCTTATCGAAATAGTTGGGTCAACATGCACTAAAGCTAATACATTAATTTTCGTTTCTTCATCCACAATAAATCTTTCTTCAATTTATATATCAGGTTTAATTCTAAATTGATGCTCCAACCGGGCGAAATAGTTCCACGGAGGTTGTCTTCTTTCTGGATATTTCTGTCCATACAGAGTTTGTGCTCGAGTTGCATTACGTTGAGTATCTCCATAAGTAAACAACATGCCAACTTTTTCATCTCTTGAATATTGTTCAGCCGTTTTATATTAATTTCCTTGTTTATAACAAATTCAATACACTTACTTCAGATAATCAGTGAGTAATGTCAAGAATAATTCAGTTGCTGCGAATGTCATTTTCATGACTATCTGCAATTTTAGCTTTAGATGTAGATAGGTACCTTATTAAAATTATCTGGTGTCTCTTAACCTTTTAAAAATACTTTTATTATTACGAAAGATACCATTAAGAAATGATTCATGGTGAAAAAAATGAAAGTTTATGAATCGTTACTTCTGATTAATAAAAGAAAATAGCACGGTCCCATTAAGAAATTTTTCATAGAACCCCTAGAAAATAAAAATGAAATTCTGTCTTTTGAGAAAAACCTAAAAATAATCGTACCTATCAGTAATTCAGATAATCACTTTGTTCTTTATAACAGACAAGTCTACAATCATACTAATAATTTTCATAGCCTACTTACGTCTTACGTCATCGTTCATCTGACGCGGCCATTTTGAAGAAAGATAAAAAATTGTTGGTATCTCACTTATTTTTTTGGAATTTTTTAAATCGAAAAAAACTGTTGCTACAAAGAAATACCGAGTTACAAATATTTTCCATATTTATTACGATTTATGCAGAAAATTCAGAAATATGTAGAGAAATGTAAATGATAAAAATAGTTAAGAACTGAAAAAAATTGTTTTAATAGTTTCCAGTATTTTTTCCATGCTCGTCTTAAAAACAAATTTTGTTAAGTGCCTACATAAATATTGACTTATATACGTGTTTCATAAAATATTTATATTTTGGTCCTGAAAAGCTAAAATTTTGTTCGTGGAATGTTAGGGAAAGTCAAGGAATTCAGAATTTCAATGTTGGTGGAAACTCTGAAGACGGAACCACCTCATTTCATTTTCACGGTAAATTATCCTTCTTATTTTTTAAATGGAATATTTAGTATTTTTTATATCTTCCAAACGTTAGCTTTCTAAGCAGCGTCAGATCTTAGTAGATAGGGGCTTGACTTCACTTATATATTCCCTGAAATTAATTTGGAAGTATGAACTATCGGTTATGATGAACAGACGTTTTTGGGTTTTCCTTCGACTCGTTTTCAGCTTCAACGAAAAGGCGTACATCAACAACTGGTGATGATATCCCACAAGGATTAATGACTGGTGTATTTCCAGGTCATTCTAGCACGGTAGTTCGCTGACATTGAAGATACTTCCTCATTAGCTTTGATACGGGACGGGGTCGAAAATTAGTGATGTTGAAAAATTTCGCCCCTTTTGGGGACCTCATGAATTCGATTCAAAAGTGGCCTAAATGATGGCTTATGGTGGTGCTTTAAAGTAGGCAAAATTTCAAGTTGAGCATAGTTTTACTTCCACATCCAGTGGAAGTATAGTAACGACAAAAAAATTTTTTTTAATTTTTATTGTTCAAATAGGCTTAGAATGTCATGAAACGTGGAGATTTCAAGTTTGAACGAAAAAAAAATTCTGTCTGTCGGTCTGTATCTTTTTTTGTGAGCACGTTTACTTTGGAACCGTTTGAGATATTGACTTGAAATTTGGTACACATATGTACTTTAACGAGATCTAGAACTAGATTATATTTTCATCTTGTTCCGTCGAAGGGTGGGGGGTAAATTGGGGTAAATTTGGAGTAAATAGGTAAATCAAGCAGGTAAGAGTTCATAAAATTGATATTTAGTATAGACAAGAGAAGCTAAGGTCTCAAATAAAATTTTGGCATTAGCCACCCCCATTACCACCCCCACCCCATTATTAAAGGGGATGAAAAAAAAAAGTGATTTAGTGTGTGTACAAGAACCAGACACCTCAAAATATTTTTTTACTTTATCCACCTCCCACTCCCACCCCCTGTCACCACCCCCACCCCACTACCGATGTGGGGTATCGTTTTATGGGTTTTTGGGGTAGAGGATTTCAAATATTATATTATTAAAATTCCATAAACAGTTATTTCCAGATGCAAAATTTTTTCGTTGTGTGACTTGAATAGAAAATCCGGATGTGGAAGTAGTGATTCCTTGGGCAGCGGTTTTTGTTTTAGAGATATGATGAGTCGAACTTGTTGATCTGTTCACGGCAAGATGAATCCAACATTCTTGGCAATCTCGTTCATTATGTTCAAGATTCTCAAATACGCAAAATGTATCATTTTCTATGTAGAATCTTCCGCTATTTTCGAATCTATCATTGTGTTTTATCAAAAACGTTGTTCAAGTGAGTTATAACCGATTTTACAGGAAGAAATCAAGATTTTTGCTGATAATATTCGATTAATCGGTATTTTTATACTGGAGATTTAGCAAATCTCGATAGATACTCCAAACCTTGTATCCGACGGCCTTTGAATTAAAAAGTAAATGTATGTTTCTAAGACAGATTAGGTTTGCCAAGTGCCAAGTGACTCCTATAAGTGCTTCATCCATCGCTATTTGCTATGTTTTATGAAGAAAAATGCCGATTGATCAAGGATGTTTAGCAAAAATTCTAATTATTTTCCACAGAAATATTTTGTAACTTTCTTGTACTGTTTGTATCTGTTGAGAATTTTAAGATAACATAAGAGGTCACCAAAAATGTCGGATTCGCCTTGGCGTGGATGAATCAAATTATAATAATAATAATAATAAACGCCTTTATTTGTTGAGGGCGAAGTTTGTCTATACGACACTCTTCCACTTAAACAAATAACGAGTTTACCTCGTCATATCTCCAAAACAAGAACTATCCTCAACTTAGAATTTTGCCTACTTTAAAGTATCACTATAAACTATCGTTTAGACCACTTTTAAATAAAGTTCATGAGGTCCCCAAAAGGGGCAAAAAATAGGGGTTTTTTGGGTCACTCTTTCCTTTCCGTTAGGATAGTGTTGTATTAACGTTTCTAACAGTTATCTGTGTAATATCTCCATGTATTTAAAACTAATCGTTCGTCATACCTTCAGTTGATTGAAGTGCAGAGTACGAAGTAACTCGACCAATTTAGATAAAAATCTTCTGGTCTATTTAAGATCTCTCGATTCTTGCTTATAATAATGGATATATGATATTATAATTTCTTGGATGATCAGCTGTATGAAATAGAAACTAAACATTAATAATTCACATATCTGTCTAGATATCTGATATCACAATTACAGGTCTCATAAATTGCTATTATTATTATTATTCTTATAGAACCCCTTCAAAACAAATAACTATTAGTATTCCTCTTTATTCAACTTTCACTTGCTAGTACTATAAATAATCCACGTTGGATAATGTACTTTAAGTTAACCTTTGTTAGAATTACATAATATTTTTTCTGAGTAATTAATATGTTACGTAAATTTATCGCGCTGCTTTGTATTGTAAGGTGTTGTATATTAATGTAATAAATAACCACAAGGTGGGTGAGTTAGTGCTTTGGTACGAATATACGTAATTACACTTTCAGCAAAGTTTCCTTACTTTCTTGTAAGAAGATTAGTAAGAAGAGTATTTTGCTGAAAATACAAAGTACAAGATACAATGTGTAAAATGGAGCAGCGGAATTTCAACAAGATTATTTCTCATATTAGTGCAGGGGCTTGGGGTAGGCGCGTTGGGAAGTGTGCGTCTACGGATTTTCTCTTCGGATTATGTTTATAATGTTGTTAGAGATACTTTTTATTTTGATCACATGATCTGTAGCCAGCCAGTTTTTTTTCAAAATTCCCACCAAACGTATACCCTTTTTAATGTATTATGGTAAAGTAAAAAAATATAATTTACGTCGAATATTATCATGTTTGGTTCAAATTAAAACTCTAAAGCATTTTGGGCATCATCCAATAACAAGCATAGACTACAAGAGTTCATCGCGCAGTATTTTTTGGTATCATGGTCAGGTATATACAGTAATTACACTTTCAGCAAAGTTTCCTTACTTTCTTGTAAGAAGATTAATAAGAAGAGTATTTTGCTGAAAATACAAACTACAATATACAATATATAAAATAGAGCGGCGGAATTTCAACAAGATTATTTCTCATATTAGGGCAGGGTCTGGGGTATGCCCGTCGAATACTATCAAGTTTGGTTCAAATTAAAACTCTAAAGCATTTTGGGCTTCATCAAAACAAACATAGACTACAAGAGTTCTTCGTGTAGTATTGTCTGGTATCTTGGTCAGGTATATACAGAGTGACACACTTAAGATGAAGACACTCTTATAACTTTTGTCTTTTTTTCCGATTTGAATTAAATTTTACCGAAGTATAGAACAAATTAGTATCTACATAGGGACAAAAAAACATTCTACAAATTCAAAGCCACCTAGGGTACCAAAGAAGTCGAAAAAATCAAAAAATCTAATAAAGATTAAAGCCTAAGGAACAATTTTAGACATGTCCCCAAAAAGAAATTGGCGTCCGTTTAAAAAAAATTGCAAATATTGTTTTTGTCATTTAACACAAAAACTAAAAAAGATGGAGAAAAACTTTCTGCACAAAAAAACAAAGTGCATAAAATTTTCTACAATTTTGTTCCTATACAATATTTGGATATGAGTTACCATTTTTCAGATAAATGATTCAGCTCTTAAAATAAAATATAAAATTCAATATAAAACGTAATACTACGGGAGCCCCCCCTAACTGTCCATGCACCCTCCCGATCCTTTGGGACAATGTTTTTCATAAAGATTAAAGCCTAAGGAACAATTTAAGACATGTCCCCAAAAAAAAAACTGGCTGTATTTTCAAAATAGCGTCCGTTTAAAAAAATTGAAAATATTGTTTGAGTCATTTAACACAAAAACTAAAAAAGATGGAGAAAAACTTTGTGCACAAAAAACAAAATGGAAAAAAATTTTCTACAATTTTGCTCCTATACAAACAATATTTGGATATGAGTTACCATTTTCCAGATACCATTGTTACTGTTTTCGAAATAAATGTCTGCAAATTATAATATTATTATTACTATAAATTTTTTTCAGTTTATTTTATCTTTTGTTATGTTAATAATATTAGGTTATATTATACGCCTTAAAATAATTGTAAGTTATTTCCTCTAAGTGATTTACCGATATATGAATTTCCATGTTTTCTTATTTTTGGATTCGTTTATCTGGAAAATGATAACTCCTATCAAAATATTGTATAGAGACAAAATTGTAGAAAATTTTATGCACGTTGTTTTTTGTGAAACAGGTTTTTGTCCATCTTTTTTAATTTTTGTATTAAATGACAAAAACAACATTGGCAACAGTTTTTTTTAACATATGGCTTCCATTTTGAAAGTACAGCCAGTTTTTTTTTAGGACATATCTTAAATTGTTCCTTAGACTTTATTCTTTATGAAAAACATTGTCCCCCAAGGATCGGGACGGGGGTGCACGTACAGCTAGGGAGGGCTCCCCGACTATAATGAAAGTTGTTCAGAGTTGTCCAAAAACATTAAGTAGAAAAATTAATCGAAATTCATAGTATTTTAAACAACATGTTTCGAAAACGAATCTTTTCACACGAGCGAGACAAGTCGAATGAGTGTGAGAAGATGATTTCAAACGTGTTTTTTTACAATATGTTTTCTACGACTGCAAGGAAAATAAACAATTTCATAAGATTAACTATTTTCAATAAACTTCTTTAAAAGTGATGTGGCTTGAAGATTTCAAAACTTTTGAATAATGATGAAGCAAGATTAGAAAACTGATAACAAACTGGATAAATTGATCCTCTTAAGTAAGAGCCCCTCGAGACGGACACACAAGAAAATTTAAGTACCTATCTTTCCACTGGTAAAGTTTGATTTAGGTACCGGGTGCAAAAGAGAGCGGTACCTACATACTTCCATTTTCCTCAATTTAATAAGGTGGGCGGGTACCGTGATTCTTTCCATGACTTTAATCCACAGTAGAACGTATGACCATTATATTTAAAATACCCTATGTAACGTCGTAAAATAGAAATGTCCCATTACATTTAAAGTTTTTTTTTAATATGATTTTATCTCGGTTTTTATATTGTATATGTAACTATTCTGTATAATTGGTTAATTTTTTTTAAACCTCGAGAGCAAAAAAAAAATGTAGTTTCTGCTTAGTTTAAATTTGTCGTCAGTCAAACAGTCAATGACAAAAATCGCGCCATTTGGCTATTTTATTACGGAATCAGGAAGCTTAAAATTTTTTTAAAAAATTTAATGAACTTAGATTTAAAATTATTTTCTATTAAGGAAATAGAAAAATGTGGATATGCTCAGACCCAAGCCAATCATGTAAATAGTAAAGTGCTTGTAAAAATGCACATCTGTTTAAAACGGCTACCCACTATATGGGAGTACTTACTTCTAATTCTATGTTTATTTAAGGATGTATTATATACTTACCTATTTTAAATAACGCCTCTACAGACATATCTATTGACGCTATTGTCTTATGCATCATCAAGAACGTTTACAACCATGTATGCTAAATAAATTGAGCAATTGAACAATTGTTTTCAATTTATATTAAACGTGTAGGTGAGCTCCTTCCGAGAAGGTAGGGACTAGCCAAATTATTTATTGCGAGATATAATATTGTAGATAGAAGTGAAGTAGTAGTAAAAGTAATTTAAATGACCTTCTTTGACGTGCAAAGCTTAAAAGACAACGTATTGTATCTCCAGAATAGTACGTTTTTGTTACGGAGAATGCCTTTCGGTGGAATTGCCCCAATCTCATATTTTAAAGCTGATGTGATGTTAACCAAAAGTTCTCACTTTAAAATTTGACAGATGTAAGTTAGCACAATAAGTGCTACTTTGTCTACATGTATTTTGTAATGTATCTCAAAAACTATACGAGATATGAAAAACTTTTTTTGCAGAAAACTAAGTCCTCTGTATAAAGTCTGTTCGTTGATAGAGTCCCGCTGTGACGTCACCAACGTCTGAACTAAGATGCCGTAGGCTCGATGATGTTTTCGAATGCGCTTTGTTTTATATTTCACTTGATGTATTTAATTAGATTTATTTAAAGGAAATTGAATTATAGGCATATATAATATATCTATTGTAAATTTATAGTAATTTAAGTTAAATAAATAAATTATTATATTGAATTGTTTTCGTTTCAAGTAAAAAATATGATATACAGTTATATAGTTGCAGCTAAATCTTTTTTATTCATTAATAGAATTTTGTCATATAAGTATATAGTCCAGTCAATGAATGACCTAAAGGGTGGTGTAGAGTGCGTGAGCAGGGACCTAAGCGATTACTTTAGAAAGTTGTTCAGGATGTTTAGGGACTGAACATACTAAAAGTCCTGACGTCTAGGAGGTGAGCCGGAGGGGGGCATAAAGAAAGTCCAGCTTTGTTTTTTTCGCTTATATCTCTAAAATGGTGCGTTGTAGGGAAAAATTTTCTTATACGAAATGAAAGCTCATGAAATTCTCTACAACTTTCATTTTTATACTTTTTTCGAATTCGCAACCGTTTCCGAGCTACACGCTCCGGAAAAGTGAAAATTTTCGAAAAACAGATTTTTTACCTCTTCAACTTTAAGGAAAAGCAAGGTGGGCTTCTCAAAATTGTACTTAAGTCAGAAATCATCAAGGAAGCGGCAGTGATCTTTTACAACCCCTCCTCCACTCAAGGCGAGGTTGAAGAGGCTGGGAAGATTTGCTTCCTTAAATGGTATGGGGCACCAGCAAGACAGACCTTCCTCAACCAGTACCGCTTCCAGTTGTTCATGAGGTCAGTGGCAATATTAAGCCTGACATCAGCTCCCTCCCAGCAACTGAGAGCGCAGCTAAACAGCATTCCCGGCGCACCTACCATCAAGTGCAGCAGTGACTCGGGAATGAGCTGCCCTCTCAAGAGTGGGGGTGGAAACATGTAGAAGACACCCTGGTGCCAATTACAAACATCGGAGGTCCTACTTTTTTATCATCTTTAAAATACAATTTTCTATTTTTCAGGTAAAAATCTGTTTTTCGAAAATTTTCACTTTTCCGGAGCGTGTAGCTCGAAAACGGCTACGAATTCGAAAAAAATATATAAATGATAGTTGTAGAGAATTTCATGTGCTTTCATTTGGCATAAGAAAATTTTTCCCTACGACGCGACGCACCATTTTAGAGATATAAGTGAAAAAACCAAAAGTAGGACTTTCTTTGTGCCCCCCCTCTCCGGCTCACCTCCTAGATGTCAGAACTTTCAGTATGTTCACTCCCTAAACACTCTGAACAACTTTCTAAAGGAATCGCTTAGGTCCCTGCTCACGCACTCTACACCTCCTTTATTGACTGGAGTAATATGTAATCTTAAAATAAAAATATATACTTAATACTAATTATGCCGAACCTTATGTAAAAGAAATATGTCAGTAAAATACAAATACCTAGTGTAAGATAAATGGATAAATTTGGTTTTCTTCGTCAATGTCTAACTCTTTCGAGTCCTCATCGTCGCTTTCATTATTAACACTTATAATGAGTTTCATAACTTCTTCAGTAGGAACCTCTCGATCATATATCTCTAAAATCAATTTATTTGTGTGATTTACACATTTGGGCCAAATTGAACTCGACGCTTGAGATAAAGCCTCATTCCACATAGCAAGAACGGTTTCGTCACTAAAACCATCTTTCCCGATGTGTCCCGATGTGTCGATAAAGGTCCACCATTTTCATTTTCCTTTTGAATATATTCCAACAAATTCAATACTAACTGCTGTGATTGCGGATTTAAAAATTCACTAGGATGCAGGACTGTTTTAACAATAGAACAAGACTAAAATTGCCCTCTTAGGCACTAATTGAAATAAGTGCACTATACCTGCTATTACCCGACATCCGAGAAAATCGACCCGCCTCTGGAATCGCCAGCCGCATTCGACGACGACACGCGTCACGCAAATTGGTTTGCTGTCGAACAATAGAAATGCGGCACGTTGATCATAACTTGACTAGAAAGATTAAAACTTAGGTTACAAACAATATTTCAATAAAGACAAGAAAGGATAGAGCTCCGATATTCCTTACACTATACGACCGGGATTCTATCACCTCTATTAACATTTTTGTATTGTTTTCGAGGCATAGTGATACATGCATGTTAACGGAGAAACCTGCGATAGGCATTTTCTTCACGTTATATCCGACAAAAAGCTCCTTTTTTAACGTTGCGGGTCCTTGAGAACTTTTAGAAGTTACAATATATCAAATTTAGAGACAATCCCACTAAAAGCCATTTTCTATAAGGGGCGTGCATTGTTCTTGGTGGAAAATGGTGACAAAACAATCTTAATCAAACAATCTCAAGACTAATAGGTCTATCACTGATTATTACCTTTTTCACAGCTAGTTCAGTAATATAATGATTTATACCGGACAAAATTCAATAAGTTTTGAGAATTGGTGGAAATGTTAAGGATAGCATAAGAATTAGTAAACTGAAAAGTTCCCACCCCTAAATAGTGTGCTTTTTCCCCTAAGAGGTAGTTTCCACCCCCATTTTGAGGTTTTCTACACTATCTCGGCAACGGTAGACTTTTTGATAAAAATACCTATATACAAAATTATTCCTTACGTATCTACACGAAATAAGGCGCACACACATCAAAGGTTGGTTCCAGTTGACACAATAAATTGTAATCTTTACTATAAGCTACTTTAAAGTTCAATGCTTAACGCAAAAGCAGTAGCTACTAAACTTCACTTAAAATTATAATAAATGTAGCGCTTTCACCTTCTCACCCCTAAAAAATATCGCAATTTTTAAAGAAGCGAGAATATTGTACTTGTACTTGTACCACGCTACCACAGAGCTAAAATAATTGGCGCGGTTTTTTTACGTGGTGTTCCCTTTATACCTAATTCACTAATTATCAGCGTTAATTAATCTTCGTCGTCTTCCATAAATTCGACATTCATGCATGCTTGTCCTTAGCAATGGTAACACATGAACAAGAAATTAAGTTCAAAAGAGATTCGGGAGCTGGTTCTTTAGTTGTTATAGTTGGAGTTAATATGCCGCCGACTTTTTTCCATCCCCAATCAGTAGCTTCTAGCGTAACGTTTTTCCATGTTTGAATTTGGTAAAAAACACGATATGAGTGTTATCGAGCAGCACCAGAAGTTGGTGGTAGTTTTGATAACATTACAGTATTGTTCGCTTTACCAACAAGTTTGTTAAAAGACATAAATCTGTATAAATCTAGACTTTTTTCTGCGGAGGTAGAGTTGCATAAAGCTAGAAAAAATCGTTCTCCTACGTCTACAATTTCTTCATGACTAGCTTTTTCATTATTAAAAGTTTGCACGATGTCTTGTAAGTCATCTCTTTTATTAATTGATTGCATTAACCTTTCCTTTGGAAAAAAAACCCTGAGGTTGTATTGCAATCGCTAATAGCGTGTACAAATAATATTGTTTCTTTACAGTTTTATTTCCACATCCAGTGGAAGTATAGTAACGACAAAAAAAAATTTGAAAATTTTTATTGTTCAAATAGGCTTAGAATGTCATGAAACGTCGAGATTTTAAGTTTGAGCGAAAAAAAATTCTGTCTGTCTGTCAGTCTGTCGATCTGTCTGTAACTTTTTTTGTGCGCACAATTACTCTGGAACCGTTGAAGATATTGACTTGAAATTTGGTACACATATGTACTTTAACGGGATCTGGAACTAGATTATATTTGCATCTTATTCCGTTGAAGGGGGGTAAATTGGGGTAAATGGGTGGTAAATAGGTAAATAGGTAAATCAAGCAGGTAAAGGTCCATAAAATTTGCATTTAGTATATACAAGGGAAGTTAAGGTCTCAAAAATTGTTTGGCATTAGCCACCCCCATTACCACACCCACTCCATTATTTAAGCAAATAAAACAAAATTGTGATTTAGTGTGTGTACAAGAACCATATACCTGAAAATAAATATTTACTTCATCCACCCCCACTACCATTCAGTGTAGTAGGTACCTAAAACATATCAAAAATACAAAACTACATAACCTTTTGTCAAGACCCTCCCTCCTTTTCACGACCTGACCACTGGACTACTGTTATATTTACTGAAAATGATTCTTAGTTTCTATTTTTTATGATTCCTATTTCCCTATTCAGGTCCTCTTTTGAAAAGGATATAACTATAAATCGGTAGCTATTTTATACGAAAAAGGATGGCTTGAATCGATAGGTATACAATAATGGCGTCTGAAAATATTGGTTTCTTGTAGATATTGAACGAAAATCAATTTGTATTTTCTCTATTTATCTTTAAAAGGTTTAAGTTCTGTTATATTTCTGAGATGAATTAAATATTTCAGCGCTCACAGCGGCATAAAATTCAATGAAAAAGTCGACATATTGGCCAAAGACAGTGTCGAACATGGAGATCCTGTAGACAGTCTGTGTCTACAGGACGGTATAAATATCAGCAAAGCGAGATTAAATAAAAAATGGACTTCTCATTGGCATGAATATTGTTTTACTACGCTTACAAGATATACCCATATCCAAATAGAAATTCCTAAGGATCCTTGGTTCCACTTTTTTCATATTCCTAGGAAATATACTACTACACTTATTAGGTTGAGATTTGGACATGGTTGCTACCCTCTACATTTAAATAAAATAGGAATCTTACCGACCAAAATATGTGAAATTTGTAATGTTGTAGGCGATCTGGACCATTTATTTTTTAACTGTGCTAAACATTCATCTGGACGTGACCAACTGTATGCAGATATTCTGAACCTTAACATTCAAATGCCAGTCAATCTATTACACCTATTAGCTCTAAACGATAATAGAGTGAATGCAGTTATTATACGTTTTTTGAAAACGTCTGGTCTGAAAGTATAAATGTGTAACTAATAGATTCGTTCCCTATATGTCTCACCTTCGTTTTAATTTTACCTAATTCCCATTTACCGTAGTCTATTATAGTGTGTCTAACAAAATGCCCTGAAAGACTCCTAGGCGAGAAGAATGTGCATCCGTACCTTCCCTTGAATCTTCTTTATAATTTCCTGTGTTTTTGGATTAGGATAGGTTTATGGTAATATATGTATAGATGTGTGCTGCGTGTATATGTGTGCAAATGTGTTTATCCCATTAGTTTTATATATAACAACTTGTGCCTGGCTGCATGGATAACTCCTAATGCCATAAAAAAAAAGAACCATATACCTCAAAATAAATATTTTACTTCATCCTCCCCCACTACCATTCAGTGTAGTAGGTACCTACAACATATCAAAAATACAAAACTACATAACCTTTTCTCTCTCTTTCTCACGACTTGGCCACTGGACTACTGTTATATTTACTGAAAATGATTCTTAGTTGCTATTTTTTATGATTCCTATTTCCCTATGCAGGTCCTCAGGACCATATAACTATAAATCGGTAGCTATTTTATACAAAAAAGGATGGCTTGAATCGATAGGTATACAATAATGGCGTCTGAAAATATTGGTTTCTTGTAGATATTGAACGAAAATCAATTTGTATTTTCTCTATTTATCTTTAAAAAGTTTAAGTTCTGTTATATTTCTGAGATGAATTAAATATTTGGCTGTACATTGTTAACAAAGTATAAATTTTTTACATGGGAAACCATTTCAGTGGAGCGGTGGATTATTTAGGCATTTATTGTCGAACTTCATCGCATTATCCATAACTTTACAAATATTAATTTATATGCTTCCTATTTATGCAAATTATAAAACTTAAAGTAACTAAAAACGAAGATTCTCCCTTCTACTACTTTCCTATTCAAATCTTATTCATGAAATTTGTACGAGCATGCAGCTAGTGAAACATTAATAGTGAGAAAATTTAACACCATATTTAATGGGGTTACCAAATATTCTAATTTTGAGAAGGATTCTTAGTTAATTAACTCCAAGGAACGCTTTTGAGGCATTCCATTCCTCTTTGTTCTTAATAGATTTCTAGATAGGTAGTCAATGTAGTCATTTATGATACTATATGATAAGGGCGAGAAAAATACTTTAATAAACATAAAGAAGAGTTAGCGTAAGTTTAATATCTTGTATACAGATAGATCTCTAGTTTTAATTTTGCGATGTACTATTACGGCCAGGCGACAGGTCGTAGCATCGTAACAGTTCACTTTAGAGACAAATTTACTCTAGATTATTTTTTATAATAGGTATTTTGTTGATAAAGTTGATGGTTTGGGAGATATTTGCAAAAAAACGAAAAATGGTACCTTCTTAGGTCCAGAAGGGCCAACGCCGACTTCGCTCGAGGGGGAAAACTTGAGAGAGTAATATCTGGGTTCAAATAAAGCGATTAAAGCAATTTCCAGCTTTCCACTAATTATTTCCTTATTGAACTACCTGTCGCCTGGCCTATACAGTAGTATAGTAAATCTGGCTGGGTTTAGGGGGGTGAAGGCAACGAAGAAAATTTTTATCACAAACTATTTATTACTCCGAAAATATTTGTATAGACATTTATTTGTTATTTTGATGATGTACTCTTTTTTAATAAGATTAAAAATTACGCAGACACAAAACAAAAAAAAAGTTTTGTTCTACCCAACAGACTACTATATATAGCTATACGTATTTTATGGCGCTGAGACCAAGCCCGAGGTCAGTATTGATCCATCCATATCACGTCAGGATTTTGACATCAACCTCAAAAAACAGATAAAAACCAGCCAAAACTGAAGTTGAAAATAAATTAAAAGTCTAAATGAACTAACCACTTTATTTATATGTATTTTGGGGTACTGAAACCGAATCCGAGGTCAGCATTGACTCATCACATTAGAATTTTTACATAACCTTAAAGAAATATTTATAAATTTAGTTACGATCTTCTAGTCCCACAAGGCTCAGTTCTGGGTCCGTTTTTGTTTTTACCATTTATAAATGACCTACCTGCTATTGTCAACGATAGTTTATTAATTATGTTTGCCGACGATACTTCGCTTTTAACAATATAGACAGTCTAGTAGAAATTACCCAGACCAAAATAAACGAATTTGTTGCTAAGTTCAGTGGTGACAAGTTGCTGTTAAACGAGGATAAAACCGTCTTCATACATTTCACGCTGAGATTGTTGCAGTATAACAAAAATCATTTACTTAAAATAAACGGTAAGTCTTTGAAAATTTTTGGGTGTTTATTTGGACAATTCTCTTAATTGGGAATGTCATATAGACGTTCTATGTAAAAAATTATCTTCGGTATGCTTCACCCCGTACAGATTAAGAAATATTACTAACAGAGAGGTTTTGCTATCCTACTACTTTTTACAGTTTTATTCTAGAGCAGTGTATGGTATAGAGTTTTGGGATAATTCAAGTCATTTCGAACGAGTTTTTAAAATGCAGAAAAGGGCAATAAGGAATGTAACAGGCGTTAATAGGAGAACGTCATGCAGAATGTACTTCAAAGAGTTGAAAATCTTATCACTTCCCTCTGTATACATATTACAGTTCCCCTTGCTCTTCACTATAATCTCCTAGATTTTCACGAAAGAAATTTATATGGTAGTGCAAAAAGTTCAATGTTAGATTAATTAGGCAGCCCAGGTTCTCTAAATTCTTAAGAAGCTCAGCCACTATGTTTCTATAGTCTGGGTTCTCTTTTAGAAAGGTCATTGAAGGATTTCTTGGAAACTCAAACAACCTAGACTATATAAGCATAGTATCAGAGCTTCAGAAGAATTTAGAGAATCTGGGTTGCCTAATAAACTCTTGCACTCGCATATACATTTCTTTCCTGAAAATCTTGATTATAGCAAAGAACAAGGGGAACGGTTTCACTAGGATATTCCCGAGATGGACCGATGATATCAAGAAAGATGAGATGAGAATATGATGGCAGACTACTGTTGGATGTCGAAATGAGATATACGAAAAAATACAAAGAAGAGAAAAAGAATGCGCTTGCACAGGACTTTCGAAAGGAATAGGGTACGCTACAATAGATCGTGTCAAGATTGTATCGATCGTAATTCAATTATAAAGATTTCTTTGGAGTTATGTAAAAAATCTAATGTCATGGATCAATGCTAACCTCGGATTCGGTTTCAGCTCCCCAAAATACGTATAGGTATAGGGTATAGTAGTCCGTTGCGTAGTGCAAAACTTTTTTTATGTGTCTGTGTTTTTAGACACGCTCCTTAACTGAATGTTAAAAAATCAACGTATATTCGTTAAATACTGTGTTTATTGAAACAAATATATAAACTTATATCTCCTTTAGTTTTAAGGCGAGAGTAAAATTCACAATTCTCCACAAAAAATATTCTTTTCATAAAATCCATAGTTACTAAAATATCATAAATAAATAGAAAAAAATCGAGATGGCGACCATTTTTTCCGAACTTCCCCACTGGGAGCAGATAGGACTTTTGACAGGTTAAATAGGACGTTATAGACGGAGAGCTGGGCACGAAATTTAGATATGACTCGGGTTATGAAAAATTTCCATCACAATACGTCGCACACAAACGGAGGACCCTGATTTGGGAATTTGCTGACAGCTCGAGCGGGGAAGGAAGCCGCCATATTGAAAAAATGGCGCACAAAAATAGTTTCTTTGAAATATCTCGCTTCAGATGCCTCATACAGTCCTCAAATATGTCCTATACATTTTTTCGTTAAACTGAATAGTTTCGGTGCAGCAGCCGATCGAAGTCAAGCATTCTTGACAAAATTATGATTTTTTGTAATTTCTCAAATTAGTGCGACTTTTATGAAGGAGTATTTTTGTGTTGAGACAAAATTTGTTTTCATACCTGAATCCTCAAATGTAGTTGATTTTACTTGTCTGCTACGCATAGCTCTATGTTCAATACTCATTTCCACACCACCTTGAGGTAGAGAATATGGTTTTTTTACGTGGTTGTCCCCTATAGGTCTAATACACGACTAGCCTGCTTCTTGAGGCGTTTTAGGTGCTTGATGTCGAAGGTCCAGGTTCGTTGTAGTCTTCAACAATAATTTCTTCGGAAATTGCTTCCATTGCGCTGTCCACTGATTCTACGTATTGATTGTTATCCATGCTTGCGACAAATGTTTCGACTGGAGAGTCGACTTCCTCGTTGTCATGAAGCTCGTCGACTGTTGCTGGTGCATTGTCGCAGCTTTTTCCGTTACAAAATTTGCAAATTACAGAACATTTTAACCCTGCGTTTCTACAACTACGTGCTGCACTACACCCTTTCTTGCATTTACAGTAAAGAAATTTAAGTAGCGGGATCTTTCAGCACTGATACTGGTGTAAGCCCAGTTTTACTCTGTTTGTGCTGCACTGCATCCTTTCTTGCATTTACAGGAAAGAAATTTAAGTAGCTTTCAGAAGCGGGATCTTTCAGCATTGATACTGGTATAAGCCCAGTTTTGCTCTGTTTCGTGCTGCACTGCACCCTTTCTTGCATTTACAGGAAAGAAATTTAAGTAGTTTTTCAGAAGCAGGATATTTAAGCATTGATAGTGGTGTAAGCCCAGCTTTGCTCTGTTTCCAGCCCGATTCTTCAACATTTTGACAAGTCCCCTGCCACTCCTTGATAATATGTCCTGAATGAATGCTGCCGTGCCGCTGCAGCTGTAGGTGGTAGAGACGCAATGTTAAACTTGCTTTTTGTGAGCGATCTTACGAAACATTGGTAACGATAAGCGTCCAGAGAGATATTATCTCCATGTTTGGCTCCATACAGTGCCAGAATAAAGCGTTCTTCAGCATCAGCGATAGCGTACGGTTCAGCATTACTATCTTGAAAAAGTGGAATGCTGTCCTCTAAATCCTGATGCTTTTGTAGGATGCTCAGAAACTTTAATTTGCTCTGATTAAAAAGTGTAAAAGTTGTGTCACACCCGCTAAAAGCGTGAAGAAATAGAATATTATCAGTGATGATTTTACCGCTCGACAAACTATGGGAAGAATACAATCATGTGGTTGAAGAAAATCAGGGTTAAAATATTCTGTAATTTGCAAATTTTGTAACGGGCAAAGCTGCGACAATGACCAGCAACAGTCGACGAGCTTCATGACGACGAGGAAGTCGACTCTCCAATTGAGACATTTTTCGCAAGCAAGGAGAACAATCAATAGGTAGAATCAGTGGACATCGCAACGGAAACAATTTCCGAAGAAAGTATTGTTGAATACTACACCGAACCTGGACCTTCGATATCAAGCACCTAAAACGCCTCAAGAAGCAGGCTAGTGGTGGATTAGTCCTATAGGGGACAACCACGTAAAAAAAATCGCGCCATATGCTCTACCTCAAGGTGGTGTGGAAACGAGTATTGAACATTGAGCTATGCGTAGCAGACAATATTTGAGGATTTTCAGGTATGAAAACAAATTTTGTCTCAACACAAAAATACTCTTTCATAAAAGTCGCACTAAATTGAGAAATTATAAAAAATCATAATGTTGTCAAGAATGCTTGACTTCGATCGTCTGTTGCACCGAAACTATTCAGTTTAACGACAAAATGTATAGAACATATTTTGTAGAAAATTTAATGCTCTTATATTTTTATAAGAAGATTTTTTGCCGTATGAGGCACCCGAAGCGAGATATTTCAAAGAAGCTGTTTTTGTGCACCATTTTTTCAATATGGCGGCGCCCCTCCTCGGTCGAGCTGTCAGCAAATTCCCAAATCAGGGTCCTCCCTTTGTGTATGACGTATTGTTACGGAAATTTTTCATAACCCGAGTCATATCGAAATTTCGTGCCCAGCTCTTAGACTATTATTGTCTAAATTGACTGTCATACTGTATGTACATTCTAATTATTATCTTTCCTATCTACCTATATACTCGGTGGCATGAAGGAGTTTAATAAATTCATAATTTGTCGTCTATTTTTTCCTTTTAAGAGAATGAAGGTTATAGAATGGAATTATGCCACGTAGGAGACCACGATCTCACAACGTTAGGATCTTTCAGTATCATTCTCCATCACGTTTCTCAGGGTATTGGACTCCTACAGCTGGATTTACGCTCGGATATTATTCCTAAGCTCCTGAGTTATTCCTGGCTTGTTAAAGTAATCCAAAGGAAATAATTGGGGGTGGTCAAATCTAATTAAATATCGAATTTCTGAAAACAAAAAGAAAAATTAGATGAAAGTCTAAAGCAGTCAGTTTGTTGAAGTTTTTATTAACCGACTTAATAGAATTTAAAAAAGGAGGTTCTCAATTCGACCCATATGTATGTTTTTTTTATATTTGTTCAATGATTACTCTGGCGTAGCTTATAGTCGGGGGGCGTAACACATCCCGTGGGAAATTTGATGATGCAATTGTGGGACTAATGTTAATTGTGGGACTTATGCCCTCTATAATCATGCCTTATCAGGTACGTTGCTTGATTTTGTGGCAGACGGCCTATATGACGTCATATATCTAAGATGGCTTCAACCCCAGACAACATAGGAAGTTCTCAATTAAAACTCTTGATAGAGCCATTCCATCAATATTTTGTACTGAACCTTTTATATTTACAAGGAAATTCTCTTTAAAGAAGGTCCTTAGGAATTTATTGATATCTTTTATCATTTAGGTATTTTGTATAAAAACATTTTTAATTATCTTATCACTCGTATCATTTCAAATTAACACAACACAAAAGAAAAATACTTTAACACGATTCTTTTTACCTCTCCTGAACTGACAAGACTTTCTACACAAACGAAAGCAATGATTGAAATTGCAGAAGAAGTAAAAACAAAACACCACCATTTGACACGGTCTAGAGGACGAAGATGTGCAATGTATCTATAACACTATCAGAACATCGACCAATCCTATAACATATGAAGGCAGTGAACTGATCAACACAACAACAAGGTGTGTATTTCATGAAACCATACAAACAACGGATACATTAAGCATTTTAGAAAAGGGTTGTGAAATGTACACCGCTTTAAAAAAAACCGAATTGAAACTGACAGTACAAATTTCTGGGACCCAATGTAGAAAGAAAAACTTAATTTATGTAAAGCTACACTCAAAAGAATAAGTTAGCTGACACTGTAGTACAATTCGACCAATCATTATTCACACGCTTGCTAGTTCTATCGAGACGCCGTACTGATATTGAACTAAAAACATCATTAAGTAATAATTATGAATTCTCGGCAGTTCCGTTCTCCATGTTTAATCTGGATGGATCAATGAAGTTGTCTACAAATAAATCTAAACTAATGAAGATCTTAGAAGAGCAACGCCCTGCAAAAATTGATAATACTGTACAAACTTCTTTGTCTATACTTTTGGTGAACTCAAATATAAGAGAGCATCTGAATGCAAAATTCCACTGTTTCGCCGTTCTTGATGGAATGGCAAAGCTGCAATCGTTGAAAAAATCAGTACAGGTTAAAACATGCTAGGATCCAGCTTTGAAGTTTAACAATAAAATCAAGGGAACTCTTTTAAAATATGATGAAATTCACTTGGTGTTTGATACATCTTGAAACTTCTCTTAAATCTGCGATGTGACATAAACGTAACACCCACTGAGTACAGAATAATCAACTCCACAAACATTGCAAATATACAGATGAAATCCCTCCTTTCTCATATAAAAACAAAGGATAGCTAACAGCGTATCTTGCAGAAGAGGCTTTGTTGTAGGCACGCAATATTGAGAGAAGCCTATTCGTAAGCTGGAGGACTGAAACCAAATCGTATTTCGGAAGTGACGTAAGTGAACTTCAAAGTAGTCATGAAAAAGCTGACGTTAAAATAATACTGCACTGCCTTTTTGCCTCCCGAAAGGGAACTACTTCATATATATTCGCCTGATACAACGAATTTCTACTAGCATTGTGGTGGTCAAAATCTTTGTCTAAGCATGTTTGTCACCGGTATAGGAAATAATCGAAGAATGACTGACGTTGGCGAAATTTGCACCACATTAGGACCAGAAAAGATAAAAGGTCTGCATGCTCTGTCAGGATATGATGTCACAGGTTCACTTGCAAAGAAGGGAAAATCATCGTTTTGGAAGGTTTATAAGACCGCAGATAATGGGATTTTTGGAAAACTTGAAGAATTCGGGAATGAAGCTGAAACCTGAAGCTATCATTGAAAAATTTATTCGTAAGGTATTTACCCCAGGGACGAATATTTCAGACATTGAAGAGCTTCGTTGGTTGATGTTCTCCAAGCACAAGACGCAAAGTGAAAATCTGCCTCCTACAAAAGCGACACTATCTCCTTTTATTCGTAGAGCACATTACCCGGTTATGGAATGGCATCTTGCTGACCAGCAGCATCCTAATCTACCAACACTTCTTTGTGCACCTGAAACCATTTTAAAATTAATTTGGTGTTCATATGTAAAAGGGAAATGTGGTGTATCCTGTAAATGTAAATCCCAAAACATTTTATACATTGATCTTTATATGTGTAGAGGCGATGAAGACATGCGAGAATCGTGGCCAACATTTTGATATCGATGACCTTTCAGATGAAGAGTATTGAGCTGAAAACATTTTGCATACAATACAACATACAATTAATTCAATAAAAATATTTAAATAAATGTTAGTTTCTTAACTAGTTGTTATTTTTCAACCTAAAAATCTAAGAATCCTTTAAAACCAAAAATTAAAAATTGGTTCATATACTTTTTAACTGGGTATACCTAATAACCGGTAGGTAACACCACAAAAACTGTTATAACTTTTTTGTTTAAAATTTTATTTGGAACAGAAAAGATTCACTACAAAATATTGCTAGGGTGGGCCTATCAATAGTTATAATCGAGAACTTCCGATGATGTCTGGGGTAGCCGCCATCTTGAATATACGCCATATAGGCCGTCTGTCACAAATACAAGCAAAGCACCTGGTACGGTAAGATTATGGAGGGTATAAGGAATGTATTAAACTTACTCCCACAATTTCATCATGAAATTTTCCACGGAGTGTATATTATTTCATCAAGTATGCCCCCCGACTATTAAGCGATTTTTGTCAAACCTGCTGTAAACTGTAGGCCATGGTCCGGCGGTGGTCTCACATTGAATTTATCAATATCTAGTGTAAGATGAACAAGAAATGGAAACAATTTTTTATATTTGCTGTAAGGAAATCATATTCCGCCATTATGCTAGATCTCAGTTCAATTTGCAATGTATTTCCTGATACTGATATGGTAGGAGTAAAATTTAGTCTGTCTCATCACTCGATTTTTGTGCTTGTACTGTACGTTCCACCTAGTATTAATGCTGCCACTTATGAGACCTTTTTTGATATGATAACAGCAAATATTCACTTTCTTAATGAAGTTAAACTAATTATACTAGGTGACTTCAACATTCCGAGTTATGTAAATTATCTACTTACCGCTGAAATTTCCAACAGACATATTGGTTCACTTATAAACTTCTGTGAGTTCTTAGGACTCAACCAGTAAAATATTCAATTCTAATGGCAGACTTTTAGATCTGGTCCTAAGCTGATCCCAGGTAATGGTTAATCTGTCGGAAAACCATTTAATCCACGAAGACCCTCACCACCCATCTCTAGACTTAAGCTTTAGTTTAAAATCATAATAGACATTTAAGCAACAAAAAATCAACCTTTAATTTTAAAAAAGCAGACTTTAATAAATTATATGATGACTTGTGCCATATAGACTGGTCATATTTGTCTAACCTTGGTAATGTTAATGAGGCCTGCACTCAACTCTACGATAAACTAAATTCTGTATTCCTACAAAGCTTTCCCAGGACAACTCCTAAAAATTCATCATATCCCCCATGGTTCACTGGACATATTATAAAAGATATTAAGCTGAAATCCCATCTGTGGAACTCATATAAGGATAATAATGAGGTGCACTATCTCAATAAATTCAAAGCACTGCGTTCCAAAATAAAAAGGGACATTGAACTTGCTCACAAAACATACGTTCAAAACAAACAAACACATATTAAAACTAACCCAAGCAACTTCTGGTGTTTTCTAAATACTATGAGAAATGCAACTAGCATACCGAATTCGATGTATTACAACAATAATTCCTTAAATGATACTCAGAACATTGTCGATGCATTTGCCCAATGTTTTCAATCATCCTTTATCACTTCCATGTATAACATAATCGAACATGAAACTGCAGGTAATGTTTCCCATCTTAATGTTCCAACCATTACCAAAAATGATGTTTTAAAAGCACTAAAAAAATTCAAAAATAAACTCGCGACAGGTCCCGATGGTATACCAGCTTTCTTATTAAGAGACTGTGCCTCCATTTTTGCACTACCACTTTCTATCATTTTTAATCTAGCACTGCAAACCACTACATTTCCCCAAATATGAACTCAATCAAAAATCTGTCATGTTTTTAAAAAAAGGTGATAAGACTAATATTGAAAATTACAGACCTGTCCTGTTTTTAAAAAAAAAAGGTGATAAGACTAATATTGAAAATTACAGACCTGTCCTGCTTTTAAAAAAGGTGATAAGACTAATATTGAAAATTACAGACCTATAGTTATCCTGTGTAATTTTGGCAAACTCTTTGAAATTGTCCTATATTGTCTCTTTTCATGTTAAATCTCAACTCTCCGATAGTCAACATGGCAGGTAGATCTACAATTACCAACTTGGTAAGTGTTACACATTTCATCCCAAACACACTGCAGTGTGTTTGGGATGAAATGTGTAGTTCATGAACTATGGTGGGCAAACAGATATAATTTATGCAGACCTGTTTAAAGCATTTGACAGGCTGGATCATGGGCTCCTACTGCAAAAGTTATCTGATTTTCGTTTGAGTCTGGACTTTCTAAGTTTCTTTGAGTCATTTCTTGGTAACAGAACGTTAAACGTGAAGTATCATGTGTTTTCATCTATTGAAGTGTTAGCGACGTCAGGAGTTCCACAGGGCTCTGTTTTGGGTCTACTGTTATTTATAAAATGTATCAATGATATTTGCCATGATATTCAAAGTAATGTCCTCCTATACGCCGATGATCTTAAAGTGTTTGCATCCATTAACTCCGAAGAAGACTGCCATCGATTACAACACGACCTCACAAAGATAAACTCATGGTGTGAAAATAATAGGCTACCTATAAATATATCAAAATGTAATGCGATGACCTTTACGAGAAGAAATAACTCTATAAACTTTTCCTACAAAATAGGCAATGATATGGTAATTAGGTGCACTCAAGGATCTTGGAGTCATCTTTGACTCAAAATTAACATTTACTGCCCACATAGATCACATAACTGCTAATACCTATAGAAATCTAGGCTTTATTATGCGAAACTCAAATTTTTTAAGATATTTCCACACTTCCACACTTTCCACACTTTCTCTCCTATTTAATGCTTCTGTACGGCCAAAACTGGAATACGGTAGTATTGTCTGGAATCCACAATACAATATAGTGACACGTAGGGTCTATTTTTCTGCTTTGTTCCTCTACAAACTATTAACAAGTCAGATAGACTGCCCGGATATTCTTAGTTCCATACATTTCAATGTTCCATCTTTTCAGACTATTCTACTTAGCTACGCCAAGAACAAATGTAGTAGAATCTTCTCCTATTCACAATATGTGCTCCAACTATTTAAGGTATCAGTCGATATTTTTAATTGTAGCAATAATAATATAAAGCAATGTATTTTAAATCACTCTTAAATTAACCTACTTTGTCATTTGTCTAGTGCTAGTGTAAACTATCTTCTCACATTACTTTTTATTTCCATTTTTAAGTTTATAAGAATTCTAAAATATCGCTGTAAAATATTTAGTTCTAAGTTTGTACTCTGTACTATGTACATATTTTTTTGCATATTTCCTGCCCTGTAATTGGATGCACATCTGTCTGGGCAGCCGTATTCATAAAATAAAATAAATAAATAATGAAATAAATATTTTTCTCTATTCTTATTGAGATGCTCTGCCACATGTATTTTCTTCTAAACAATGTATGAAATCTACAAAATAATACAATTAACAGTATTTTACTGGAAAATAACCTCTACGCCTGAGACTTTTACGTCAAAGGATCAATTAGAGTATTTTGCTGACGTTTCGGAAAACGAATCTGTTTCCTTTCTCAAAGCGTATTATGTTTGTGGGCTGTATATATTAAATACACAGCTTTAAGAAAGGAAACAGATTCGTTTTCCGAAACGTCAGCAAAATACGTCATTTTTATATTTTTGTTCTTATTCATTATCTGTCAAAAACCACCTTCTAACTGATCCTTTGACGTAAAAGTCACAGCCGTAGAGGTTATTTTCCAGTAAAATACTGGTTAATTGTATTATTTTATAGATTTCAGACATTGTTTAGAAGGAAATACATGTGGCTGAGCATTCCAATAAGAATAGAGAAAAATTAAGAAAACGCCACAACCAATATTTAGACAATAATTTTTTATATTACGAGCATATTCGAAGGTTTGGCGGAGTCGCCGGTGATAACAGTTAAAAACTTAGTTCTCGATTTAAAATAATTATAATTTTTCACAAACAACAAGACATTATTATAACTTGCTATCAAGAGAGCCTTGCATGGAGGCGAATCAGCCGAAGAATGTTTTCTACGACAACAGTATGAACTTAAACTTTTATTCAGAAACGCGCCCGTTGAACAATTTGCTTTTCCAAACAAATTATAGAGCATGCTCTCGCTCATGTCAATGCTGTTAATGATGACGATTTCATTGCATGATGGTTTTCAATTGAGATGCGATAATGCCAGCAAATTTTTTGTAGTTTTACGTGAAACCTGGTGTAATGAGGGAAACCGAAAAGTAAACGACTATTTGACATTATGTACTGTGGACTAAAAGTATATTAGTTATTATAAGGAACTAAAGTGAGGTTATGAGGTATTATTTGTTTATTCTCCAGGCAGGGATCGTGAAATATGTGAAGCTACTGAAAAAGTTAAAAAAGAAATTTAAAAAATCGAACCACCTTCAAAAAATATCTCTAAAAGGTAAGAAATAAAATTTCACTCAGTTTTACAAATACCTGTCTACCTATTAGTAGAAAGTAGCAAGCAACTATACCTTATTGACTAAATGTTGATTGTGGCATTTTCTTAATGTTTCACTGTTTCTTATTACCAAATATCAATTTGAAGTCGGAGCAAAACGTATTTTTGAAATTAATAATTCAAATTGATATTTGGTAATAAGGTACAATTCCTTGCCACTTTCCACTAATAGTTAGACAAGTATTTTTAAAACTGAGTGAAGTTTTATACTCCAGTCGAATTGGACATAATAAAACATTTTGCGTACTGCGGACTTTTTTTTGTGGAAGTTGTTTAAGAGGGCATAATAAGCAAGCACAGAAAAATACACCCTGCTACAGGGTTGAAACTTTGAAATGTTACTTATGTGCCCATATCTTTTTCCTTATTGCCCGTAGGGCTCTTTACCAAGTTACACTTTTTGAAGATTCATCACTCCTCTACATAATATATGTATATTACACATTTGCCGTAGAACAACCGGTTTTGGCTGTACGAGGCCGGAAAGGTCGCACTGTCCGAATTTGGGGGTCTTCTGTACAGGACAAACGGCTATTATTTCCAATCTACAATACTACACAAACTAATGCCATTAAGGAGGCATGATGATTTGTGAAAAAACTTTCATCGAATACCGCGCGGTTTCCATGATACGGGATGTTGAAATTTTGAAAACCTCTTTTTTAAAAAAAGTGAACCTACTTTTTTCGCTCATTTTTTTTTCATGTATGTACTAATATAAGAAAATTTACTTTGGTTTCATTTTAATACATTCGTTGGTTTAGGAGCTAGACAGCAAAATATGCCAAAAATGGCTATTTTGGTATTGTTGCATTAAAAAAACCAAAACCAGTATAATTCTGGTAAGTGTTTTTGTTTATCCTAAAAGTCCAATTCATTGCGCTTAAAAAATGTGTTTTTGTATTTAAATAGGATCAACACTTATTGTGTAATAACGATTTATGTCATGTGTTCTCCAGTCTCCTTTCTCACATTTTTTTTGCGGCCTTATGGTTCATAGTAGGACAGAAAGCAATGTATACCTGAACAGGGCACATATTAGGGTGTTAAAATGGATCTCTTGTTAAAATGCGATAGGACGTACCGTTTTCGAGTAAAACGCACTTGTTTGCAAAAAATTATTTCAGATCACACTTTTCATCGACTGACTAGTAAATACACACCGCTGACTACGAAAAAATAAAACTATGTCACTTCTTGCTTTTTCTGTTTATGAGGGACATTGTCTCGAATCATCATTGCAACTTATTTTGTGTCTATAACAAAATCCACAGTAATTTTACCTTCCTCGAGAAACAGCTATTATATGTCCATTTCTTCGGAAAATGATTTAAAAAACAAACTCCTAAGAAAGTAAACACCAAAATGTAGAATTTATTTATCAGATCACAATTCAGAACACAATGAAAACTCAAAGCAAACATAACCAAACAAGTGCGTTTTACTCGAAAATGGTACGTCCTAACGCATTTTAACAAGAGACCCATTTTAACACCCTATTATGTGCCGTGTCCATGTGTATAATGCTCTCTGCCCTACTATGAACCATAAGGCCGCAAAAAAAAATTGTGAAAAAGGAGACTGGAGAACACATGACATAAATTATGTATTTCTACTTTGTTAATTGATTTAATGTAAAGTGCTTAATAAACTTATTTTTAATGTGAGAGTGCCCATAAAGCATAAAAAAGTTTTTTTCTTGTCTAAAAATGGTAATTTTTAGCAATTTCTTAGGTAAAATTATTGTTTAAACATTTCGGTTTTCAGCAGTCCGAACCTTAAACGGTTAATTAAAGTTCCCTTATTACGTATAACATTGAAATTACCGTTTTGCACAACTTATAACACTTCATTTAAATGAACAATGGAGAATTAGTGACATTTACGGTAAAATCGATCTTGAAAAAAGTATTTTTTTGGTTTTTCCATTTTTGACAAAGACTGAATAGCTGGATTTGCAGGGTTGATTGAGAACTGTCTCCTGAATCTCCAACCAATTTTTTTTTTTTGTTGGAGACTCAGGAGACAGTTCTCAATCAACCCTGCAATAACCAGCTATTCAGCCTTTTGTTTGTATGTTTCCTGAACCATAGTAAATAAATATGGTGAATGTTTTCCCATATAATGGGCGCTGGACCGTCAAAAATCAAAGAGATGATTTTGTTGTTTTTCGAAACAAAATATCGTCAAATAAACTAACCGGTATATGTTTTATTTCATATTTAAATAAACCATGTTTAATTAGTATTACCAACAAAAGTTTTTGTTGACTCTTGTTACATTCTTACGGTGTTAAAATACAAAAAATACCCTTTTTTGAAAAGAATCTGCCATTTTGACAATCATAACTTTGTTAATATTTGATCGATTTATTTATACCATGTTGAAGCTTAGCTCTTTTTCTCAAAATTTTGCCTCTTTACTTTTTTCCTAAAGTGTCATCTGTGTGGCCTGTTATCGATTAAAGGAAAAAGGTACCTAATTTCAACATGGCGGAACATTTTTTCTTTATTTCTGCACGGCGGATTTTTTGGGATTTTCAATCAGAGACTCCTGGATAGCCATAGAATAAAGCTACACATAACTGCCAAATTTTATGATAATACAACAATTAGAAGTGGGTGAAATTCAGTTCTTTAGACCTTATTACACAGATAGATACATAATTAGTTAGATACAGGTGGACCTAATAGTCTAAGTGCCCTTCGACATAATTGCAATTTATACATATCCTAGTATAACTTCTTGTACGGCATAATTGGGCCTAGTCTATCACTTTTTTCCTCTGTGAACATTTTCGAAAACGCGGCGTTCCTCCTCGGCATGAAAAAGACGATTTCCACGCGTCGGACTGGAAAATCGGCAAATATATTTTGTCCGACAATTCGAAAATTGGATTCTACATATTTTTATTAAGCAATCTTGAAAAAATCAGCTGGTTATCAATAAATGTTTTAAAATTATGTTATGTTATGTTTAGGGTGGTAGACACCCTTAACGTTCCCAAATTTTTGTCGGAAAGTTTGTAGAAATATATGAAATATATATATGTAGAATTTAATTCTCAAATTGTCCGACAAAATATATTTACCGATTTTCCAGTCCGATGCGAGGAAATTGTCTTTTTCATGCCGAGGAGGAACGCCGCGTTTTCGAAAATTTTCGCAGAGGAAAAAAGTTATAGACTAGGCGCAATTATGCCGTACAAGATGTTATAGGAGGATATGTATAATGTCGACGGGCACCTAGACTATAATAAAAGCATGTTAAAAAAGGGGGGGGGGGGGCACTGTGCCGCTGTTCAGTGTGATTAACGCCGTCCTTGGCTCGTCTTGTATCATCGCACTTTGCGGAACGGTTTCCTCAGTATTCCCATAAACGTGCGAGCTCCTTGTCTCTATTCTTCATGGCTCCAATACTGGCAATGTTGGTGGGTTCCTGCGTTTTCTTAAACGTATAACCTCCTTCCGGATAATCTTAGCTTTGAATTTGGAGGTTTCAAATGTATGTGGTGATTGCATGTTTACATAAATGCAGTATTTATTTCCATTATTAGTTTATTACCGAATAAAACACGATAAAATCATGCACTTCAAGAAAAACCAATAATATGCAATAAAATTGAAAAACTACGACGAAACTTAACTTAGTTAACACTTTTTACTTTACATTTTTTTTTTTTTTTTAGTTTGTCATGGGATTCTTCAGTTTTCTGGTCCTTCTAACCTGTGGAAATGCCACGGCGACTTTCCGGGCATTCCTTCTGCCAATCCATACATCTTTCGGACTCACGACCTTTATGCTAGCTATTGCAGCGGCTGTCACTGGTTTAACGCAACATGTTCTATTAGGAGGAGCGTACGTAACCAAATACTATTTTTATTACTTAGATGAAAATGTTTTAAGATTGTCCCGTTTTGTGAAGAACACTGTTTTGGTTTGGGAGGCACATTTTTATTGTCATGTGACTTAGGAAGATCTCTGCAAGTTAGCAAACAAAACTTTGATTGTATCAAAAATTATTGTTAATATCAAACCTATGACGACGTCATATTTAGCTAAAACTTAGCCACTCGACGTTCCATACAATTTTATAAGTTTGTCTGAGGATGGTGAGAAATATTTTCGATACGTTTGGAGTAAGGGTTCCATGTTGGGTCCCCTTTGATAAAAAAAACTACTAATATTATGTTTTAGGATAGTTAGTTCGCCGGCTTAAGACTCGATTTTGAATAAATGGCTGAAAATTGAATTTTTCGAGAATATCTAAAAAACTCTGGTAGCTATCAAAAAAGCGAGACGCCAACATGACCTACAATTTGGCTTGTTTTTCATTTATCCAGGGTAAAAATTGACCGAGAAATACAAGTCATATAAGGAAATGTATTTTTTGGAGACCGTCAATTTAGTGAATTTTAGCCGGAAAAAAGATCAAATTATAAATAATTTAATTAGCCTTTCGATTTATGAGTGGTGTGTGTATTTTCCAGCAATAACTCTGTCATACTAGGCCTAGTCTTATTCAAAATTTTATCGCGAACAATTTGGTATTTTTATTTTTGCGATACGATTACTAGAACCGGAGATAAGAAGGAAAATAGTGTTGAAAAATAAATCTTTAAAATTTTACAAGAATCAATCCAAAATTGCTCAGCACTACCTGTGATTATACATAAAACAAAGGACCCTTCACAAATCTTATGGGAAATTGGCTTACGGTGAAATTGGCCCAAATTTTGATATGTTGTTCTACTAATCCAGTAGATCAAAAGTCTCAATGGACACGAGTCCCAAAAACACACCCTTCTACCTTTTTTTTGCCCTCTATTGGTGAAAAGCGCTCATATACATTTAACAACCACATTTTTCTAAAAAAATATTTGTATCTTTCAGCGCGGTAAAAAACCTCAGTCGTAGGATCTGACTTACATTTAGACCCTTCCACCCTTTCCCATCCCTTCCGGGAGGTGAAAATAGCTTTCACGGCTGCACAGCAGTATCTTTGTTCCAAAAAATATGAAACTACTCAGTTGAACACAGAACCTTAAAAGACGGTGCAAAAATCACTTTGAAGTACCCCCTAACGCTTTTCCATCCCTTGCGGGGGGTGAAAATCGCTATCACGGGTGCACAGCGGTATCTTTGTTCCAAAAAAATATGAAACTGCTCAGTTGAACACAGAAACTTAAAAGACGGTGCAAGAATCACTTTGAAGTACCCCCTAACACTTTTCCACCCCTTACGGGGGATGAAAATGGCTTTCACCTCTGCGCGGCGGTATCTTTCTGGCAAAAAAGTTATGGAACCACTCAGATGAGTATTACATCTCAAAAAAAGGTGTAGCAATTACTCTGCCCCTCCGATTAAAGAACTTGTATCTAGATACATAATGGCTACCTTTTCTTCATATACCTTATTTGCTCCTAACATAGTCACATTATATGTCCATTAAAATGGATAGATGAACATCACATCCCATAGGCAACAGAGGCGGGTATGTGTAGAAGGGAAAATGTAAAATATTGTACCTATTTTATGTGATAATTATTGGTTAACTTCTAGGAATATTAACGCAGATTGAAAAAATACAATAGGTAAAGATGTTTTATTCAAGGGAAATATGCATTGGAAGGATATTATTTATAATATTATTATTAAAACTATAAACTGAACCTCATGTTACGACTATGACCTACTTACTTATGAAATGATCGATTTCTGCAAATGGCACAGCACTGTTGCATGTTGCACTAAATTGTCACTAAACTCTCTAAATATGAACAGAGAATATTATTTAGGTATTAGGCAAATCACAACTTAAAATAAAAAGACTTCTTCAACACATTTTGATCGAAAAACACGAAAAACACTTATTAACATTAATGACTGATACTGTCAAAACTGTCAAAATGAGATTATGATAATCGAACTGAAGCCGACCGTGTACGAGGGCAGCGAATACGCCGATGGGCCAATCAGCAACTTATGGGAAGAAGTGCCTTAGATTGGGAGTCTTTCAGGATCATAAAATTCATGCCATTATGTATCTAGATATAAGTTCTTTAATCGGAGCTCTGCCCCTAACCATTTTCCGCCCTCGCGGGAGTAAAAGTATACTACTATGCAGCAGTGAAAGTGATTTTCAGCCCTCGGAGGGGTTGGAAAATGGTTAGAGATTGGCTTAGAGTCATTGCTGTACCTCTTTTGAGATGTGCTATCGTTGTGCAGTCTCTTTATTGAGAATCCGGAAGGGGTGGAAAAGCGTTAGGGGATACTTCAAAGTGATTTTTGCACCGTCTTTTAAGGTTTTGTATTCAAATGAGCAGTTTCATATTTTTTTGGAACAAAGATACCGCTGTGCATCTGTGAAAGCGATTTTCACCCCCCGAAAGAAGTGGAAAAGCGTTAGGGGGTACTTCAACGTGATTATTGCACCGTCTTTTAAGATTCTGTGTTGTTCAACTGAGAAGTTTCATATTTTTTTGGAACGAAGATACCGCTGTGCAGCCGTGAAAGCGATTTTCACCCCCCCCTCCCCGGAAGGGGGGGTCTAAATGTAAGTCAGATCCTACGACTGAGGTTTTTTGCGCTGAAAGATACAAATATTTTTTTAGAGAAATGTAGTTGTTAAATGTATACGAGCGCTTTTCACCCCAATAGAGACCAAAAAAAAAAAAGTAGAAGGGTGTGTTTTTGGGACTCGTGCCCATTGAGACTTTTGATCTACTGGATTAGTAGAACAACAAAATTTGGGCCAATTTCACCGTAAGCCAATTTCCCATAAAATTTGTGAGGTGTCCTTTAAACATTAAAATTGCTGCAGCCAAACAATTCAATTCATAATTTATTTTGACTCCACTATAGACATAGTATGATAAAATTTTTATGGGACAACACCAACACCTTGCAGCCTGAGAAACATTTCATAGAAATCCCTTAAGCCAATCCAGAGTAATGATTGTACGTTCATAAAATAAAAAAAAGAAAACATAACGGCGCGCGGCGGGTCGAATTGAGGAACTCCTTTTTTAAAATTTTTTGAATTAGTTGAAAGTGCTGTTGCAGAAATCTTCCTAAGTATAACCACCATTACTCCAGGCGAATTAGTTGTAAAATTGACCTCTGTGCTAAATTCGTGCCCTACGATTTTTTTTTATTGTGTTTATTTGGACGTCTTGAATAACACTTGGTAGTTACGCCACGATACACCTGGAGAATTTCTTGAAAATCGCGTCGGAAGGTCGCGGAAACCGCGGATTCGCGATTAACTCAGTTTTTATGGCTCAAACGGGAACAACACCTATTTTAAAACTTGTACATCTGTAAATTCTCTATCTTAAAGGTTCTATACATTTTTTTCATACGCCTAACCGTTTTGGAGATATGACGCGGACTAGGTGAAAAATGCATTTAGTTCCGCTAAACCTCCTTCGCACCACATATTTCGCAATTATCTTGCTTTCTATGTCTCAGAATGAAAATTAAATATTATCTATCAAGTTCAAACCCGGTTGGGAAAAGACATTGACCCTGGGCAGTGGGGCTGGATTAGGAAGAATGATATTTACCAACGCAGTTACCACCAGCACCAGACATAAATTTAATTTTTTGCAACTGTACGAAGGGTTGTTCAAGAAAATGTAGCTGTAGGAAAGTAGGACTGAATTGTTCAACAGCTTGTGGCCATTGCCACGGTCACTCCTGCTTGAATACCGCACCTGTAATTGCTATGAATGACGAAATGGACGACGTAGAATCTTATTAGAATGAAAGTAATGACAACGATTCGTCATTGGACGATAACGTTTCAGATACCTAAGGAGTCAGAAATATTGACTAATTTAAGATACGGCATGGATTAGGCCTCCGGGGGAACCATGTAAAAAAAAGCGTGCCGAGCATTCTCTCTGGGGTGGTGCGAAAACGCATTTTTTGACTTATTCACTGTAAATAAATGTAAATAAAATGCATAAGACACTCTGGTAGAGAATAAAGATCACCGAGCTCTATAACAGTAGTATTTGAAGAGCTAAGTGGATAAAGGTGTTATGTCACAAAAACACGTTATTGAGTAATTTAACTCGAAAGTTTTTAGGCGAGAACTTTTTTGTTATAACGACTATATAGCTTGCATTTTGCGATGATATTGACATTTGATGTACTTTTCAGAGACAAATAACTGAAGTTGTCAGTTGTCATTATTTTATTTATTAATGTACATAACACCTTTATCCGTTCATAAGTTTCCCTGAAATGAATAAGGAAATAGTGAATAAAAGTGTTAAGAAATTAAACATATTTTATTATTATTAAAACATTGTACAATTTTTAGGTAGTCGGACTGTTTGGTCATTTCCAAGTATGTTGTGATAATACGGCCTATATTCTTCATTTATGAATGGTAATTGTTCTTTAAGATTGGCCAGTTTTTCTACACTTAGGCTGCCCTTGTTTTCATTAAACACCGTTAGAGCAATACCGTCGGAATTTATCTTATGCATATTCCTTTTCTTTAAAATATCTACTTTGTAAAATGGAGTCATTTCATCTAGTGACGTAATAGTAGCACCCATAGGTGCCATTTTATACCGTCGCGAAAATAAACCTTTTCATTGTTCAAGTTTTTCTTCCTGTTGTACAAATTGAGTTTTGAGGCAATTCCATCAATATCCTTGAAATGATTCTTCATATCTATGACAACGGCGTCTTTGGGAGTTCTTAAAATTTCTCGATACTGGTCCGGAACGTAGATGTTTTGATGTTTCCTTCAAATTTTCTCGACTCCGCCAAAGGCTCTGTCTGAATCTAAATATGAATGTCCCACCTCCGAAAGGTCGATAACTTTAAATTTTCCCTTTAACATCAACAACTGGTAAAGTGTAATGATACTGAAGTTTTTATTTTGTCCACCACAGGAGTCGGGCCATATTATAATGTGATCGATCTTTTCTTGGAAATATTCATTGTAAATTTGTGAAAAGGTGTGTAAACAACTAGCAATTTCTAGGCTTTCACGGCTGGCCATATCTTCAGTCCATGTTTTTTTTTTCGGTATTCCTCAATGTATGTATGCCAAGGTTGTAAAACCACATTTGACGAAGGTAAAATGCTTTCGATGCACTTAATTTTGGCAGCGGCATGGTTTGCTGAAGATCTAAAGTAAGAAAGCAAATCGTTCTATCTTCTGTAACTTTTGCTCCGTCACGCTTTTGTTGTTCGAAAGCTAGTTTGTAATTTTCTCCGTATTCTTTAGTATTATTTCCAGCATCACATTTGGGAAAAAATATGAGTCATTTCATGATCTCAATTAAACAATTTTGAATACCATGGACGTAATTTCAGCATTTTTATTGGGTAGGCAGGGATTTTTCACAGATAACCCAATAGATGTAAGCATAGCGAACCCTGCAATTCTTAAACGATAACCTTATAAACCCAAATGGCCTTTGACTTGATTGGCGTAATAATCATACTTATTATTTTTTCCGCAAGAATTTCGGAATTCGCCAGATTTGCCTTAAACAATTTAAAATTTCAAAATATTGGGTGGGCAGAAGCCATACCAGATATCAGTTTTGCTCTTGTCATAAAAATTTCTATTTCTTTCTCTTCTACTTGTCAGCATAAAAATGTTTGTACAAAAATCAACACAGCAAAACGTCACTTTCCAGTATTTCTGATTTACAGACTAATTTGCTAGAATACTTTGGTAAATTCGTATTTTATTATTGCATTTTATATTGATAATGTTTTGTTTTTAAAACATTATTAAAACTTGCCTGGGAAGAAATTGCCACTATGTGACTGATTTCTGCTGAATTGCCAAAAGGTATAAATGTGTTTACAGCAATTAGATACTCAAATACCATCTCATACCATTTCGAAATTGAACGAAATGAATATAGGGATTGAAACACTATAAGCACTATTTTCAAATATCAGCCAATTTATAAACATCTTACATGATTCATGAAATCGTTTATTCATTGCCATTTGTAATATCAGTTTACTACGACTGGCCATTTTCACTATAATAGTAAGAAACACTTAACACAACTTGTCACATTAATGTCAATATAACATAACTTTAAAAGCAAAGTGTTCTGGATTAAAACAATTTAATATCGCACAGTAATGGATAAAGGTGGTATGTGATCATGACACCTTTATCCATTATAGTTATTAAGGTACCAAGGGTGTTATAAGGATAATAACGCACCGAGGTCGGCAGTGTACAATCCCGAGGGCCTCTTGCCCGAGGGAATGTACGTCGACCGAGGGCGTCATTATTCTATAACACCCGTGGTGCCTTCAACGTTTAATGTCCTGCAAGTCAGTTATTTAATTCGATTTTTTTTTTGACATTTACGATTTATTAATTTGACATCTATTATGTTCAGAACGATTTGATTTAAAAGAGAGTAAAAATCAAAATTGTTTGCAAACGCCGCCGTTGCGTAGCAACGCATTTTGTTTGTCAATAACGCTATCATAATTTGCTTGTTTTGGGTTGTATTATAATTTTATAATGCCCTAGGGCGTTATTTTTCATTTAATGTATCTCAAAATAGGGTGGTTATTGTAAAATAACAGACTTGTAGGACATTAAATTATATAAAAACCCTATGTACATAACACCTTTTTCAAACATTAAAACGCATTTAGGAAAGGTTTATTATCCCAAAAACTTATTGAAATGATAGATATAAGTTAAAATAGTTGTCTGTGTAGAAATCTCAAAATTTTCAAAAATGTCACATAACACCTTTATCCACTTAGCTCTTCATTTCATTTTCATTCTGAGACATAGAAAGCAAGATAATTGCGAAATATGTGGTGCGAAAGAGGTTTAACGGAACTAAATGCATTCTTCACTTAGTCCGCGTCATATCTCCAAAACGGTTGGGTGTACGAAAAAAATGTATAGGTAGAGAATTTACAGATGTACAACTTTTATAATAGGTGTTGTTCCCATTTGAGCCATAAAAACTGAGTTAATCGCGAATCCGCGGTTTCCGCAACTTTCCGGCGCGATTTTCAAGAAATCCTCCAGGTGTATCTTGGCGTAACTACCAAGTGTTATTCAAGACGCCCAAATAAACACAATAAAAAAATTTTTTCGTAGGGCATGATTTTGGCAGCAAAAGTCTAATTCGCCTGGATTACATTCCTCCTATTTAAATAAAAAACCTCACTGCCGCCCTCGTCATTTCTTTTAAATAGTGCTAGCACTCTGCACAAATTACGCAAAATGACTTTTGAGAATGCTGCCTTGTTATAGCAGAATAAGCATGGCTTTACGTCTGAAATATTTCTGGAATGCTTATTACAAATCGCATTAAAATGTGACCAACTTTCTTTCAGAGTAAAAACACGAAAGGTCAAGGTCTCTGTTATATTAATGAATAGCGATCATTTAATTAACAACCATATTCGTAGTAAAAAAATATGAACGGTTAGTTTACATGGTAAATATAAGTTATATAAAAACAAGGTAACACTCCATTGTACGACGTATTTTATTTAAGATTTGAGATAATAATATTCAACATAGAGAAGTCTGACGAGGAAATATTTATAATTTTTTTTAAATATATTGCCAAAATCAATAGAATTACTTAGGTAGGCCTAGTAGAATTATAAATTTTATTTCAGTATCAGTTGTTTGCGAAATTATTAAACTTAACTAAACTTAAAACTTTTAAATGCTTAAATGGTGCAAGATCAAAAATAATAAATATTTTTCTATGGTACATATCCCAAGAATATGGGACACACTTCGGAAGCATATAGTTTAGCCAAAGAAAGATTAAAAGTACCTGTAAAGATTTTTTGCTTATAACTTCCAGACTTGTGTATTATTGATTATAATAAAATTTGGACAACATACACAGTAAGTACCTATCATTGTCAAATGTGGTGCGCTTCGAATCTTGTCTAGTAAACCAGAGCGGATATACCACGATGCTTTTTACCTCTAAATAGTGACAAACATTCTTGAAATTTTAGATGATATTTTTAAATTCCTTCAACAAAATTCTAAATAAAAGGCATTTGATACCGATGAAACGATCCGCTTTCGAGAGAAATTGATTTTTTGATAATACTCCAGTCCCATTAGGATCCGTCTGCCAAAAAAATCCAAGTGAGCTGACATTTTGCATACACCTTTGTTGTGTCACTACAAATAATGTCTCAAAAGTCCTCATCGATATCGTGCTTGCGTTTTCAGTTATTCGAAGTCAAAGGTTACAGAAATCAGTTTATTACAAATATCTTGCTTCGAGGTACTTTTACTCCAGTCGGTAAAGTAAAAATGCACCAGAAGCTCGCAAAAAATGTTATCCGAAATTTTCCTTCAGTGACTGTTAGTGGAGGGACTATACATCATAAAACCACAAAAATCGGTTATTGGGGGGTGCCGCAACCCCCCAATAAAACCACCACTTCGGTGAAAAAAGCTTTATTTTCCTGATAACTCGTTAACCGTTGAAGATATAAAAAAATCAAAAAAAGGAAAGCTTGACTGATTTCCTAAAAAAAAGTCCTATTGTAATTTTGTTGTATATGCCATAGTTTTAATGCGCGCAAATTTTCGTTTATTTGAAATTTATTGCGCGCGGCCTATAGAAAAACTTGAATTGCTCGAAAACCACACAAGCTAGGAAAAAAAATCAAAATGGGTTTTAAAGGTGATATAAAATACTTTCTTGTGTTGCCATTTTTGATAGCTATTGATATTTATTAGTATATAAAAATAGCAATATAATGTAGTTATCTCTTAATTTTTTGCGTCTCTAACTATTCACAGGCCCATAAAAAATAGCTGACTTTAATATAAGTTATAAATGCATTATCTTTTAGTTCAAGGTAGTACTTCAGAAAAAGTTAGGAATAAAAATATTCACATTTACAAATTTATCAGCATGTTGAAATTTTGGCCAATTTTTTATTGCTTCCTAAAAATAAAAAAAAGACACAAACATTTTGAAAATTTAGCTCAAAAAATTATTCAATAAAATGGAAGAATTGAAAAGAGAGGAAAAACTGCCAAACTTTGGATTACTATATTAGTGGAGTGCCTGGAGCATTAAAAACATGAAAACCTCGGATTTCAGTTACAGTGAATGAAATTTAAAAATTCAAAATGGAATGTTTAGCTAATAATATATATAAAAAAGTTTACCTATTAAAAAATTGTGATCTTGATTTGAATAAAAAAAAATTGATAATTGCAACAATTCAAATAGTATAATACATATTGAATATTTTTTTATAACGAAATTAAGTTAACGTATCTATTTATATAGAGACAGTAATCGGGGAAAAGAAGTAAATTAAGGAAAATTAAATAAAAAAGAAAATTATTAATAAAATATTTGTTTATTTAAACAATTTATAGTACAGTACCTAGAGGCAAAAAATATGCAAAACTTCGGAATAATGTCATATTGAACGGATTTCGTTCATTTTTAGCAGTATAAAAGCAAAAGCATCACAGAAAAGTTTCTATATTGTGCGGGGGTTTGCTAATTTATAGGGGGTGGATACCACCCCCTCTCAGGGGGTGGCACTTAAAAAATATATATATATTTATTGGAGCTGAAGTAGAATCAAATTTTAAGAAGAAAAGGTTCTATGCAATAGTTCTTAAGTTATAACGACTTCAAAATTGCGATTTTACCTTAAAAAAAAGTTATTTCCAAACGGCTTTCCTCAAATATCTCGAAAAGTATTACTTTATCGAAAAAATGTTACAGACTAATTACAGAAAGTGCAAACTGAGAATTAATTATATTTTTTGTTTATTGATGTAGGATTAACAATTTCAGAGATATTTAAGTTTACATTTGGCATCCAAGTGTTCATAAGATAATTATTTAGAGTGAGAGTTAAATATCTCAGAAACTGTAACACCTACGTCAAGATAGAAAAATAGGTTATTAATTAAGCTTTCAACTGTTTTTTTATTTGTTTCTGTAGCATAAAAAACAAAGAAGTTATGACCGAAGCATTGTGCATCTACACATTTTTTTAATAACAACGTCGCCATTTTCTTACTCTAATTAGCCAGTAATTAAAAAAAAGGAATTTCAAACACTGCTTCTCATTAATATATAGCATGATGTAGATGCTCAAATTTTTTGGTTTGTATACAGCACTTGCTTTAGAAAAAAATACAGTTTAAACTATAAAGGTATTTTCGATAAAACGTAATTTTTTTTCCTTTTCCAAATATCTCAATAAATATTAGTTTTATTGAAAAATGAGTAGAGACCAAAAATAAAGCTCATAAACTGATAATGAATTTCGCTTGTTTATTTATTTAATAGATTTAATAGTTTCGGAGATATGAAAGTTTACAAATGGCGTCCGAACGTTTATAAGAAGAAAAATGCAGTTTAAATGTTAAATATCTCAGAAATTGTGACCCTACGTCACGCATGCTAAGAAATGGAATTAAAGACAATTAATTGCGCTTTCAAATTATTTTTTACTCGTTCCTGTAGCATAAGAAATAAAGAAGTTATGACGGAAAAATGTGCGTATTTATATTTTTTATATAAGAAGGTCGCCATTTTGTTACTCTAATTAGCCAGTAATTTAAAAAAATTATTTCAAATACAGTTTTTCGTTAAGATGTAGAATTACCTAGATGCTCAAATGTTTTTGCTCGTTATTATTATTATTATTATATTATTATTATTATTATTATTATATTATTTAAAGCACTTGCTTTAGGAAAAAATGTATTTTAAACTTTAAAGGTAATTTCGAAACACTTAGATACCAAATACAAACTTAAATATCTCCGAAATTATTAATCCTACATCCATAAACAAAAAATATAACTAATTACCAGTTTGTACTTTCTGTAATTGGTCTGTAACATTTTTTCGATAAAGTAATACTTTTCGAGATAATTGACGAAAGCCGTTTGGAAATACCTTTTTTTTAAAGCTAAAATCGCAATTTTGAAGTCGTTATAACTTAAAAACTATCAATTTATGTGAAAAATTGCATAGAACCTTTTCTTCTTAAAATTTTATTCCATTTCAGCTGCAATAAATATATATATTTTTTAAGTGCCACCCCCTGAGAGGGGGTGGCATCCACCCCCTATAAATTAGCAAGCCCCTGCACAATATAGAAACTTTTCTGTGAAGCATTTACTATTATACTGCCAAAAATGAACGAAATCCGTTCAATATGACATTAAAACCTCTAGTTACTGTACTATTACATTTTTGTCAATATCAAATATTTTCTTCGACTTCATTTATTTGAATTATAGGTGGAGTATTAAAACAACTATTTTCGCTGCACTGTAGACATGCTACACTATAATATAAGCCACTCTTCCGACATCCACAAGCAGCTCCACATCCCTTTTTGCAATTACAAAATAACATTTGCAATAGATTATCCGGAGCCGGCAGTTGATTCATTGTTATTGGGATGAACATGTTATTGAAATACTTCCATTCCCAATTTTCAATATCTATGTCATTTCCTAGCCATATCTGGATTTGCAGGTATACTCTCTTTAGGTGTTCAAATGCTGCATCAGTTGTAGGAAGTAATGACGACAAAAGAACACTTGTATTTTTGGCAGTTGCTTTTATGAAAGAATTGAACCTCAACATATTCATATCTTTAATTTTTACAGGATTGTTATTGGCCATTTGCAATGATGTAATAACATGCCTCCATCAATGACGTAATGAACATTGTCTAGACTTTTTAAATTATTGGAAATTTCCGGGAATAATTCGTAAAAAGTTGATTTTTTTGTCTTTCGCAGTTCGCGCGTTTCAAATAGAGCAAGCGAATATGGTGCGAGTTCATAATTCATATAATTTTTAAGCTCTTCATCGTTTTTTTTTAAATATAAATACGTTGAAACAGCAACAATGAATCAACAGGAATCACATCGTCATGAATTTTAATTTTGTTATTATTCGCCAAGAATTTATTATATCTTTCCTTGATAATTTCAATTCGCGAAAATGTTTTCCCTGTTTTCTTCATTACATTTAAATCTTTTTCAAAACCATCGTAACAATTTGTATCTTTATCTTCAGTAATTCCGGTCGGTAGCAATGGACATAACAGCATCTGTATCAGGAAAATGGCTGTGTTGGTTGAAGAAGTTCACCAATCTTTTTAGATCGACATCATCCCTTTCTATTTTAGCATCTGTCGAATCACTATGTTGATGACTTTTCTTGAACGGTTTATCACAAAAATGTTCTATGCCTTCAATAATATCTTGGCTATAACGGACAACTCACTTGATTCTTGCAATTAAAAATCTAGAACTACGTTCGTAAAGTTGTACATTGCAGCTGTCGCTGTCGTTCTCCCCTCCACGTTTTACTACCTGTTTAAGGTCCCTACGACCCTTATTACACTCAGGTATCATTGAAAGATATTCTTCTATGTATATTTATGTGAAATTCAACGTATACATAAAAAAAAAATTATTTAAAATAAAATATTATGCTAAAATATTAATTCTTTTATAGTTTTTTGTTCAAATAATGATAAAATTAAAAGCACAAAAAAATTTTTGGTAAACTTTGAAATTTATAGTATAAAAAACAAAATCCCACCTCGACCATATAAATTCATTCACTGTAACAGAAGTCCGAGGTCAAAACCCCCAGGCGCTCCACTATATGAAAATGGTTATATTGGCAAAAATTTGACTAACTTCAACATGCTGGTAAATTTGTAAATGTGAATATTTTTATTCCTAACTTGTTCTGCATTGAAGTACTACCTTGAACTAAAAGATAAAAGATAATGCATTTATAATTTATATTAAAGTCAGTTATTTTTTATGGGCCTGTGAATAGTTAGAGTCCTAAAAAATTAAGAGACAACTATCGTTGTTTTTTTATACTAATAAATATCAATAACCATCAAAAACGGCAACACAAGAGAGTATTTTATATTCCCTTTAAAACCCATTTTGATTTTTCTTCCTAGCTTGTATGGTTTTCGAGCAATTCAAGTTTTTTTATAGGCCGCGCGCAATAAATTGCAAATAAACGAAAATTCGTGCGCATTAAAAATACAGATTTTGGAATTTTTTTCAATATCGATTTTCTCGAAAACCATGACATATACAACAAAATTAAAATAGGACTTTTTTTTAGGAAGTTAGTCAAGGTTTCTTTTTTATGATGAACAATTTTTTTATATCTTCAACGGTTAACGAGTTATCAGTAAAATAAGGCTTTTTTCACCGAAGGGTTTTTTTGGTGGGTTGAGGCCCCTCCAGAACGGATTTTTGTGGTTCTATTAACAGTTACTGAAGGAAAATCTCAGATAATATTTTTTGCGAGCTTCTGGTGTATTTTTTAATTTACCAACTGGAGTATCTGGCTAAGCTCAATAATTTTGGTTAGCACAATTCAAAAATCGGCTCTCTTACGTTCTTTGGAAATTAAATAACGAGTATTTAAAAAAAAAATTATCTCAACCGGTTGCGAAACAAGTGCTCTAGATAATTTCGAACTAAAAAATCACGATTCGTGCCACTGTGCGTCGCCTCGTCCGTAAAATAACTCGTAATGTAATAATTCACCTACCGTATAACGTAAATTACTATTGCATCTGCAAAATAGGATTTGCGCAGTATGACTTAATTCAATAGCGCGGAACGTATCTCTCGTGTATTTATTACAAATATTTAATGCTCTACTGATTTGCTCAAAAATCTCATTAATTTTTTGATCCTGGAAGAAAATCTGAATTCGATTTCATTAAACAACACTCTAACGTACATAGTTTTTACACCGCATTCTCTGCGCTGTATGGTCCACGAGGGCGTTCCGTATACTGAATTGCAATTTTCTCGAAAATTGTTAATCCTAGAAAAAAATGTTTCAAATAAAAAAGTTAGCTTCATTCTGTATCTTCATATGTCCTCGATATACTTGGTATCTATTTCGAAAGATAAAAAAGTTTCTCGCTTGTTATATTCGCATCTGTAAATTCTCACAGTTTATCGACATAACCTTAGAAAAAAAAATCATATTTCCTATACTTATTAAAGTTTTACCTTCATACTAACACATCTTATTAACAAATATGGATACAAATTTGAGTTAGAGCCAGTTAAACAAGAAAATCATTGTGCCTATTATTTTACAATTTTCTCACATTTTTGGCTCTTTCTTTTATCTCGACCAACCAAAAGAGTCGTAATTTTTTTATTGCATCGAAGGATAAGCTTCTAAACACTTCGGTTAAGATAATTTTAGTTTACATCTAAAATAAAAATTGACCGCTGAACTAGTAAACGTGTTAATATTATTTCTCAATCACAGATATTTACTTACTGTGTGTCCACATTTTATTACAGTGTATGTACAATAATTTTGAAGTTATGAGCAAGATTTAACTTTTAAGGGGCCAATAGTTCTGGAGTGGGGAAATAAATACAGGTATATTGTAATGTTATTTTGAACTAAATTATACACTCTTGTAATATTGCCTTACATTTCCGTGATACCCTGTATAACGCTCTGAAACAATCTTAATTTGAATAGGTGCAAAAATATAGATAGCAAAAATAAAAACTTCATAAATACGTTTTTAACTAATTTGAACATTTCACTAAAATATATTACGGTGGTAAAATGTGAGAAAATGATAATAAATATATTTGGTTATTAAACATATTTCAGAACGATATCACTGTTTCTAACGACCAAACGAGCAAAATTGAAATAATTAGATACCAAGTTTAGAACAGTTACTAAAACATTACACGTTTTGTTATTTTGTTTCCTGCTTTTAGTTAATGTTTTTTTTTTGTTTCATACATTTAGAGCAGCATACTCCAAACTAGAGGGGGAAGCCATTGTAATTAACTCCATAGGCGTGACCCTTGTGGCCCTACTCATAGTGGTAGTCTATATACTCCATAGGGACGAATTTCGCTTTAGATCACATATCCTTATCCGCTCCGGAGATCTCTAATGTTAGTCCAAGTCTGCATCTAAAACGTTCATTGTCCTCCTTGGTTTTATGATTGCATGCCAACACTTTTGGGAAAACAGAATAATAGGCTAGAAATATGCCACAAATTTATATAAATTGAAATTAGAAATCATTATACAAATAGGTTTTCTACATAATCCATTGATATTAGGCCTAAAATTGGTGAACAGAGAAAAGACATTATAATGTTTTACCCTTTGGATATTATACGCAACAGAGAGCTACTTTTAAGAAACAAAATTCCCAATACACAAGTGGCGACTTCACCTTCAAAAACCACCCACACCCCGCATCGGTTGGTCCCTTAGGAAATTTTATACCCATTGGTAATAATGTATATAAAGTTTACTATAAATAGGTTGTATGCATATTTTCGATAGACGCAGTGGTTTTCGTGCAATGGGCCAACAAATTAGTGGGTTGTGCTCCGATCGGCGCATGTTTCGCATATTTTTTTCAGTGGTGCCTACGAGCACAGTGTATTGAACTGAAATTGTACAGCAAAGTTTGATTTCCCGTGTCAAGAAAACAATAAAAATAAGAATTAATCTTTTTTCCTAAAATGCTTTTTAAAGAATTACTCATCAGTGACAGTTGACTTTAAACTGGTCAGAGAAAAGTGTCTTGATAGTAGTTATGTACATGAAAAGTCTCATCAAAAGCTAACCAGTGGCGTCATAGTTAGGATGGGCTGGAGTGATAGAGTCTTACAGAAAAAAGTTTTGCAACCGGACGGATTTTTGTTTCTTGATTTGGATGCATCATCTATAACTAAAACTTGTCCTCCTTTAGTTTTTTTTGTACATCGTGCCATTTCTACTAAAAATTAAAAACCCCACCCTGCCAACCCCATAGTTTAGTCCTCGAAAACCATTGCGCCTATCGAAAATAAACATAGGAACTTATTTGGCTAAATTTTATATAGAATATTATCAAGTATTATAAAATTTTCTGGGAATCAACTATTTCAAGAAAAAATGCAGAAAACCGCGGCGGGACGTATTAGGGGGTGGCTTTTAAGTTTGAAGCTCCCACTTGCGTCTTGGGAACTATTTTGCTTCTGGAAACTAGCCATCTTGCACGTATCATTTTCAAACAAAAAATTATAATTTACTTCTCCTATTTTTCGTAATATCGATGGACTAATAAAATCTGCCAGTAGAAAAATGTTTACCTTCCCACAAATATGTATTATTAATTGTAGAGATTTGAAAAGATAGGTTTAAAGTGTTTTTGTTTTTAAGCAATTTTCAATGTAATTTTAATTCTTTTGTTTATATGTTTAGTTACTGTTTATAACGTATGTGTCTAAAATTGTTTGTATATATGTTTAATATAGGTTTAATATAGGTATGTATTTTTATATATCGCATCACATCATTTGTCTTTTTTCAAGTAGGTACCCAGTAAATTTTTGTGTTTTTGCTACTTCTAAAAACTATTTCTCTAGACTAGAAATATCTGGCTAGTAACAAAATGCGTTTAACTCACATTCTGTTATAATTTTTGTGATATACGCCGCACTACACTGGAGGTGATGGCCTAACTACTCTAGCTTTATATATTTTTAAATAAACTAATACTTATTAGCTCTAACTGAAGGTTAAAAATAAATTTGTACTTCAAAGTTACTGACTGATTACTAGTAAATAATATCTTATAGTGGTATGTTTATGGGTCAGTAATTTGATATTTGTAAGCAAAGTGGAATCATTTTATTTCAGAAAATATTTGTGTATAAAATGAAAACATTTAAAAATGTGGACAATGGGAAGCACATTTTACTAGTTTTCTCCTTATAGCGGAAGGACTGCAAAAGTTACCAAAGTTCTTATACATTTTCTTGTTATGTGTAAAATTTTGTATAAAATAAATGCAAAATAAGCGTAGTAATAACAATGCATCAGGCAACACTCAATAACATTTTTGAACCATTTTGACCATTTTTTTTTGTATCCTATATGATGAACTGTTATATCTTCCGTTCTGTTTATCGCAAGGAGTTCATGTTCCACTCATTTTACGCAGATCTTTATACATACCAAAAATGTTTATAAGTAAATACTTTTTCTGTAGCTTTTACTATTTAGTGTGAGCGTCTATGTGTTTATTATTTGTTAATTATAAGTTTATTATGTCATCCCGGGTGCTCCTTGATGATACAAGTTTCCATTTTTTTAATTTTGTTTTATAGGCATAACAACACGAACATGATTGTTGGCTATTCGGGAATCGATGCTGACTACCTAGGATGACGTCATCAATTTTGAAATTATCAAATTTTACTATCAGACTTTAAATCGTACATATTCATCTCTATTTTCTTCTGTGGGCATTTAAGTAGCTTGTCATGAAGTACATAATTTAGTTTTTAATTACATTAATGGCGTCAGCAAAATGGCCACCATTTAGATTTATTAAATCGACATCTCAGTTGTTGATTCGCCCATTTTCTTTTGTGATGGCGCATATTAAAGATAATTAAAATGTCTATAAAAAAAAGTAATTTCAGTATTTTCTCTTAAGTGAACAGTATTTAAATTATTTAGGTAAATATGGTTCTGGAACGCAATAACTGTACCTTTTTTTTCTGTTATTAGGACATATAACCAATAAATATATTCGTGAATCATGACAACAGTAATGTTAGAATTACATTTCGACATTAGTCCATTTTAAAATAAAAAAAAACACAAAAAAAAACAAAAAAAAACAAAAAAAATCGATTTGCACACCCTTCTGCACGCGACGACTGCCTAAAATTTGCGTTTCTGGCATATTCATGGTAATTTTATTCATATATATATGGTTGGCATGCATTTTAAAAACGTTGCACCTGACTGGTCATGTACCGCCAGTCTAACTTGTATCATTCAGGAGCATACGGAACTCTATTTTATTCCCTTTGGCGCTCACACTGATTCTTCCCATATAGAGGGAACAACAATAATATGTAGCTTTCATTGTTGCTGATAATTTGCGAGGTTTTGTTGTTGAGCAGATGTAATTTTTCGCACTATATCCGAATCTGGACTCAGAATTGGCCCACCATGTCAGGATTTTGAAATATTTGAGGTTAAGTACTTGCAAATTGGCTTTTTTGTCTACTTTTGAGGTAATGTATAATATTCAATTTTTTTTTTCAGCTGATTTCTAATAAATACATCATTTAGTACCATCCTTCCTCTTTAAAATAAGCTTTCGAATGGTCATGTATGGTGTTTCTTCGCAAAGTTATAGCCATTTTAAGGTGGCATGAATTTGAAACCATGATCCCCTACAACTCAACAATCTCAACCAAACGACTCCAAACGATCCGAACGATTTAAAGCTGAAAAAAAGTCACTCGCAAATGAATTGGTTACGATTGTTGGGTTGTATGGAATCATGGTTTCAAATTCATGTCACCTTAAAATTACTATATCGTAGGTGACCATTCGAAAGCTTATTTTAAAGAGGAAGGATGGTACTAAATTATGTATTTATTAGAAATAAGCTGAAAAAATGTTTGAATCCTATACATCATCTCAAATATTGCCAAAAAAGCTATTTTTTAAATACTAAGTACCTCAAATATTTCAAAATCCTGACGTGATGGGCCAATTCTGAAGCCAGATTCGGATTCAGCGCGAAAAATTACTTCGGGAATGACCCTCAGCCGCCCAACAACATTCATGATCCCTTTATTCGCAGACCTGTGTAATTTCTAATCTCACGTGTTTGATTTTTATCTTATTAATTTATTTACCAGCTTATAGTATATTAGGGTCGGCTACATCTACACTGAGTTGGATTTGGGTCGTGCTTGTTGTCAGCAGCTAGAGCTACATGCTACAGAAATGAAAAGTGTAGATGGTTCTGAGATGAGTTACCGCAATACATCGTGATTTATAGTGTTTATGCTCCTCTTTTTGTTTTTTCCTTCTAGAGCTCCTCTTCATCTTCATGTATTTCATCCGTTTCTGATTATGGCAGGGCATATTTTTAATTTCATTTTAATGCCTTATTTATATTAACGTCCTGGCGGAGTTTAGCTATAGCTATTCCACCACTCAACTAAGACACGCGCACATAAACAACAACACAAAAACCATTTCCTATGACATTGTCGTCTGCCGCAGCCGAGACTCGAAATCAGGAGAGGCGAGCGACTAGCCGTGTTGTCTCTCACACAACCAGTTGCTACTGTCTTGGCAACACGCAAACACATCCATACTCTAGCCAGGATTCGAACCCGGGATCCCGTGATCGCAAGACTCACACCGTAAGCACTGCGTCACTGAGTCGATATCCTCCGTATATATTCTTGCGATTTATTCCTGGTCCTTTCGTAGTCTGTTAATGATCGTCTCAATGGTGACCATGGTTTTTATATTTTTAGTTTGTAGCTGCTTAGTATTTAGCACTCTCTTGGGTAGATGTGTTAGATCCGTCCTTTGGACATGTTCCCAGTCCTTCGATACGTAAATTTTTATCTTTTTTGTTATTGTTTTTCTTCTATTAATGTTGACGTATTCTGTCGTTTATCTGGTTCTATTGTCTCTATGTGTAGTTTTGTCTCATCTCCATTTTTTTCAGGATCCTCGTACCTTGTGTCTTGTAGTCCGGTGGATTGCCTGTGTTTCTATAGCTATTCGAGAGGGGAATGTGCATAGTATTTGTATTCTATGCTGCAGGTTGTTAATGTTCTGTAATTTTCTGTGGTGAGTTGACCTTGAGGAGAGGCATTAGTATGGTCGTGTTTCATTCCATAGATAGAGAAATGCTTCTTATCTATGTTCCGATGATAATATGTACGGTTTGCTCCTTTAACTTTTCCGGCCCGTACTACATCCATTCGTTGTTTATTTTATCGATTTCAGGTACACTAATTTTTCTAGCTTAGACCATTATTTCCAACTGATATTTTGATAACCTTTGTCCAAGGTGCAAAGGTCCTTCGTGTAGTTATTTTGCTCGTTCTTTATTTGCGATCAGTTCTTCCTTCATTATCTTGATCCAATGTTGCAGTGACATGTATCGTCGCGCCAATATTTACTTGCTTTGAACGTGCCCTTGGATGATCGGGGTCGAGCATCGCTGAAGACCTGAACCTGCCTCGTAAGAGGTGGGCCTGCTTTCTCGTCAACCCAGCGATATCGGCAGACCTCCTCTGCTCCTGGCTGATGGGCCCTGCCGGCTAGGTCGCTTCTTTTGGCACTTTTCTGTCTTATTTTCTTTCTTCGCCGAAATGTCTGATCCCGGGAACGTCGTCTGTCGCGAACGGGAGTGTCTGTTGCCTTCCCCATTCTAGGAATTTGTGGGTGGGATGGACTGCCGGTTACCCGGATCGTCGGAGTGAAAGGATGAACTGTGTAGCTCAGAAAGAACGCGGCCTAAATGCTGCTTATATCATTTTTGGCCGGCATAGGTCTAAGGATCACGAGCATCGAGGTGCAGGTTGCAGATTGTGTAGATTGCTCGCAGGATTGGGTTTGGGGCGTATTTTTCATTGTCTCTTCTGTATTCGTGGGTCGGGCTGAAAGAAATTTCAGATTAGTATATACTTACCAGTCATTCAGAATCTGAAGCTTCGGCCTCTTGGGTCTCTGGCCTCTTGTGTCTCTGAGCGTCAACTAGGTCGTAGTCAGTAGCCTCTCTGACCAGCGGATTCCCATCCTCAGCTACATGGTTGTTGAGTTTCTTCGCTCTGTCCTAGATGACTTCAGTTACTGGTGTGTATTCCAGATCCCTGAAGATGTCAGCGTTTCTGACAAATTATGATGAATCCACGGCGCACCTGAGCGCAACATTCTCCACGGCTTGGATCTTTTTGAGGAAGGTGGTCACTTTATAGCCCCAGGTTATGGAGGTGTAAGTGAGTTGAGGCCTGATGAGTGTCCTGAATAACGTTAGTTTTTTTTCCCAGGTTGAGCTGATTCTGCCTACCCACGATTGTGTAGATCATCGCTCTGACCCTTTTCACGTTTATGACTATTTTCTCACCTGATCTGTCTCCACGTCAGGCTTCGGTCTACGATCACGTCAAGGTACTTGGCGGTATCGTGCCATTGAATGTCCTCGTTATTCATGGTTACGTGTCCTGTGGATATCTCCTTCCTCACTCGCCTGAAGAGTGTTGCCTTATTTTTCCAGGAGGTAGTGGGTGGTCAGTCTTGCTCGCCTGGATCTTGCGTCTGTCGTCCGCGTAGAGCGCCAGGGAGGTCCTCTTGGTTCGTGGATATGTATCTTGTTTTCTTCTTTTATTTTATGTATAAACGACCTAGTTTATTAAATGAAATATAATACTGTCTGCAGAGCAAAAAAAACGGGTACGAATAATTTCTACGAGATTTTCATTTTTTATATTGTATAGGGACTTGTCCCAATTATTAATTGATGTTTTCCATAAAAATTTTGTGTCCGCTTCGACCGCCATGTTGAAAATATGACAGTCAAAATGGGTTTTACTCAATTATCTCCTCAACTTTTATTTAAACTGCTTTTCTCTGTTATTAATTTTGCGATTTACAGTCAGAATTTTGAACATTTGTGCTTCGCTGCGCATTTTTGCAACTATCTGTGTCCTCGTTGCTCCTTTGTAGTAACTGACTATTATCAGTATTGTAGATCACAAACTTTCTCAAAAATAATGTTTACGGAAATTTCTTCCACGGTGAACTGTTTTAAAATTACCTCATCTCGAAATTTAAAACAATATGAATCTTTCGAGTTGCTGTAACTTGTAAAAAATTGATAGTGCAATAAAAAATTTCAAACAAAAATTTTGGGAAATTTTATAATCTACAATATTGATAATAAGTAATAGTCTAAGATCCGGCATAAGAAGCCCTCCTCTGTTATTCAGATAAGAAATAAGAAATAAATAGTTTATATAAAAGATAACACGTAGGCGCTAATGGATCGCGACTAGGTTGCCTAGCCATACCTTGACCCCATGACATTTAATGTGAATTAAATTTTTGTTGTTGTCAGGCGAAATCGAAATTTTGTCTTTAAACGTATAATAGCAGCGAAACCATTAATCCTACAGTAGTTTTTCACGGAAGCAAATTCCTCATCATTTTATAATCTTTCTTAGATCCCTACCAGTTTTTTCCTAGAACCAATGTTTATCTAGATATTCGCAAGAGATGAGAAAAAAAACACGTTTCCTTGGAAAATGTAAATGTCCAGTTGTATCGCTCCTAGCGTCCTCACATTATATAGTTTTCCTTTGGGAGTTCTTATTTTTGAGCTATCTTTCACGGATTCCGAGTTACGGGCGAAAAACCGTTTTCAGAGATGCACCATCTGAAAGGGAAATTTTCATCGAAAACCCGACATCTAAATATACTCATATTTTCAAAAATACGATATTGCGACGCCCCTACCATGTCGATACGGAAAGTGGACGACTTGTAATTGATTCGCATCGTAAAACGCACACCGAAATTCGAAAATTCGGCCCGACACGAACTAACCAAAATTGACATTTTTGGCATTTTCCGTTTAACGTTTCTCAATCACAATTTTGTGTTAGAAGAGTGTATTTCGCCCATATCTTTTCGTCTCAAAAAAGATAGTCGACCTTCCCCTGTTAATAACTAATCAACCATAAATAACACAACAACGAAATAGACGTAGAATTTAATTCTAAATCGACCTGCACCTGTTCCAATCCCGTCAGATATGTTTAAAAACAGCCTTTGTTAATGCAAATTCGCAAAGAGTAAGGGCTACAGACGTGCAGAATTGTACTTCAAAAACCCGTTACAAGAGTGTGCTACCTTTGTCTATCGCACCAAGAAAAGATCATGGCTTTGCGTCCTTGTCTGTTGCAGAGTGGTGAGTTCGTCGTTTCTGTGTCACGCCCTACTCTCTTACTCATTAATTGACATTTAGAACATAGCAGCTATGAGTGGGGTCAACTTTTAATTAGGCAACCTAATGCTACTGTGTACAGAAAAAAAAGTAGCTTTAATTTGATATACAATTTATCTCAATAACAGATGAGGGTATTAATTGCAATAGTCTACAGTAAAGCATAAATTTTCACATTTTTGGGCGAGTTAAATCGAAAAGTATTAGCAATAAATACAACTGTTGTATCGACAGATTAGTGAGAACTCGAAAAATTCGAATAAAGAATTTAAAGAAATAACACACTATCGTAAATCAGTTTTATCGATTATAGAAAGTTAATAATAAGTATGAATAACATTGAAACAACGGAGCAGATATTTTTCCAAAATTCAAGAATCATTCGAGCTGCTGTAATTTAAAAAAAATTGACCCTGGAAGAAAATTGTTTAAACAAAAGATTTGGGAAATGTTATGATCTACAATATTGTAATAGCACTACATAGGAACAACGAGGACAGAGATAATTGCAAAAATGTGCAGCAAAGCACAAATTTTCACCTTTGTGAAGGCTGTAAATCATAAAATATTAATAATAGAGAGAGACAAAATAGTTGAAATACCAGTTGTAGCTTTTTCTATTTTCTACAATATTGGTAAAGCCTAATTTTAGGGTAGAACTAACAGGAAATGGTATAATTGAGAAAAAACTATTTTGATTGTCATTTTTTCAACATGGCGGTCGTAGCAGACACGATATTTTTGTGGAAAACATCAATTCATGATTGGGGCAAACCTCTCTATGGTAAAAAAAAATAAAATATCTTGGAGGAATTATTCATGGGCCAAGTGACAGACTGACTACTAATACCGGTATATCATTTTTTTTCTATTCGGATACTTTTTTAGTAAATATTCTTCCCTTTCTAGTTCTTTGTACAATTAAAATTCACCTTGCACGACGCCATATTTCTTACCTATGCATGCAAAACCTATTCGTTTTTATTACTTGAGAAGTCAAATAATTAACTTGAGAGATTGCATTAAACACACATAGATCCATAAAAAATTGGAATAGGAGTTGAAAGTGCCTAATCACATTATTGTCAGAGGTTATAATATGCAGATTCTTTCAGAGAACACAGAGGAGCAAGAGGAGGAGAAGGGGGAGAACGGGGAGCCGGAGAACGGGGAGGAGGAGAACGGGGAGGAGGAGGAGGAGAAGAAGATACAGGTAATAGCAGTAGGGTCATCAGGAGCATTAGAAGCTTTGCAGATAACCCCGATTTATGGTCGAAAGAAGAAACTAATCTTATAAAAATTCTGGGGCTCACACTCGTAGTAGTTGGTATTGTGGTGCCTCTTGCCACCCGTGCCGCCCCAATATTCATGACAGTTCCGAGACCACAATATAAGTCTTGTGAAGCCATGGTTTTACCAGATGTCGCACATAGATGCACTTCAAGACTCGGTTCAAGATTTGGTTTAAAATGCTGTTCAAGGAGTCGTTCAAGATGCCCTTCAAGGAATAGTTCCAGATGCCCTTCAGTAGATAGAATTTGTTATAACAGTAAATCAAGTCACAAAATTGCATGCAAATAATATTGTGTAAATAACATCTAGGCTGTCACCGTGCAATTTATGCTGAAATAATATTAGAATATAGAATGTATAGTTATCATATGTAATAAAAAATAAAGCATCTTAACAAGTAATCATGCTAGGAATCCTAACATGTAATTCAATACTTCGTCAGTATTAGATAGAAGAGTAGTTGTTTTGATTGGTTCTCCAATAATGAATGTTTTAAAGTATTTACCTACGATCACTACTGTAAAGAGTAAAAAACACACTACCTGCCTTCTATGTAAGTTGAATTTTACATATTGTAAACAAATCGCACTGTAAACAAATCGCACGGTAAACAAAACGCACGGGACACGCAATTATAGGTGGCTTATATCGCTTACGCCTGGTTTAAAAAACAAATGCGCCTACATAATTTTCAAACGCTGTCAAAACTGACATAATATTTGTTGAATAATATTGTTGACAAGTAAATTAAATCCAGATTTTACTAAATAAATGAATAAATATGATCGTAGGTAAAGTATAGTACATAATTCGAGTTATAAAGCAATTACGCACTCATGGAAATACGCACTCGCCGCTACGCGGCATCATGCGTAACTTTTCCATTCGTGCATAATATGCTTCTTACAACACTCATTACGTAATATACTATTATTAATTATTTTTTTTTTATTTATTTTTTTTACGAATGCAATTTTAATGTGAGTTGGTTTGTCTGCGTGTATTTATTTACTGTCTAAAATATACACAAGAAACCGTACGGGAATGTTACTTTCCAGGCCTAGGCCGGGAAAGTAACATTCCCGTACCATTCTGTTGATCGTTGCTTAGCAACGGATCTTTTCCGGTCTGTTTTCTGATACTGGAATTGTGCATTTTTCGATCTGAAATCGCGCCGAAAATGTAGACATTGCTGATCGATTTCAGAAAAAGAATATATTTCGCTGACACTTCTGAAATGGAATCAGTTTCCTCCCTTTTTAGAAATTTTAATAAAGATCTTTAATATGCTCTGTGCATTAAATACAGCATTAACATTGTGATTATTATAAATTACAACTATCAACTATCAATAGTTACTTACTACTTACCCAAAACTTGAATTTTGTTACGTTCTCATTTTCGCGTTGTCAATAGGTTGAACAAATATCAACAGAACAATGTCATTTAACTGATATTTTGATGCTTCTCTATCAGTTTTTAATTTCTATCTCAAAAATTGTAAATGTAAAGACAAAATTTGACACAATCCTTTTACTAAAAAAATTAACTTTTTTAATCCTTTTTCCAAAGTAAAATTAACAACACCCTTTAAATTTTCGAAATTTATTTTGTAATAAAAAATTCATATATAGTATCAACGTATTTGAGAAAGAAAATGAATTAAACAACACTGAGAAAAAACTTTAGTAGTGATAACTGAAAGCAAACTTTCAGTCATTGCGGCAACTAAAAAGTTGCGTACTATATCACTATATGGGACGTTAAACAAGTTAATGGGGTTATTTCATGTGTATAAAAAACTTTAAAATACCTACTAATTCGAGCAGTAAAATATACGAGGATCACGTAATAGCAATTAAAATCCCTCTGATATTTGTTAATTATTCATAAATCCACAAAAACTATACTACTCATTTTAAATTTTATTAACGCGTGACGTCAATGGTTAGAGGTAATTTTGTTGTTGTTAGATTGTTGCCCTGTCAATACCTAATGTAATACTAATGTTTTAACTTCTAGTTTTCCAGTTTGCAGATAAATATTTTATGAATTTTAGGAAGTGCGAAGAGGCGCATATTTTCAGCCACAACTTTGTTGTTTTTTTATGTTGGAGAAAAAATAAAAAAAGCGTCGGAAAGCTCGATTAATTCCCTTTAGAATTGGTGTCTACAAATATTTTGAAACACTGATAATTAGCGAGATTCTTGGGAAAATGGAAGACATTTCACGTTTTCCTAGAAAGTACATGTAAACTTTAAAAAAAAAAATTTTCCCAGAAACGTTTGCTTCGAAGGGCCGAGATTAATGGAGCGTCTAGGTAACACATGATATTAAGAGTACATCGTAATTAAGGTCAATTTCAGTTAATTACCGATTAATTACGGTGACAAAATGGCGAAATTTTACCGAAAAAAAAGTTCTCACTTCCGCCCCTTCTATTTCCCTCATTTTTGTCGCAAGACAAAACATTAAGAAAAGAGTTTTGGCAAATTTAATTCTGTTTAAATTCGTTAAAGTAGTTCTTTGGCCTAGGAGCCAAGGCTACGGAGTTACCAACTCTATAAACAACAAATGTGCGATTTTTGCCGGACATCGCCACATCTCCGAAACGAAAAAAATAAATCAAGATTCTGATGGAACCAAAATATTCGTAATGAAACGAACTCGTTTTATTTTTTATTTTGAGCTAGTTCTTACCATTTCGGAGATATCGGCGAAACATAGCTAAAAAAGCATGCTTTTCAGAACAGAAAAAAGCGCAAAAACGCATTCTTAAAACGTTCATATTTTTCGAAAGACGCTTGTAGGTGGGCCGTATGGTGTCGCGATACAAAGAGAAAGAGTTCTAGTTGATCCGCATCGTAAATTGCATAAGGCAGATTGAAAATTCGGCTCGGCAAGAACAAATCAAAAGCGGAATTTTTTAACATTTAGCGAAAACGGCAAAACAAAATGTCAGTCACACGTCAATATAGGTAATCGTGAATTTAGTATTTCATGGCTGCCATACGAATTTACTGCTTGAGCTATATACTGCGCATGAGTAACCTTTGACGTCACGACTTTTAGCGGGAACTACCATTTTCAAATTATAAATTGAATTTAAAATTATTTAACGTCCATAAAAAAAAATTGCCATTACATATATTTAGTTATTACTAATCCTAGAATGCCAATTCAATGAAAATACAAATTTTTAAATAACCCCATTGTGGTAGGCAAGTACATGAAAATTTCTGAAACTATATAATCACATTCCACATGTAGGTAAACAATATTAATGGAAACATTTCGGATTTTCTTCAATAGAGATAATAGACTACAAGCCCATCGTAATTTAAGGGGTCAAGTGACAGTGACCCAGCATGAATTATATTCAGTACGATGCTGGTATATGAAACCATAACTTTAGGCACTATGCCGTCACTTTTGGGCGGTACAAGTGAGTACATAGGTAAATTGAATTTTCCATCCGAGAGTGCACTTTTCAGACAAAATATTTTTGTACGGCATTCCTCATGTTGATAGTTCATACAAAAATAATCACCTAGAACCTACTGCCTTACAAGTCAGGCAGCATTAAAGGCTCTCAGGTCATATACCTTCGAATCAAAAATTGGCTGGGAATGCAGACAATCCCTTAAGCAACTGGCAAAAAACAACAAGGTTACCTCACTGAACTCTACTATATAAATGGAAGGTCAATATCTATACCAATTTTTACGCCAAATTGAACCTCGCGCAAGTATGGCGACCATAAGGAGGAGCGCAATCGCACTACAAAATACGTCAGAGCCGGTCTTATTGTTACTGCAACTGTTTAAAACCCGGGACTTTGCCCCGATTCTTGCAACACAGTACCATAGAAGATTGCACCATATTGTCTTAATTAACTTTGTTTATAACAGTCACAAAATATTACACAAAATAGTCAATTTATAACAACTTTACACAAACAACAGAATAAACAAAGAATAAAATGGTGGCACCGACTCTGGAAATTGCATCTAATCCAAGACTTACGCTACAGAATCTATGGAAAAGAAATAAAACACAGAATTGCGTCAGCCTGGCGTCGGAGCTTAACTCCCGTAGACAGCCGTTTGGTTCAAGCACAGACATTAATTTCTCTACTGCGTCGACGCATGGCTTATAGTTTTTGAATTCGTTACCACTTAATCTGTGCCGCAATTGCCGCATTTTGTTCACGCGCATATACCTATATTGGCCTTCCATTTATATAGTAGAGTTCAGTGGGTTACCTTGATGTGGGTGCCAGGGCATGAGGGGATAGAAGGCAACGAATTTGCTGATAGCCTCCCAAGAAAAGGGGGTGAAGCCCCGTTTTTTGGACCCGAACCGTTCTGTGGCCTATCCAAGGGACACATAACGGAGGAGGTCCTAAAATGGGAAAAGGAACAAAAAGAGTCCTACTGGAGGAACACTCCAGGCCAAAGACAAGCAAAAAGGTTTATAACCTATTCAACAAAGAATGCCACAAGACTTCTCGAACTGGAAAAGTCCGATCTAAGGCTGATCACAGGCCTTCTAACTGGCCATTGCCCCTTGAGATATCATCTCAAGAACATGGACATGGCAGAAGATGACAAATGCAGATACTGTGAAGCTGCAACTGAAACTGCGGAACATATACTTTGTGAATGCAGGGTGCTAATCCGCATTAGGCTAAAGTACCTAGAACAGGCAGAATTAACGCCTGAAGACATAGGGAAATTAGCTCCCAAGAAAATCGCAAGCTTTGCAAAAAGTCTTGGAATCCTGGGCAACAACTAGATGCAGGGTAATTCACAAAAGACCTTTTAGGTCGAGGTGAAGAAAGGCCAACCCAGGGCCAAGCGATCCCTTAAACAATCTACAATCTACAATCTACTGCCGTACAACAATAATGAGACCGGAAGCCAGAAGAATTTTTGATTTTCCGAAAATTTTTCTAGGCAAATAGATAATTTCAGCATTGCCGTTCATATTGGTGGTTACAGGGTGAGAAATCCCGAGCGCACCGTAAGGGGAAAGATCATTGTAAAATGTACGGCATCGATTCTAAAATATTATTCAACACCTACAATAATTTTTAACAATTGTGCCGTCTAAAAATTATGGTAAATATAAATATAAATAAACAATTACCTGCGTTTGGGGGTTGAATCTCTAATTTTTTGGCAATAACATAATAAATTCCTGTACGGAAACCAATTTTTTGACATGATATAACTAAATATTATCTTTGTACATTAAAGCCGGTTTTAATTAATGGAACCAAATAAAAATATGAATTAAGAAAAATAAATGAAATTTTCAAAATTTAAAAGATTTTCAAAATGCGCTGTGTATTAATAAATGTAGATTAATAAATACATGTATTAATAAAAGTAGATGCCGTACATTTTTACTTTTAGAAGTTTCCACAGCAGATGAGATTTTCCATAACATTTTCAACGGCCTTTAGGGTCGTTAATTACTATACGTCATTTACAAATTGTTATTGACTATATCAAATAGCAATTGAAAATTGTGATGCCGTTCATATTAGCCCATTCAATGTGGCTGCCATATTGACTTATTGTTAGCTTGAACGGGGCAATTATATATTAATCATTGAATGTAACGGACAGTTTATCTTTCATAAACAGAGCTCGGGAATTTTATCTCGGTGACGTAAAGTCAGGGTTGGCTCTGCCAGCGCGGAAAGATTTTTATACAAGTATGACCTAATATATCTTACCTTGTACTTTTTATAGGGAATTCCGTGATATCCAAAGTTAATATGATCAGTTTATTATAAAGATTCACTCGAAGAGGAGGTATTGGGGGATGTAACATTGAACTAACATTATTTAGTTTCGACCACCGTATGTTACATCCCACTATCACTTCCACTAAATCTAAATTAAAATTACGTTGACTGTCATTATCAGTAGAACCACTAGCACTCATATGCTTTTGTGAGGAAATATGTCTATTAACATTTGTTTTAGATGTCTAAGAAATTGTTTTGTTGCAACTACTATAATATGCCGGATGGTCTACCCTTTCCCTGTATTAAATGTTGAAGTAAATTCCAAGAATTGCCACAGTATACCTAGGTAAAAAGTGATTTTGTCAAAGCAATATTTCAGAATTTTGGCGGCGTCGTTAATAATTAAAGGAGATAATAAAACCGCATTAGTAAAAAACATATAAAAAATTTGACATTAGGCGCAGTGTTGCCAGATGCGGGCTGGCGGGGGATTGTGAACCGCCCCTCCTCGAGAGAGCTGGCAACAGCGAATCTCTGGCAACGGTCTCCCCACTCTTATATGTTATCGCCTGCGGCCTTTGGGGATAGAAGGAGATATAGGGTAGGAGGTTGCGCTAGGGGTGAGAAACCCCTAGCGCAACCCCCTACCTACCCTACCTGTAACCAGCAAATATGTACGGCATTGCTAAATAACAGATCCATTAAAACGTAAAAATTGAATTGTACAAACGCCGTACAGTATTAAATCACCTTTATGAAGTAGAAAATAGTTGCAAAAATAAAATAAAATCTTAGTGGTGACAGAATACTTTTCCAGCCATCTGGAACCATTCTTTTTGTATAGCATTTAGTTTTTATTGGTTATTGTTTTAGGTATTAGCAAACTAGGCTAATGCCGTAAACAAATTTTTCAGCCTAAAATTGCTATTTTCAGAGGGAAATAAATTTTCTTGACGCAGCTATGTGTTGCATGAAATATGTACGGCATGGCAAAAAATGTCTTCGTTTCATGAAAAGGCATTAAGATCATTGAATTTGATGTTGTTCAAAACTCCACCACTTAGTGGGTAGTGGGTTGCGCTCGGGATTTCCCACCCTGTAACCACCAAATATGTACGGCGTTGCTAAATAATGAATCTATGAAAGCATACAAATCTAATTGTACAAATGCCGTACAGTATTAAATTACCTATTTGCCTGGAAAATTTTCGGAAAATCAAAAATTCTTCTGGCTTCCAGTCCTATTATTTTTGTACGGCAGTAAGTTCTAGGTGATTATTTTTTTATGAACTATCAACATGAGGAATTCCGTACAAGAATATTTTGTCTGAAGAGCGCACTCTCGGATGAAAAATTCAATTTACCTATGTACTCACCTGTATCTCATTTATATGCGATCGGTCTGTTTTATGGGCTTGAAGTAACATTTTATATTAATTTTTTTAATCGGTCTTAATTCTTTCTTCGGAATCTATGCATGTTGTGACCTGTATTTGAAACTTTGATTTTGATGCGTTTCTCTGGAAACACTGTTCTAAAGCTAATTCTGCTCCTTGCTTGGCGATATGTGGACATTTTATGGTAATGGACCATTCTAATAAACAAAAATAGGAACTCTGTTGGTGCAGAATTAAAACTAAAAGTTTGTAGAGGGTCTCCGTTTACTAATTTCCAAGTATTCGTCTGAGCGACCCATTCTCTATTGGTAGTAACTAATTTCCAATATTTGCGTTTTCTATATACAAAAAATATATACCAGATACCTTGAATATCACAGTTAAATATAAAAAGGCCATACTAAATAATTATCTTGGTAATGATATTTGTTTTTTTTTAAATGAAACTAAATCAATTTGCCCTTTGCCACAATATCTTCATGTTTTGTCGGGAGGTAGAGGAATAAAAAGTTTATTTAGTATTCACTATTCACTGATGTGCTCACACAGCGCTCGCCTTTTATAATCTCAGTTTCGACAGTGAAATTGGTGGTAAAAAAATATGATTTTTGACTACTATACTTTTTTATGCGAGTACTTTCGGATAAAGAAATAAGAACCCGCCAAATAACATTTATCTTCATTTAGTAATATTATTACTGATTCTTTAATTTCTCTTTTTTATTATCTGTCTCTTTGGTTCAATTTTTTGCTGAAGCACAGCTTCTTGATAAAGATATATCCTAAATGAAATTTTGAAACAATGTGTCAAAATAAGTTAATTTTTGGCGTCGTTTCTGTATTTACTTTTGTTGAATAGTTCATCCACAATCTGTATATATTATGACGTGGTAATCCAGAATAATCTAACCTTTTTAACGAACTTTTAAAAAATAATATGAGATTAACTAATAATTTGGCAATTATCTGGAATGGTTTTTGTTTAATTAAAAACGTATATGTACAAAGTACGCATCATGGAGGAGATAAATTTTCTTTACATTGTTTCATAATCCAATTAGTGGGCCTCCTTGGTAGGTTAATTGTCTGAAATTCTAACGCAGGGAAATATTATTAAAAGTATTTAATACAGGGTGAAAAAAGTTCCAAAATAAAACTTATAGATATGTGTTTTCCAAACATCGTGACAGAAAAACATTGAAAGTCTCATTCCAGTAATATAAACTATACATCGAATCTCGATTCGCCTCCAGCCAGTGAATAAAAGTCAACTGAACATATTGCATCTATGTTCGCACTTGGATAGACCGATCTGTATAATATCTGAATTTTATTTATCGGATAGAAGAGAAATAAGTACTACGATCTGATTTACAGCACACCCGTCTTTTAACCGCTGTCTTGAGAGAGAAACTGATGGTAAAAGAATCAACTTTTTTGCTACCGTACCTTTCAATGCGCGTATTTTCAATTCATTAATAAAATAAATGCTAAGCGACTCAGTTAGATTTGTGGAGGTGATGAGTGGATGTATCCAAAGCATTTTCATTAACCTAGTTATAATTTGAATTAGAATATAATATTGTACACTGTGGTCGCGCGAAAGTTAGAACCTCATTTAACTTCGTTATTTTTGGAGTTACGTAAAATGTTTAAAAATAAGAATTATAAAAAACAATGTGTTTTCCAAAAATCATTTCAGAAAAACAATTGAAAATCGCATTTCGGAGATATGAACTTTACTTTGTTTTTTTTTAATGGAACATCCCGTATATTTTTACACCATCTGAAAGGCCATAAAAGAAGCTTTTTAATGATATATAAAACATAACATATTTTTTTAAAACTATGCTTACTACATATTAAATTTTATATTTTCTTATCATTAAGTTATGATAGTCCGAAAAATATATATCAGTAATTGAAATTAGTTACCAACATATATTTTGACAGAATTAATTTATTGTTTACTTTAAATTATATACTTTTGCTTTCCACGGCTAGTCTGATAAATTGTAAATTTATAGTAAATTAGACAATTTTTTTTTAAGATAAATAGTATGTTCTATATAGGGTGTCTGCTGTATATATACAAATATTTTATAAGATGACATGTTAGCCCAAAAAGAAGTAAAAAATCCTCATAATTTTTTTTTTGTAACTCAAACCTATTTTTGATTAAAAATTGATTAGAAATTAACAATGTTTTCAGTTTAGACAGTACAACTTTAAAGAGATGACGGGAGAGACAAGGCTATCACGCTCATCTTCGTATCAATATCAAAAATAATAAAACAGTTTTGCTTTTACTTGCTTTTACCTTGTTTAATCAGTTTTGAAACGAAAACACTAACTGACATTTAATATTAATTTACTCTTTGTCATCTTAGAAACTTTTCACAAACCACAATCATTCTATAGGATTTATTAAAAAGTAAGACGTTCAGGTCGGTTTTTTGAAGCTCCTTGTGTCTTCATTAAAAAAGTCACTGTTATCAGTAATTTACTGTCTGCAAATAATTATTTTAACGATGGGATTAAAAACATACCATTTTTTTATTTGTTATAGAAAATTTCTTTAACCACTTAAGAGTGAGTTGTACCAACTAAGATACTAATTATCAAAATGCCAATCCTTACATGTAGTTAGAAAAATAATTTAATTAAAACAAGCGGATTCTTAAAAAGGCGCCGTTACAGGGCGCGTGGTTCGCCGAACCTGGCCCGATGAACCACGAACCACACGCCGTCTGACAGGGGTGGTTTGCTATTAGTTCGCGGTTCATTGTGTGTGCTGCCGCGATCCTTCGGATGTCGGTAAACTTGCACGGACCAAAGGATACAACCAAATGCGTCACAAATCTGAATGAACTACGTACCGTATTGACACCCTCAATTTAAGACGCCTTTACACGGCGCGTGGTTCGCCGAACCACGCACCAGGTTCGTGGTTCGGCGAACCACGCGCCGTGTAACGGCGCCTTTATATTTTTGCGTTAAATATTTCCCAGGTTTGTCCATTCTTTTTTTACTTAAAACGCAAAAAGATAAATGTGGTCTCCCGTGTAGCTCCATCTTGCTCCATCAATTTTTTAAATAACGTGTTACTTTTCTGAACCATATCTGAACATAAATAAACATTACTAGGTATAATTACTTTTGAACAGCAATATATAATTACATTACATTAATGGATAAAAAAATATATTTACCTTTTTTCTTCAATGTGTATATATCAATGAAGTACAGTTTATTTAATGGGCCAATATAAATTTACTGTTTCCTATATTAACTAATGTATATTTTTTATTGTATACATTATTATTTGTTATAATACTTTATAATTTTGTTATATTTATACTATGCTCTATTAAGATTTTAGAAATTAATACAATATCAGAAGTAATATATACATGTAACGATATGTACAAGTATTTTTAAGTTTTAATAAATATAGTCGAAGTTGTATCAGGTGTGTTTTATTTTACTTGACTTTGTGAGCATTTCTTCGATTTAGATTGATTCTATCATATTCACGAATAGGTGCGCGATAATTTCGATATATCGATATATATCGGTAATTACCGATATATCGAAGGGCAATAATTCTAAGAAAAACCATCGATATATCGATAAATTATCGTTTACCGATAAATTATCGTTTATCGATAAATTATCATTCACCGATAATTATCGGTCACCGATAAATTATCGTTCACCGATATCATTAATCAATAAATTTTTATTTATCGATATGACGATAAATTATCGGTAAGAAATGGAATCAAATCGATATCTGTACACCTAACAATAACAATAAGTATCGATAATTATTGTTGTATCGATAATTATTGTTATATCGATAATTATTGATACATCGATAATTATTGAAGTATCGGTAATTACTGCTTTTATCGATAATTATTGCGTTATCGATATTTTTCCGTTATCGATAATCGATAATAGATTTCACTTATCGCGCACCGCTATTCACGAAGGGCTGACTGATTAAAGACATTTGATAATACATACATTTTGACAATTTTGATATTAATTTGTATGTTTTTATACATTGTACTGTCAATATTAGATTATTTTGTACTATTACTAACTACAATAGCTTTATATTGTTTTAATAATAAAGTCTGTTTAGCTCTACGTACAATTTAAAAATAATTTTATACTTCAAAATGATTGATTGCTTAATGGTGAATGGTATCTAATAATGGCCTTAATAATGCATACTTTTACCTTCTCTGCTTGTCTAAATGTTTATTTGTAGAACTAAGATTCACGCTGCACGAAGCTTTCTTTTTTTACCTTTGCATGTGTACCTATTCGTTTTGATATCAATAGTCGAAGAAACTGCATTAAATATATTAAAAATTCGGAATAGAAGGTCAAAGTACAGATCATGTTGTCAAAAGTCATGATATGCAGATTCTTTCAAATTTTCTATATATGAATTGCGACCTAATAATACAGAAGATAATCCCACTGCTATCAAATATTTCAGGCCACAAAAATGGACGCCAGAATTTATAGTTATCAATGCTCTGGGGATAACGCTCATAGCTCTTGGTATTTTGGTGTCTTTTGCTGTCCGCTCCTCACCAAAGTTCGACTCGAGACGCTCACTTGGCGGCAAAATCTGTGGAACAGATTGATTATAGGACATGGCGTCCTCGAACGCCAAAGTCTCGGACGTAAATGCGACGCAAGAACCCGAACGATTCTAATAACAACAATAGTTACAGTTGCATGAATAAATACATGTGTGAATAACATTCAGACTATTTCTCATGCAACTTATGCCAAAATAATGCTAATGTAGAATATATAGGTAATCATCATACAGTATCGGTAATGTATTGGTTAGAAAGCCATCTTTAGTGAGAAAAAGACAGGTAAATACAGCCATAAGTCCATACATATGGCACATATGGGCATAGATAATAGACATGGAGATACATAGCCATCATCGTATCCCCTCGAAATTATCGAGAAAACAACGTTATATCTATCTCTCTCTCGTACATGGTTACTGCTACTTCTATTCATTTTAACTCATGGAAGGTTAGCTTTCTAATTATATATTTACCAATAATGTATATACTAAATAATGCATCTAACAAGTAGTCATATATCATCTCAATATTGTATATTCGTTATGGTTAATGTTGTAGATATTTGGATATCCTAAATTAATATAAAAACGATAGGTATATATTGAAACTACGAGAACTTAATTCTTGCTAGGATTTTACCTATATCTGCTTTTGTTGAATTTTTAATCCAGAATTCTGTAGGTACATGTTTTTGACATTGGGATACGCCAAACTATTCTACTAACTTTTTTAAAGGTCATTTTATAAGTAAGGTGAGAATAGCTAATCATTAAGCGAATATCTAGGATAATTTTTTAGTCAAATAAATATATGTACACGTCTTGCATGAGAGGTCTAATGAGATGATTTTTTTCTTTACATTTTTTAATCATCCCATTAGTAGGTATGTCTTTGGTAGACTGGTTAATATAAGATTCGGAACAATTATTATACAATATTAAAAATATTAATATGTGAACACAAAAGATCTAGTCGTGTACAATTTTGAGTTAGAGCGTTGCAGAAGGAGTATGCATGTTTCTTAAAAGTTTCATAAGTAGCCCTAATTATAACTCTAGTTAGAATTATATTATTGTACATATTATAGGAACAACTTACATACTAATAAAAATTTCTCGTGCTCAAAGTCATAGGTACGAAAATAGAATACTCTTTTCCTATTCTGTATGGTATTTTTCCTTTGTACCTTAGAAGAAATAATTATATTAAAAATATATAAGTAGGTATCCTCTATATCTTCTTGTGGGATGGTTTCCCTGATTCGTAATTAAGAGAATGGTAACATTTGTCAAAATGATCATCTGAAATAACCATATTTGTGTTTCCCTTCTCAGTTCATTGTTATTAAAAGAAAACTGATCAGATGCTGTCTCTCGTGTTACCATCATCCTGCTCCATCAGTTTTTTTTTAATAACGTGTTATGTTTCTGGGCCACACCTGGAGATAATTAAATATTCTTAGCTTTAATTATTTCTAGACAAGCAATATATAATTATATATTATATCCTGTATGTATCTTTGATGTTATTTAGATGGAAATTATATTATATTGATGGATAAAAAATATATTTACCATTTATCTTCAATGTATATTACTGAAGTACAATTTATTTAATGGACCAACAATAAATTTACTATTTACTATGTTAATTAATGTGTGTTTTTATTGCATACATTATTATTTGTTATAATAGTATATAATTTTATTGTATTTATATTAAGCTCCGTTAAGATTTTAGAGGTTAATACAATATCAGAGATAATAATATATAGATATTAGAATATGTACAAGTATTTATAAGTTTTAATAAATGTCAAAGTTGTATCGGGGGTGTTTTATTTAACTCATTGAGCAGTTTGTCAATGTACATTATCAGTCGAATAAAACTAAGCATTAAAAATATAATTTCAACGATTGTTTGGGGGGGCGGGGGCAATTTTTATTTTTACATGCAATCTGTATGTTATCAGGAAGGTACAGTGAAGTTATGTCTAATTTTGGAGGTATTCGGTACAAAAAATGCATTAGAAAAAAACGCATTTTACAAAAATACACGAAATGTAACTTTAAAATAATACAAAAAATTGATATTTATCACCATTGTAAAGCTCGTTCAATTTAAGAAAAATTCTTAGCGTGACGAAATCGCAGTTTTTTATGAAGCTTTAAATACTTTTCAGAAATCTCGTTTTAAAAAAATATATATTTTTATTAGTAATTTTCCATAATAATTTACTAGATGTAAAGACCTATAATTTCACCAAGTTTCATTAAAAAATATTAATTATTTTTCTAGTATTTCGGTTTAGGTAAAATTAGAAAGAGTCACCCAAAAAAACCTATTTTTCACCCCTTTTGGGGACCTCATGAATTTTATTTAAAAGTGGTCTAAATGATAGTTTATGGTGATACTTTAAAGTATGCCAAATTTCAAGTTCAGCGTTGTTTTTGTTTTGGAGAAATGACTGTTAAACTCGTTATTTGATTCATCCAAGGCGAATCCGACATTCTCGGTGACTTCTTGCGTTATCTTAAAATTCACAAAAAAAATACAAGCAGTGCCATTTTTAACGTAGAATTGAAAATAGCAACAAGACAAAAAAAAATTAAAAAAAAAAACATAAACCTCTTCCTGAATTAGTAGCGTGGCAAGGCTTACTATTGAAATACATTTCAGTAATATAACCAAACCTAATCTTTCTTAGAAATATACATTTACTTTTTAAAGGCCGTCGGATACAAGGTAGGTATGGAGTATGTATCGAGATTTGCTATGGACAGGGAGCTGGCGACTGAAAACTTACGTCATGAGGTACAAAATTTTTGACACCTACGTTTGGTGTGCGTAGCTATTTAAGATTTTCTCTGTCTTACGCGTCAGACCGGGGGCGTTTAGTCAGTAGAGGCTCTCAAATTTTCAAGAAAGGGCCAAATTTTACATGGTACATGAAAAATTGAAAAAAACCAACGAGGCTTTGTGTCTAAGGCCATCCCTAACTCAAAACTAGATCGTAAGACCAAATATTCGGGGGCTTCTTTGCCGTAAGACAAGTTTGATTTTTATAAAAAGGACCAAAATTTACGTCATAAGGTACATGAAAATTTTTTTCGACAAATTATTCGTTTCCATGTTCTATTCAGGAAATTCCAACGTAAGACATAATTTTTGTGGGCTTAACCGTTTTAAGACAACATTCTTTTTAAGAGGGTCGAAATTTACGACATATGGTACATGAAAAAAATCAACAAGGTATTGTGCGCAAACCCTCACTTAGCCAAAAACCGAACATTAAGACAAAATATTCGGGGGCTTTTGTGCCTTAAGACAAGTTTGACATTTATAAAAAGAAGGGGCAAAATTTACGTCATAAGGTACATGAAAATTTTTTTTCGCCAAATTGTTCGTTTACATGTTCTATCAGGAAATTCCATCGTAAGACATAATTTTTGTGGGCTTAACCGCTTTAAGACAAAATTTCTTGTTAAGAGGGCCGAAATTTACATCGAATGGTACATGAAAAAAATCATTTAGTGATATGGCAGTTTCCTACTTTTTCTTCCTCATTTTAAAGTATAACAAACCAATAGGCGTCTGAATTTAAGATGCCAGCGCCGAAGTGGAGAACTCGTGAACTAATTATAGGCTTTTTATTTATTTGTGTGGAGAATACTTATATTGATATTTTTCTGTTTATTGTTATTTTTGGCGTTAAAAATAATAACATTAATAATATATGATCTAAAGGTTTGTAAGATTTTGTTGTAAGTGATTTGCAAGACGTTAATGGCATTATTCAGCAAAATTCATATATTTTTTAGGTTATCTAGTTTTTCCCTTGAAAAGTACACTTTCTTCGAAATAAACGGTGCCTGGCTAGTTAAATATTAATAAACTTAAATATTTCTAAATTTATGTACAGTTGTAGTTTAAATCACTTTTTTTTTTCAGGAAACGAGTGACATTTAGGTTAAGCATATTGCAATGTATGGAACATTTGTAAAGCACTAAAAATGTAAAAATTCTAAGTGTGTGTATGAAGGGGAATATGATTTAAATGCAGGATATATTATTTTGTGTGGTACAACCCATATTCAACACAAAACTTAATAAATAAATGTGTATGCTCTATGTTTACAAACAAGTGTCTCAGATTCAAATACCCATGAAATTAGTGGTACATTGAATATAACTGAAAAGACATTTATTAATTCTTTAAGTAAAATAAATGAATCAGTATTTTGTAAAATATGAAATAGAAATATTCAGGGGTTAAAACATAATAGTGCATGGTGCAATAGTATACATTACTTTTAGATATACTGGAATTACATATATTTACTTATTTCAAAAATTTCACTTACAATGTGTGATTGTCTAGAACATTATTATTGCTACCCGGGCCAAGGTGTCTATATCAAAGAGGGTATGTTTTGAACATTGTCGTGCCAACTCAACTTTCACGAGTTGTCCCTGCAATCTACAAAGGATACCGACTAGGTTGGCTCCAGCAAATTGTAGCCCCTTTAAACGCATATTTTTAATAACTTAGCATCTCAGTTTATCATTTACTTATTGTTGATATCATCGTACACAAAGAGACAATGACAGAAAAGCCCATAATTAGTTTGACTATAGACCACCAGGTGGCGTACTCCTTATTTTCAGACGCCTATAGCCTCAGAAAAAAATTTCAGCTCAATTGAATCAATAGCCACAGAGATATTCGCATTTGAATAGAAACACGCTCGGCCGGCCAACAGTCCGTAGAGTGACGTCACTTGGCGTGCGCCGATACCTATATTAGAGCAGCGATTTCGTAAGTCTATCATGTCGTTTTTTTTTGGCGTAGAACCAGGTCAAACATGTTAGGTTCCTTTGAGTATGTCACCGGGCATATGAAATCATATTTTACGACATTTATTTGTGGTCTCGAACTTTTTAAATCAATAAAAAGTGAAAAAATGTATTTTTAAATAAAATTGTTTTTTTTTTTGTTTCCACCGCCATATCTTTAAGACTATTAAAGGTACCGAAATTTGTTTTGTGTCAAATTAAAGCACACACTGCATTATGTTTATTTATAGACTTGGCAAAAGCATTCGATACAGTGTGTCACAAAAGATTATTAAGTAAAATTGAAAATTATGGTTTTAGAGGAAATGCCTTTAGTTTATTAGAAAGTTACTTGTCCAATAGATGTTAGAATAGCTGAAAACATTAGTCACTCAAGGAAAATAAACTATGGCGTCCCACAGGGTACAGTTTTGGGTCCTATCCTATTTATTTTATATCTTAATAATTTACTGACAATAAAAAGTGCTGGAAATATATTAAGTTTCGCTGACGATACAGTTATTTTTTATTCTGCTGATAATTGGGAGGAACTAAAAACAAAGGCTGAAACAGATTTTAAAAACATAAAAAACTGGTTTGATTTTAATACACTGACACTAAATTGTAATAAAACAAAATATCTCCCATTTACCTCATATTCTAATAAGCTACCTGCAATAGGAAACCTACATATTAACAACGACACCTATATAGAAGAAGCTGATTCATGTAAGTATCTTGGAATAGTTATAGACAAGCATTTAAAATGGGATCTGCAAGTTAAGAATGTCATAAATAAAACAAGATATCTTTTAGCCAGATTTAAATATCTCAAGAAATTTTTAAATATACACCAGCTGAAAATTATGTATCACTCTCTAATCGAATCACAACTTTCATATGGTATAGTAGGATGGGGAGGAATAAATAAAAGTCATTTAAAAAATTTGGAGACGATACAAAAGAGGTTTATAAAAATGATATATAACAAAAACAGTACTTACTCGTCAAACTTATTGTTTCTGGAAAGCAAATTATTGGATATCAGGCAGCTTTACAGTTTATCGACTCTAGTATATATTAAAAAAAACAAACGTATAATAAGTTATAATACTCATAGTTATCACACTCGGCAAAAAAATGTAATTACTAAGAAAAATAAATATGAAAAAAGAATAGGACAGAGATGCTATACTTACCTGGGTCTTTCATTATATGATATTGTACCGACCGAAATAAAAAATATTAACAAATTGCATATATTTGAAAGAAAACTAAAACAATGGCTATTAATCTATGATAGGGAGACCCTCCATAATATAATAAATAAATAATATTGTGAATGCTGTACGTGCAGATATCACTATATTATGTAATTAAGTGTGTGCATGAATATGGATACGTATAAGGAATATTAGGTATATTATATATTTATTATTTGCTACTGAATGCCACTACTAAGTTTTCACACTTATGGAATGAGATCTTTATCTCACCAACAAGTATTTGTTAAATACTTCGGTGAGTAATCAAGAAATGTTTATTTACTATTTATTTATATTTATGTTGTGTATTATTTTATTTATGTTGTGTACTATTTTGTAAGTATATCTTACATTCCACTATTGTGATATTATTGGGAAATAAACATTATTATTATTATTATTATTATATTATATTATTACTGTAGCGCTTTTACCAATATAAACGGTTTGGGCACAATTCGTACTTTCATTTCTCTAAAAATCTGATAAACTAAAAATATATATTTTATGTATTGAAATCTTCACCAATCGATAAACTTTTTTTTTTTTTTTTTCTTCCCACAGCGGCATCGACTGCTCAGGTCATTAGCCGCTCCCTCCACCAATCATTCTCTTCAAGGACAATTCTCTTCACTATATTCTGTAGATCCAGTTTTCCTTAAAATTATTAAAATTTTTTGAAAATACCAATTTCCTTGATAAAAGTTAATATTCTTTCCACCTCTGTTCTTCCATTACTTAAACATTTCCTCAAGGTATTTGGTACATGTAAATGTTGCCGTGCTTGACTAAATTCATGACATTCTAAAAGGATATGTCTGACAGTGAGTATTGCATTACAGCTATCACATCTTGGCTGTTGTTCTCCCCTTAAGAGATGAAAGGAAGTGAGGTGACTATGGCCTATTCTTAATCGGGTTAACACGACTTTTTCTCGCCTTGTAAGTTTGCCGGGGGGTCCCCATTTGACTATTTCCTGTTTGACAGCTCTTAGTTTGCATTCAGTCCTATCCCATTCTTCCTGCCACAAGTTTGCTGTAACTTTTTCAGAAATCAGTCGTAGATCTGAATGCCGTACTAAATTAGTGTCTACTAATTCCAGATCGGCTGCCTGTCGTGCTGCATTATCAGCTATTTCATTCCCGGTTATACCAAGATGACTCGGAGTCCAAATGAAACAGATCTTTTTGTGTGTTTCATTCAGCCATTCTAAAAGGGATATAATTCTTTGTACCAGCGGATCTTTGGAAAATATATAATTTATTGCCTGAAGGGAGCTGAGTGAATCACTTATAATTAATATGTTAGTAGCATTTAACGTTTCTGAGAACCTTAGTGCCTGGCATATGCTGTATAGTTCAGCCGTATATATGCTGGCCATTGATGGTAGTGACCACATATGTGATTCTTCTCGAATCGAAAAAGCACATCCCACCCCTTGAGGTGTTTTGGATCCGTCCGTGTAAATCTCTACTGCGGGTTGATATTCATTAAGAATTTCCTTAAAACTGTTTCTTATAACACCTGGATTTGTATTATTTTTTGGGTAAGATGTTAGCTCTAAATTAATCCTAGGTGGTGTTATTGTCCAAGGCGGTATTTCACAGAAACCTAAAGGTAAGACTTCTGGAAGATGTAGTCCTAATTGGGTCATAAGTTCACTGGCTCGTATTCCCACTGGTCGAGTAATAGATGTTCGAGATTCATATATATCTTCGATTTCATTATGAAAAAGTATAGAATGGACAGGATGATTTGGGAGAGCCCATATTTTTCCTACATAGTTTAGAAGTAGACGCTGCCTTCTGTATTTTAAAGGTGGAACTCCGGCATCGCAGCATATGGATGTCAATGGGCTTGTGCGGAAAGCACCAGTAGCTATTCTTAATGCTGTGCAGTGGATGGAGTCCAGAATACGTAGGCGTGATTGTCTAGCTGAGCTATATACAATGCAACCATAATCTATTTTAGGTAGTATAATCTAAGAAGAATCTCTCGATCTGATCCCCAATCAATATTTGCCATGCAGCGTAGAATATTTAAGCTTTTCTTTGCTCTTACTGCAAGATCTGTAATATGGGGTACCCACGTCAATTTTGAGTCAAAAATTAGTCCAAGGACCTTGGCTGTTGGACGAACTTCGATTATTGTGTTATTAATAAATAATTGGGGCTCCATGTGTTGACCCCTTAATCGACAAAAATGTACGCAAAATGTTTTGGATGATGACAGTTTAAACCTCAGACTTTCAGCCTTTTCCTCTATTATGGTAATATTGGTTTGTAATGTTCCTTCTAGGTCATCAGAAGATTTTCCAGGTAAGTATATGACTAAATCATCTACAAAAAGACCCCCGTTTACTGGATGTGATATGGATGAAATAAGCTCATCTACCGCTATAAGAAATAGTGTTGCACTCAAATTGGATCCCTGGGGTATTCCATTTTCAAGTTCATGAGTGTCAGAAAGAATGTTCCCTATTCGTACTCGGAAATGACGATTTCTGAGAAAGCTCATTATAAACTTTGGTAGGCGGCCTTTGAATCCCCAGTCATAAATTTTCTTAAGGATTCCGTATCTCCAGGTGGTGTCATAGGCTTTCTCGATATCGAAGAATACTGCAAGAAGATGCTGTCGTTGCGCAAAAGCATTTTGAACAGCATCCTCAAACAGCACCATTTGGTCTGTGGTACACTTGTTTCTACGAAAACCCATTTGGAAATTTGATAGGAGGTTTCGTCTTTCTAGTACCCACATTAAACGGGTATTAATCATTTTTTCTAAAACTTTACTTAAACAGTTGGTTAACGATATGGGGCGATAACTAGAGGGTAATTGAAGGTTTTTACCCTCCTTCGGTATAGGTATCACAAAAGCTTCGCGCCACTGATCAGGGTATGTTCCTTCCATATCAAGTTGAAAAGTTCTAGGATTTTCATTTTATATGATTGGGGTAGCTGTTTCAAGAATTCATAGCAGATTCTATCCGGACCTGGGGAAGTATTTATCGTATTTGCTAAGGCTTCTTCCAGTTCTACAATTTTAAATTCGTCATTGTATGCCTCTGATTCATGCGATGTAAAGTCTAGCTCAGTCTCTAATGTATTTCTAACATTTTGGAATCTTTCCGTATAATGCTCTGAGCTACTAGCGTTTTCATAATGTTTGCCTAGAATTTGTACAATTTGATCCACTTCGGACACCAGTCTGCCTTCATGGCTGAGAACTGGCGACATAAGAGGTGTTCTGCGTCCAGAAATCGCTCGTACTTTATGCCAAACTTCAGTTGTTGATGTTTCGTTCGTAATAGAGGATATATAGTTTTCCCAAGAGGCCTTTCTGCTAGAAAGTATAGTTCTACGAGCTTTGGCACGAGCTCTCTTAAAAGTGATCATGTTTTCCCTAGTAGGGTGTCTCTTGAAAATATTTAACGCATGTTTTTTAGCTTTTACTGCCTCATTAACAGCATCATTCCACCATGGTACTGCTTTATTTGACGGTCTGCCAGATGTCTGCGGAACTGCCTTCTCTGCTGCTTGCAATATGTCATTGGTAATTATATCTACTGATACTTCAACATCCTCTACAAGATCTATTTCATTTAGAGTTGAGCGGTATAAGGGCCAGTTGGCCTGTTCTAGTTTCCATTTCTTCATCTGATTTTCATTATTTATTGGCTTTGGTGTGTAATTTATAGTGATAGGGAAGTGATCTGAAAATAGCTGGTCACCAAGAACAGACCAGGCAAGTCGTGTAGCTAGAGTAGCAGAACAAAATGACAAATCAATAGATGAGAAGTTATTAGAACGAGAATTGAGGTATGTTTCGTCTCCTGAATTAAGCAAGAACAAATTGTACTCATCCAACAGTTGTTCAATGAGTCTTCCCCTTCTATCAAGTCTCTCGGATCCCCAGATAGGGTTGTGCGAGTTAAAATCTCCTACAATTAGAGCTGGCTGAGGCAACTGAGATACAATCTCCCTCAACTCATCTAGCTCCCATTCGGCATTTGGTAAGTAAATATTGCAAATTGTTGCTTTGAATGGGTAGGAAACCTGTATTGCTACTACCTGAAGTTCTGATCTTATGGGGATGTTGCGAATCTGAAGGTTACTCATAAAATAAATTGCAACCCCACCTTGTGCCCTTTGAATTGGCTGTACGTCTTTTCTAAAGTAATTATATCCTCTTAGTTGAAAGTGTTCACCAGGTCTAAGGTGCGTTTCTTGCAAACAGATACAGAAGGGTTTTCTTTCCATAAGAAGTCTCTTTAATTCAAAATAATGTGGTTTTACGCCATTACAATTCCAATGCAATATATTATGCAGCTTTATATTGCAGGGAATTTTCCAACACATGCTGCTTATAAAGAGACTTTACGTATATGAATACATAAACTAGTAATATATATCTTAAAAGTTTAGAGAATAAAATGTTACTACAGATATATGTACATTGAATGAGTACGACATGTAAAAAGATCATGGAGGTTGATGTGTGGGTAGGGGACAAAAACTGATAGAAAATATCACAGTAAAGATGACTAGAAGTATATAGCATTGACAGATACCTGTAATACAAGTAGCTTCGATGTGGTTGCAATGTATATGCTCCAAACCTGAAGGGTGTATAAATACTTTTTAAAAATATATAATTGTAGATGGGACAATAACATAACGAACAAATAAAAATATTTATATACAGTGCGAATGTATATACATAGAAAATATCACATTTATATTCCCAACAGATAGCCGGAGGCTATTCTGTACCTTTTCTTCTTCGGCCTCTTCTCGGTCTAGGTTTTCGCCTTGTTGTACGGGGGTTAGCAAATTCTGAGTCTTGAGTGTAGCTTTCATCTGTTTCTGACATATCTACATCGAGCGTAGAGTCACCTGTTTTAGGGTTTGTTACCCCGCGTTTTCTCTTCTCTTCTCTTTGAAGTGGATCTGAAGATAAAGGTCGCTTTTCATTAGAATGTTTTGACTCAGTGTTATCTATAGAAACGTTTCCATTTAATAGTCTTGTGCATATTTGAACAATTTCAGGGATCATTTCTTTGACTATATCTTTTATATATGTTTGTGTCATGGGCGGCATTGAAGTTACAGCTCTTGCATACGTAATATTTTGGGAAGTTGAATTGTTTGGTCCTCTGACTTTCCTTCGGGCTTCTGCAAAAGATATAGGTAGCCGTTTGCGACTCACTGACGCAGAGTCATTCATCTCTCAGCACGGCAAACACTTTAGATTTCGGATTATTTTTTCGAGGTTTACTCCTCTAGATCCATCATGTTCTGTTAAAACAGGGTAACCTCTAGTCGGATGTGGCTCTTCACCACGCATGATGGTCTTGTAAGTGCAGAGGCTGTGGAATGCGCATAACACTTACCGAGGTGCTGTTTTTCGTTTCTCCCCTGCGGCCTTACCGGCATGGGTGGCCCTACCAGGAGCTAGATGCTCCAGCCGGCATTCCCCGCAGGTTCATTGAACTTACTTAAGCACCCCCTACCCCGATAAACTTTTTTATTTTTGAAAATATTTACATACATGCAGCGAAGAAAATAAAGCCTAATAATCACAAAAGTTTTTGAAACAATATATTTTTTCCTAAAATGTACCGTGTGGCAACAGCGATTTTTTTTATCAGCGCTAAATGCAATATTGGGACGCAATTAATACACCTCGCATGCAGGGTTGGTCAGATTAGTCGCCTAGAAGTGGCGGTTGTCGAAAATCATTAAGTATTCATTGTTCGGATAAAAATTGTGACAATCGAAAATGTGCTTGTTTTAAGGAAGGCCTAAAATGTTGCAACGAGTGCAAATGTCGTTCCTGTAACAACATTATTAAAGATTTCGAGGCAGATATGAATGAATTAGAATGCTATTAATGTAGGGCCTACATAAACTACATACTACATATTTATCTATCCAAATAGAAAATTTATTTCAACAATAAAACTCATATTATGCGTACATTTTCACTTTCATTCATTTAAAAATATCTAATAAACTTACTAATTAGGTGGGTAGTTAGTAACACTAATTGATATTTATAGATTAGGTATTTATCTTTTTATTATTAAAAGGAGACTATTTTATATTTATTGTACAATTTCTTAATATTAACAACATATGATCAATACTACTGTACAATATGAAATATTGAACAATAATATTGATCCCCTAGATGCTTTTGATCATTACTGGTTTTGTATCTATTGATATACGTTAAACTACTACATACACCCCGACCGGGACCGTCAGATTGTTGCAGTCGGCAGGCTCGCTACAGCCGAGCGTGCAAGAATATGACTTTGGCCCGTTAAAAAAATCGCTGATTCAATACTATGAACGGAACATGAAAAATTTTTATCCTAAAAACTTTTTTCAACTATTGGCTTCAATTTGTACGCAGCATGTATATACAAATTTTCATAAATAAATTTTTTTCTCGATTGTCTAAAATTACGCTACTGAAAATAACAAGTTTGAGTTTCCTATTATTTTTCCAACTTAAAAAAAAATAAATCGGATTCACGTGGGACGTTGTTCGAAGCGCCATTGTGTCTACATTAATCTAAAAAAAAAAATAGCTTGATAGCACAAATATTTTCAGAGATATAGCGGTGGAGACGTTAAAAAACATATTTCATTAAAAATCTGTTTTTTTGAGTTTTTCCGAAATAAAAAAGGTCTCGACCACCAAAAAATGACGTAAAAAATTATTTCGTGTACACGATTATCTTACTAAAGAATCCCACTAAGTCTGGTTTGGTTCTAAGCCGGTTTTTCTCGAAAACTAAGCGACTTTACTTCCAGATTTTACCCTACTAACTTGCATTCACAGCCGTGTTCACTGGGCGGTTCAGCCATCTGACGTCACAACTCGACTACATGGTTATCCCGAGCGTTTTTAAGCGCGCCGACTTTAATAATTTTTTTATACATGAAGGCGGCGTCAGTAAATTCTAAGCTCACCAAGCTCTTTCAGAATATGTAATAATAAAAAATTGTTAAATGAGCCTATTGTGCGGACACCCCCTCTTAGCCGAGAACCAAACAGTAAAACAAAATATTCGGAGGATTTTGCGCCATAAGACAAGTTTGATATTTATAAAAAGGGCCAAAATTTACGTCATGAGGTACATAAAAAAATTTTTCGACAACCTGTTCGTTTCCATATTCTATTCAGGAAACTCCATGTAGGATTAACTGCTGTAGACTATTTTTTTGTCACAAGAATAAAATTTACTTATACCGTAGGTACATGAAGAAACCAACCAGGTATTGTGTGGAAACTACCCTTAGCTGAAAACCAAATCGTCCGGAGAGACCCTCATAGGACAACATTTTTGTGGGAATGTGACATGTGGGTAATTTGGGTAATACCAAAAATATATAAAAATGATTTCTAAAAATTGTTTTACACCGGTTCGGGAAATAATCAGGTATTTTTTTTATTTTGCTTCAGAAAATATAATAGGCGATACATAATAAGCTACGAAAATAAAATAGTATTTTTTAAAAATCTAGTTTCTCAATACAAGAAAATTTAATTTATAATTTTTACTGAAAAATAAAATAGATTATTTCACTCATTAACGCTATAGCCAATGAGAGCCCGTTTTTTCACAACATTGCACCAATCAAACGTCATTATTAGTGGTAATTCAAGCTAGATCTGCTTTTGACAGGACCAACATGCAAAATTTATCCCTCTAATTTTTTAGGTCGCTGCAGCGGCAAATATTGCGAAAATTTTTTGACGTTTTGTGTCGTGACATGTTTTCGGCAAATAGGACAAATCGTGTTTTTAAATGTTATCTATAAATATCTTCTATAGCTTATTACTAATTGTTAACGTAAATTGTAAATTGTAGTACTGTATTAATAACCTAAAAAGCCAATGCTATGTGGAACTTATATACCTAGGTTCGGGACAAGTTATAGGTACACCTTTCAATGGCTTAATACCTAACATAATTACAAAATAATTTTCCCAACTAAAATTAAATATGAATATCTACGATGCAGACAAATCAGTTATTTCATGATAAATACACAAATGTAGGACTTACTTATGGTAATTCATCAATCATTACAAAGCAGCTAACACTTATTTGGAAAATCAAAACTCTGCAGTATCACTATACACATTATAATTCGTTGTACTTAAAGTCTCTCTACTCAAACAAGTTAACCTTAACTTAACTATCAAACTTCTCAAATTAGAAACAAGGATTAAATACATAAATATATATTAATAAACACTTTAATATAATAATTCAATTCACTGTTTAGGCTAGTAACTAAGTTAAGCTAGCGTTACTAGATGGCGGTACCATACCATCTGAGCCGGCAGCCTTAGAACGTAAAAGGGATAGATTGGTAATATGCAATTTGTGTGATTTCACCCGTAATGTGATTGGTCGAAGCGTGCTTTGTTGTGATGACTAGTCTTATAAGTTACAGTACCTATGGTTTAACGTATATTGTTTTTCTTGATTGTCATAATTTAAACCTACTTTGTTTTTTACTAGATGAGTCGCTTTGGAAATGCATTTTTATGTGACGTAAATGATGAAATTGAAGATAAAGGTGAGTAATCTCTAAAAAGCAACAAGGAAACGTAATATTAATCAGATAATAAACTGTCAATTTGCACTCTTTATATTACCAGGCAACACGCTTTCGAAAAAATTTTCACTTATAATATCTCTAGAGCTTAGATTATTTCCGGAAATTTTGTCGTCATGAATATTTTAAGAAAATTCATGACCTCGAAAAAATTTCCGGATATTAATTTAAGCTCGTGGGATATTCGGTAAGAAAATTTCACACCATTATTTTATAAATATTATGCCAAAATTGAACATTTTTATTACGAATGACAAAAATTCATTCATCATAGTGAACCATGGAATAACAACGGGTGGTTAAGTTCCACCACCTGTCATCGAGTCATTGTGTTTGTGCAATTCGCTAATTTATTAGATTGTGTTTTTGAAAACGAAATTTCTTAGTGAAATAACATACCATTCTCCAAGTTTAGTTACATGAACTTTTTATAAATAACATAAAAACATATTATATTTCCGTTTTTTATTAACTTTGGTCTACTAAAATTGGTGGAACATCATTTATTTTTGATAATTATTCTGAAGTACCTACCTACTTCAAGATTTATATGTTTAATAAAATAAGAAATTTCTTAGTGAAATAACATATCATTCTCCAAGTTTAGTTACATGAACTTTTTATAAATAACTTAAAAACATATTATATTTCCATTTTTTATTAACTTTGGTCTACTAAAATTGGTGGAACATCATTTATTTCTGATAATATTACTTAAATGCGAGCACAGGGAATGTATTCATTCTTGTCGCCGAGCCAATAATTAACAACTTCTAAGCGGCCATGGAATAATAAAAGGTAACAAGATAGTAATGGCTGCCGCACTTAAAGACGTCCATTAGATTAATTTTTACATTCTAATCATAACAAAATTTATTATCAGCCAAAAGAATAAAGTGCGTGGGCATATATCACACAAATGGCTCCAGGTTCTAAAACATATGGATTGTTATTTTGTGCAAAAAATATTCAGACATTGAAAAATATCACGTCAGCTTACCTACTTGTCACAATTGGTTGAGGATATTCATTATGAAGAAATATTGGATGTAAAGCTATTCAGAAGAATCCAAGAATATCTTCAAGTAAATTTAATAGACTATCTGAATTAAAATTAAATAAAATTGTGTCGAAATATTTCATATATTTTATTAAACATAGACATTTATGTTACTTACATGCGTTAATAAAATTTGTTAGTTTAATATATATTATTGTGATACCCACAACTTTATTTTTGTAAACAAAAAAATAAATATTAACATATTAATTTCTGTACTTATAATATCCTCGTGAATATCCTCCTTTACGTCGCCAAATAAATTTAATTCTAAAAGCACTCCAGCTCCGTCGCGTCTTTACTTTGACATTTAAAATGACAGAAAAATTTCCACTTATTAATTTGACAGAATGTAAAAAATTTCCGGAAATTTTTTGGGTTGCCATGGTAACTTAACAAAAAACAAGCCTCTGATTGGTTAAAAAATGTGGTGTGAAATTTTCGATAAAATTTTAAGCACTAGTGACATTACATACGATTATTTCGTCAATAAATCTCAAATTTAAAACGAAATAAGTATGTTGAGAAATACTGTTGTAATTACAAAATACTCTTCATCTGAATTTTTTCAGAATCTTTCGAACTGAAATCCTCTTCCGACTCTAAGTTTTTAGATTATTCCAATAGCTCCTCTTGATGTTCTTCCAGAGCTTCACGGAGATATGGTCTGCTGTTCCACTTAGAGCAGCATCCCTTTTCAGTAATCTCTCAACCATTTTGTTCCGGAGTTAATGTCTTATGCGGATCTTATTTTCCAGAACGGACTTACATGGTGGCAAAAGTGCAGGATCGATTTTCTTTATGGCTGAAAAAGGATCGGGTATATTCTTAGACTTATTCCATTTTAAAAACAACTGAGTTCTTGTTTTATTACTGTCCTTGCACTTTTTGGAAAAAAGCGAGACATTAGTAAATCGTATGTTTTCTCCAACTCCAAAATCTAGCCAAAGCCTATGGTAAAATTTAATATATACTGATCTGTAAATGTTGCTTAAAAACAAAATCAAAACATCTGTATCCCCTGTTCTTACTACTATATCTCTGTGGTACTTTTCTTCCGATTCTCTTAGAGAAGAGTCAATTTTAAAATAGACGTGAATCTGCCTCTTCGTGTTTGCAATGCAGTTGATTGACTTCTTCTGAAAAACCAGTTTTGTTAAAAAAAAAACAATTATCCTCTTATGTAAAAAACAGTGTCTTGTTCCTTATAGCATCTTTATGGATTTATTGCTGCCAGCCTCTTACAAACCACATGCTTTAGCTAGATATTGGAGTAGGAAAAACATGCTCTTTATTAATGCCTTGCTTTTGTCCAAAAAGTTGGGGTCGAATCTTTGTAAATTTTTGCCTTTATTATATGCCTGCACAAGCTGTGATTATACCGTAGCTTTTCCCGCAAGGGCAAAATTCGACCATTCAACATTTTGACTAAAACATGCAAATGTCAGGATGCCTTCTCCTCTCTTAGATGAACTTGTAAGGTTTCCGATAAAGCAGAATCTACTTTGGAAGAGTCTCAGTGGCGGCTTATGATATTTTGTGCAGATGAGGCTTGATATTTAAAAGACAATTAACTTGCAATATGATTACAATTTGTACATTTCCTCACCACCTCTGGATATGCTGCTAGAGGAGGCCTCCCCTGCCTCCTCTGACTAGCAGCCACTGAAGAGTCTACATGTGAAATAAATAGCCAGGATGGTAATAAAGCAAGAATTCAGTTGTTTTTAGAATGGAATAGGCATAAGAATATTTCTGATCCTTTTTCAGCCTAGTTGTATCCTGCACTTTTGCCATTCTGTCCGTTCTGGAAAATAAGATCCGCATAAGACATTAACTCTGGAACAAAATCGTTGAGAGATTACTGAAACGTGATGATGCTCTAAATGGAACAACAGACCATATCTCCCTGAAGCTCTGGAAGAACATCAGGAGGCGCTATCGGAATATTCTGAAAACTCAGAGTCAGAAGAGGATTTCAGTTCGAAAGATGCTGAAAAAAGTCACATGAAGGGTATTTGTAATTACAACAGTATTTCTCTACATACTTATTTCGTTTTAAATTTGAGATCCATTTATGAAATAATCTATTTTATTTTTCACTTATAAAAATTATAGTTAAATTTTCTTGTTTCGACAAACTAGATTTTGAAAATACTAATTTATTATCGTATCTTATTATGTATCTGAAGTAAAACAGAAAAAGTACCTTAGGCCTGATTATTTTGCGAAACGGTGCATAAATAATTTTTAAAAACCATTTTTATGACGTAAATTTCGACCCTCTTAACAAAAAATTTCGTCTTAGACCGGTTAAGCCCACAAAAATTATGTCTTTCGTTGGAATTTCCTGAATAGAACATGAAAACGAATAATTTGGCGAAAATAATTTTCATGTACACTTCTGTGCAATAAAATCTCGTACACCTAATTTTCGCTCTATCAAATCATTCTTTATTTATTTGTCAGTGTAAGTGTCATATTTTCGAAATGCCGAAATTAACTGAACATGAAAAAATTCTAATTCTCTCTAAAATTGAAGAGGGATGGTCTATCATAGCAGTTGCTAACCATTATCACTTAAATAAAAGTACCGTTATGTGAAGAGAAGGTGGGAGGAGGAAGGTATCATAAAGAGAAAAGACGGTTCAGGCCGACCGAGAATTTCAAATCTCTCTCAAGATGAAGTGCTCCTTGGCTATTTGAGGGAAAATCCGTTTGAAACAGCAGTAGACGCTGTGTCCATGACAAATTTTCCAGCATCGAGGTCAACAGCTAGCCGAAGGATAGGAAAATCGGAATAAAAAAACTGTGTAAGTGCCAAGAAGACCTTATTAACAGAAGAACATAAGCAAGTCCGCATTCTGTTTTGTTTAAATTATGTCTATCGCCTGTTGGAGTTTTGGAACAATGTTGTGTTTACCGATGAAAAAGTTTTTCAATCTTGTAATGACAGACATGTTAGGGTGTACCGTCCTGCAAATACCAGGTTTCACGAACGCGGTATTTGCAGGACGCGGAACAGGTCCGGGCGATTTTCTGTTAGTGTTTGGGCATGGATAAGCGTGTATGGCCCGGGTGTAGCGTGGCCGAATTTTTTTCCCCAAACTTAAAATCTCAACGTTTCATGACATTCTAAAGCTATTTGAACAATAAAAATTTTCAATTTTTTTTGTCGTTAATCTCGTTAATATATTTCCACTGGATGTGGAAGTAAAATTATCACGAGCAGACACGTGCACAACAGCCATGCAGAAAACCGCTTTTTAATGTTTTGAGCTTTCAGAATCTGGCCTTATCTGGGACACAATTTTTCAACGTCAATTTTTACATTTGTTATAAATCGAAATCATTAAATCATTAACATTTTTCCAAATACTTCACTTATGACATTTCACAATCAATGTCACTTTTTTATAACCTATACGATAATAAAAAATCTAAATTCCAAAAAGACTGATTCACATCACTTAATATTAGTAAAAACTCGATTACTTGATTTTTCAAGTGTACGAGATTTTATTGCACAGAAGTGTAGTTTATGACGTAAATTTTGGCCCTTTTTTTATAAAAACTAAACTTGTCTTACGGCAAGAAAGCCTCCGAATATTTTGTCTTACGATTTTGTTTTGAGTTAGGGAGGGTCTTCCGCACGAAGCCTCGTTGGTTTTTTTCATGTACCTTATCACGTAAAATTTGGCCCTTTCTTGAAAATTTGAAAGCCTCTACTGACTAAACGCCCCCGGTCTGACGCGTAAGACAAAGAAAATCTTAAATAGCTTGTCTACGCACACCAAAATTAGGCGTCAAAAATTTTGTACCTTATGACGTAAGTTTTCAGTCGCCAGCTTCCTGTCCACTAAGTCTCGAGTATAAAGATACCGGTTAATCAAATATTATCAGCAGAAATCATGAATTTTTGCTGTAATATCGGATATATACTCCAGTCGGTAAAGTAAAAAATACACCAGAAGCTCGCAAAAAATGGTATCTGAGATTTTCCTTCAGTAACTGTTAGCGGAGGGGTATACATCATGCCGCAACCCCCCAAAAAACCACTCCTTCAGTGAAAAAAGCTTTATTTTACTGATAACTCATTAACCGTTGAAGATATAAAAAAATTGCTCATTATAAAAAAAAAGCTTGACTAATTCCCTAAAAAAAAAATTCCAAAATTTTTATTTTTAATGCGTGCGAATTTTCGTTTATTTGAAATCTATTGCGCGCGGCCTATAGAAAAAATTGAATTGCCCGAGAGCCATACAAGCTAGGAAGAAAAATCAAAATGGGTTTTAAAGGGGATATAAAATACTCTCTTGTGTCGCCATTTTTGATGGCTATTAATATTTATTAGTATATAAAAATAACTATATAATGTAGTTATCTCTGAATTTTTTGCGTCTCTAACTATTCACAGGCCCATAAAAAATAACTGACTTTAATATAAGTTATAAATGCATTATCTTTTAGTTCAAGGTAGTAAGTACTTCAATGCAGAAAATGTTAAATAGGTAATCTTCTCTCTTTTCAATTTCCTCAATTTTATTGAATAATTTTTTGAGGTAAATTTTCAAGATGTATGGGACTTTTTTTATTTTTAAGAAGCAATAAAAAATTGGCCAAAATTTGGCTAACTTCAACATGATGGTAAATTTGTAAATGTAAATATTCCTATTCCTAACTTTTCTGCATTGAAGTACTACTTTGAACTAAAAGGTTTATAACTTATATTAAAGTCAGTTATTTTTTATAGGCCTGTGAATAGTTAGAGACTCAAAAAACTAAGAAATAACTATATTATATTGTTATTTTTATATACTAATAAATATCAATAGCCATCAAAAATAGCAACACAAGAGAGTAATTTTTATTCCCTTTAAAACCCATTTTGATTTTCATTCCTAGCTTGTATGATTTTCGAGCAATTCAATTTTTTGTATAGGCCGCGCGCAAAAAAATTCAAATAAACGAACATTCGCGCGCATTAAAAATACAAATTTTGGAATTTCTTTCAATATCGATTTTCTCGAAAACCATGGCATATACAATGAGATGACAATAGGACTTTTTTTAGGAAATTAGTCAAGCTTTCTCTTTATGATGAGAAATTTTTTTTTATATTTCCAAGTTATCAGTAAAATAAGGCTTATTTCACCGACGGGGTGCTCAACTATGCTCAACTTGAAATTTTGCCTACTTTAAAGTATCGCCATAAGCTATCATTTAGACCACCTTTGAATCGAATTCATGAGGTTCCCAAAAGGGAATCTTTATTTTTTTGCAAAAAACAAAATAGCTGATGGGGTTTAGGCCTATGTAGTTTAGTTCATCATTTGTTTACAAATATTTTGGCCTGAACCGATGAAAGGAACTCAAGATATTAAAAAAAGGAGATGAAAACATGTTTTGCAAAATTACAAATCAATTTGCAAAATACGCTCACCTCCAAAATTAGACAAAACTTCGCTGTACCGTCCTTATAACATGCAGATTGCATTAAAAAAAAAATGCCCCCCCCCCCCAACAATCTTTGAAAAGAACTTAGTTTTATTCGACTATAACTAGCCCTCTATTAATCCACGGATGGACATAACAAGAAGAAGAACTTCTTAATTTTCGATTTCTTGAAAATAAGTTATTCTTCTTAAGAAGCTTTCCTATCTTTAAAAATAAGCTGATATGCCAAAAAGTTCAAAAACGTATATCGGATGCTCAAAAAAGTGGAACAATCGATCAAATTTATTAGTCATTAAGACATCCAGTGGCGGATCCACGGGGTGGCACAGGGACACGTGCCCCCTCTGTCGTTTATTTTGGCAAAAAGAAATGGTCTAGAAAAGTTTATCTCTAAATAGATAGATAGACAGATAGATGTTTATTGGTGCAATATTCACAAAGGTGTTTACAAAAGTCAAAAAAAAAAAATACATAAGCAAGAATAATACGATGATAAAGTAATACAATATAAAATACAGCGTGATCTACCAAGAAATGCGGAAAATAAAATGGTGTACTAGTCTTTAATGTGGGAAAGCCCCTGCAAAATTTTAGAGGATTCTGAGGTAATTTAGTATATTAAATTAATAGTAAATTTGCGAAGATACACTACTGATGTTGAGTAAGTCCTGACCTACGCCTGAATAAAAAATCAAGAAGGGGTCTACACACGATCCAGCGGCAGGAAGCCAACATTGTCGGTACGCTTTGAAGATAATTGGAATTCCAGCGGACCAGTTCACTTTTACGAATAAGTTCAAAGCATGCCGACAAGGCTGGCTTCCTGCCGCTACATCGTGTGTAGACCCCTCGGAGCCGCGTTTTTTGTCTTTGGTCGAACAATAGGGATACCGCCGCACCGTATCATTGACCGGTTTAACTAAATATCTCGTAGATCTGCTTGTCGTTCAGCATGGGGTCAATGTCTTCGATTTATTTCGCTATTTTTGTAGTGTGATTTGATTAAAACCAAAAATTCACTTCTATCTTATCCAGCTTTGCTGTCAGTAGTGTCAATCCCAAGTCTGATAAAGTGATACGGTTGTACCGCGTTACGTTAGATTAGTTAAAGTCATTGGTGGCGCATTTCTACAAAAAAATAAGGTAATTTGTTTGGTCATTTTTTTTATTTTTCATTTTTTTAACAAAATAACAAAGTCGCATGTCACTAATGCACATAGTAACAAGATAACAAAATATCAACAGAATAATCGTATCAAAAATGAAAATTCAGGTATTGTCATAAAATGTATTTACAAATTATATAATTAAATTTTATATTCAAAATGTCCTCCTCAGCTTCAGTACATTTTCTAGTGCGGTTCACGAGATGACCGATTTATCTGATCACATCTGGACAATTTCTTATTTCTTTGTGGTATTCAACAATCTTTTGAGTTGATTGATCCCTGCAATCAATGTTCACTTTGTAGACCCCACTCTTTAAGTGACTTTAAGTGATAAAAATAATCTACATGGTTGAAATCCGAAGACCTTGTCGGTCATACATGAGTGACCAATCCATCTGTTTGGATATGTATCATTTAAATGGTTTCTAATTTGGTTCGAGAAATGCGGTGGGGCCTCATCATGTTGAAAGAACATACCTCTGATATTTACATTTCCTAAAAGATTCGGTAACGTATGTTGTAAAAACTTAAAAGGTCTCGCCGGTTAAGCATATGGAATTGGGCCCAGAGGCTTATTAGGCCATTCATTCACATCAATGTTGGTTATGACTAGGAATGCTCAATAAAATATATAATAAACCTCTATCCCCTATATTACTATTACTTTAAAATTAATTTTTTTCAAAACTATTGAAGATAATTAAGTGAAATTAATAGGAGACGTTGATATAAAATAGCTTTATATTTTACATTTTTTTTACATTCCTATTACGTCATTTAGTATATTACAAAAATAATTTAATTTTTGAGGGTGCTGTTTATATATAAGCCCCTTGAGTGACACATACCAAAAAATCTATGTTATTTAACACTGACACAATTATCGTGTGTAAAAATTACTGTAAGGTCAGATTGGTGGAAGGTGCTTAAAAAAATATAAACCAAGGTAATGAACAAAAACCCAGGCACACAAAAGAATTTGAAGTGCGAAGACCTAGATCACTGAATTCCTACTAATTTGGATGCTAATAATCTAAAAAATACACTACTACTTTTAGCTTGGCTCTCAATTTTTGTACCTATTGATTTTATTAGACAATATGGTTAGGCCATTTTAATCAATCCACAGAAATATCTCCTCAGGAAGGAACACTAGCGAAAAATATTTCAGACAAAAGTTGTTCCATTCAGAGGGAGAACAGTTCTCCACACCCCCACCCCTGATGAGCGAGGGGGGGCTAACTTTTGAATTTTTAATGGCACCCTATGTTTTTTTATCGCGTATTCTGATTCTACGGAAGAAATTAGATAACTTTCGTACCAAACATTTTTTTCTCCCGATGAGCGGGGATGCGGTAACTTTTGAATTTTCAAAACCTGCAGGGGAACATCACTGAACTAGATAATGTAAAACCAAAAAATTAGACGAATCGGAAATAATTGCTACAAAAGGTATTATTCTTTTAATGGTTTCATTTGTTGCCTAATATGACTATCTACTAGGTTCCCCCCCCCGTGCTTGAGTGGTGGGGGGTAAAAATGTACCCCTAAAAGGTTTTACGGTTATATCTCGTAAAGGACTCACAATATCGAAAACATAGTCCTATTAAAAGTTGTAGGGCATTAAATTCTGCATTGAATGAGACCAGGCGCATATTTAGACCACCCGCTCCCATACGAGTGCTCATCAAAGTTGGACAAGTTTTACATATTTATGAAAAATGTGTTATTTGCACTACATTAAACATCGTACTATAGCACTCCATTGTACTAGGCTTGTACTTAGTAAAGACATAAAATATTAAAATTGTAGAATATTTAAAAAGATACCTAATATTAAAAAATGGTTTCATATAGAATATTATGAGATCCATTCAACTGATATAAAGACGGAGGCAGGATAAGATATACAATTCTTGAAATCGAAGCAAGAGACACACTACTCTGAGGTCATCTTTACTGAGTTAATAGTGGTGACCATGACTCAGAAGGAATTCCTTTCGAAAGACAGAAATAAAGCACGTCTTATTAGCTTACTTACTAAGAGGCTTGAAGGTGAAGGCTTCTCAGTAAAGCAAGCTAATGAAGACGCAGACCACCTGATTGTTGCCACAGGCGCATGTGAAGGTTTAACAACAATTTTTGTTATTATGAAATATAATCATCACTAATTGATTTCAAGGATTGTGTATCTTGTCCTGCCTCCATCTATATATCACTTGAATGGATCTCATAATATTCTACATGAAACCATTTTTTAATATTATCTTTTTATATATTCCACAATTTTAATATTTTATATATTTACTAAGTACAAGGCTAGTACAATGGAGTGCTATAGCACTATGTTTAATATAGTGTAAATAACACATTTTTCATAAATATGTAAAATTTGTCCAACTTTGATGAGCACTGGTATGGGAATGGGTGGTCCAAAAAATATGCGTCTGGTTTCATTCAACGCAGAATTTAATGTCCTACAACTTTTAATAGGACTATGTTTTCGATATTGTGAGTCTTCATTAGCTTGCTTTACTGAGAAGCCTTCACCTTCAAGCCTCTTAGTAAGCAAGCTAATAAGATGTGCTTTATTTCTGTCGTTGGAAAGGAATTGCTCCTGAGTCATAGTCACCACTATTAACTCGGTAAAGATGACCTCAGAGTAGTGTGTCTTTTGCTTCGATTTCAAGAATTGTGTATCTTATCGTGCCTCCGTCTTTATATCAGTTGAATGGATCTCTATATGAAACCATTTTTTAATATTATCTTTTTATATATTCTACAAATTTAATATTTTATATATCTACTAAGTACAAGACTAATACAATGGAGTGCTATAGTACTATGTTTAATATAGTGTAAATAACACATTTTTCATAAATATGTAAAATTTATCCAATTTTGATGAGCACTAGTATGGGAACGGGTGGTCCAAATATGCGTCTGATCTCATTCAACGCAGAATTTAATGCCCCACTTTGAATAGGACTATGTTTTCGATATTGTGAGTCCTTTACGAGATATAACCGTAAAACCGCAAAAATACCCCTTTTGGGGGTACATTTTTACCCCCCACCACTTAAGCACAACTCCGCCGGGGGGGGGGAAACCTAGGATAGTCATATTAGGCAACAAACGAAGCCATTACAACAATAAAACCTTTTGTAGCAATTATTTCCGATTTGCATTTTAAACCTACTGGCTGGCCTATAGGGCATTTTTAGGAAAAATGTTTCAAACAAAAGTTGTTTAGTTTAGAGAGGGACATCTTTTGTTTGAAACGTTTTTCCTAAAAATGCCCTAGTTCAGAGATATTCGCCTGCAGGTTTTTGAAAATTCGAAAGTTACACCCCCATCCCCGCTCATCAGGGTGGGGGGAGAAAAAAATGTTTGGCACAAAATTATCTAATATTTTCCATAGTATCAGAATACGCGATAAAAACATGGGTGCCATTAAAAATTCAAAAGTTAGCCCCATCCCCCGCTCATCAGGAGTGGGAGGTGGAAAATTGTTCCACCCAAAAGATGTCCCCCTCTGAACGGAACAACTTTTGTCTGAAAAATTTTTCGCTGGTGTCCCTTCCTGCGGAGATATTACTGTGGATTAATTAAAATGGCCTAACCATATATTGTATAATAAAATCAATATTTCTTCCAAATGAGTAGGAATTAAGTGGTCTAGGTCTTCGCACTTAATTTTTTTTGTGTGTGTGTGTGTGTGTGTGTGCCTGTGTTCATTATCTAGATTTATATTTTTAAGCATTTTCCACCAATCTGACCTTGAAGTAATTTTTACACATGATAATTATGTTAGTGCTAAATGATATAGATTTATTTCGTAGGTGTCACTCAAGGGGTTGATATAAATACAGCTCCTCCAAAAATTAAATCATTTTTTTTTATATACTAAATAACGTAATAGGAAAATGTAAAAAAAATATAAAATATAAAGCTATTTTATAGCAACGTCTCCTTTTCATTTTAATTAATTATCTTCAATAGTTTTGACGAAAATTAATTTTAAAGTTGAGAGTCGCTACCTCCATAACTCTGGTAATATAGGGGATAGAGGTTTATTAAATATTTTATTGAGCATTCCTAGTCATAATCAACATGCATGTGAATGAATAGCCCAATAAGCCGCTGGGTCCAATTCCATATACTTAACCGGCGAGACCCTTTGACACAGACTAAAACAAATCAGATGTTTCACTTAATAGTATTCCCTATGTAACCAGTTTCATCACAGACTAAAACAAATCAGATGTTTCACTCAATAGTATTCCCTATGTTACCAGTTTCATTTTTTGTGATGTGACGTATACCTGCCAGGATTCTGCGCAGAAGACATAAACAGAGAAATCTTGCGGTTGACATGGAAGTTAAGACCAGCGAGTATAATCTCACAGGAGCGAGTATTTAGTACTGAAATCTCAGAGACGGAAGTAGTCAACAGCTCCACCGGTGATATTAATTATTTTGGAATGTGGTGTATTGTATTGAAGGTTAGAGTTGTTACTGTTATAGATTTAAGTGGTTTTTTGAGTATTTATTAGGTTACTTTACGCATCATAAGGTCCCTCCTGTAACTATACTCGCTGGTTAAGACTGATTGGACAATGCGCAGATCACGACGCAAATTGGTACCTGCTGGGAGTTGATTTATTATCTAAACTATGATACGTCATAAGTGAAATATCTGATTTGTTTTAGTCCGTGGTTTCATTTTGTGTCGTGTGACGTATACCTGCCAGGATTCTGCGCAGAAGACACAAACAGAGTAACCTTGCGGTTGACATGGAAGTTAAGATCAGCGAGTATAATATCACAAGAGCACATCCGGTGCGTCATGCATGAATTATAGCGTTGTGGGAGAAATTGTTAGGATGGAACCCTTCTGATGACTAACACGGATTAATCATAGGTGCGGGGGAAATATTGAGGGAGCTAAACGAGCACTTTCGGTGCGTCATGCATGAATCCTTATTTTTTGCTAACTACTGATATAGGTAATTTCGACTGTACAATCACCGTCACCTTAAATTCACCCCCGTTAGAGATGATCCTTTTCTAACCTTATTTGTAGTGGCACATGTTAAAAAGAGAGCATCTCCAACAGCGGTGAGTTTAAGCTGACGCCGATTGTACACAAGGTTACAGAAATCGAGCCATCCAATCTCAAAGGTGCCGCCAAGGCTTTCGGCTCTGTGTAGTTTCTGTACTGTGCTATTACGTAGTTCGATTCGGCATTCGGCTGCTGTGGATTTCATTTTTATTATGCCTGACGATAATAACTGTTACGTGATTTGTGTAAAATCATTGAATATTGGTATAAATAAACATTAAAAATAGCCCTTTTCATATAATTTAAGAAATATATTGTGATGACCCAGATAGCATTTTTACATTCAGAGCATGTGCTCGGAAAGTACTTTATGTACCCATGGAACTAAGAATGAATATTCATTTTGTATTCCGTGTAGAAAATCTGAATGTCAGAGAGACGTACAGATGACCGCCTCTCGATATACGAGTAAGATTCCTACAACGTACCCATAGACCAAAACGGAACTTGATATGAACCAGAAACGTATATTGACATACTGATAGATACATGAGGTATATAGGAGGAAGGTCCATCCTACATTCACAATGTACACTGCATGTTCATGGTATATGAGTACTACCTTCGCAGAAATTAAGCCGTAGGTGCCTGGTATGTTACACATGGATCATAAATCTATGATGCATGTATATTGTAGGAATGAACATTAAGTATCAGTGGCAGCTATAAGTACTTCACTCATGTCATGTATTTTCTTCAAAGTTTAATTATTATAAAAATGTATTACTTATTGTAATCATTGATGAGTCGCTGCTTCATTCTGAATATGTTCAGTATGACGCAGCGACTCATCTATAATTATAGCAAATAATAAATTATTATAATTATTAAACTCAAGAGAATACATGATATGAGTGAAGTACTTGCATATAATAAATCCAATATCTAATTTTAAAGTTTAATTGTTACAGTCAATTATTAGGTACTTACTCTAATTTTCCACATTTCATATTCCTTGTGAAGAATATTATGTAAGTAAATGTGGAATATATGCACAGAAAATTTGTTTTTACTATCAGTTTTCCACTAAAGTCAAATGTTTTATTCATCAAATTTTATTGAATGGAGCACACAAATGCTAAATAAACTTAAATAAAACTGTATTTGCTATAACAATACTTTACAAAGGTCCACGAATATATGTAAAAAAAATAGTTTTACGTTAATAAGATCTGTTAAAAACCATTTTAAAATGGATCAAACATTTATCACTCTAAAACTTCAGCTTAAAAATCATATTTAACGTGTTATTTATGAAAAAAATCTAATGATCATATTACACTACCTTAAAGTTTTATCTATTTCAAATCGTGTTTTAAATTGCCAAGAACAAAACATGATTTTATTTTATTAATTACTTTACATTGTTGTAACAATTAAGTATGCATCTTAAATTATAAAATAGGAAGAGGTATAAATAAAACAGTTGTGTTACTTTAAATATATTTTTATTTTTTGTTACAAAAATGAATTGTAATAAGAAAAAACAATTGTGACAAAAATTTCAATTCAGATTTTTTTTAACAAAAAAATTTTCTTTGCAACTTATGAACTGTCATATTTTACTATAACGAATTTTTTGTCAGTAAGTAAAAAATAGTAAAAATTGGAGGGCTTACATTTTCAAAACCAAGTGTCCAGGTGTTGCCGATGGTGATACTTGTAATTGCGAAAGTCCACTTTTCATTCTCAACACATCATCTGTGACTGATCCTATTGGCTGAATACTTTCTTTTGGCTTTTCCAATTTTTACGAAGGTATTTCCTTCCTGTCCAGAGGAGGAGATACACGTGCTAGTCCAACTACAAAAGAAAGTACATTGTATTATATTTGAATAGGTGCTTATTTCTCTTTAAAAACTGGCCATGATAAAGTTGAAAAATATAAAAACATCTTACAAAGATCTTACAGAAAAAATAAAACTGATCAAACATAAATTAAACAAATTGATATTATCATAGATAGATAGATAGATACATTTATTTGTTCCTTTTTACATACAATACCTCATTGGATGTAGAACATGTCAAAAACAAGAAAATACAACAGAAAAAAAGAATATAGTTAATATTAATGTAAAAAATACATGTCATAATAAAATTGAAACACTAACAAATGGTAACAGTGAAAATAAATAGAGGACGACAACAGTAATTAAAGTTAATTTCAAAATAGATAATATGCCTAGTTTGGATAAAAATGTGTTTGGTTAAAATATTAAAATGGTATAACAATACAATACAATGATAAATTTGCATGAGAACAGCCTAGTTTGAGAGTACAAAAGTAAGTTTTTTATTAATGTATTAAAACATCAGTGAAATATTCGTCCACCGTATAGTAAGCCTTTTTTATTAGTATCCGTTTGAGTTCTAGTTTTAATGTTTTTAAAGTGAGATTTTTTATGTTGTCCGGCAATTTGTTAAAAATGTTAATTATAGAATACTCAACATTTTTTTGTATATACGAGAAAGGACACGGCAGGCACAAAATAAATGGAAAAGAAGGTACAGTCAAATGGGCTGAAAATGTAGTAAGTATGTTGTACTTCATAATATCCTGATCAAAAGTTTTCATGGGCACAATATCTGAAAATCGCCAGTTTTTGAGATATGAAAGGTCAAAGATCAGGAATATCGGTACCCGCTGTCATAGTTGAGAGTATCATATTATGACGAGGATTTGTTTAACGTGTGATTTTATATGTACCAGAAGTTTCGAACGTTCACTTGAATGAATTTTAGATGAAAAAGAAAAGTTAATAAAAACCACATATCGATTTAGGCATAAACACTTCATTGCCACATTTGCTGACAATAAATATCCACAATACTTAAGTTTTTACACCTAAATCGAAGTGTGGCTTTTATTAATTTTTCTTTTTCATATGAAATTCGTTCAAGTGAACGTTCGAAATTTCAGGTACTTGATTATAAATGCCTACCAGAGTTATTAAAAGAACAACGTACCTATCTTCTTTCAACTTCTAGTAAAGACAAAATTTCTTGGGAAGTCGACGGCTTCCAATATGTTCTTCGATATCATCTGACGTGCTTTTTGTACATAGTCCTTTGATTTGTTTTTATTCACTCTGTACATCAGATCTCTGCCCTTTTCAATTAATTGCAGCTCTTATATAATCCTCTGAAATAGGTATAAAGCAAATTACTACAAATAGGTAAATACCTATCACAACTCGTATGTTGTAATCAAATCCAATGGTTGTGATTTAAATAAACAAAAGCTCCTTAATATTGAAATAGATCGAACCTACCTTCTTGAAAATAAGATTTAAACACCCCGTAAAGTGTTCACATTTCATCTGCATTTTCACCTGTTTTTCAATGATCAGTCAATTGTTTGAATGGTGACCACCAAGCTTCCTTTTCGTGGACCGAGACCATTACAAAGACACCTCAGTTTCTTTTCTAAAAATCTATACCTACAAACGCCGTAATTATTATAACTAATATAGGTGGTATGCTTAGTATAATATGTACAAAGGGATACACATTAAACTTTAGTGTCTAAATATAAAATATCTGCAAATGACAACAAAACTATGTGGTAGTTATATTGTATACAATAATTGTAAAATACTTACTGCAATGCAATTAATGTATACTTGGACTAATTAATAAATCACGGGAAAACAAAAAACAAAACACAAATTGAAGAAATCGACATTTGCATTTGACAGCAGAATCGTGACTGACCGTGGAGCATGCGCCCTAACCTAAGGACCGTGGCGCGCATTCAAAAAATTCTACAAGGGGATTGTAATGATATGGAAAACGGAAATCTAAATATAAAAGATAAAAAGTAATTAAATACCCATTCTAAGTCTGAACTATCTGCTTAAGAAATGCCGATAGTTACCGAGATAGTTACTAATTAATTGAACACAGTACATAAATTAAAAAAGGGTTATTATTCATTATTATTTAATATTTCATTCATTATTATTTAATATTTCATATTCATTATTATTCAATATTCGATCACAAATCTAAAGTCTGGATTCAAAATTTAAAACATATTTCATATATACAATAATATTGACGAACGATTTAAAATTTATAAAACGTCTTACACCGCACAGGGGATGATTATAATAGTATATTACGTAATGAGTGATGTAAGAAGCATATTACGCACGAATGGAAAAGTTACGCACGATGCCGCGTAGCGGCGAGTGCGTATTTCCATGAGTGCGTAATTGCCTTACAACTCGAATTATGTACTATACTTTACCTACGATCATATTTATTTAGTTATTTAGTAAAATCTGGATTTAGTTTACTAGTCAACAATATTATTCAACAAATATTATGTCAGTTTTGACAGCGTTTGAAAATTAAGTAGGCGCATTTGTTCTTTGAAACCCCGCGTCAGCGATATAAGCCACCTATAATTGAGTGTCCCGTGCGTTTTGTTTACCGTGCGATTTGTTTACAGTGCGTTTTGTTTACAATACGTAAAATTCAACTTACATAGATGGCAGGTAGTGTGTTTTTTACTATTTACAATAGTGATCGTAGGTAAATGTACTTAAATCAAATCTATATAGATAGAGAAATATCATTATTATTTTTGTAGGTAGGTAGGTAGATAGGTACTATAAAACTAGCATTGCTGTCTCATCAGTTGTGATGCAGGTTTATTTTTATTAGTTCAAAAATCGAACCAATCAGCGTTCGCGTTAAAAGTGCTGAACTTTTGATGATATTACTGTCGGCGCGGCGCTCCGGCGATGCAAATATTTCTACAAAAAATATACCTGTATTATACAGATAAAATCATTGACTAATGTTTATACGATGTACATGAACACATATACGAAGAACGTTCCCTGATACGTGTACACAGTATATGCGACTGTGAATATAAACTTTTCTGTATATTCCATTTATATCGTATGTATAATCATATTGTATATGTGAAAATATTATTTATATGGGAATGTTGAGGGAACATACATGGCAAGTACAGAATGCAATTAGAACATTGGGAATGCAAAATGTACATTCGTGGAATAATAAATGCTATCTGGGGAAGGCATAAATCTTTACGAAAGTGGGTGAAACTATATCTTCGAACGCAAAATATTCATTTAAGCAGCATTAAATAAAAAAAAATACCTGGAAATTGCAATCGCTTATAGTATAAGTGCATTGACTCGTAGAGGAGTAAATTTGTTTTCAAAACGTAGGTTTTTACTTGTATTTTACAAGAGTACCCATTAAGACAATTTTTTTTTTTAATTTCTTTATTGCAATACTCAAATTTTCGAAATTTTAATTATAATTCAACGATCTCAAGTAACTGGATTTTTATGACAACAAAAACGGTAAACTAATTATAAAATTTGTTAAAAAAACATTTAAAAATATAGAATGCTCTACTTGCATTTGCCTTTTTGCTTTTCGGTTTCTTGTAAATAAACAAATTGATATTTCTTAATAAAATTTGGACTGGCTATTCCACAATTCTCTGTTAGTGAAAATAATTCAAAACCACATTTTTTTTAAAAGGCAGACATCTCAAAAATTCTACCGATTCATACTTAGTGATTGTCAAGCCAATAAATGTACGAACCGTCAAAAATTAAAATTTTTAGCATTGCCTCCTACGCGACCCAAAGAGCACAAGTACATCCTATGTACGTCCTATGGATATCTGCACTGAATATGAAGGACATAAAAGGGATATACTTAAGGAGCACATATGGACCACATAGGATATCATATGGATATTCTTTGTCACAACTTTGGAAATCCAGAACGTCCATCGTAAAGCCTTATGAATATCCACTGGACATATATATAAGACGTATTTGTTACATTATGTTGGACAATGGACATACAGCAGATATCCATTATATGTCCATAGGCCAGTTTTATGAATATCCAGATTAATAAAAATATATACAGTACCCGTCGGCTCTGAATAAATCTAAAAGGGATTTAAATTGTTACTTTCTATGTGAGTATTTTTAATTAACTGGTATTTTATATTCATCAAACATAAAATGCATATTGCATATTCCATAGTAGATAATTATACCTGATCCTCAAGGGCTTTAGAGATGTTTGATGACCTAGCTCTGCCAATGAGCCGATGTATTAGTAAGTAACGACACGGTGGCCGTACGAATTCTTCTCAACTCCACTGGAAGCCATTTGGCATGGTTATTCCTTACTCCAAGGAGATTCGTTTTCGTTTAGGATGCATCAACATTTTTCCTTAGGAACCAAGATGGATGATGGTTGAAGATGATAATAGAGGTACGGGAATAAAAAAACGTTTAAAATTATAAAATTGTGATTTTTTTAAATAAAGCAATTGGTAGTTTTTTGAGGCTTTCTAGGAGAGAAATAAATCGATTTTGTGTTCAGGCTCCAAAAAAACAGCCAAACACCATACCCAACATGATCAATTTGAAAATATTTTTTTTTTTTAAATTGTACAGTGTATTTTCTGATCAAAATATAGGGGCCATATTATTTTCTAATTAAAAATAGGCACCGTATTCGTATTCGCCGCATATAATTTAACCAGAGATCATGCTCCAAACGTATGTTTTGCGCCAATGTTAGTACGGTAGCCCGTTACCAAAAACCCCTATCAAAACAGCGAGCTTTATCGCAAGGAAACTCTATAGATTAAGAAATTCTAAGACACTGTTTCATACGACAAAAGTTCGAAAAACGATACGGGCGGCTGGCAAACGACTTTCAGTCTGTCGAAAAAAATGTCTTAGTTTTTATACCGCGGCGAGGCAGTTCTCGATTAATTCTCTTTAAAAATGATGAAAAAGACATGAATTAATCCAGAACTGCCATTTTTCATTGGCCTAAGTTCCAATAATACCAATCAAAGTTGTATCAAATTGAGTGGGGTGTAAAAAACGATAAAAAAAAGCGAACTGCCGTTTTCCGTTGGCCGTAGCTGCGCGAAATCAAATGGAGTCGCACATACGTTCGGTGTGCTGGCGCGGCGGCGCGCGGAGGACAAGGAGATGCTGGATGACTTTCGTTGCCTATGGCAACGACATGAAGTGTATCCGAAGCCATGTAGCATCTCCAGCAGAAGGTATAGAACGCGTGCATACGTAAATAAAAGATAGTAGCTGCTGGGACCGAGGACGTTGCGTTGTCGTTATACAGAGATGGTACACTCTGTATAGTGCTAACGCAGCATCCTCGGTCCGGGCAGCTCGTGTTGGAGTCTCCTGGTATGTACATATGCGTGTTGTGTACATTTAGTAGGAAAAAGTTCAGTTCAAATTTTTTTCGTCTTCTTAATGATAATTGGAATAGCCTGAAGTAGAGAACTGCCTCGCCGCGATGACTTGATCAGCCCTCAAAATTAAGCAACATGCGAATGTAATCACTCGTAACTAGCAAAATGTTCCGTTCAAACTTTCTTGTGGTCAAGAGACATCGAAACTACTCGATAATGAGCAGAACTGCCTCGCCGCGATAACCAGAATTTTGATAGGTAACTATTTGTCATTATATCGGTCTTTGTAACTCGAAATATGAGTCAAAAGGTCAGTTCTCAATTTTTCCTCATCATATTTACTTCCTTCGACAAGAAGACAAAAGAAACTGCCTCGCTGCGAAGACCGAGATGACCGGGTTTTCTTTACATGTTCAAAGCTCGATTTAAACACTTTAGGACAGGTAAAACGTTCCGTCACCCTGAACTTCTCTTCTCAGCTCTCCCAGAACTGATTAGAAACGCTGGAATTATCTTCGCTAAAGTAACTCGAAAATCTTAGTAGCGGGCTGCTAAGTGATTGTAATTAAAAAATTGTTTTCCAAAAAATGGCCATCTAGCTTCCTAAAGGAAAATGTAAACGCATCCTAATCGAAAATTAAGTTCTATTAAAGCAATAATTTCTTGTTTAGTGGGATGATAGATTCAGTAACTCACTCTGTGAAATATCATCGTGATGTTTTCGAATGTGCACTAGCCATTCTTTTTGTTCAACCAAAAGATATTTGGTATTTAAGCCATATGCTCTGTATAATCGTAAGATCTGTACATTTTGGCACAGATGGCTCTTTGGAGTAAAGTGTAGAAGCTTTAAAATTTCGTTTTTATTTAGCAAGTAAAGTATCAATACCTTTTTTAGAGTATTTTGCTTTCTGAGAGATTAGGTACTGTCGTGCGCAAAAAAAATGGGACAAGTCTTATAACGTATTTTTGGTAAAATCTAGTTGTGTACATCTAACTTTAATTTTTGTGACATTGTCAGTTATTTGTCAAAATTCATTGCAAGTGAGCAAATAGAGACAGATTTACATTAGATAAAAATAGTTGTCCTATTTTTTTTTGCTCCCGACAGTACATATGGGTCCTAAATCCTAAAGCAGCCAAAAGTTGTGGGCTAGCATTAGCTCGAACTTCATTGTCCTTTTCCAACGTCAGTACCTCATGCAATGCTTCCATTTCTTCGTCCTTTTTCTGGATATCAAACATATGGGGAATAAAATATTAATTATTGTCATGTTTCAGAGTATGTAGATTACGTGAATTAAAGCCATTTAATTCCGCCAGTCTGTCTGTAAGTCTGGTGTCTGTCAGTAGGCGCTAAATATATCTACTAAACCACTTGATGAAGAAGAATAACATTTGGTAGGTAGTTGTCGCCACTACCAATAAAGAACTGGGATATACTTCCTTTGAAAAATACAATTAAGGAAAAGAATGTGACGGAAGGCAGTAATATTTGGCATGTATAGTTAACAAAATTGCCAATAAAGAAAAATATGAAAAATATACAGAGTGGTCTCCCAAAAAAACATAATGAAAAAATGTGACTGAAGACGGTAATATTTTACATGTAGTTAGCACCACTGTTAAGGAAGAAAAATATGAAAAACATACAGCGTGGTCAGAACGTGCCCAGACAGCACCGTATATTCTAAGAATATTCTGTAATTATGCAAAAAAGAATGAATATATTCTGATTAATTCTGGAATAATCCTGGAATATGTATAAGATAACGGATTATTCTAGTAATATAATTTTAAATATATACCTGGAATATTCAGCATGAATATGATAGTAATATTCATTTTGGAATATATATATTCCCTCCTGGGTCAAGAATATTTTAACACTTTGAGAATGAAAGAATGATATTAATTGTTACTCAACCAAATCAACGTTTTATAAAAGCTTTTAATTTTTTCTGTAAAATGTAACTTAAATATATGCGTGTTATTGTTTATTTTAATTAATACAAAATATTTAATATGATTATAATGATTATATTATACAATGATGTTATTCCCAGTTTTAAACAAAAGCTCAATCCATATTTTTGTTATCAGGTTATCAGGTTTGAGCAGTGCAGCCAAGGCTAGACTTCAGAAATAAAGCCATGCACATGTATATAGTGTTTTAAACTACCCGCGATTTTTTCCTATTTACGTATCTATAACATAACCTCAATATCAGAATTTACGTGCTTTAATCGTTTCTTATTGTTGAGATACTTAAGTGTTTTTTATGTGTAGTATAAGTGATAAGTGACCGATGAACAATAAGTAAGTACATTAATCTTTTTTATAGGGAAAATTTAACAGGGCATCACGTCACTTGTATATTTTCTTACTTAAATGAAAAGAAAAAGGGATAGAAATACTACTGGTACTGGCGCAGCTTCATAGAGAACTTAATAAAACTCTAAAACTCCATTAGACCATAATACTGATGATATAAATCAGAGACAGTTATTATAGTTGAACCAAAGCTTACCAACAAATTGTTCACATTTACAAGAAAGTACTTATGATTGCATCAGTCAAAATAATTCCCAAACTTTTAATCATAGTACTGCAGGCACCACGAACTTAATAAGTAGTGTTCATTTAGAGAATATTATTAGAAGTAATGTTTTAAATAGTGGCAGTGAAAGTAATTTATTGGAAAGCGATTCTGGCGAAAATTTTAATTGTAGCGCTAGTTTTGATGAGCAGAGCTGTCGCACATAAAATTACTATACTTCCATGTACTTGAAGTTTCGAACGTTCACTTGAACGAATTTCATTTGAAAAGGAAAGATTAATAAAAATTATAAATCGACTTAGGCGTACCACTTTTACGGTAATATTTGTTGGCAACGATAGTATCGTTGCCAGCGCCAGTCCATTGCCAGAGGCAATGGACAAATAATTTGTAGTAACTTTTATTACAAGTTTTCATTTTAATCAATCTTTTCTATTATTTTTTGTAAAAAGATATTAACTACCTGTTTGTATTTTTTTTTTCTAGATTGATAGTATGTGTAGATTGGGTGGCGATAATTACAAGGAATGTTCATGCCGCTTTATCTGAAAAGTAATGAAAAGTAATGAGTGATGACTTGGCCAAGCTTTACAGTTTACACGGACACAAAGACAAAAAAGTGTTTTCCAAAACAGCACTTTCCGCAACAGTTACAGGTAATTATTCAATTACCTGTAACTGTTGCGGAAAGTGCTGTTTTGGAAAACACTTATTTGTTTGCGGTTCGGATATATACTTGCTTGAATGAGAAACAAGCCTGTAACTCTCTATTTTTTGCACGATTTGAATAATTTTTTTTTTTTATGTAGAGTGACAATATTTCTATGTGCAGGTGACATTAATTTGGTTTTAATTTACATACACACTGTGAAGCGTTTTTTCACCAAAAACAGTAAATCATATTAGCAATTTTTTGATGATATAATATCCTTCTATTTTGATTTTTTAGGAGGTGGAGGATAAAGTAAAAACAAATTTTGAATCCTTTGGTTCTTGTACACACGCTAAATCATGGGGGGCGGCTAATGCCAAAAAATGTTTTGAAATATTAGCTTCTCTTATATGTACTAAATACCAATTTTATGGGCTCTTGCTTGATTTACCTATGTACTCCTATTTACACAATTTACCCCTCAATCCTTCAACGGAATAAGATCAGAATGTAATCCTCGTTGAAATACATATAATTCAAGTCAATATGTTAAACTGTTCCAGAGTAATTGTGCGCATAAAAAAACAGACCGAAGTACATTTTTTTTTGCTCAAACTTAAAATCTCGACGTTTCATGACATTCTAAATCTATTTGAGCAATAAAATTTTTCATTCATTTTTTTTTCGCTACTATACTCCAAGTAATTACAAAATACAAAAATATGAGTTGATTCTTGGTTTTACCATTAGCTTTCTTCAATACACAAGTTTAAATTCTAAATAAAAAAATCCTATAAAATGTTTTCTTTTGTTTTAGAAACAATGAAATGGACAAAGAAGATTAGTCTTAAGATAGATTCAAAATATAAATATATTTATTAAATACTTAATAAATAATTCTGCAATATTATGTTTTCAATATTTTATTTTCCCATATTTTTAGAATTTTTAGGAAGAACGCACTAATACGCAAGGAGTGGAAAGTTTTCAGGTGATTACTGTTACATTTTAATTTTTATATAATTATTTAAATCGAAAAGTAAGATATTCAGATATCAAGCTGAAGGAGCTGCTGTAAACAATTGCGAGTGTCTTCCCTCATACAGGTGCGTTTTGATGATGTATTAGTTTTATTTCTGCTTTTACCAAAAGTGACCCACGTATACCAGAGGACCTGTATACATTCTCACGGGAATATTCATGAAACCTGGGGGAATATCCTATATAAACCTAGATTATTCCAGGAATATAAATATATATTCCAGGCAAAAGCTGTGAATATGTTTGAAACATAAATATTCCTGGATTATTCTTGGAATAATTTGGTAATATTCTTAAAGGAATAATCTAGGTTTATGTAGGATATTCCCATTGGCCGATTCTAAGAATATTCCCTGGAGAATTTATATATTCACGGCCTATTCTAAGAATGATTCTTTATTCTCAAGAGAATATTCCAGGAATATTCTAAGATTATATTGTGCTGTCTGGGTGGTTTATGGCATTTTCAAGTGTGTATTACTTTCCCTTCTAACATAAGAAATAATGATTTTGTAACCTTCTAAATAAAGTTTTTGAAAAGATAGCGTTATTTTTGTTGAAAATCCCCACATAATTAATTTTCGATTAAATGAAAAATCATTGTCGGTTGATATTCTTATTTTGTCTTTCTTTAGTAGATGATAAAACTTAATGTATGTATAGGTATGATAATATCAATAAAAAAGGATAAGTAGGTAATTTCATAATTAATATTCAAGTGTGTAAGTTGTAGTTTGCTTACCTAAATAATATTCTCTAAAATAGAGAAGTTTTCCATATAATTTTAACATCCCTAGACGACTTTTTAAAATTTTTATAAGATTTTGAAATTCGACGAACGTTACAATTGTTTTCCTATAAAAGTACCTATTATTTTTTTTTCTAACCAGCAGAAACTTTTGAAGAGATTTTCCTTTGGAAGCTTGTTTATTTCGAATAAAGAAAATAATATTTCAGATTATCAAAAGTTAAACTTTTATTACGTAGGTACATGCTGACAAATGGAGATATGAAAAAGTGCAAAATCGTACTTAAGAAAGCATTTTTCCCCTTACGTGTATGTTTGATATCAAATGGTCCCAAACACACTGGTATATCGTCATACTTCATCTAAGCTCTATGACCAGAGCCATTCTAAGGCTTGAATTTTATCAGTCAATATGAATTCAAAAACATTATTCAAATTCAAATTGTTTAATCATCTTTATAGCCAAACAATTATGGATTAGTTTTGTCAGTGAAAGAGAACAGAAGTGGAACTATATGCAGACATATGTACCTATACATTATTTTGTCATAATTGTAGGATCTGTACTCTTCGAAGGACCACTTGTACTGGACTGTATTATAGTACCACTTTTTTAATTATATAATAATAGAACTTGTAATTTTAGAACACTTGTGCTTTACTGTAATCTCGGACTTGTATAATAGATATGTCAACTGTTATGTTCTAAAGCTTGTTTGTGACTCTCAAAAACTACCCTTATTCTACGATATCTTGTCTACCTACTTCCCCACTCCCACATCTGGCGAGTGTTACGCAAATTACCGGCCAGGCCATAGTGCTGACAGCTATTTCTAGTTTAGGCTAAATTTAAAGCAAACAAAAGCAAATATTGTCTCGCGTAGCCTCAACAATCATTAAGGTAAGATACAGAGAAAAAAATGTATTTTTGTATTCAAAACTCCATATTCTGAAGCGTACCTTTATACTTAGAATCATATTTTGAAATAATTTCGAGTAAAAAAGCCTCATTTAAATCTTCCGCATATATAGACAAGAATTGAGAGTTTAGTTATTTTTTTGGTCAGACGAGGAACTGTTTCTATGTTTGATAGTTGCCACTAAGCTCTATACCATCCTAGATTTGTACTGACATGGGGGGGGGCTCGCAGAAACTGTAGAGAGAGAAGCTACATCGGCAGGGGTGGATGGGGTCAGTCCAACCGGCCCTGGCAATTTTAGGGAAACGGCTCGGTCAAGCACACGGAACTAGAACTTCAAATTTGCGTGGGCTAGGGAACACATTTTTTTTGTGGGTTAAGGTCCAAGGGGAAAAAATGCACCGCAGGCGAAAATTTTGTATTTTTCAAGGTCAAACGCTTTAAAATGAAAAGTTAGAAATTCGAGTACCTAGCAAAAATATTTTCTTCGAACAATAGGTTTCGTCAAGCGAATTTTCCTTTTTTTCTTTATGTAATTTCAAAAATTATTTAAAGGTTCAAAGTACTAACGCGTAGTCTGACTCAACCACGGTCTGCAGACTGCTACCGTCTTGGTAACATTTTTAAAAACACCACTAAACATTCATAACAGTTATTAAAATTTATTGACAAAAAAACAACCCTGTCAAAAAATCCTTATAAAAACTTATAAAAAAAATGTATACTTAAGTTTTTATAATTTTTGATGTGTGTATTTGAGATGTGTTTTAATTGTAAATTCTCATATGGTATCTACCAGTATTGATGAGTTTTTATAGTATATGTAATTAAAAGTTTTTATAGGTTTTTATAGTGTTTTGAATGTAAATTCCATATGATATCTATTCGTATTGATGTAATTAAAAGTTTCTATAGGTTGTTATTGGCTTGTATAGTGTTCTGAATGTAAATTTCCCATAGAAATTCTATTAGTATTGATAGGTTTTTTACAGATTTTAGTTGTGTATTTGAAATATATTTTTAATGCCAAATCCCATAAACTTACATAGGTGAGTAAATATTATTTACTTACTATTAATATTTCAAATATCAATAGTAATATAGTGGTAAACACTAAAATACTGCAAAAGTCCTTGTTTCCTCTAGCGTTCTAACCTAAACGCAGTTAATAAGTTAGCAGTAAAAGAAACTGCTTTACTTTCAATTGAACAAGCCCATGCTATTTTCTTAAGTCACATTAGATTTGATATGAATCGGCGACATGTATAACAACTCTACTGGAGGCTGGAGTATGTAACACTAAACTTTCATAAGTTTTAATTATGTGTGTGTGTATTTTAAATGTACATGCCTTGTATGAAACCTCTTAGTATACGTAAGGTTTTATAGTATTTGAAACACAAAGTTTTTTTATAAGTTCTAAATGTGGTCTGATGTGCGGCTATTTGAAATGTGTTTTTAATGTAAATTCCTTGCCTGAGGTCTATCAGCATTTGCATATATTACGCCAATATTCTTGGCTAAAGATGTCGGTCTCGGATGACTGGGGCCGGGCAGGACTATTGCCCTTTACCCCAATGCATCGCTGTAGATCGGGGACCAGCCTCGTGCAGGGCGGGCGAACTTACTTTACGTCAGCCCCACTCACAAATGTGAGTGGTGCAGACGATTTCGGTCCACCTCCCTGGGTCCTGGCTCGATGGACCTTGCTGGCTAAGGCCTCTTCTGGCGTTCTTCTGTCTTCGTCTTCTGCTCTTCGCCAGCTTGTTTGCCCCCCGGGGGGTAGTCATCTGTCAGTTGGGTGCTTTGGGTTTTGTGGCGGGAGTGACTGCCGGTACACAAGTTGCCAAGAGGAATCCTGTCATCCGGATCATCGGTAGGGTAAGGATGAGCTGTGTAGCTCGAGGAAGGGCAGACCTAACTGCTTTGGTAGCATTTTTGGTCTGCTCGGAGCCAGGGTGACTACGAGTACTGGACGGTCTTTTGTCCGGTACCCGCAGGGTCTTGGGTGGGTGGTTGGGTGATCGTCATATCTCTTCCTTGGGGGTGGAACATCGGGTGGTGGTATGTCTCTCATACTCACCCGTTATCCAGGAGCTGCACCTTCGGCCGCTTGTGCCTCGGAGCATCTGCTGGGTCATAGTCAGTGGCCTCCCTGACTAGTGGGTTCCCATACTCCTCAGCAAGGGCGTACATCTTTCTGGCTCTCTGCTTGATGATTTCAGTGACTGGGGTGTAGTCCAGGTCCCTGAAGATATCCTCGTTGCGGACGAACCAGGGTGTGTCGACTGCCGTTCGGAGGGCGACGTTCTCCACTCTCTGGATCTGTTGGAGGTAGCTCTTTGCTTGGTAGCTCTAAGCTACCGAAGCATACGTCAGTTGGGGCCGGATGAGGGACCTGATAAGCGTGAGCTTGTTCCTCAGGTTGAGTCTGCTCTGTCTACCCGTCATCGGGTAGATTAGGGCTCTCGTCCTCCTGGCCTTCTTGACGATGGCCTCCGTGTTTAGTCTCCATGTTAGGCCTTTGTCCATGACCACGACAAGGTAGTTGGCGGTGTCGTGCCATTGGATGTCCTCACCAAACATGGAAACGTGACTTGTGGGGTTTTGTTTTCTTACCTTCTTGAAGAGGACCGCCTTGCTCTTCTCGGCGTTGACGGCTACCTTCCATCTGTTGCACCAGTCCTCTAGGAGAGTGGCTGCCTCCTGGAGGTTTCTGGTGGCTAGCCTGGCGTTCCAGGATCTGGCTGTCAGGGCTTTGTCGTCGGCGTAGAGGGCCATGGAGGTCCTCTCCGTCCGAGGTAGATCGGATGTGAAGATGGAGAACAAGTTCGGGGAGAGCACTGAGCCTTGGGGGACTCCTGCCTCCATTGTTCTGTACGTGGACACCTTGTCCACGATCTTCACCCTCATCTGTCTCCTGTGGAGGTATGATCTCACTAGCTTGACGAGTGCAATGGGGTAACCCATACTCATCATTTTGGCTAGGAGACCATCGTGCCAGACCCTGTCGAAGGCTTTGGCAACGTCCAGGAACAGCGCTGCCGTGACCTGTCGTTGGTTGAACCCCTTCGTGACCTCCTCGGTGAGGCGGAGCACTTGGAGTTCGGTGGAGTGCCCTGTCCTGAAGGCGAACTGCTCGTCTGGGAGGACGTCCAGTTCTTCTGTCTTCTCGGCTATCCTCTTGAGTATGACTCGTTCGGCTACCTTACTCATCGCTGGGAGTAGACTGATTGGCCTGTAAGAGGAGGGAAACGTTAGGTTCTTACCTGGCTTCGGGATGACTATGACGTCGGCCTTTTTCCACCTGGAGGGGAAGTGTCTCAATCTCAACATAGCGTTAATGATGTTGACCATCGCCGCTACTCCTTTCCGGGGCAGCTTCTTGAGGGCGATGTTCCCAGTGCCATCACATCCTGGAACTTTCCTGGGTTTTAGGCTCCTTAGGATCTCCTTGACCTCCTCGGGGGTGGTCGGAAGGATGTGGTCTTCATCTGGCAGACGGTTCATCCTACGTACCCTGCGTCTCACGTCGTCCTCCCAGTCCTCGTCCTCATCATCGAGTTGGTTTTCCCTACACTGCAGTTCCAAGCTGTCAGCAAAAGCCTCGGCTTTTTCCTGGCGAGTGTAGACAACACCATTCTCTCCGTGGATCGGGGGCATGGGAGTCCGCCGGTTTCGCAGGGCCCGTTGGGTGGTCCAGATACTCCTGTCCTGTGTATCCAGGGATTCCAGAAGGGCAGCCTTGACTCTCCGGCTCAGGATGTTGTAGTGTCTCCTGTCTTCCGGAGTCTGGTCCTCTGGGCCCGTCTCTTCGCACTTCGTCTATCCCGTATCAGCTGCCTGGTGTCCTCTGGGAGGTTTGCCATCGGCGCTGGTGCTCGTCTCGTTTCCGTCTCGGTGGTACTTTCCCTCAGTGCCGCCTGGATCTGGTTTTCCAGGGAGGTGATGGCCCTCTCTACGTCCGCCTCGGTTTCTAGTCTGGGAATTTGTGCAAAGTCCCTTTGCAGTGCTGCACGGAACATTTCCCAGTCCGTCCTCCTTTTGATGAAAGTTGTCGTGTTCTCACCGTCCTTTTCTCCTAGTTCTAGGAGAATGGGGTTGTGTTCGGTGGAACCTTCCATCATGGCGGTGATTTTTGCTTCGAGGGTCATCTCCTTCAGCATCGCAATGTCCAGGACATCCGGCCTGGTTACACCATTGTCATGGGTCGGTCCCTCCGGCCCAAGGATCAGCAGGTTGCCATCCTGTCGTCCTAGGAATCGCAGTAGCTCTCGTCCTCGAGTGTTTGTTATCCTACTGTGCCATTCCGGGGATTTGGCGTTGAAATCGCCGATGGCAACCGTCTGGGTCCCCGGGGGGAGGACCGAGTCCAGGTCTGCGTCTCGCAGCATGATGTGGGGGGTTGGTAGCAGGGCATATATTAATAAGAAATGTGAAGTTTTTATATTTGCTACGTACAATGGGTTTTTAATGTAAATTACCTCTATGGACTCTATCAGTAGTTATATGTATTAGTATATTTAAGTTTTTATAGTACTTACTTGAAATACAAAGTTTTTTTTTATAAGTTCTGAACGTGGTTTGATGTGGCTATTTGAGATGTGTTTTTAATGTAAATTCCTTGCCTGAGGTCTATCAGCATTTGCATATATTAACAGGAAATACGAAGATTTGCTGCGTACAATGGGTTTTTAATGTAAATTCCCTATATTAGTTTATGTAATGAAGCATTTTTTGACGAGTTTTTTATATTTTTAACGTGATCAGCGCCAGCGAAAACGGGGACGGGCGCATTGACGATCCAAAGTTTAATTAATGAATTTTGCACCTCTTGAAGGGGTTGAAGCAATCCCCGAGGCCGCTGCCACCTTCTCTTCCGTGAAAAATGAAGGGATATGTACAGGAATAACGATTTTGTGCCGAAAAACCTGTAAATCCTGGATAGCATGCTTTTTGGTGAATGAGGGAAGATTTCTGCCCGTTTGAGGGATGAGAAGGGGTTGGAGCTAAAAATGAAAATCATTTGAAAAAAAAGATTTTCCACCCTCGGGAGGGTTTAATCAGCCCCCACTATTTTTGCCTTCATTACATAGACTATATGGAGTCTATCAGTAGTTATACGTTTTCACGGTAATTGAAATATGAAGTGTTATAGATATTTTATATGTATTTGAAAAGTATTTTTAATGAAAATTCTCCATACGAGGCCTATCAGTATTTGTAAGTTCTTATATGGTGTTTGAAATACGAAGATTTTATAGATTCAGATGTGTCTTAGTTTTTGAAGTATTCATTGAAATGTGTTTTGAATGTAAATTATGTGCCTGAAGTCTATCAACACTTCCACGTTTCAATAATAAACACGAAGTTTTTATAAAATTCTATGTGGATATGCAATGGAGTTTTAAAGTAAATTACCTGAATGAAGTCTATCAGTATATTTATAAGTATTTATGGTAATTAAATTGCGAAGTTTTATAGGTTTTTATGTGAATTTGAATTTGAAAGATATTAACGTAAATTCTCAGTATGAGGCCTATAAGTTTTTATTGCGTTTGAAACACGAAAATTTTATAGATTCTGTGAGTTTTTAATGTATATTCCTCGCTTGAGGCCTATTGTAAAACTTTTATGCTTTTATGGGAATAAGAGGGTTTTCTAAAATACAATGTGTATATACTTACAATGGATTTTAATCTTACAATGGATTTTAATGTAAATTATATGAAATCTCTATTGTATTAGTAAGTTTAGTTTAATAAGTATTGTAACTTTTTTAGGTTGACTCTACTATTGAAATCCCATGAAAACTTTTCAAATTAATAGTAGTAAATAATACTTTTCAATGGGTGCATTGAGAAATCCTTATTAAATTCTTATATAAAACTAAACTAATAATAACCCTTCGAGTAACCCTTCAAATCTTATAAAAACCATATACTAATTATTTCTTATTAAGTGTTATAAAATTCATCCCTGGTTTCCTGATGAAACATTATTATAGTTTTACCACTATTGGAACCCCATGAACGCTTATCAAATTAATAGTATTAAATCATTATTAATACTTTTTAATAGATGTCCCTATACAATATCCTTATTTAATTCTTATATAAACTAAACTGATATGGACCCATGAAGTCTTATAAAAATAAGTACAAATATATTCTTATATAAATGTACAAAATGCCTACTAGGAACTCCTTGGTATATCTTTTCAATTTCATTACTCTTCAGATTCCAAAAAAAAAACTCACAAAAGTGTTCGATAATACCTTATTCATACTTTTTAACATGCATCCTTACACGTTTCCATTAAATTCTTATATAAACTAAACTGATATGTACCCATGAAGTCTTATACAAATAAGTACAAATATATCCTTATAAAAATGTATAAAATGTCTACTAGGAACTCCTTATATCTTTTCAATTTCATTACTCTTCAGATCCCAAAAAAAGTCACAAAATTATTCGATGTAATTCCTTATTAATACTTTTTAATACGTATCCTTATAAATCTTTATTAAATTATTATATAAACTAAAACTGATAACAACCCCTCAGATCTTACAAAAACCATATACTAATTGTTTCTTGTAAAAGATTACGGAACTCGTATTTGATTTTACTGATGAAACCTTTTCAGTTTCAACACTATTCAGATCCCATGAGAACTTATCAAATTAAAAGTTGTAATGCCATATAAAAACTGTTTTTAGTATAAACACTTATGGAAACATACCAATAACAACATGGGTATTCCAACGCAATGAAGACTCCTTTAGATACTTATTCATCCCAATATAATTTCTGTATGGCAAAATTAATGTACTTTATAAAACCTTATAAACCAGATAGGCTCTTATGATTACCCATAAAAAATTTATAATTATCTATAAGTTCGAAATAGGCTTTTTGACAGGAAAAGAACGAAATGACAAATTTAAACATTTTAACAGTATAACAATAAATAATAATCGGTAACAATTATGACTAATATTGTCTACATAAACATCTCTAGACATCAAAAAAAAAACAAACCAAAAATAATTCTAGTTTCAGAGGTCAAAAGCAGCTGATAGCAGCCTGAAAATCACATCTGAGACTTCTTTCGTTCTAAGTAAGGACTAAGGGAGGGAAAAGAGCTGCCGTTTCATTTTTATTTTGGCCGTCGCGTCGGGTTTTTTATCCGCCGGAACAAATGCCTATTTACCTCGGACCGGCCCACAGTGATGAAAAATGGAAACAATTCGACCCTCGGGGCAATTTTAATCGTACAGCCATACATTTTTTCTTATTCTCTTTGGAATTTGATATATTTTATTGTACAAGTGCGAAAAGTTAGATATTTAATTAGGTGTTTTCGTAAATGGGCAACTTAGCCGACTATTGCAGCATAGAGCCTACCTAAAATACGGGGTTACCATTTCTAGAAAATTATACACCTTGGAAATTCTTAAATTAGAATTTATGGGTTGCTGATTCCAAAAATTGGTGTCTAGAATGGAATCCCTTTTAAGCAACTATCTGAATAAGAATCTTGAATAACCATAAGTTTATCTCCAGATTTATTATTTTGTAGGTTTATTGGGTCGTTGATTTCAAAAATTGAGGTCTTGAACTCCTTTAATATGGGGGACGGAACCCCCAAAACTCGGATAAACCACCCCTTTCGGAGTTTTTGCAATAATCTAAATAAAAATCTTAAATAAAATATCTAACTTTTCGCACTTGTATAATAAAATACATCAAATTCCAGAGAATAAAAAAAAAATTATGGCCGTACGATTAAAATTGCCCCGAGGATCGAATTGTTTCCATTTTCCATCACTGTGCGGCCCTCCCGGCCCCGGAGCCACCGGCCCGACGGGCATTTGCCTGTTTGCCCCCCTGTCCCATCCACCCCGGTACATCGGCAGATTCCATCCCAATGGGCACACGTACGTTTATTAAACGTTTTTAAAACACTGTAGTCGTTGATTAAACGTTTTACGTTGAAATTTTCAACGTTGCATTTGGTTGAAAATTTCAATGTTTAAATAAGACGTTTAAAATACGTTATTACTGCACGCGTTTTTAACCATTAGTAGAAGAAAATGCTGAAATAAAACGTTTTGGTAAGCACGTTTTAACGACTCACTAAAGGTAACGTTTATGAAACGAAAAAGTTTAACGTTTTTTATTAGGTATATTTAATACGGCGATTCAAACGTTTTATTTAAAGGAAAAAATATGTATTTTTTACAATGTCAAAATAACTGTTGTTTCCAAATGCAAGGGAATTTTACATCCACAGGTGAAATAGATGGTAGAAGATTATGTTATTTAAACGTTTTTCTACGAATCTATATCAACGTATATTTGGTTGAAAATTTTATAGGTACCTAAATGAAACCTATAAAATACGTTACTCCTACACACATTCCCAACCTGTAGTGGAAGGGAATACTGAAATAAAACGTTTTAATTACAACGTTTATTTTACTGATATATTAACGTATAATACGTTACATTACTTCATAATATGAGAAGTTGTAGCAATCCGAGTTTGTGAAATGAGAAAATTAAACGTGTTTTTATTGCATTAATCAAATATAGCAATTGAAATATGTTTTACTTAAAGGAAAAAAACATTTTTATACAATGTTAAAATAACTGATGCTTTCAACTTATTAAAATGCACTGACATTCTAAATCTACAGGTGAAATAAATGGTAGATGATGACGTTTTTTTAACGTTTTTCTACTCAGCTATATTAATGCATAAAATTTGCCTACTTACCACGTAGTTTGCTGCAGAAATTATTTGTAGATGGCGCCACATGCGAACCACTGACACTAATCAGTCATACTTCATCTTATACTCTTATGAATTTATTTAAAATAAATAACATAGATTGCGATGTTCAAATTCTTTCAGGGAGCATCGATTTATTTGGATGGATGTTATAACGATCAGGTTCACGATCATTATTCTGTGCCGAGATAGCATAGAAGTTTTATGATATCTGTTGGTTAAGCACCCACTGGTTTTATGATAAAACCCAGCGGGTGTTTAACCTATCAATTGTTCATTCATCTACATGGCGGCTCATCCTGTAACAAATCATATATATATGTATATTGGAGAATGGAGACCTAGAGCCTGTTTAATTTCGTTTAATTAACGTACAAAATTAGTGAATATTTAACGTTTAATAACGTTAAATATTCAATTATTAAAACCCTTTAATAAAACGTTTATATTCTGCATTTACTTTCGTTTCATAAACGTTGAATACTAACGAATATTTATCGTTTTTTTAATGTTATTCAATTGTTATCTGTGATGTTTAAAAGACGTTTATATTTGGTTAATAAAAACGTTTTTCCGCGCGACATTTTTTCGTTGAATCAACCGTTGCTAAAAACTCTAGAACAACGTGTGGTTTTCAATCATTTTTTAACGTTTTTTAAACGTACGTGTGCCCATTGGGATGTCTCTGTTGTCTGAATACATAGTTTTACTAGTGCGAGGGAGACAGTGCTTCTCTCTCCATAGTTTTGTTAAAAAAAATAATGGTTTCCTATTGTTAGGGAAATAGAATAGCTTCCTAGGACCTCAAAACGTTGAGATTTGATGAAAACTCGATTTTCTAAAATCGGACCAAAAACAATAACTTCCTGAATTTTTGAAAATTTACAAATTTCTTAGCGGGAAGTTAATAATTTATTATGACCTTTGCTTGAGGCTATTTGTAAATTTTATCAGGATTTAAAAAATCATATTTTTTTTTGCAGAAAAAAAAATTTGAAGTCAAAATTTTCTAGTCTATGGTTCGACCGAGCTATAGACTTAAAAAAAATCTAAAGCACCATTGAATTCTTCAGTCAATTCCAGTTAATTTGGGTACCTACAAGCCTATATTTGGTTACTTAACACACACGCATACATATATGTGCACACAAAGGGCACATATGCGCACACAAAGCGCACATTAGCGACTCTTACAATTCTAACGTATTAATTACTTCCACGTCCAGTGGAAGTATATAGTAACGACAACAAATTTTTTTAAAATTTTTATTATCCAAATAGGCTTAAAATGTCATGAAACGTCGAGATTTTAAGTTTGAGCGAAAAAAAAATTCTGTCTGTCTGTCTGTAACTTTTTTTTGTGCGCACGTTTACTCTGAAACCGTTTAAGATATTGACTTGAAATTTAGTACACATATGTACTTTAACGAGATCTAGAACTAGATTATATTTTCATCTTGTTCCGTCGAAGGGTTGGGGAGTAAATAAGAGTCCATGAAATTGGTATTTAGTATATACAAGAGAAGCTGAGGTCTCAAAAAAATTTTTGGCATTAGCCACCCCCATTACCACCCCCACCTCCTTATTAAAGGGGATGAAAAAAAAATGTGATTTAGTGCATGTACAGAAACCAGAAACCTCAAAATATTTTTTTACTTCATCCACCCCCCACTACCACCCCCCACCCCACTACCTATGTGGGGTGTCTTTATGGGTTTTTGGGGTAGAGGATTTCAAATATTATATCATTAAAGTTCCACAAACAATTATTTTCACATACAAAGATTTTTCGTTGTGAGTGACTTGGACAGAGAATCTGGATGTGGAAGTAGTGATTCCTTGAGCAGCGGTTTTTTATGCTGCATTGGGATATAGATGTGGCGTATGCGCGTCTTGTAGGCAACGCAGTAGCTACGAAACAATTTTATCTTTGTCATAAGCATTCTTTATTTCTTTTCAGTTATCGTGACTTCACAAGAGCAGTGTCGTAGGTTTGGAAAAAATTTAAACAGGTAAATAAATTCATTCCTGCCTGAAAATGATGGGTATAAAATATTTCAAAAGCAAACGTTCAATATATTAAATGATGAAGAGAATGGTATAAAAAAAATCGTTTCACCGTTCAAAATGGTTTTAATTGAAAATAAAAAAAATAAAATTGTTATAACTCTTTATTAACAATTTAAAAAAAAAATCCAGTTCTCTGAAAGGAAAGTTTATGTTTTTCTGAGTAAATAGAAAAAAAAAATTAAATTCATTAACTTTTCAGCACGCTATGACTTTTTAAAGTTTTAAATATCATCCCTTAATTTCTAACCACCCTAACTCTGTTAATTTTAATAATATCAAAAAAAGTCAAGATCATTTTTTTGTAGAATTTCATGCTTTACAATTTTTATTTGAAACTTTTTCACTAGCTTTTACAGATTTTGAATAATTTTGAAGAAACACTTTATTATATTTTTTTTTTCACCCTTTCTCGGGGGTTGAAGAAAAAATTTCTTTCATTAATTGTGTTCAAATACTTCAAAGTAAGTTATATCAAAAACTCAAGTATTTGCCTCAAAATTTTAATTTGTCGACTATCCAGTATATTGTGTATTCAGCTCAGAGATAGTTACTCGCAATTATGCAACACATTATACACATTCAATGAAACGATATATCCCACCATAATTTAGAAACCGGGTGATATGGTGCAGCTTGCTTTTGAGTACGAAGGGAAGGGTTGAGAGGACCAATTTTTTTTTACAGGTGAGGATTTTTTTATCTTTATTTAAAAAAAAAATCTTTTTTCCATCTTAATATTTTATACATCTACTCTTTATCTTTGAACTTATTACATACAAATAATTCTTCAACACCGTCAGTTTTCGCGGCCCATTTCTCTAGTTTTAGGTGCCTATTGTTTATACAAAATAATTATTTTTCCGTTTAACTCGCTCTTTAACTCAAAAACGGTTCAATGGATTACTGTCTTTTTATCGTGTTATCATTATATTTGTTAACAAAATGTGTTAATTTGTATGTCAAATTTTAGTAAGTGTAAAAAGCATTATTTTTTTTGTAAGACTGTCGAAACTTTGCATTCTCGAATGCAACATGAGGGAAACTTTTTTCTTTCGAAATATATACCAAGTGTACAGGGGCGGTCCTGGATTGTTATTCTGGGGGGGGGGGGGGGATTTGCAATAAGTTCGTATTTTTTGTTCGTTTTTGTTGTATAGAGTTATAAAAAACTTAATGTTTTTTTCTTTTACGTCCTTTCCCATTACGTAAAATAGATTTTATTTTAGTTTCAGAGCAAAATATTACCAAGGTTTTTGATTAAGCATACAAAAATAAGAAGATACATAAGATTTATAAACCCATAATATACCGGGTGTATGTTAGGCAAGCAAACCAACTTTATTTAAATCAATGTTATCCTAAAATATGGAGCATGGTATTTTTAATAAGATTATTATGAAGTGAGAGTTTGTAGGCCTCTGGTTATCACTATGTATTACAGATATGGCCCAATTATTATAAAATGCTGTTTTACATATGTTCCAAATTGTAATTATAAATATTTTAAATCTAACAGAAGTTATAGTGTTTACAAGAAACGGTATACATGTACACACACACTTATAGACGCAGACATTTTTTACTTAATATTTGATTTTTTTTTTTTTTTTCCCCAAGGAAATGGCTTTGGGGACGTAGCCCGTATAGCCACGACGAAGTATTTGTCACTATGTCTATTCTAACCTAGTCGAAGAAGAGAAAGCAAAAAAAAAATAAATAAAGACAATGAGAAAAATAAAAAGAAGAAAGATAACGCAGGAATAAACAAGGACACACTCTTCACGCCCAGGGGTCTTTCAAGGCGACTTTATATAAACACACAAAATTGGAGACCACGGTTGGTAGATGTTCACAACATAGGGTTAAACAATAGGATACAGCTCTAAACCTACGCCAATCTGTAGCTTAATTCTTATCAAAATATTTGAGTTCAGTCTGCTGTGAAACGGATACCTGTACAAGAATTTTTTTTCTATGATGGTTATCAAAAAGTTTTATTCAATTTATAATAAAGTTAGAAAACAGTCAAAAAAGATACAATTCATTACTGAACCATAACAGATACGAAAAAAATTAATAGAAACATTATTGTAGAAAATTTAGTCAGCTTTAATTTTGCATATAGCCACTTTTTGATTAGGGCTAACCGTTTTCGAGATATGAGCGAAAAACAAAAACCGGGACCTTTTTCGTGCCCCCCCTCCTATGTTCGGGGACTTTTGGTATGTTTACCTCATAAATAGTCCAAACACAGCTCTCAGTCAAAAATTCTGATCTCAGCACTTCCTTCTAGAAACCATTCATTGACAGGACTATATCTATCTAAAGTTGTGTTTCCAAAAGGCTAATAAATTGATCATATTGATTATATCTGAAAGTATGTCATCATATAAAACAACATGTTAATAAAATGTTTTTATTAAAATCGTATAAAAACACAAATAATACATACAAAATATAAAGAATGCTTTGGAATTACTTTGACATGGACATTGTGGTATATGATTTACATAAGGCAGTTTCTTTCAACATTTTAGAATATGTCATAAAATAAAATAAAATAAAATTGGAATGTGGAATATTATATACATAGATGCCTTATTTCTGAAAGTCAACACTTAAAATTTTAATATTAACCAGGTCTGTGGAGTAGGGTGGGTCGAAATAAAATAATTTTTTTTTTCGGAACGCTTTAGAGCGGAAAAATTGCATATTGTAATAAAACGAAAAACGGCATAAAAAAAAATTATAATCGGTTAACATCTTCCATTCGCGCATCGTACTTAAAGTTTATGAAAAGTTGCAAAAATCACGATATTTCGGTAATTTTTTTCTGTTAGTTAAAACTTTTAAAATGAACACGCTTTAGATTTTTATGCTTGTCTTATGGTTTAAATAACCTAAACGTCTTAGAAAAAACAGAAATTTACCAATTTTTCGCAATTCTCACTGTGCAACTCTTAGTTCGTGTTGCTAGAACAAAATGACATAGAACTCACCACGTGGAGGTGGTTGCAGGTCGAGTTCCACCCACACCCTACCCAACGAATTATCCAATACTTGGGTGTGGTATTTATATTATATTTACAACTATTTACAAACATTTTCCATAGATAACAGAGTAAGCCAAAGATATAAGTACTATAAGTAGGATTCTTTGGCTTACTGTGTTTCTTGCTTTTTCTTTTTTTGTATCTACTACACATTTAAAGTCTAATTTTTTGGATAAATGAGGCATAACCGATCTAGTCTTCAGTGTTGCTCGGATATAGACATTTCTAGTTTCACGTCCTCATACTTTATTCGAGGTCTCTGTCACAAATTTGATGCACTTCTCCACAGCCTGGCTGTGACAGGGAAACTTTTGTATTTCTCTGATGGGCTTGGGGTCAGAATTGATGAGTGATTTAATATCATCTTCACTTAGGTCCCGCAGCATCGGGGGAGGATACAACACACAAGAATTCCAATCCGTTGCGTGCAAACGGAAAAAATTAGATTATTGATCAGAATTTAATTCATTTAGGTTATTTAAACCATAAAACAAGCATAAAAACCTAAAGCGTGTTTATTTAAAAAGTTTTAACTAACAGAAAAAAATTACAAAAATATCGTGATTTTTGCAGTTTTTCATAAACTTTAAGTACGATGCGCGAATGGAAGCTTGTTAATTTTGTGCTGTTTAATTTTTTTATGCCGTTTTTATTTTTATTACAATAGGCAACTTTTCCGCTCTAAAGTGTTCCGAAAAAAAAAATATTTATTTTTTTCGAGACTGTAATTCAACAATTCATGTTTTTATAGGTGTATTTAAGAGCAAAATAGCAGGATATTATTGCACAAAAATGTAGGTGACAAGATCTGAGCCCAAAAATACATCAAATGTTGAGTTTTCCTTCATAACTAAGAAACTGTAAGAGTTATGTCAAAAATGTGGAGATAATTTCTTCAGCATACCATTATTAATAACAAATGTCATAAAAATGATTTCTTTATAACCAATAGTTTTCCAGTTCAAAAATTGTCAATCCTTGAACGAAGTTCCCATGACATGGTTCCCATGATTCGCAGGTATGATGTTTGAAGTTGTGTGCTCAGTAATACTCCTATATCAATATAATTAATATTATCATTATTCCTTGTAAAATATATTGTTTACACAAATTCATAAAATATAAAATTTATCAATGGGTGGTATTTAACAATGTTTATCAACGAATTATGTTGATGATTTAATTGTGAACTCAAAGCACAATGTTAAAAATAGCTGATTTCTGACCCCCATCGCAGAATGCATAAGACCCAGAGAAAAAGACTCAAAATTAATAAAAATATGTCTTCGTCGCATCAAAAGGCTGGGAAAAATTCTATTTCACCCTTAATAACATAAAACAACCCTAAAATTGCTTTGACTAATAGCTTATACTGAATGAAAGTGTCATAATATTTTATTATGATTCTATAGTTCATAAAATGAAAATCTTTTTTTTCTAATATTACATTATTTAAAGTGCCTGTCATAAATGGAGTACATTTTGGTTTATTTTAGTCACCTTGTTTCCTATTTTTTAGTATCTGAAGCGGTGAATGTGATTCTACAACCTGAATAGGATAGTTTGGTTGTTTTCGAGGTTGTTAAATAACTCGCTGTTCTTTATTAAAAAAAAAACGAGTTGACTAAAACCATACAGATCTATTGTAATATTACGTGCTTTAAATATTTTTCATATTCATATAGAGGTAGTTTTTCATAATAAGGATACTCACGTCAAGACAAAGTGGATGTCTGTCCCTTTTACCAGTAGAAAGGCATTGTTTTTAGTATTTGAAACTGTGAATAGAATTTCACCTCTGAATAGGGTAGTTTGGTGGTTTCCAGGGTCGCTAACTAAAGCGCTTTTTTGTAATAATACTTGCTGCGAATATTATTGCATACTCTTATAGGGGTTGTTTTTGCTGAGGTCAGGATCAGTTGAAGGTCTGGCTCAACTAGTATTAAAAAATCATTTTGTATATCTTAATCACCTTGGTACCTATTTTTTTAATAGTAGGTGATAGGTTCCATCCCCTGAATAGGGTGTGCATAGTTTTTATCCTTTTGATATCTCTATCGAATCGATACCTAATAGTTATCATAAAATAAATATATTTTCATATTCAGTATAAAGCTATTATTGAAAATAATTTTAGGGGTTGTTATTATGTTTTATGAAATAGGATTTTCTCCAGCCTTTTGATAAGACGAAGACATATTTTTATTTATTTTAAGCCCTTTTCATTTTTTCTGGTCTTATGCGTTTCGCGATGGGGGGTCAAAAATCAGCTATTTTTAACATTTCTTTAAAACATCTGCCTCTGTATTGGTTGTGGGAATTTCGTTAAGGCTCATTTTATTTATCATGTAGTCCCGTCTGAAGAAAGCTATAGGTATATACCGTTACGTTTTAAAAAATTGAATCGTCCTTAAATTGTGAAAAAATTAAATATTATACGATATCAGTGATGTTTTCATAATTTCTGAAGTCATATTTCGAAAATTATTGATTATAAACCATGCATGACATTTTTTTAATCATGGTGTTAGAATTTGGCAACTCTCTACATTCCAGAGAACTACATATAGTATGAGGAACCAAAATAGACGCATAGGGAAGTACTATATACTGTTGTACTGTACATTGAATGCCCACTGTAGTACCATTTTAATTATTTATACTTTCTTCTCTATTCATTATTTATTCATTATAACAGATTGATGTTATTTTGAGAGCAACACATAAATTTTACAAGGATTGTTGACTCGTACATAATAATAATAAAAGTAAAATTGGAAATGTATCGCAGGAGAAAATTTTAAAATTTTCAAAGTCAAACTGTATTAAAACAAAAATTTCAAAAGGAATTGCGTAAAAAGTAGGTTTTGTAAATCTTTAAACAAATTTCTCGTAGATATCTCTCATGCAGGTACATATAGAATTTATTTTGACCTAATTTATTGCATATTATGTTTAATAATTATAAATAATAAAACTAAAAAAAAAATCTATATATGAGAAGAAAATAACAAACAAAGCAATTCGAATTTCAAGGTCATTGTGTTTTTTGACCATTTCAAAATTTCTGTAACTCTACACTCAACAAACGTGTCGAATCCTCATATTGTAGTGTTCAGAGACTATTATTAGAAATGCATGCAGATTCGAAGATCCGCAGTACTCAGGTCTATCGGCCCATTGTACATTCCCGATATTTAGGATTCCCTAGAAAACACCAGTGCTCTCCACGAAGCAGAGCAGTCCTTTCCAGGTAGATCCCGTAGTTCCTTTGGCTGTAGGAACTGCTTTCCAAGATACCTATACCTTGACCCTCTTATTGGTGCACAATAGCATACAATATGAGTGATGGTTTCATTCTACACTCCACACATCTAGCAAGAAGGATCATCTTTCAACCTCACTGTATGCAGCTGCTTGTTCGCAGGACATTGTCCTGTTATCAGGCCTACCATCCGTCTTCATTGTTCTCTGTCAAAATCAAGCAGCCACTTACGGTAGAATCAGTGGAAGGCCCCTTTATATGGAGCTTTGATTGTATTATTCTGAGGGCCTAAGCGCAATAGTTGTTAAACTTTGCCACAGCCCAGTATTGCAGCAGGTTTCTTGGCACATGGAGGGCTGGCTTCGAACCAGGGAAAGGAGTTTTTGCTCCCTCCCCTGCCAGACGGTCCGCTTCTTCTTGGGCGTCTATGCCACTGTGTCCGTGTACCCATATGAGTTTAATTGAGTTGTGTTCGCACAGCTCGGTCAGAATGTTTCGACAGTTCAGCACGAGCTTAGAGGTCACCTTGCTTGATGCAAGAGCCCTCAAGGTCGCCTGGATGCCACTACATACCCACATAACCCAGTTTGTACTTAGTATATACTTGTACATAATAAGTACAGACTGTGTTATGTGAGTATATAAATATGCTTATCGACGAAACATCTTCTGAGGGTTTCGCTTGTGCACAGCAAAATGGCATATATCTCGGTCTGGAATACACTAGGGTACTTACCACATGGCGCTAATATACGAGCCCTTGGTTTGAATTCGTGTGATCAGAGATACCAAATGTGGAAAATTTTTTATTTTCAACTTCTTTGTCGCCAGCATAACCGAGCGGCCCCCCAAACTCGTCACTAGGCGACACCAGTGCCGTCTACTTATGTTATTTTATGATCTGTGGTTTGTACAAATCAAATAACAGATAACATCGACAGTCAATAGAGAGTGCGCAGAGCCTTCAATCACCTCACTCCAATAGGCTTGACCCTTATTGCACTTGAACAAAAGTACATAGAATTTCCCTATATGTCTAGGTTCCCATAGTGTATAGTAATGTTTACAATATAATAACAATAAATCTATATATATATTTGTTATAATAACAGGACGAATATATTCTTTATGCATATTAGCTTGACTTAAGGCACTGCAACAACTTCACACGACATTTATTGTTCTTATTCTACAAACAAAAATATATTGCCGTGGTACATTGTTTCACATATTTCAATTCCCACCTAATAGAATTATTATCCTCAAAAGTTTTAGTGTGTTTTTTGGAAGGAAAATAACCAAGTCTCAGGTATTATGCCACGACCCGCTGGTGTGCTCATCATGGTTTCGACTCACATTGGTATTAAAAAAATCACTGGGACTTTCTAGTGTACTATGTTCCTTCCAGGACTTCCTCAATCAACATACCACTGTATATATATTTGTAGGGTGCAAATTATTTTTAAATAATACTCTTAAAAATTAGTAATTTAAGTTACTATAACAAAACAAGCTGTCTATGTTGCGTAATTATTTACATGTATAAGACTTAATTTTTTTTAATTCTAAATGAATGACAAATTTAGCAGGGGTCACTGAACTGATGACCAAACATAGTAGGAATATCTGAAGTACATTAAAATGAAACATACATATGTTGAAATGTGGTTAAAAAATAACTACTTAAATATATACAAAATATTACATAAATCATGGATATTCAATATTCATTGAATAAAAAACTGCAGTGAAACAAATCACAATATTTTGTTAGATATTTTTACATGATAAAATTAATGGAATGATAAAGAATCATTGGATAAAAAAGTGTAAAAATAAAATGTTCACAATATATCGTGTAAATATGTCAGCATAATGAAATGGACGGATTTTAAACCTAAACCTAGATAAATTTCTTACACTACAATAGATTTAACAAAAATTGTACATGAAGGTATTAAAAAGTTACAAAAATACCTAGAAAAAAATATCTTTTGGTTACAATAATGATAGCTGAACACATGCTTATTCTTATAAATACTTAAAAACCACTGATAAAATGGTTGTGGCTAGTACTGCAGGACTTACTTTACTGCTAAATACAGCTCCAGACTGAAACAGATAAAACAGAATAAAATTATTTAATGAACTGTTAAAAAATGGGCTGAAAGACTTTGGTCAATATAGTCTGTTGTTGTTAAAATATGAAAAATAAAGTTGCCAACATTTTATAGCTATATGTATAGGCTATGCCCAGGGTTGGGCAATGTCTGATTTTCATTAAAAAAAAAAATATCACTGATTTAAATTCAAAAAATTTAAAATCACGTTTATTTATTTCCTTTTTTTACATTTTTACACAGCTAATATATTGATTTTTCTACTTAGTTATATACTTATCCTTTTAAAGCCGCCAATTTCTATTATAAAATAAAATAGCAAATTATTTATACAACAAGCTATATATAGTCTGTTAAAACCTTCACTTTACCTTAATTCTTTGTAGTATGTATTTGAAATTTAAAAAATTAGTTTTCTTACATGTTTGGTTCATTTTTTAAGCTCTTCCCACCCATAAAAATGGAGAAGTTATGCAAAATAAAAAATTGTTTTTGAGGTTCTAGGAACACGAAACAGTAATTTTTAAAAAATGTCTGAGTATATTTTGTTATAGCTTTGTACCCCATCTATAAGAATTCCCTCTAAGTTCCATGTATAAGTAACAGAAAACTAAGTTAAATTGTTAGTTCGGCAATCGTCCCAGAGATGGCATGCGCAGTGTCATAATCTAGAAACGTCGAGAAGAGAACGACATCTACTGGAACATTATAGAATGATGTAGAAAAAAAATATCCAGAATAAATTACCCAGGAGTATAAATAGAGAGCGAGTCGTCGCACATTTCAGTTCAGTTCAGATAGTGAGTTTAGAAACATCAAGAACAAGTAAGCAAAATGATCAAGTGACTGAATTATAGAAATATAGTACTCAGTGTAATATTAGTGAAGTAATTAATATGTAAGTTAATAAATTAGTGTTTAGTGTTACCCTGGAATTATAATTTCCGGATCCACGATACAGGGTGTTTACAAAAGGGGTGTAAACATGTAACAATTGGTGTCAGAAGTGGGATTATAACAAAACATTTCTGGATAATAACGGCTAATTTTGAACTAAAAATTGTGAAAAATGCGTTTTAGGGAAAAGTTCCAGAACATTCTATTCGGAAACTAGTGGAGATAATCAAATTCTTTCAACTGGAAAGTGATAGAGACACTGAAAAAGACTCATTTGTGTTAGTACGCGAAAATTTGTAGAACATTTTTTTCAGAAACTAGTGGAGATAATCAAATTCTTCCAACTGAAAAGTGATAGAGACACTGAAAAAGACTCAACTGTGTTCACGAAAATTTCTAGAACATTCTATTTGGAAATTAGTGGAGATAATTAAATTATTTGCAATGCAATTTGCAATTATTTAAAATGCAATAAATAGTTTTGAAACAGCTATAAAAAATGAATCTTGGGAAAATCTCTATAATATTACGGATATTCAAGATGCATTTACTAATTTTAACAACATTTTTGTACACTATTTTAATTTACATTTTCCTCAAAAAAAATGTTATGCAAGACAAACTCTAGATAAGAAATGGGTAAACGATGAAGTTCGAGTATCTAGTTATAAATTAAAAGACCTTTTTATGTTAACAAAAGTATGCCCTAGCATGACTGCGGCATATAAGATGGCAAAGAAAAATCATAATCGTTTAATAAAAAATACAAAAAAATCGTATTTTCAAAATAAAATTATAAATTCTGAAAATCCAGTAAGGACCAGCTGGCGAGTCGTAGCTGAATTATCAAATAGAAATAAAAGCCTTTCTAATATTGTTATAAATAATGAAGGTACTATATACGATGAGCCTCAAATAGTCGCCTCATTATTCAATGAATTTTTTATAGAGGCGCCGCATGCTACTATTAGGCAATTACCGAAATTAAACTGCGATACGTATACAGACAGTAGAGTTCAGCAGGCACATTCATTCTTTTTAAAACCATTCAGTGAAAAAGAATTGTTAAATTTACTAACAAAAAAATTTAAAGCTAAAAAGTCGTCTGGCCCAGATGATATTCCCTGTTTTATAATAAAAAAAGTAATCCATTACATTATTAAACCATTAACATATATTATGAATTTATCTTTTGAAACAGGAACGTTTCCGAATAGCCTAAAGACCGGAAAGGTGATACCTATTTTTAAGAAAAAGGATGCCCAACTATTGGAAAATTATAGGCCTGTAACCGTGCCCTTTGGACTTTCAAAAATTTTCGAATACTGTTATTTAGATAGGCTGGTAAATTACTTAGATACTTTTAAAATGATTACAAAAAACCAACATGGTTTTTCTAGTGGCATGTCGACCGGTACAGCAATACATTCTTTTTTAAATAAAATTTTAGAATTCATTGATGCGGGAGAATGTCCTGTTGGTATATTTTGCGATCTCAGCAGGGCATTTGACTGCATCAATCATAGTCTATTAATATCTAAATTATCTGATTATGGTATGCGGGGTCTGTCATTAAATTGGATCACTACATTCCTCGAAGATCGGAGGCAATATGTGAGTTTAAAACATAAAAACGATAATACCTTATGTAATGTTAATTCAGAATGTTTAAATTCAACTGTAGGTGTTCCACAGGGCTCTATTTTAGGCCCTGTGCTTTTTATTTTATTTATTAACGATATTGATTTTTTGCCATCAACCGCACATTTTACAATGTATGCTGACGACATTTCTGTGATAATATCAAATCCATCTGATAATGTTTTGGAAGAAAATTGCAATGCTATTTTAAATAATTTGAACCATTGGTTTTCCGATAACACTCTGTATCTCAATACCGAAAAAACTCAAGTCATCAGATTTCACGGTAGGCGAAAGGAATGTGATAAGTTAAATATTAAATTAGACAATACAAATATTTCTAATACTGAGGAAAATGTTAAGTTTTTGGGGGTATATTTGGACGAATGTCTAAATTGGAAGCATCATTGCGAAACTTTGATATCCAAAGTTTCTTCTATAGTATACCTGTTCCGAAATATTAGGGGGGTTCTATCAAGAGAACAACTTATTAATTTATATCATGCCCAAGTTGATTCACGTTTAAGGTATGGTATTTGTTTTTGGGGAAACTCCACTATGTCTTCAAATGTATTTATTGCTCAAAAGCGTATCTTACGATGTATATTTGGTATACCGAGTACTCACACGTGCAAGAATATCTTTATAGAAAATAAAATTCTTACCTTACCTAGCATATATATTTTCGAAATTTGTATATATGTTTTTAGAAATAGAAATAGTTTTATTTTAAATAGTGACTACCATAATGTCAATACAAGACAAAAAAATAAACTCCATGAACCTTGTGCGAGATTAAAAATCACAAGTGAATCTACAAGATTTATAGGCCCGAAACTATTTAACTGCCTACCGGATGACACAACATCAGGAAAGAGAGCATTTATTTAAAAAAAAATTAAAAGTGTTTCTATCAGATAAATGTTATTATTCTGTATCAGAGTTTTTCTGTATTTAAAGCCCACTAATATACAGCAACTTAACATGAACCTATATGTTCCGTTTCTTTTTTGTTTTTTCTTTTTACTTTGTTTGTTTACAAAGTTTATATTGTACCATACATTTTTCAGTATACTTTGTCTTCGTCTTATACAATTGTGTGTTTTACACTATATTTGACTTTTAGTATAAGCTTTTATATTATTTAACTATTGTGTAAAATAGTGTTTCAATGTTTTAATGACTTGTCTTATATCATGTACATGATCAAAAAGGACCAATAAATATTTGAATTTTGAAATTTTGAATTTGAATTTCAACTGCAAATTGATATAGACACTAAATAAGCCTTATTTGTGTTAGTTGGAGAAAACTTCTAGAACGTTCTATTTAAAAATTACTGGAGATAGTGGAATTCTAACAACTGGATAGTGACATTAGATTCTAAATAAGACTCTTTCGTGAGCAGAGCAAGATGGCAAGAAGAAAGAGAATACTTCTGGAAAATGGACTACAGAAGCAGCCATGACAATTGGGCTCAATGTCGAAAACAATAAAATAACAAACCATTCTAACAGGAGCAGTACAGTTTCAAATCTTGCTAAATCTGGTATTTCCAGTGAACGTTTAATCAAACCAACTGGTCATGCAAATATCAAATCAATAAACCCGCATCTTCAGCTAGATAAGGACCATCATTCAATGTTAATTTCGAATTTAAGAAACCTTACAAGTAAAATTACAAATAATTCTGTTAATAACTTAAAATTGGTAAACCATGAAGAATCTAAATGTAATAGCATTGGTTATAATAATTGTGTAGGTATTTCATACTAATACAATGAATATGTTTGATGACAAAAAACATAAAAAAAAATTTATATTCGTTATTATAAATTGTTGTTTTTTTAAACTTTAAATGAACAGTTTTGTTGTTCTAATAATTATTTTAGATAATATTTTTTAATTATTCTTCTGTAATACACACGAGGTTGATTTTCTACTTGGGTAAATTTTTTTTGAGTGACTCGAACCCGTTCTCCATGAAAATTTTGCTCGAATTAATGGACATAGGAAAAATTGCTCCACTTTGTGTTGCGATTTTTCCATGCCCTTAATTCTCGAATAATTTTTATGGGAAAACAGGTTTTTGTAAAAAAAAATTTACCCGGTAAAAAATCGACCTCTTGTGTATTAATACCCGAGAAAACTATCCCTCGTAGCACAACATATTGGGTGGATATAGTTACAATACATTATTTATAATATAGTTACAATATTATGCAATATATTGCATACTGGGCCAATATATGTCAGATTTAGCCAATATTGTACCAATATTTATCAGCTGTATTTTCAATATAATAATCCAATATCCAGTATGTCCAAAGTTAGAGTGGATAAGAGCGAAAACATTTTTATTTTTCATTTTACGCGAAAAATTCGTTCTTCAAAAAAAGTTCTACTTTAGTTAAAAATATGATTGCCATGGCGTAAGTTAACATGTCATGTACAAGGTGTTCAGAAAATTAAAAAATCTGAAAATTATGTAAGAGTAAACATGTTCAATTTTAAAGATATGAAAAACTGTCACTACGAAAAGTTGTTTAGAATTAATATTTATGTCAGAATTCCGATTTGTGAATAAATTTGCCTAATTCGCCTTTTTTTTTAAATTGTCATATGCATCAAGTGGTATCATGCGGTAAAACTTACGTTAAAATAAAAATTATTTTCTTCTTACAAAAATTATTAAATGAAACAGCTAATTTTACTCGTAATTATATTAAACTACTTTTATTTTAACTATTTCTAACCTCTTGTAAGAATATTAACTGAACAGCTTCCCTAATGCGATCTTTCAACAGATCAGTGTTATTATCTAAAGGCCTACTGTATACGATTTGTTTCAATCGCACCACAGGTGAAGAACTAATCAGTGTAAATCAGCAATTAGCAGAAAAGTAAGAAAATACGAGGAAAGTGGTAAGGGTTTTTATTGTTACACAAATATTATTATTAAAATACAGGGAACATTCTATATTTAAATTCTATATTTGTGGGGAGAGGAAAGTCACACAAAAGCTATGAATGCCCAACTAATGAAAAAGGAAGTACATAATGTGTTTTATTCAGGAGAAGTAAACAAAAGAAGAAATCAGTTTGAAGGCTCAAATTCTTTGACATGTCTAATAAGTAAAAAATGCAACTAGTGGGTTTGCTATAAGTCAACTGATTTTCACTGTTATAGTTCATAGCCGATTCAAAGAAATCACAGATGCGCAAATAAAAGGAACAATATCAGCATACTTAGCTGGATCACCAGATAAAAATGGGGAAGTAAATTTAGCGAATTCACAAGAAATCGTGCTCCCCAAGAAACAAAACAGATGAATGGGGATTAGGGTGGCCCATCTTTTTCGAAATCGAAATTTTTTATTTCTCACCCCTGCAAATGGTTCCATTCTCCGATTAAAGAACTTATATCTAGATACATAATGGCATGAATTTTATGATCCCGAAAGACTCCCATTCTAAGGCACTTCTTCCCATAAGTTGCTGATTGGCCCATCGGCGTATTCGCGGCCGCTCGTACACGATCGGCTTCAGTTCGATTATCATAATCTCAATTGACAGTTCGGCCATTAATGTCAATAAATGTTTTTCGTGTTCTCCGACCAAAAACTGGTGAAAAAGTAATTTTATTTTAAGTTGTGATTTGCTTAATACCTAAATAATATTCTCTATTCATATTTACACAGTTTAGTGACAATATATTTTGTGCAAATAAGTAGTGAAATGCTGTGCCGTTTGCAGAAAGCAGTTTAGAAAAGAAGAAAATCGATCGTTCCATAGTCGTAACATGATGAAGTTCAGTTTACAGTTATAAAGTAAATAGCAATTAAATTTTAATATCCTTTCAATACATATTTATCTTACTGTTTTATCTTACTGTAATATCGTATGCCTACATCACGTTATATAAAGAGCCGGTAATGCAGGAATTGCAATAATTCATTTTAATGAAAATATTTACCATTCTACACATTTTCTACACACACAACGCCACTGTTGCCTATGGGATGTGATGTTCATCTATCCATTTTAATGGACATATAATGTGACTATGTTAGGAGCAAACAAGGTATATAGTGAAAAGATAGCCTGTTATGTATCTAGATATAAGTTCTTTAATCGGAGGTTCCATTTGAAGAAAACATTCCCCCCTATTATTGAGGCAAATTGAAGGCAAGGGGTGCCGCAGAATGCATTATTATGCAATAATAAAAGTAAATGGAATTATTTACATTCTTTGGTTGATGCATTGTTTTTTTTTTTTTAATCAGCAACATTTATCTTTAGAATGACTAATCAAGTCATACAAATATCAAAGATATTATCTGTAGGGACTATGACATGTGTCATACTACTGTAAATTCGTAGTCTAAGAAAACTAGACTAGAAGTTCTTGAAATAAAACTCTCGTTTTATCTTTGTGTATTTTATTATGAAACGTTTTTTTCATACATAGTACCAAATATTATCCTAAATCTACAAGACATATAGTAATAAAAACAATATTTTTTGCACTAGGCCAAAGCATGCGACAGGGTTTCTTTTTTTACATTTGGAAACTGTGATTTATAATCATTTACAACTTGGAGTAGAAACTGTTTTTGGTCTTCATTTTTTGTTAAAATGTCATTATAGTCAGTAATAAGTTTGATTCCTCTCTCAGCGGCATCATTTACAACTTTAATTTTGTTTACAATATTGAAACATTTTCCCTCCATGTTGTTGGATCATTTTCCAAAAATTCCATAGACAAACCTAATTTTTGAAAAAACTGTTTAGTGTTCTCGCATATGAAGTCCTGAATTTCCTTGTTTTCAATGTCAGTAATGTTACTAATCATAAGTCGTTTAATACCCTCTTGATTTGGTGCTTTCCTATTCAAAGCTTTAACCATTTCTCTTTTAGTGGTAACTGAAATATCGTCATCAAAGAAAGATAAGCCAACATTTACTGAATTAAGGTACCACAAATGGTTCACTATTTTCCTACTTGCGGCCTGAGATATTTCTTTGTCAATATTTTGATAATTAATGAGTTCTTTACAAAAGTCTAAGTCATGAAGCGGTGCTTTACTAGCAAATGACGCTGTAAACCAGGCCTTTACATAAACCTTTACAATAAAGAGACATATATCTTCAATACCTATTTTTTCTTTTTTAGTTAGTTGGAACTGATCTTGGAAAAAAATATTTTTAGATAGTAAATGGCTTTGGCCATCCAACGTGCATGATGAAATGCCCCTGGTTGATAGAATGTCGTGTGAGTGGGCTCTTCTTCAACAAAAAGTTTAGAAAGCATTAAAAATTCTTTATAATCATCACGAGGCTGTTGCAAAGTTAAAGCTGCATTTAGAAACTTTACAATTTCGGCTTTAACTGGTTGTAAAATGTGTTTAATTTTTGATACCTGAAATCCAGTTTTTAGTTTATTTTGATCTATTTTAGGCCAAAATTCCCTAAAACGTTTAAATAGTGGCACATTTGGACCAGATGAGGAAGGCATTTTTGTGTCAAACACACTTCTCAAAACCACTTCAAAAATATGATGTCTACAAGGAAAATATAGAATATCTCTTTCTAATTTTTGTTGCAATAGTGTGGCTGCCCCATTTATATAACCCATATTTGATGCTGCTGTATCACAACACAAAGCTATTACCTTTTCGTCCAAATTCCATTCACAAAGCACATCATAAACTGCTTCAGTCTGTTCTCTTCCAGTTGAATTGGGCAAAGCTGGTACTCCAAGTAGTTGTTCAATATCTCCACTAGTAACTAAGATAGCAAGTCTATCGATATTTCCCATTCCAGTGAGAGAAGGTAAAAGTTTTCCATCCCAATGGATGACTGGGGCCGGCAATTCAGAATTACCGAAGGCAGTTTTTAATATTTCAGCTCTTTCTTCGCGGATGCGTTGTCTAGAGCGCTGAAGTGTGGTTCTGCTGATGGACAAAGATGTGGTGTCATGTCCTAGTGCTTCTGCTACTGCCGTCAAAATATGGACTCCATACCTGTCGCTTATTTTGCAAGCATCAAATGCAGCGGCTATTTTTGGTGTGATGATGTTACATGTTCCATATAATCTCCTCTTTTTTGGCTGTGATGGGCCAGGCTGGTCTTGTAACAACTCTTCTTGGGCTTCGATTATTTCATCTTCATTTTCGTTGGAGTCGGCTGAATTACTACTTGATGATGGACAGGTGACTGTTTCCTCTAATCTAGCTTTTTCTTGTTGACTTCGTTGCATTCGTTCGGATAATTTCTGTAATTTCTACTCAGCTGATTTTTCTTGAGAAGCAAGTTGATAATCAATACCATGCATAAATCCAGGACGTCCCTTTTTTCTTTGGTTAATTAAAAACTGCTTATCTTCATCTATTTTCATCAACTCCAATGCATTTGCATGAGAAATGTCAAAAAGATCGTCCAATTTTTCAACGACATTTTTTTCTTTACCTCCCGCACTGGCCCTTTTAGCCGATTTTTGTAAGTTCCTCCACTCCGCATAAAGTTTATCTAGTTGTTTAACACAATGAAAATCCTGACGTGTCGGAATGCGAGCTTTATCCCAAAAAACTGACACCTCTTTTATTGTTAATTTAGCACTTTCATGTACACTTAGCTTCACTTCACGAATGTTATAAAAGAGCACTTGTAATACTTGTCTATTAGACGGCAATTTATTGCCAATGATTTGTGACGAATAGTGTCCAACTAAGTAAATGAAAGTATCCTTTCGTAAGGATCTAACATCAGCCATCGTTTAATGTTTTTTCAAAAAGGAACGTATGCTAGAACTTATAATGTCACCACTGTAAAACACTATGGTAAACTGACATAAAAACCTACCGTATGTGCAATATATTTCCAAACTTCCAAAACAAATAATTTCTAGGAAATAATTACACCAATAAAACATTATGAGAAAAGAGGTAGATATTTGTATTTTAAGTAACATTTAAGTGTATTACCGTAATAAAATCTTATCTACAAATTTCTACCTGAATGCGGCACGGGTTACCGTAATAAAATCTTATCTACAAATTTCTACCTGAATGCGGCACGGGTTACCGTTGACCGAATTATCTGAAACTTTGACATAAATTATTCCTAGTATAATAGTATATTTTCGTGGGGTGAGACTTAAAAAATACGCAAAAAAAATTCACCCCCTATAGAGATGGGCCACCCTAATGGGGATACAATAATAATTAAGGTCATTTTTTATTGATTCTGTTTAAGTTTCAGAGAAATTGATTTGTTTTTATTTCTAAGTTTCAAATTCATGTAAATATGTTAGCGAACTCCCCCTGGCTCCCCTCTTCCCTCCAACGGACTAGGTCATGGTGTGCATGTGCAAAAACCAGTAACGAAACCAGTAATAAGATAGTTGACCGCCAATAAGTAACTCTGCGATTCTTATATTAAAAGCAATAAAATAGTTTTGTCAATAAACGAGTTTTATTAGGGGCTATTGAAGTTAACAAATATTATTTTTTAAATTTTCATATTTTCATATTTTGATTAGGACATCCATTCCAATTGATGCAGGCGCCTCTGTGTATACTACTGTATGAACTGCCTCGTCAGAAATTTAGACACATTGTGTAGCTATATGGCGCCTATGTTGGTATCCAATATAGGGCCTGTATTCAATATAGCATCTAGATATGTTAGTGTCCAATATGACGTCAATCTTCATATCTAATATTATGCCAATATTTGATTGCAATATTGGGCGTTTCTTGTCAAAATCTGTCACTCAGTGTATTAGCCCAATATCTTGGTGCCTATATTGACCCAATCAACTTGTGCTATAGGATATAAGACTATCTGAGAAGAAATATAACAAGAGTAATATTAATTTTCACTCAACAATTTGTGATTCGAAAAATTAGTAGATTTAAATTTGAAAATAATGCCAATCTTTGTGGTTCACACTTTTGAATCTATTAATTTTGCAAAAGCCTGAAATTTCTTAAATTATAATACTATGCTTGTTCTGCTCAGATAGTCTTCCATATTCTTTGCAATACACAGTGGGTCAGGCTTATCGTTCTTTGGCCGAAACTCTGAAACCCCTAGAAACGCCCCAAAATCAGCTGACGTTTAGAGGGAAAATAATGAAAAAAATCCCATCGATAAATGGGGGTGGAATTTAAAATAATTGAATAAAATTTTGATTCGAATAGAATATTGCCTTCAAATTTTAGGAAAAATGGTTAAAAAATTCCACCGATATATAAGGGTGGGTTTCAGGGGGTGGAAATTGAAATAATTGTATAAAATTGTGAAACTTTGGATTCGACTAGAATACTTATTGCCTCCAAAATCGAGGAAAAATGGTAAAAAAATTCCATTGAACGATTTCATGAATTGAAGTAAGTAAATCAGTCATTGCAATATTAATAATTATTATTACTCCTAAAATTGAGTATTTTTAACCTTCATTAACGTATTCAAAACGCCTTTACTCAAAAACAGCAGCTATAGGCAGCTGCAATTCACATGACATGTAGAGATCACTGCATTTAATATCATTAAAAAAATCATGAGGGTGAAGCTTGTGGGAGTAAAGTGTAATAAGAATGAAAAGTTTCATTTTAATCAAAATTTACAGCTGAAACCGCTCACTCAATAGGCTTTTAGCACAAAATATAATTTTAGCAGTTTTAGAACCTTTACTTAATATAAAACACAGTGTGTAAAGGATTTTTTCTTATTTTTTCTTTTACAGATGGTATTCAACATTAAAGTTTGAATAAATCCGTTAGGCGCGCAACAACGCTTGACCTCATATAACAGGCCACAGCAACAGCCCTAGCCCAGCCCATTTAAATTAATTCCATTCATGGACGTTGCCCTTGTAAATGCTTGATAGTGGAGCGAAATAGACCATAAAAGTCTCTCCGTTCTCGAGAAAAAAAAAATCAGCGTAGACCTTACAGTTTTTATAAAGTGAACAGTGAACAATTCTACATACGAAATGGCAATTATTTATGATAATTTTTTATGGTAGCGATATTTATTTCGAAAAAACTTGAGAAATTGATTGATTAGAAAAATCGTGTTTTTTAACATTTACACTGCCATATCCTCACATCTAATTGAGCTATTGATCTGATTTTTTTTTTTTAAATTCAAGTAAGTACACAAATAAGCGCTTCCAATGGTCTTTTTGTTTCTATCGATAATTGTTTATTATTTTCTATAAACAACGATGAACTTATTACTCGACTATTACTTCGCAAAAAATATACTCATATTTTGACCAAGCGACAAACTTTTTTCCTTTGAAAATTTTTATATACCTACCTATATGCAGTGAGGCGATTGAAGCCAAGATACAGGAGAAGTTTAAAAAAAAATCAGATCGATAGTTCAATTAGATTTCAGGATATGGCGATGTAAATTAAAGAAAACATGAATCTTTGAAACAGTGAATTTCTGAAGTTTTTTCGAAATAAAAAAGTCCTGTACCACAGAAAAATACCGTAATTGTCCACTACAGGTCCCAGATAACCTACTCTACAAGATTACAAGGTCTCCTCTGGTTCTATGCAAAAAAACACACCACATTCCTAGGTCGATTTCGCTCCACATATGTCCGAACCATTGCACTCGCAGCAATACACTGTTGTCACTGTTTTCTGTTTTATGAGGCAAGTCAGATATGAGTGTTTTCTGAGATTTGCCCCTTCTCTCGGATATTAGTCGGTGATTTAAACACTTTCCAGTTAGAAATTATGATAACAGATTTCATAATTGCTAATGTTTAGTAGGTAACACTCTATTAATATATATAAATTAATTTAAAATATACAGCACATGCAAGAGGACTATTCGGGCACCAAATAGCAAATAAAGTCAACTAGCTGCCTTGTTCTATGCCAGACATGGCCGATTCGTTCAATTGAAGACAAAGAAAACAAAAATTCACAGTCGTATTACAAACACTGAATATTCACTGCATAATTTTAAATTGGAACACGTATCTCTTTCTTGAGCTGTAGAACGCAAATGGAGCAGGTATAGGGATCCAGACCTTTTGTTCCTCCAAGAATAACGTCCACCTTTATCAAAAAGGTTGTTTATTACTCATTTCTCGGAAGTGTGTGAAATTTGGTTCATTTGAGTTTTGGCCAGAAATCTCTTAAAATGACCCACCGTGCAATATAACTATGTAGGTATTAAGTAAAAAAGTTATGACCAAAAATAATAAATATTTCCCCTCGTATTTCCCTATCAGGTCTTTCTTTTGGTAAACTTAATACCTAACATGTTCACGATGTTGGGTGATCCTGGCATAATTACTTATGTCTGGGACGATTTTTCTTTTTCAGTTTTAGGTATATTTAATTTTTGTATTTTTGTGATAAATAAAGACTTCAATAACTGTAAGTTTGATTTTTTTTATGGTCTTGAACCTTCTTTTGCATGTACCACTGGTGGCCACGAGTAAAAAAGGTTCATCATAATTCATTTTTATTTCAGACCATGACTTCGAGAACGAAACAAAATTTTAGTTTATTGCAAGGCATTCTTCGACATTTAAAACTTTCAAAACCAGTTTTCTATTTTTGTGTAATACTCATATCCGAGGGGCAACTCACGAGGCAATATTTCGTCAACATTGGCGATCTAGTGGTGATCAGTGGTAGTATAAGGCAATGAGTGGCAATATGTAGTTGTAAAGCGGCAATATTGGTTATATCGTGACAATACGTGGTTGTATACTGGTGATCCGTGGATATTCAGTGGTGATATCTGTGGCTGTAAAGTGGCGATCTGAGGCAGTACGTGGTAATCCCCGACAACATCGCACTAGTTCGTGAACATTCGACGGCAATCGTATCATCACTTGAGACCCGTGCAACCGCATTTGTTACCCCACCACTCCAGGTCATTGCTTGAGAACAATGTGTAACTGGAACCAACAAAGCAAGAATAGGCGCCCTATGCAATTGGTACACTTTACAAGGAAATAGTATCTGCTTAACAAAGGACCCCGGAACAATACCGATGAAAATGGTGTTTCGGTGAAATTGGCTGAAACTTTGCTATTTTGTAGTTCAAGTCATGCTGATTAAAAGTTTCTATCACATCTAGCCGATCCTATGAACAGTTTTTGAGATACAACTTGTCAAAGTTAGGTAATTTGCGTCATTTTAGACATTCGATAATTTTTTACTCTTAAACTATTAACTTTAGCAAAACATTGCGAGGGTCGAAATACTTTTGTTCAAGTCCAATAAAGCTCAAGAATTTTTTTGCAGAATTTTTTATCAACTTTTAGGTTCAGTAATGCTGATTTCGGCTCTAGCCTCAGAATTGGCCTACACGTCAACATTTTGAGATATTTGAGGTTTAAGTGCTTCAAAATGGCTTTTTTGTCTGTTTTTGAAGTTATATATAGGATTCAAAAATTTTTTCAGCTTATTTCTAATAAATACATCATTTAGTACTATCCTTCCTCTTTAAAATAAGCTTTCGAATAGTCATCTACGATGTTTCCTCGCAAAGTTATAGCCATTTTAAGGTGACATGAATTTGAAACCATGATCCCCTATAACTCAATAGTATTGATTCGTTTAGAGCCGTTTGTTTAAGACTGTTGGGTTATCCCTTCTGTTGTGTTAAATCTTGATTCGTTTAAAGTTGTTTGTTTAAGATTGTTAGATTGTATGGGATCATGGTTTCAAATTCATGTCACCTTAAAATGGCCTTAACTTTGCGAGGAAACATCGTAGATGACCATTCAAAAGCTTATTTTAAAGAGAAAGGATGGTATAAAATGATGTATTTATTAGAAATAAGCTGAAAAAAATTTTGAGTCCTATACTTACTCTTCAAAAGTAGACAAAAAAGTCATTTTTGAAGTACTTAACCTCAAATATTTCAAAATTCTGACGTGATGGGCCAATTCTAAGGCCAGATTCGCATTCAGCGCGAAAAATTACTTCGGAAATGAAATTAGGTAATCGCTGGGTGGTGGGGCGAACCAAATGTAGTAGTCCACCTCTCTGCGAAAATTCTCGGTAGTGGTAGCTAATAACTGCGCTTGGGTGTATAAATGTCGATTGGATGGTTGTTCAAATTTTATTAGTAACAGTTAGTTTTTTAGTTAAATCTTGAGATAATTTGATAAAAAACACGAAAAAACGTTTGTCCTACAATATCAGTGGTTTGACCGAAGTGTCCCCCACCCCCAACATGTCCAAATAACGAGGTCAAAAAATGATTAATAACCAGCTGATTTTTTTACTATTGCTTAATAAATGTTTAAAATGAAATGGCCACATTGTCCTACAAATTAAATGGTATGTTTTTCCAGTCCTACGCTCAGAAATTGTCAGATCCACGCTCGGTTCCACGGTAACACTTTTCTCATTAACAACCTAATTTTCGTTTTTTTCTCTTGGGAATAAAATGAGGCACACGATTTTACTAATGTCTTACAAAAAAGTGGTATAGATGAAAATTATTATTATTTTGAAATTTTATTCCATAGGTAAAGTTTTATATTATTTCTCATTCGTTAAACGTTTGTTAAAGAGTTTGTTTTTCGGTTGCCTTGGCTACGTTTCCGCGAGTAATGAAAATAAACCCCGTGTTTGTCCACAACATATTGCCAAAATAATTTGACAGGTTGTCGGATTGTCTAATTCGTGCGAAATAAAGAATGACTATGGAGTGTTTTTTATGCAATTTACTGTGTGGAAAACCTAATTAAACAAACACTTAAACATTAAAAATAATATTACATTAGAATTATAAAGAAAATTTTTCGGTCATGTAGTCGAACATTTAATAAAACATATAAAAGTGCATGAAAAATTAAAATATTCGCAACGAATGTAAATTTGCAAATTAAGGGAAATGCTGTTTTTTTATAATCTGAATCTATGTGCTACATTTAATGGATATCAGAATTCCGCTTAAGTAATAAAAGTATATTAATTTACCAAAACCGCAATTATAAAATAATTCGTTACTTAAAATAATTTTTGTTGGACTAGCGATACCAATTTTCTTGTAGCACACTATTTTATTTGGGCAGAGAATACACTAACCAATCATGTGTTATCTATGTCCTACAGTTACTAATGAGAAAAGTGTTACCGTGGAACTGACAATTTCCGAGTGTAGGACTGGAAAAACATAGGTACCATTCAATTTGTAGGAAAATGTGGCCATTTCGTTTTAAAAACATTTATTATCTCAAGATTTAACTAAAAAACTAACTGTTACTAATAAAATTTGAACAATCACCCAATCGACATATATGTACACCCAAGCGCAGTTATTAGCTACCACTACTAAGAATTCTCGCAGAGAGAAAAGTTGGGCGTCTCGCCAAAACGAAGCTACTCATGAAAATTCAGCCTGTTACTAATCATTAAAAAAAGGGCGCTGTACTGTGGACTATGGTATTATGGCGGTAAGTGGCGATATAGTGGAAATATGTGGCGATCCTAATGGTAATGCGTGGTAGACTGGTGGCATTATTGGCGATCGAATGGTGGTTTGATGGCAGTATCTGGCAATCAACTGGCGATTTAAGGCAATCCTGTTGCAATTTGGAGTATCAAAGTGGTAATATAAGGCGATATTACCTACAATGGCTGTATTTCGTACCCCAAATTTCGCGTGAGTTACCCCTCGCTCATATCTGTGAACGAGTGCACCATCGGTGGTACACTAGCGTTTATATATCATTTTTACAGCCATAACCCAGATCTGAAACATCTATCTCACAGATTTACGATTTTAAAAGGCTTAGAAGTTATATAGGCTGGTGCACGTCATCATGGACGTGTTAATGTTATCTATGTCCTCTTTACCTCTTCAATAACAAGTGATTTAGTAATTTACTTACAATTATATAGTAGTTACAACGATCTCCTTTACAACATTCTGAGCACTTCCAATCCTGATACCAGATATGAGTGCAAGTTCCCATATTACTAGAGCGATACTTGGCACATTTCTCTTTTGTGGAACATCTTTTGGATATGTAATATTGTTTCAATGCACCTTGCTGCCAGTATGGTGTGCTGCCCCAACTAATTTCTGACAAACAAACATCCTCTCCATAGTCACAAGTTGCTATCGTTCTTACACATTTTCCCAAATTATCCTCCTGTTTGTCACATACATAACACTCCAAGGCAACGCCTATTAAGAAATGAGTAATACAAACTATTAATATAGGTTAAGTTTTAGTTTATATTTCAATTTATTTATTTATTGCATGCTTTCCCTTACCCAGTTTGGCTGAGATTAAGATAAGCAGATAAGATAAGGCACATATTTTTATCATTTTATTGTATAAGTACGCCAATTAACGTAAACACAATGATAAAACACGTACACACCCACTACAACTACCAAAAATTACAAAACACAAAACAAACAGACAGTTGACAGTTGTCAACTGTCGAACTGTCAAAGCGGAGCGAAAGTGTCTAAAATCAAGCTCGAATCTCTATTACTAAAAGTCGCTCGCATTCGACTTTGGGAAAATATATACCGAAATTTCCAGGACTCTAAAAAATATGCATTATCGAATGTCACATTCTACAATTTTCAGCGGAATGTTCAGAGATCTATCTCGTAAAAAAGCGCTGTCTCTGAGACCCACTCCATAACATGGAGGTAGAATATAAATCAACCTCCTTGCTCCATAATATTCTGTAGGTCCATTCCTTTGCACAAGAAGTGTGACATAAACTTTGAGTGACAGAGATAGCATCAATACGGATATCATAAGTTAAAGAGAGACAAAATTTAACCAGTGCAGATCAGAGCCACACATTTAGTGTAAAGGAGTAGACCTTGTTATATTAACCACATCCAGTAATAGGCATCTCTTTGAAACAGTTGTCAAATATTTGACAAGTAAGCAAAGCAAATCGAACATATGATTTGTTTTTATTTCTTCCATTCTAGTCTGGAAAAGTGTTAGCAATTTAATTCAAATCAGTGGGTATTTTAAGTAACTATTATAATTTGTTTATTTAATTGCAAAATGTATTCTTTTAGTGAAATGATGCAAAATTAGTATGGAAGGCATATTGTGGAAATGGACTAATTATTGGAATGGTATTCTTATTTTTCTGTACTTAACAAGAGTAAAATATAACGTTTAATTTTTATAGGGTGGCAGACGAGATGGTTCGTATTAGAAAATGGTGTTTTAACCTATTACAAATCTCAAGATGAAGTGAACCAGGGTTGTAAGGGCTCTTTAAAAGTACAGGCATGTGAAATAAATGGTAAGCTTTAGTCTTCCTTTTAGGGTAGGAACCAGCATTGCCAGTGTCAGTACATTCGTACTGAAATCAGTACATTTTGACCACAATCAGTACGTCAGTGCTACTTTCATTGTGTCAGTACATTTTTTGTATGAAGTTTTACACCTACTGGCCAAATTTTTTTTTCGGATTTCTCCCGCCCGCTCATCAATTTTAGTTACATCAGTACTTTTTTCTTAAAATCAGTACTTTTCTGTTTCAATACCAGCAGTTAAGTAATTTTTGATCCACTGGCAACGCTGGTCGAAACACACTTACGACACGGCACGCACTAATACGTGCCGACCAATAGTTAGTATAATAAATTTACATTGTTTTATGCGTTTTTGACGGTACCTTGTAAAAATAATGTAAATTCATTATACCACACTATTGGTATGGCATGTGTTAGTACATGCCGTGGCGTACCATGTCGTACCGTGTCATAAGCGTGTTGTGATCCTTAGCTCCACAGACACTGGTGTTTGTACGATATATGCAGTTATGTCGATTTAGAAGCGAAAATAGGAAAAATTTGAATGGGCTGTTTTAAGAGAAAAAAAAATGAAAAAATTTTTGGAAGTAAAATTTCCTAATTGCCTAATTATTATTATAATCAAGTAATAAATATCACTTTAATCGGCTGTAAAAGTAACAGTATTACATCACCAATCTAACCTAAGTTCTAAATAGAACTGTGAATACAAATGCAAACAGTGGAATTAAATGATTTTTTATTATGAATATCATGATTCTTAATACTAGTGTTTGGAAAAACCGGGAAAATAAAAAACCGGTTCGAAACCGGTCTATTTAGAAAAAAACCGGTTTTAAACCGGTTTAAACCGTTTATAAAATTCAACAAAAATCATAGTTTTCGCAGTATTTTGAGCCAACTTATTTTTACGGATTAAAAATAAGTAATTAATAGATAGCCAGAATTTCTATGTCTATGTCTATGTGTGTATTTTGACTTATTAATACCTGAATACTATATGAAAACAATATAATAATATGCACAACATACGTTAAAATATTATGTTATTGCCCAATCCGTATAAAGTCACAAGATTGACTAATATAAATAGAAATTCAATACCTTACAATCAGTTTGCGGTATAATGACGTCAGATATAACTATAAAATGTAATTTTTATGTTGATCGGTATAATTTACTAAAAAACCGGTTTTTTATTGAAAAAATCGGTTCTGTTAGGTTTTCAAAAAAACAGGTTCGAAACCGGTTTAAAACCGTTTTTTTACAAACACTACTTAATACCTTAATCAATATATAAGTATATGATTAAAATAGTCATGAAATTAACATTAAAATGTGCTTATCTTCGTTATACCTATATCGCAGAAGCACCCAAAGACTTCACGATATATTCTAATTGCACTAATGAATTACAGTAAGCCCCCTAGACAATACCCGCATGGATTTGGTTATTCCAGGGGAGCAACATTTGTACTTAAGAGCAGCTACGTCACAGGAAAGGCAGCAGTGGTTAGTGGCATTGGGCAGTGCCAAAGCTTGTGTTCACCGAAAAGGAAAAGAACATGGTAAGTTGATATTCAAGATTTTCATTTTACCAACAGCATATCAGTTGTAGAGTAGAGTACCACCTACGTTTGAGCTATGCTTTTGCTAGCTTCACCCACCAATGAATATTACTTGTTTCAACAGTATGTAGACTTTTAAGTAGGTATAAATGAAGTACATATTGCTCAATATGCGCAAGGAAACATTGCTTCTATAGGGTGGACTAAATTAGATGGGATTTGATTTGATTTTCTCTAAAACTATGGCAGATAGACAAAACTAATATGGGTGTCCTGAGCTCGATTTTTGAGAAACAAACAATGACGCAAACCATCGTCTATCTTTTTCGACTATCGAGCTACAGAGCATTTTTCAAAAATTGGCATTTTTGGATGACCTCTATATCTCTATTGTGTCGAATCAAAATCGAGTAACACATTCTTAAGGCACTATTTTGAGCAGAATCCGTTGCTAATAAGAAGAAAATTATGCATGCGTCAATTTTCGAGACATAGACATAACTTGTGTTATTTTAAATGGAACAGCTTATCACAAATTAAATTAGCTATCCAACGATCAGGGCTGACAACAGGGGGGGGGGGGGGGGGGACAGACGGGGCTGCAGCCCCGGGGCCCGGCCATCACTGTTAAATACATTTTTGTATTGATTGTATTGTAATGTGTTACAACCCCTAGAATGATGTATTTGCACCTACTCGAAAAAGAACCTACCAGAAGATTCCAAAGTGACATCTGGAATTATCGAGAGAATGGTGGCGTCATCACAGAACAATCGAGATCTGTCATTTTTGGGTATAAAGACCGACCGCATTCTCGGCGAGTAGTTCAGAAAGTTCAGAAAGTATAGAAAGTGAGGTTAAGAGTTCGAAGATAAACAAAGTAATAAACATTGTGATTTTAGTCAGTAAAGTGTATTTAAATTAATAATAGTATTGTGAAGTATCCAGTAAATATTTAATAAAGTGTGTTAGTGGACATCTCTTGTTATAATTTTTGGAACCCACGGAATTTGCGAGGGTGGTTTCCTAAGGGTGGAAACACGTTACAAATTGGTGTCAGAAGTGGGATTTTATGACAAGAGGAGCTCTGAAGTTGTGCTGGAGTGTTCGAGAAGTATTCTCGAGGTTTAGTGCTAACACAGTGGACTAATTTACTGGACATTGTTCGAGGGTTATTTTCGGACAGGAAAATAGTGTTAAGTGCATTTTTTTGAGACATTGTAGAACATTTTATTAGGACATTAGTGTGATCCTTTGAACTGAGAAGTGATAGAGACACTGAAAAAGACTTATTTAGTGCGTGAAAAATTACTAGGACTTCTATTTGAACATTAGTGGAGATTATTAAATTCTCTTGAACTGGATAGTGACAAAAGACTCTGGATAAGACTTTTTCGTGCTATTTCGAGATTTGTCTGAAAAGTTCCATTACCGATATTGACGTGACAGTTAAATTTATTTTATTTTAATTTCATCGTATGCCCGTAACAACAAGAAGTATGGCATCCGATAAACAAATACAGGACTTATTCGAACAATTCCAAAAAATGATGGCTCAGCAACGGCAGGAAGATAAAGAAGAGCAAGAAAGAAAACGCCAGGAGGAAGAAAAACGGCGTCAAGAAGAAAGGGACGAATTAAAGAAAATTATGGAAGATCAGGAAATAAGACGTCAGAAAGAAAAAGAGGGTGAAGAAACAAGACGTCAGAAAGAAAAAGAGGATGAAGAAAGAAGACGTCAGAAAGAAAAAGAGGATGAAGAAACAAGACGCCAAGAAGAAAAAGCCGAATTGAAAGAAATAATGGAAGACTTGGAAGAAAGACGCCAGGAGGAATTAAGGAAAATCCTGAGCGATCAAATAAAAATACAACAGGACGCAATCATTTCTGTCAAAAGTGAAGTCAAAGAAGAGATAAACAAGGTAGAAGAAAAAGTAGATAAGGTCGAAGATAAAGTAGGTGAAGTCAAGACCGAAGTCGGTCAAGTAAAAGGAAAAGTAAATCAGTTTGAAGAAAAGATGAGTGAGTTCGAAGAAGAAGTCAAGGGAGAAATAGACCGGCTTAAACGACAGTTGAGAGATAGAGGAAGCCAGCAGGTGGTATCATCAGGTCACCGGTTAAAACCTCCCTCCTTTGACGGCCAAAGCTCATGGACAACGTACAAGAGGCAGTTTGAGGCAGCAGCGTGTGCGAACAACTGGGATAATGAGGAAAAGGCCATGGCATTAGTTCTGGCGTTAAGGGGCCAGGCGTCAGAGTTGCTTCAAACTATCCCAGTGGATAAACAAAGGGACTTCAAAGTCTTGGAAGCTGTATTGGACTTAAGATATGGCGACCAACATCTCGCCCAATTATACCAGGCTCAGCTGAAATCCCGGATGCAAAAAGCTGGGGAAAGTTTACAAGAATTTGAAGCTGCGATAGAGAGACTGGCACACCTGGCGTATCCAAATGCACCTAAAGAATTCCAGGAACAATTAGCCGTGGGGGCCTTTTTAGATGGTATAAGGGACGAAGAGGTCAGGCGAGTTCTGAGGCTGATGAGACACCAAAGTAGTAGCGAAGCTTTGGTGCGTGCACTCGAAGTAGAAGCCGCTTACAGGGATACGCCAAGGTCAAGAGTGCGAGCTGTGACTCTCGAAGAATCACAACCAGAAATGAACCAGAACCCCATGTTGACAGAAATACAGAAAATGTTCACCAAATTATGTGATAAATTGGATGGCCTCGGGAAGCAAGAAAAACAACAAAATAGAGGAAAGCCGAGCGGAGGTATTAAATGTTTCAACTGCGGCAAGGTAGGACATATGAAACGGGACTGTCGACAGCAGAACTCGGAGAGTCGAGTAAATGCTGTGAATGTAGAAGAGAAGCAGGAAAACTAAAGATAGCCAGCACCAAGGGGACTGTGCTGGCTAAGGAATGCGGTGCCCCCAGAGAAGTAAAGATTTCCCAGCTCCAAAGAATTCCAAGTAGTCTGTTGTTGCAAGGATATGTGAATGGAAGAAAATGCGTGTTTACTATTGACACCGGTGCTACGTCATCAATAGTGCGGCCAGGGTTTATATCAGGCTTGCAGATTGACAAGAAGCAAAATGGAGTAATCATTCGGACAGCCACGGGGGACAGGGCTGCGGTCCACGGAGAGGTCAACTTGGAACTGCAGGTTGGACGGTTGAGGTTCAATTACAAGGTCATTGTGGCTGACATTATGGATGATTTCATTTTGGGTCTAGACATCATGGGAGAGCAGGGATTCATTGTTGACGTAGGGGAGCGAGTCTTAAAAATTGGAAATGAGGAATTTATTCTGGCAACCGCAGACGACCAATTCCATAAAGCGAGATTGTTAACAACACAGACGATCAAGATTCCTGCTCATTCAGAACAAATGATCGATGCTGCCTTAGAAGGAAATCCTGGAGGGTACCGTGTTGGCCTAGTTGAAGATGACGAATCGATTAAGTCCCTACCCAATATTATTGTGGCGAGAACTTTAACCCGGACTAAAGACAAAATCCCAATTAGAGTCGTTAATTTAAATTCCCACTCGGTGACAATTAAGGAAGGCAAACCGATTGGCTCCTATGAACCGGTCACATGGGTAGCGAGGTGCGAGGAAGAAACAGAGGGAAGTTCATCTATGAAAATAGACCAGGAAGTTTTGACCTTGTTGAGTACCCAGTTGGAGCATTTATCTGAGGATGAACGAAGGGAGGCAATCAAGTTCCTGGAAAAGGAAAGTTCAGTATTTGCCAAGAATACAGAGGCCCTTACAAAAACAGACATAGTCCAGCATCGGATAAATACTGGCGACTCACCCGCTATTCGACAACCACCTAGGAGGCTTCCATTAGCAAAACAAGAAGATGCCTCGGCAATGATAGACAAGATGCTACAAGATGGAGTCATTGAGGAGTCGACGAGTCCCTGGTCATCGCCAGTAGTTTTGGTTGCCAAGAAGGATGGAACATTAAGATTTTGTGTCGATTATCGAAAATTAAACGATGTCACGAAGAAAGACAGTTACCCATTACCACAAATTGACGACACGTTAACCACGTTGGCAGGCTCACGATGGTTTTCTACGTTAGACCTTAGGAGTGGATACTGGCAAGTGGGGCTTCATCCTGATGATAAAGAAAAGACAGCGTTTTCAGCAGGCAGTGGTCTTTATCAATTTACCGTGATGCCTTTTGGACTTTGCAATGCGCCAGCTACCTTTGAAAGACTGATGGAGTTCGTGCTGCGAGGGCTAACCTGGAGGACGTGCCTGGTTTACCTTGACGACGTGCTTGTTATGGGACAGGACTTTACAGAACATTTGAAAAATCTTCAAGAAGTATTTGGGCGAGTCAGGAATGCCCATCTGAAGTTGAACCCGAAGAAGTGCCTGCTATTCCAGAAAGAAGTCAAATTTCTTGGTCACGTGGTGTCTTCGGATGGAATACAAACAGATCCCGACAAAATTTCTGCTGTACGAGATTGGCCAAGACCATCTAACGTTCATGAAGTACGGAGCTTCCTTGGCCTCTGCACTTATAGGCGCTTTGTGGAAGGGTTTGCAGAAATTGCGAAGCCATTACACCGGCTGACAGAAGAGAAAGTGCAGTACCAATGGACACCGGAATGTGAAACGGCATGGAGAAAATTGAAGGCAGCTCTATGCACTGGTCCTGTGCTAGCGTACCCACAACGGGAAGGACTTTTTATTTTAGACACGGATGCCAGCAATTCTTCGGTCGGTTGTGTACTGTCCCAAATCCAGAATGGGCAGGAAAGAGTGATCGAATATTTCAGCAAGGTGCTGTCCAAACCGGAAAGAAATTATTGTGTAACCCGGAAAGAGTTACTGGCCATCGTTAAATCAGTGGACCATTTTCATAAATATCTTTATGGAAGACATTTTAAGATTCGCACCGACCATGCTGCATTAAAATGGCTGTTGCAGTTGAAAACCCCTGAAGGTCAACTGGCTCGTTGGATAGAACGGCTGCAACAGTATGATTTCAAAATCGAACATCGACCTGGAAGATCTCATAAGAACGCAGACGCTTTATCTAGAAGACCATGCAAGGAAGATTGCAAGCACTGCCACCACGTTGAGAAATTTCAGGGTACGGTGGCCGTCAACACTATTAAAATAGAGGTTCCGGATGATTGGACAACTGAAGCCCTTAGGCAAGAACAACTGAATGACACAGAGATTGGGGTTATATTGAGAGCAAAAGAGAAAGGAATTCGACTAGCGTGGAAGGATGTTTCGGACAAGGCAGTTGGATTGAAGGCTTTGTGGGCCCAATGGGATTCACTCAAAGTTATGAACGGGCTGCTAAAGAGAGCTTGGGAAAGCCCGGATGGCAAGGAAGTTGTTATGCGTCTAGTGATTCCCAGGTGTCGAGTACCGAAAGTACTTCAGGAAGTGCATAATGGAGCATCCGGTGGACACTTCGGCGTTAATAAGACCCTGAATAAAGTACGAGAACGATTTTATTGGGTAAATAGTCGTCAGGATGTGGAAGCTTGGTGTCGCAATTGCAAAATTTGTGCAGCAAGTAAGGGACCGCAGACTAGAAGTAGGGGTGCAATGAAACAATATAACGTCGGAGCTCCTTTCGAGAGGATCACGATCGATATAGCCGGCCCATTCCCAGTAACCAAGGACGGTAACAAGTATATACTGGTTGCCATGGACTATTTTAGTAAGTGGCCAGAGGCCTATGCAATTCCAAACCAAGAAGCAGTCACTGTTGCCAAAGTCTTGGTAAATAATTTGATATGTCGGTTTGGTGTACCCCTGGAGCTGCACTCAGATCAAGGGAGGAACTTTGAGTCAGGGGTGTTTCAGCAAATCTGCAAGTTATTGGGGATACACAAAACACGGACAACAGCCCTTCACCCGCAATCAGATGGAATGGTGGAACGACATAACAAGACCATGAAAGAACATCTCTCTAAAGTGATTCATAAGAATCAACGTGATTGGGATCTCCACATACCGTTCTTCCTCATGGCATACAGAGCTGCTATCCACGAGTCTACGAAACAAACACCAGCCCGTGTAGTATTTGGACATGAGATCAGACTGCCATGTGATTTGATTTTCGGAACACCAGGCGGAGAACAGCTTCCTGTGAACAGCTATGTGGATGAAATGAGTGAACGGCTAAGAAATGTTCATGAGCTGGTTAGAGACCAAATCACCATAGCCAGTGACCGAATGAAGGCTCGATACGACCGTAAGGGTAGTTCAAGGCAGGAGATCTGGTTTGGCTGTATAACCCACAGCGAAAGAAAGGGAAGTCACCGAAACTGTTATTACCCGAATTAATGATGTCGTCTATCGGATTCAACGAAACAAAAAGTCCAAGATGAAGATCGTACACTTGGATAGACTGGCGAAGTACGTGAAAGAGGCTGAACTGCCTGACCGGGACGTTCAGGCTTAAGGAGGGGGCAGTGTAATGTGTTACAACCCCTAGAATGATGTATTTGCACCTACTCGAAAAAGAACCTACCAGAAGATTCCAAAGTGACATCTGGAATTATCGAGAGAATGGTGGCGTCATCACAGAACAATCGAGATCTGTCATTTTTAGGTATAAAGACCGACCGCATTCTCGGCGAGTAGTTCAGAAAGTTCAGAAAGTATAGAAAGTGAGGTTAAGAGTTCGAAGATAAACAAAGTAATAAACATTGTGATTTTAGTCAGTAAAGTGTATTTAAATTAATAATAGTATTGTGAAGTATCCAGTAAATATTTAATAAAGTGTGGAAACACGTTACAGTATTTCAAATGAAATATTATGTTTACTGAAAATTAGTATTTTTGATGTGTCCCAGACGAGGGGGGGGGGGGGGGGGGGGCGCCAATTTGAATAGGAAGAGTGACAACAATAAAATGACAAGGTGTTTAAGATTGGTGTAACTGATGTTTATTTAGTTTTGGGTGCAAATGATGCACACACTTCGATATAAGCCATCTGGCGCTTTGCATATGTGAGCGGGGAGGATCTCAGCGCCCTAAGCGTCCAAGCCACCCCGAGATAGTTAAGAACTAGACTTAAGAGAGTTAAGTAAGTTAAGTGTTGAACACTGTACCTATAGTTAAGTTAATAAATAGTGTTAAAATCAAAAACAAAAGCATTTATTAATCACAATTGGTAAGGTTCAGTTTCTAACCCTGAAAGAAACATATGGTCAGCTTCGAGCAGGATATTCTGAGTGGAAAAGTGAAATAAATGCAAGTGGTGTTTTAACAAAATTAAACATATAAACATATTATTGGATTGGATTTATTATTGGCATTGGTACAGATGTTCAACGTGGAAATTAAATTGGTGAATTAAAAGTTAGACATTTCGTAAAACGTTAAAACGGTTGGTGATTTAAAATTGGTTATTGGTTATAAAAACTCTGTAAATTGGACTAGTGGTTGAAAGACAAATATTTTCAATAAAACTATTATATGAACAGTACAAAAGTTGTAAAAGTGGCACGCTTGGGTCAAGCGGGGTGCAACAAAGTGTCACTGCAGGTATACGAGCCGAAGTGTGGAATCAATTCCTAGAAGTACTGGGCGAAAGTTTCGTAACGACAGGCAGAATTCCAGCATCTCCAACGGGCGCCCTTAGCAAGGCTGGTAAGAGAGAGAAGCAACAAGTACATCTGGAGCAGCGTGTTCAGAGAAAATACGGCGCACTTGCAGCACGAGTTAAACAGAGAGGTTTGGTACAGTGAGTCTTTGCATGCCCTTTATTTATTCCTTCTCAGTTTCTATTTGTAGGAGCAGGTATTAGTTGTTATTGTTGGTAAATTGATAAAATACATAAGTAAATAAAAATGAGTGAGGACTTAAAAACACTAATAAAAAAACGGGGTTGTGTCAAAGCACGTCTTACTCTTTTCAAAAATTATTTAGAGGATATTGAGCGATTACTGGTAGAGTCAAATAGTTTAGATAAAAGGTCATATATGGAATTAGAGTCAAGGTTGGAAAAGTTAAATAGTGTATGCTCGGACTTTAATAATGTTCAAACGTTAATCGAATTAATTCATGACAACTTTGAAGAACAGTTCAAAGAACGAGAAATATTTGACAATTCGTATTTTAAATTAAATACCAGGGGTAAAGAAATCCTATCTAACATTAGTTTTGAATCAAATGTAAGACCAAATACAACTAATGGGAGTTTGACTAATGCCATAAACTCTGTAACGTTGCAGGCAGCACCCCGGTTGCCAAATATACCGGTACCTAAATTTAACGGAATATATGAAAATTGGCTAGAGTTTAGGGATACTTTCCAATCTCTAATTCACAAGAATACATCGATCGGTGATATTGAAAAATTTCATTTCTTACGTGGAGCATTGGAAGGAGACGCAAAGGAGGCAGTTCACTCCTTAGAATTTTCTGCTGCAAATTATAAAGTAGCATGGGAAGTTTTGTGTGAGAGATATAATAATACCAGCTTACTAGTAAATAATCATGTCAAGCTATTATTCTCGTTGCCATCGTTAACTCGCGAGTCGGCAACAGAGTTACGCAAATTATTGGATTCTATGGTAAAACATCTTAGAGCATTAAATACTTTAGGTCAGTCAACTGACACATGGGATGTGATGATTATTTTTTTAATTAGTGGTAAGTTAGATGCGGTTACTTTCCGTGAATGGGAAGAACACAAGACTAGGGACAAGCTTCCTACCTTGAAGGAATTTAAAATCTTTTTAACAGGTAGAGTCGAGCTTCTTGAATCACTACAAGGTAATCGGGGAGAAAGTAAACAAATTAGCAAACATAAATCACATTTTAGATCACAACAAACATTTATAGCAACGAATCAAACGTGTTCATTTTGTAGAGGAAATCACTATATTAACAATTGTGACGGGTTTCTAAAATTGAAGGTGTATTCGAGATATGAACAAGCAAAACGGTTAAGGCTTTGTTTAAACTGTCTCAAAGGTAATCATATTAGCAAAGTTTGTACTGCAATCACTTGTAGAAAATGCCAAGCAAGGCGCCACACGTTATTGCACTATGATAAACAATCCCAGTCGACAAGTACACCTGATGCAAGAGTTGATGTGGGAGCAAATGTTGAGGTAAACGAAAATTTACCAAATGTAAGTAGTGGTAACCCTTCTGTCATAATGTCTTCGTCAAGAATTGATCAGGAATGCGATGTGTTACTGTCAACAGCAGTGATTAAGGTCATGGATGTACATGGGCATCCTCAAACTTGTCGTGCGCTCCTGGACTCCGGTTCACAATCGAATTTAATTTCTTCAAGTTTGTGTGACAAGTTAGGTTTAATAAAATCTGATATCAATTTGTCTATAGTAGGTATCAGTCAAGTTGTGTCAAATATAAATAAAAAATGTTTGGTGCAGTTGCACTCGTGTCATACTGCATTTGAAAAAACTATTTCTTGTTTGGTGGTTCCAAAAATTGGTGAAAGTATACCTAGTCATTATGTCAACGTGTCACATTTAAATATTCCTAAGCATGTCAAGTTGGCAGACCCGCAATTTCAAATTCCTGGCCCAATCGACATGTTGATAGGTGCGGGATTATTTTATGAATTGTTGTGTATTGGACAAATTAGTTTGGGACAAGGTCAACCTACACTTCAAAAAACTCGATGTGGTTGGATAATTTCTGGGCCAATATGTGTAAATCGTAATTTAACTCGTCATTGTAATTTAAATATTCAATTGGGCATTCAACAACAATTAGCCAAATTTTGGGAACTGGAGGAACCTCCGACATTTACACCGATCTTATCTGAAGATGAAAGGAAATGTGAGGAAATATTTGTAGCCACCACACGTCGTAACAACGAGGGCAGGTTTGAGGTGCAGATTCCCTTGAAGGAGTCTCAGTCAAAATTAGGGGATTCAAGGCAATACGCTTTGAATAGATTTTATTCTCTTGAAAATAGGTTGCGGAAAAATCCTACACTAAAACAAATGTATAGTGAGTTCATGGTCGAATATGAACAAATGGGTCATATGTCTAAGGTATGTGAATCTTTAGATAATCAGGTTTCGTATTACTTACCTCATCATGGGGTTTTAAATGATAATAGCATAACAACCAAGCTGAGAGTGGTATTCAATGGATCAGCCCCGTCTGATTCTGGTCTTTCATTAAATGACCTTCAATATATTGGACCTAATATACAGGAAGATTTATTATCTATAATCTTACGGTTTCGACAACATAATGTTGTAATATGTGCAGATATCGCAAAGATGTATCGAATGGTTGAAATTAATCCAAATCAACGGTCACTTCAAAAAATCTTCTGGAGAGCTGATCCTAACGAAGAGCTAAACATCTACACTTTAAATACTGTTACCTATGGGACTGCTTCTCCACCTTTTTTGGCTATACGGTGTTTGAAGCAGTTAGGTGTTGAAAGTATTGATAGGTATCCAAAGGCTTCGAACATGATCATGCGCGATTTTTATGTTGACGACTTCTTGTCTGGGGCAAATTCAGTAGAGGAAGCAGTCAAACTTTGCAAGGAAGTTGACGCAATTTTACGCTCAGGTTGTTTTGAATTAAGAAAGTGGAATTCTAATAAGCAGAGTGTTCTGGAACAAGTGAAAGTTTCTACTCATGTCGCTCCAACTGTTCAATTTGGAGACAAAGGTGAAACAAAAACTCTTGGATTATATTGGTCAAGTAGTAGGGACGTTTTGATGTATAATATAACACCTTCTGAGATGCCTAGTCGAATCACAAAACGCTCAATTCTGTCTGATATTGCGAAAATTTTCGATCCATTGGGTTTACTGGCGCCATGTATTATCACGGCAAAAATATTACTTCAACGGTTGTGGGCACAAAAGTTATCATGGGATGACTTACTGCCAGTGGAGATCGAATCAAGGTGGAGACAATTCAGGACAGAATTATTTAAGCTGAATAAACTTGAAGTTTCGAGACAAGTTGTATGTAGTCAGACAATTCGGTTGGAATTGCATGGATTTGCCGATGCGTCACAGGAAGCGTACGGTGCATCCGTGTACATTAAAAGTATTGGGTCAAATGGACAAATTCAAGTTGCGTTGGTTTGTGCGAAGTCTAGGGTGGCACCTATTAAGTCGATCACAATTCCACGACTTGAACTGTGTGCTGCGTTGGTATTGGTACAAGTTGTTGATAAGGTTAAGCGGTCCATGGACCTAACTTTTGATGCGGTACACTTATGGTCGGACTCAACAGTTGTTTTAAGTTGGATTGCAACTTCTCCTAATTTATTGCAAACTTTCGTTGGTAACCGGGTCTCCCAAATTCAAATGCTTAGTGTAGCAACTGATTGGCATCATGTTCGGTCAGAACACAATCCAGCAGATTTGTTATCTCGTGGTGTAGCTCCAGAAAATTTACTCTCATGCCAGTTGTGGTGGAGTGGTCCAGTTTGGCTGTCACATAATGAAGAATTGTGGCCAAGCTCCGCTTTTAAATTGGAACAAAATTTACCTGAACTAAAAAAATGTAATATGTTAGTTCGTAGTACGTCATGTGTCCCAATTGTAGATTTCAATCGGTTTTCAAATTTAAATCGGTTGATGCGCAGCGTCGCATATGTCATACGCTTCATATCAAATTGTAAATCTGTTAATAGTCGTCGAAAAGGTCCGTTAACGTCGGTTGAATTGGATACTGCAATGAAAGCCCTCATTAAAGTATCTCAAAAGGAATGCTTCTCTCAAGAGTTACATGAATTAAAAACCAACAAACCACTTAACTCAAAGGGATGTCTCCTTGGTTTAAATCCCTTTATAGATACTGATGGAATAATCAGAGTAGGTGGCAGGTTGCAATTGTCAAAATTTGAATTCAGTAAAATGCATCCTATAGTACTATCGGCTAAGCATCCGTTAACGGTTCTCATATTTTCTTACGAACATGTTAGGCTTCTGCATGCAGGACCACAGTTGTTATTGTCCTCAATACGGGAAAGGTATTGGCCCCTGAGAGGCAGAAATTTAGCTAAAAATACAGTCCACAAATGTATAAGATGTTTTCGTGCTAAACCAATACACAAATCTCCAATTATGGGTGTCTTGCCAGAATTGCGTGTTCGTCCAATGCCTCCATTCTATTCCACAGGGATAGACTACGCGGGGCCCTTTTTAATAAAATCTAAACAAGGCCGCGGGGCAAAATTGTCGAAATGTTATATCTGTTTATTTGTATGTTTTTCTACGAAAGCCATTCATTTAGAACTAGTTTCCGACTTAACGTCAGAGGCTTTCATCGCAACATTTCGACGATTTGTCTCACGTAGAGGGAAACCTCAATATGTGTTTTCCGACAATGGTTCAACCTTTGTCGGTGCAAATACAGAGTTGGTGGAGTTAGGCAAATTCTTAAAAAGGAATGAAAATTCACTGGTAGAATCATTCGAAAATGAAGGGGTTACGTGGCGATTCATTCCCGCACATTCTCCCCACTTTGGTGGTTTGTGGGAGGCGGGTATAAAGTCCTCTAAGTATCATTTGAAACGGGTAATGGCAAATGCGTCTCTCACATTTGAAAGTTTTTATACTCTGCTCACGCAAATCGAGGCTGCATTAAACTCCCGTCCTCTCACTCCATTGTCATCGGATCCTAATGACCTGGATGTGCTCACTCCCTCACACTTTCTCGTTGGCAAAAGACTGACCTCTTTACCAGACCCAGACGTCCTGGACATAAAAGAAAATCGGCTGTCAAGGTACCAGCACATACAGCAGCTTTATCAACACTTTTGGTCACGCTGGTCGAAGGAGTATGTGGCTGAGCTACAAAATCGTAGCAAGTGGAAAGTTGGTCAAGGCCACTTAACTATGGGCCAGTTGGTTCTACTTCGGGACGACAAATTGCCTCCCTTAAAATGGGAACTTGGTAGAGTTGTGAGGATTCATCCAGGACCAGATGGGAAGGCAAGAGTTGCAAGTGTCAGGACACAAAATAGTGTTGTGAAACGCGCGTTCACTAAAATTTGTCCGTTACCTCTGGAACCTATTAGTGACGTGTAGTGTAGATATTAAGTGACTATAACTAATGACTCTAGTTTAAATTAGGATAAGTTTAACTTTATTGAAAGGTTTTTACACCCTTTCAAGGCTGGGGGTATGTTTAAGATTGGTGTAACTGATGTTTATTTAGTTTTGGGTGCAAATGATGCACACACTTCGATATAAGCCATCTGGCGCTTTGCATATGTGAGCGGGGAGGATCTCAGCGCCCTAAGCGTCCAAGCCACCCCGAGATAGTTAAGAACTAGACTTAAGAGAGTTAAGTAAGTTAAGTGTTGAACACTGTACCTATAGTTAAGTTAATAAATAGTGTTAAAATCAAAAACAAAAGCATTTATTAATCACAATTGGTAAGGTTCAGTTTCTAACCCTGAAAGAAACACAAGGATAGACTAACATATAGCTAAAATACATGGTAGATTGGTAGATATACATGAATGATAAAACAGAGTTAAACACTAATAAAAATTTACACTAATAAAAATTTACACTAATAAAAACTTAATACTAAAGTGAATGGTAACAATTTAATGAATAGATTGATGAAGTTGATGTTTAAAAGTTCTAAGATTTGCATTGAAAAAATCAATATTTTCGAACTGGTTCGCTAACCGAAGTATACGCGGTAAACAAGAATTATATGCATAATTTGTACTGAAGAAAGGCACGAAAAAAGTAATATTTTGTCTTGTATTTCGAGGAGGAACGTAGAAATTTATCTGCGATAATAATTCAGGACAGTTACATTTAGAATTTATAATATTAAAAAGCAATATCAGGTCCTTTTGCTGGCAGCGTATATCAAGAGAGTCAATGTTTAAAAGTGATTCAAGATCAGAATAGTCATCAATAAAAATATTTAACTTGAAGGCAACATGTCTCAAAAATTTATGTTGAACTGACTCAATCTTTCGTACATAAATATTGTAATGTGGTGACCAGACTGAGGAACAATACTCTAGGTGTGGTCTCACAAGTGAGCAATATAAAATCTTAAGAGTCTGTACGTTGGAAAAATCGGTAGTTGTGCGTTTGACAAATCTCAGTAATTTTAATGCTTTGTTAGTTACAGCAGAAATATGAGCCTGAAAATTAAGGGTTGGGTCAAGTAAGACGCCCAAATCTTTAATTACTTGTACATCATCTAAAAGATTACCGTTAATTTGATAATTAAAAATAATAGGGTCCCTGTTTCGGTAAAATCTCATTGTATAACACTTATCGATATTTAATGTCATACCATTAACCGAGCACCAGTTATCAAGAGTATTTAAATCAGCTTGCATATGTAAGGCATCATTTTCAGACCGGATTGTAGAAAACACTTTGAGGTCATCAGCGAATAGAAGAATTTTTCCAAAAGAAAAACAGTATTTGATGTCGTTAATAAATAAGTTAAACAACAACATATGTATTTATCTCTAGAAAAAGTGGTTAATTTTCGAAAAATTTAATATATTTGTGAAGAGGCCGTGGAAAACTATTAACAACAACACTTCTTATAACATAAAAATAATTTTGGCAAAAATAGGAAAAACTAAACTAAATAAATATTCAAATTGTCTTCCATTGACATCTATACATTTTTGACACCTCCTTACAGTATTTGTTGCATTTCCAATCATGACAGGAGTTATTGATCGAAACGCAGCTAATGTTTTGTTTTCCAATTCTTCTATGTTATTAGAACGTTTTCTATATATAATATTTTTTAAATAACCCCAAAGCCAAAAGTCGGCAGGGTTATATTTGGAGATCTAGCTGGCCACAAAATAGGACCGTTATTTCCTAAAAATTAAACAATATCTAAACTACTTTGTTGTTTATTAATGTCCAGGTAGCTAAATTAATTGTTACGAAGTGTTGTTAATAGTTTTCCATTTCCTCACAAATATATTAAATTTTTCAAAAATTAACCACTTTTTCTAGATATAAATATGATATATGATATATCGTTGGATAGCTACCTAATTTAAGTTGTGATCGAATAATGAAATAATTTATAGGGTGTTCCATCTAAAAAAAAAACACAAGTTATGTCTATATCTCGAAAACTGAGACATGTATAATTTTCTTCTTCAAATCAGCAATGGATTCTTTTAAAAAAAGTGTCTTAAGAATGTGTTACTCGATTTTCGATTCGACACTTGGTAATTGAGATATAGAAGTCATCCAGAAATGCCAATTTTCTAAAATCGCTCTGTAGCTCAGTACACACTAAAAAAAATTTTTCCGAGCAAACAAACATTTTGTTGGTTGCGTATATACAAAGCAATTTCTTGGTTGATGTTAATAAATTTTTGTTGCTTCAAACAATTTTGTTGGAAAGAATTGTTTTGTATATACAGTCGGGCCCGCTTATAACGAGTACACCTTATAACGAGCGTTCGGTTTTAACGAGTAATTTCCATAGATACAAAAAATCATCTATTAAGCTCAACACAATTTCAGTTCGGATATAACGAGCTCGGATATAACAAGCGCTGTTGTTATAACGAGTAATATTTTTCTAATAAGTTGCTGAATATGTTTACTTAACGAGCACCTTTGTAGGGATGACGGCGATTCTCTGCGGCTGCGATTACAACGAGGACTCGATGATTCATTGGAGAATTAACTTTGTTTATAACGAGTGATATTAGTTCATACGAAGTAAGTTCTTGGAACGCTGCCATTTGACGGACACCGACTTAATAGTAGTCAGTGCTTTGAGGGCGGTAGATATGAAACGTCGGTGCTTTTATTGTATCGAAACAGTGCCTGCTAGTATTCCAACAAATTTGCTATGACTCGTTATTATATTATGAGTAGTAGGTAGATGTAATGTTTTTAGGAAGTTATGCACATAATTTAAGAGGTCTACACACGAACCAGCGGCAGGGACCCGACATTGTCGGCACGCTTTGAAGATAATTGGAATTGCAGCGGACCAGTTTACTTTTACGAATGAGTTCAAAGCATGCCAACCAGGCTGGCTCCCTGCCGCTGGATCGTGTGTAGACCCTTTTGGCCAACGCGCGACGGTCGGGTCTTTACTATTTACTCAGTGATTTGTCATCAATCGCCGATGTTCGTTGATTTATATAACAGCCATGTCCTGTAAGAGAAAGTCCCTTACATTAGAGAACAAAATAAAAATAATTGATGCTATTGCCAGTGGCATATTTAATGCCAATGTGTGTAAAAATTACAAATTATCCAGTTCGACTGTTTCTACTGTCTGGAAAAACCGGGATAAAATTAGAGGATCTTTAAATTCAAAAATGTGTGTTTTACTAGTGACGAACTAAATGCATATCAAGAGGTTAACGATTGTTTAGAAACTTGTGAGTATCCGTCGGAAACTGAAATAGTGGCTTCTGTTAAATCACATGAAATGCAAACTAACGACAAACTGGAAACACCTGAAGAAGACGAAGATGACTTGTTTGAACCCCCAACAACTAAACAAGTATTTAGTGCAATGAAAACCATATCTACTTATTTAGAATTTAATGATTTTAAAAACAATGTAAGGGACAAGTTTGATTCCATTCAGAGAAGCCTTAAAATATCATTTTTAAATAAGAATGCAACTCAGAAAAAGATTACTGACTATTTTAAGTAAATTACTGCGACACAAGAGTATGTATGTGCATAATATTTTTTTTTCACTACATATGTAAGTACATATATATGTATTTTTACATAATTTTATTAACTTACTTTTGTTAGATTCTCATAATCAGATTTTATGTTTTATTTTATACTGAATAAATATATATTTACATACATAAACTTCTATATTTTTGAGTACATATGTGTATGTGTTATCCACGTACATATTATATGTATATGTAACCGTTTAAGACTACATACCTATAGAGACGTGCGTACCGGTTGTAACGAGCTTACTCGTTATATTAGGACCCAATAAAAATTGTTTATAACGAGTATATTCGTTATAACCGGATCCATTAAAAAACCGTTTATAACGAGCGTTCGGATATAGCGAGCACTTTTTTTCGTCACCTACACATGCGTTATAAGCGGGCCCGACTGTATATGCAAGAAAATTTTTGTTTGCTCCGGACAATTTTTTTTTAGTGTGTAGTCGAAAAAGATAGACGATCACGGTTTGCTCCATTGTTTGTTTTTCGAAAATTAAGCTCAGGACACCTATATTGATTTTTGTTTATCTGCCACAGTTTTAGAGAAAACCCCAAGTCCCATCTAATTTGGTCCACCCTGTACATAGATATTGTCAATTCTAACATAGACATACTCTTGTAGGTATTAATCGTCCTTATACCGTTCCAATTTTTTTATGATATTGATATCTCTTAAATATCCGTCCAGTTCATTTAATGCGTGGGAGTTTCCTGTTGTTTTTAGTATTCACATAAAGTTTATATATTTTTATTTTCACAACCACGTGGTGGGGTGGAGGTTTAACTTGGTAATGGTAAAAAAAAATCGATTTTTTTTTAACTCAAATAAGCTTAGAACGTCATGAACAGTCGAAAATATAAGTTTGAACAAAAAAATGATGTGTGTTGGTTTGTCTGTAACTTTTTTTGTACTCTGGAACCATTTATGATGTTGACTTGAAATTTGGTACAGCTATGTACAGGGGACGGTAGCTCACTGGTTTAGCGCGTCTAGTTCCTAAGGGAATATGTTGACGCGTTCTAATCAAAAATGAATCTCCTTGAAAGGAATAACCATGCCAGATGGCATAACGTGGAATTGAGATGCCGAGGGCCTCAGCTGGTCTATATAATCGAAGTACGGAAATAAAAAAACGTTTATAATTATAAATAGGTACAAGAAAAATTTAACTTTTTTAAATAAAGCAATTGGTAGTTCTTTGTAGCTTCCTATGACAAAAAGGAAATCATTTTTGCATTTGCATTCAGGATGAAAAAACAGCCAAACACCATACCCAACATGTTCAATTTGAAAATATTAATTTTTAAAAAAATTGTGCAGTGTATTTTATCAACGTATAACACCCATATTGCTTTTATAGTGGAAAATACACGCCGTATTCATTTCCACCTGATATTATTAAATATTCTAAACGTATAGTATGGGAGGCAGCGCTGCATTTGAACAAGTCATTTCATACCAACTGAAAATCATAACAATAATAGTTTTCCCCTAATACATCAGCAATCTGAACATCAGCTACTCTGGTACCAGTGGAGCTAATAGTGAGAATATATTAAAGTTGTTAAAAAATCGTTTTCCATGGGTTTCTTTGAATATCTCGAAATCTATAAGTTCTATGGAAAACAACAAAAAGAAGGAAAATGTTTGTTATGAGCTGTACCATAATAGGATATTACGTAATGAGTGTTGTAAGAAGCATATTACGCACAAATGGAAAAGTTACGCACGATGCGTATTTCCATGAGTGCATGCATAATTGCTTTACAACTCGAATTATGTACTATACTTTATCTACGATCATAATTATTTATTTATTTAGTAAAATCTGGATTTAGTTTACTAGTCGACAACATTATTCAACAAATATTATGTCAGTTTTGACAGCATTTCAAAATTACGTAGGTGCATTTGTTTTTTTAAACCCCGCTTCAGCGATATAAGCCACATATAATTGCGTGTTCCATGCGTTTTGTTTTCCGTGCGATTTGTTTACAGTGCGTTTTGTTTACAATATGTAAAATTCAACTTACATAGATAGCAGGTAGTGTGTTTTTTACTATTTACAGTAGTGATCGTAGGTAAAAGTACATAAACTATAATTCATTTCAATTGTTATTATTATTTAAAAAAAATAAAATAAATAAATTACCAAGTATGTCTACACGTCATATTATGTTGTTACAAACCTGGCCTCAGTCTTTAGATAGCAGAGTGGGTAGGGCCACTGGCACTTTTTATTCAGAGTGCGGACGTCTCTGGTTCAAATCCTGCTCGCGAAATTTTTTTTTTTTATTGTATCAGTGATATTAAAAGTTTTACAAACCTATATATAAAGCTGTATATATGAACATGGGGGTAGTTGTTCAAGTTAGGTTGGTTTTTCGAGTATGAAAATACTCGTAGCATAATTTTTTTTTTCAAATTTAACATTCTGTCACCTTTAGCTCCACCGCGGGTGCGGCGACTGCCGCTCATTTTGATGATTATTGAATATTAATCAACTGATAAAAATGAAATTTATTCGGTATAAAATTCCTAGAAAAAAATGTAGCGCTGCCTCCCGTATTAGTATCTTTTGCGCTAATATGAGTGATTGTAATTCAAAAAATTTTTTTTAAATGGCCGCCATTTCCTAAGGGAAAATGTTGACGCATCCTAATCGAAAACGAATCTCCTTGGAATGAGGAATAACCATACCAAATGGCATCCCGTGGAGTTGAGATGCCTCAAAAAAATTCGCAAATAAATAAATAAATATAACTTTATTCATCTTTTAAAAAATATTGCAAGATACTTGTACAAATTATTATCAGACTTGTCAACAGGGTAAACACTGATACAATAATTCGGAATTATTAAAATACATAATCCGAGGGGGCAATCACTTGAAATTATGTGTCCCACACAGGGCCGGTTTTCTGACTAGGCCTCAGGCCCGGGCCTAGGGGCGCCACTCTGCAGGGAGCGCCTTTGCCTTTCATCTTAGTGGTTAGTGCTCATAAACTGATAGCAAGCATAGAAATTATAATACAAGACATTTAACTTGTTCTGGGACCGGGGCGCAAAATTGACCTGGGCCTAGGGGCAATTTATATCTAAAACCGGCACTGGTCCCACAATTGCAATTTTGCAAACATATTGCACGATATTTCACACCATTGCACATATACCTGTCCCACATATTGCATAAGTGATTACCCCCTCGACATAAACAATAATGAGTGTTTTAAAGTATTTACCTAACTAGTATATTAGCGTGCCCAGATTAGGGCAACAATATACAGAAAGTAGGTATTTTCATAATAAATAAAAAAGTGTGTAAGTTGTGATTTGCATAATACCTAAATAATATTCCTTAATTATAAACAATAATACACTGAGAACTAAACACTACAAAGATAAGAACTCTTCTATAGAGTAAAAAACCTTACTTACTAAGAATATATGTCATTTATTCTTAAGTTGTGTGAAGGTCAATGTATCTACATCGCCTAGAGTCTGGATAAATTTGTTGTAACAGGTGATACCAAGATAAATATGTGAGTTTTGACCCATCTTGAAAATGGCATGTGTATTTGGTTTCTTGTATGGGTATTGTAGTCGTGTAGACTGTTATTTCTTTGAAACTGGCTATTAATTATTTTTATATTAAGTGTAAGCTTATAAATTAATAGTGACGGTAGTGTAGTATGCAAAGTGGGTTTGTGGATGGACGTCCATCCTAATTATTCTTTTTTGCATAATAAACACTTTATCAGCGCATGTCAAGATTGCCCAGAATAGAAAATCATATGACAGAATTGATTATGCCAATCCAAAATATACACATTTTATTATCTCCACAGACACAGTGTCGTGAATTGGTCTCAATAATGTTGAATGGCGTAAAATGGTAAAGGTGAAGTTGATTCATAGAAACCAACTTCACCCTTACCACTTCCGGATTTTCTAAATCTTTGGAATCCCTTGAAACGTTTTATGATTTGGTACCCTTTGATTAGGATATAGAATTTGATATCTTCTTGCATCCGCATGACCATTATGGTTTTCTTGAGTATAAACTGCGACTATGTCACTGATTTTTAGATAGGAATATGGTAGTAGGGCATTCTCAAATAACTTAAATAAATTAACGTAATCCAAAATTTATATAACAGTACAAATAATTACTATTTTATAATGTATGCATTGTTTGACACAACAAGCGCTATTGACGATTTCAAGACATCATACTTGACGTACACCTACTAGATTAAAAACCACTTTTAGGTGCAATTGAATTTCTTCGGACTGGTGTGTGACAAAGTTGTAAATCATGTATTTCTCTGAAAGGGTGCATTTTATCTCGTTTAAACAAGTACACCTTTTCCTTAGGAAATTAAATTGCGTTTCGATTATAATAGAACACAATAACAAAAACCTAACCTCAAAAAAGTTATGGCTTAAAGTGCTGTAACTAGCGCCTTCTATAAAATGTGACATCGGCAATATCACCATTATAATTAGTGACCTGGAAGGCATGTCGTTATCAACTTTGAAGTAGATACGTGTAATAGTCTCTAAGATAGAGACAAAATGTGAATACAGATTTTTTTATTTTACCACCCTGTATCTTGAAAACGAAAAGAATTAAACCGCCACTTTTTGGGTTCAATCGACTTTTTTGATGTCAAGAATCTATGGCTAAGCGTTATCCCAATCTTTTCAAAAGACCTGCATTCTTCATTGTCTAACCAAGTAACCATTTTACTTACAGTTGAGCCCAATCCAGATGCCCTGAAAACTAAGAAATCCGAGTTGAGATTGTATTGTGATCTACTCATGCAACAAGTTCACGTGGTTAAAACATCTATACAGTCTGACAATGGTCCAGAAATCGAGGTAGGTTAGAGACGATAGTATACATTAATACATGCTTTCACATCCACATCAATGGAAACCCAACGGTGCCTTTCTTAGACTGCTTATATTGATCCTAATTGAACCTATACTTTGTATATTCAGTGTGATTTTTAAGACCAAATTAAATATTAGCATAAATATGTAACGACGACCACAGATGGAAATTTTGTACAAAGAGCTCACCTTTGTGGTTGAGTTCCCTTCGATTCTTTAAGTTCATAGGGAGAGGTCGCAAAGGTCCAAGTAGTTCTTACGAATTTCACTTTATTTTGATAACTAAACGCGCATGCATAAGATGACATCAGTGTCATAATTTTGCGAAGAGCTCCTTGCAAGTTTGTCTGAGTTCTTTCAAAGTTCCTTCGAGTTCCTCCGGAGTTACTTGAAATTCCCCTGATTTCTCAAAGTTCCCTGGAATTCCCCAAAGTTCCTCAGACTACCTCAGTTCCTGGAGCTTGTACAAAGATTTCCTTCCATGGAAATTGAGATAAACTGAAAATAATAGGCCTTTCCCGCATTTTTTTTTATTGGATATTTGAGAAGTTCTCTTTAAAAAAACTCACCTGTATTTTTTCCCTTTTTGCTCTCTGTATGCATCCTCTTATGTTCCATGTCACCAGAGTTATCCAATCAGCTGGTGCTTCCTGATTGTGTCCCTCTTCCATTTTTTTGTGATATTTGGTACCTGTTGATATTCGTCGCTTCCTCCCATTCTGGGCAGGGCATTATTGCTCTGCTTGTTTCTTCTAATCGTTCTAGTTCGTTTCTTTTCCGCCTAGTGATTATGCTGTTGTAGTGATTTCTATTGTTTCTCTACTTCCTGTACGCAATCTCAATTGGCATGTTGTCGTCTTCTTGTTGGTTATTGGGGTTAAAAGTTATGAATTCGCCCTCCTCTTGGTGTATTATTATTGTCCTCCTCTTCAAGTTTGCTGTTGCTGCTACCGTCTCCTGTCCACCCCAAAAACCATCTTTTCTCAGATCTCCGATGAATCCCTCTATCTTTTCCTTGTTGGTGCTGTATTGATTGTAACGGGGTTCCAGTTCGTTGAGATTTTTTTAGAATATCCGGAAATGTATTACTTTGCAGACACATGTTAAACATATCAATTAGTGGTACTACTAAGTAGTCAGCAATATTTTTGATGATTGTCGTATTTATTCCAAAGAGGTTCTTACTGTTTGTATTTTTGAGTGAGGAGATAATGTCATAGATTTCATCGTAAGTGATATTCTTGAATTGAAATTGAGTTTGGGTTTTCCCAATATCAGAGCGTTCCATATATTCTGAGTTAGAATACATAGGAGTCGGCAACTCATGTATTACCTGCCTTGCAACATTAATAAAGTAATTATTTAGTTCATCAGGTGAAAGCGTTGTGTGATTGTGAGTATTTTTGGTGAGCCTGTGGCTATTAATCACATTCCAAGTTGCTTTTTGTACATTTCCTGATTCACAAATCATCGACTTACTATCAAAACCTCCTTAGTCGATTTGTAAGAATTTTACAGGAAAGAAGAAAAACGAAAACTCCTAACTCTTATATGGTTCTTCAAGAATAATACATACATATATCAAAACCTTCTAAGTCTATTAGACTAGTAGATGGTGACAGAAAATCAGAACTGATAGCCTACCGTCTGCAAGTAATTTAGTCAGTATTATGTATACAATAAAGCTCAATTTTTGGTACTTTCAAGGTTTGCCCGCATGCACGGGATGTAGGAAACGACTTCCGGTTTGCATAAAAAAACAATGTTTTCAACTGATACACTACCGTCTGCAAAGTTCATAATTCGAAATTAAAGGAATAAAAATATGTCGGAAGCGCTTTTGCGGACAGTACTGTCATGCACCAAACCTTATACAGGGTACTTCAAAATGTATCAAATTTTAGTAAAAAAAAAAAAATGATAATTTACCGTCTGCAAACAATACAAAATGATGATTCTGGTTCATGAAGACGAGTAGGGGAAAGGTGCAGACGTTTACGATGTGCACATCACCATATCGTGCGCATGTCAACTTGTTATTTTTTTTTACAACTTTGAACCATTGTTTACCATTTAATTATAGTTTTATTAGAAAATTTAGGTTGCAAAACTATTGTAAACAATGTTTGCAGACGAATCCAATATGCACGGTTGTCCATTGAATTCTATAAACCTGTAAGAAAATGAGGGCAACTTTTACCGATTATTTACTGTCTGCTTGCACCTTGATACAAAGAAATGGTATTGGTTCGATTACCCAATTATTTAATTTGCAGACCAATATGTACCAAAAACAACTATCTATACCGTCTGCAACTTGGTACAAAGAGAGATTACTGGGTTAAATACGCAATTATTCAGTTTGCAGACAATGCCCACATACACGAGAGCCACAATAGAGTCAAAACTCGGCGAATTATGTTTGATATCTCTTCGTGTACGATATGCACCACAAACAGCTCTTTACCATCTGCAACACGAAATTGTGTAAGCTAACTTATGCAAGTATATTTTTTCCGGATGGGCAGACAACATGCAGATTCACACGGACCAGAATTAGTGCTGGTATCCGATAAAGTTGGTCGATAATTCGCGTCGTAGTTAAATTCAATTGAAAAAATATCATTTTATTAAAGTTGTAACAAAAATCTAACAGAAGTACAAGCCTTGCTGTATTCACAGAAGAGTACTTCAGCAAACCATTTTGTTTTGTGCTATACATTTTGCACATGAAATCTTAAATGATTTCCAAACCTCTAACAAGTTGACATGCGCACGATATGGTGATATGCACATCATAAACGTCTGCACCTTTCCTCTACTCGTCTTCATGAACCATAATCATCATTTTGTATTGTTTGCAGACGGTAAATTATCATTTTTTTTTTTTTTTACTAAAATTTGATACATTTTGGAGTACCCTGTATAAGGTTTGGTGCATGACAGAACTGTCTGCAAAAGCGCTTCCGACATATTTTTATTCCTTTAATTTCGAATTATGAACTTTGCAGACGGTAGTGTATCAGTTGAAAACATTGTTTTTTTATGCAAACCGGAAGTCGTTTCCTACATCCCGTGCATGCGGGCAAACCTTGAAAGTACCAAAAATTGAGCTTTATTGTATACATAATACTGACTAAATTACTTGCAGACGGTAGGCTATCAGTTCTGATTTTATGTCACCATCTACTAGTCTATATTGCTAAAATCAAATTGAAGATAAGTAATACAATTTAATGGGAGGTGTAAAAATTGTATACATTACAGAAAAATACACTTATTCTTACCTTATTTCTTTTGTCCATTTTTGTTTAATATTTTCTAACTAATTCGAAATAAAGCAAGAACACAACACTAGATCAATTAGGTTATACCTGACATACTAGACATAGAAGGTTTTGAGTTTTAAATGCGATAGTAGCGACATAGAAGGTTTCAAAAAACGCCGATAGAGGTGGACAAATTCGTGCTAAACTTCGGAGATTTTGCAAGTTTGTGTGTCAGCGTTTCAAGAATATGAATAATCCCCTAAAGTCTCAAATAAGAGACTTACGAGGTTTTGATAGTAAGCCGACGAAATGTAGGCTTCATAGGCCCTGCACTTTGCTCTTTTAATTGCAAGTTTGTATTGTTTCCGTAGATTTTTCATAGCGTTGGTGTGTGTCGATGTTGTTATGTTTTCTCCTTCTAACTGATGGCTTAGTGCTCCACATAGACAGTTCTCGTCGTCGTCGATTTTTTGTACCAGTAGCTGATGTGTCTTCATTCTTACTTTCTGTAGTGGATACATTATTTTTGGGCTTTCTGGAGAGTTATTATTTCTTGCTTACTTTTTGCATATTCTTACAGACCTAAACTTTTAAATAAAATTCCTTAGCCTTACCAGAGCCATACCAGATGTGAAGTGTAAACAGTCAGTATGTTTTTATAGCGTGCATGAGATTTTTTAAATTTTAATGGCACTGTAACCAAGCTAATGGGCATCAATTTTATCCAAATTTTTATTATTTTTAAATCGATTTAATTTGGCGGGCTGTACTCTTACTCTAGTGGTACACCCCTGGTAATGATATATGTATTTGCTGGAAGAGAATTGTTTATTAACTAATTTATTGCCTGACCTGCGTCAGGTCTGTTTATAAAATTCTTCAAGTTGTCTACAAGTACCTAATACATAAATAGTTTGAGAGTATAAGTGGACTTATCTTGATTAATTTAATGCTTCCTTTATGGATCCTTTGGGTTGGATACTCGATATTTGTCAACTGTTTTCACTTTTTTACACTGCACTGAAAGATTTAATCACCCGTATGAATTAAATATTAGCACTTATCACTTAATTGTTGTTTTTCTGACACCACCACTGTATACACAATTTTTCACTTAACAATGAGTGTAATTTTGACCTATTTGGACCAGCTTATTACCGTTTTTTTTCCGATTTAAAGGAACGTTTCTAGTGAATGTCTATTCACCGTAAGGTCTCTAGACGAACCCCAGTTGTGGTGTGTATATACTTGCAACAAATTTTGTAATGTAATTTTGCCTTGTAGGCATGATCAAGGGTGAGGTTAGATTACATGTAACATCTGAGATGTGCTCTGGTGTTACTTATCAAGTTAGAGAATTGCTGTAATATGTGAAGTTGCATTAAACAAAGTTTCGTTGTAGGTACAGTGTGTCCCACTTAAGGACTAGACCCCTATAAAATTTTTATTTATGGACTGATTTTCATGTTTTTTTTTTAATATGTAGATGTCGCAAAAAGGCATTAGAAATATTGAGAAGTACTATTAGGGATTTTTTTTTAGAATATTGGAACGGATTCTTATTCAGGACCGTCTATATATCTATTGTACCAATTTTTGTCGTGATGGTAATACAGGGTGACCCAAAACATTAAAAATAAGTTTTTAAAATAACCGAATTTAAAGTAAAAGAACACATTACTTTTGTATTATTTAAATTATTTATTGTAAAAATTATTATTATTATTATTATTTAAATTTTTATTTATTCCGAAACTTTATAAACAATTACCATAAACTATTAAAAAAATTAAAATTTTTAGATTTGTAAGAACCTGAGCAATTTGTGTTATTAAAACTTAGCACAATTAATTAATTAGTAAAATAATCGCACAATTTCTTTTCACTCTGCACTCTTCTTTTTCTTGTAAAGACTAGTGAGCCGTTTTTATAAACAACTAAGTTGTTGTCGTTTATCGAAGAACTAATATGCTAGTTAAACAGTGTCAGTGAGCTATTTTTCAACTAACATATTTTGTTTTCCACGCCTGCTAAGTTTTAGGTGCTTACAAATCTAAACAATTACATTTTTACAGGTTTATGGTAATTGTTTATAAAGTTTTGAAATAAATAAAAATTTAGATAATGTGTTCTTTTACTTTAAATTTTGTTATTTTAAAAAGTTATTTTTAATGTTTTGGATCACGCTATTTTAAAAAGTTATTTTTAATGTTTTGGACCACGCTGTATTACTATCACAACAAAAATTGGTACAATAGGTATATAGGTGGTCCTGAATAAGAATCCGTTCCAATATTCTAAAAGAAAATCCCTAATAGTACTTCTCAATATTTTGCACTTAAACAATGGTCGTAGTTGGCCGTGGCTTTGAGTTCCGCAATTAATAGAACATGTTTCTAATGCCTTTTTGTGAGATCTACATAATAAAAAAAAAAACATTAAAATCGGTTCATAAATAAAAATTTTACGGGGATGGCTAGTCCTTAAGTGGGATACACTGTATATACTAGCCTTAAGAATGTCTGCCCAATAAGAACATTTAGTGTTTATATTATAATCTTTATTAAAATATAGGCTCCTTGCTTTATGTATATATTTTACTATATTTGATTGTTAATAAAGTTGTTGATTGTTGAATGCGATACAAAAATAAAATTCTTCAATTTTGTAAACAATTAAGCAACACGTCAGATTGCAAGTTGTTTTTTATGAGGCTGTCATGGTCACTAAATAACACGGGGCTACAAAAAAAAAGTTGTCCATAACTTTTCTGAAGTATTTTGATGCGCTTGAGCCAATTTTGGACAAAAAAAGTTCTGTCACGGTTACTTTTTTAGGGGATAAAAGAGGTGTAATTGACACGATAATTTTTTTTTTGTCCAATATTGGCTTTAGTGCGTCAAAAAAGTTGGATCAGAACCTTAGAACAAAACCCTTTGTTTGCCCTTTTTAGGGAATAAAAAGGGTGGTAGAGAAAAACTGACACGATAGGAAAAAATTTTTTCTTCAAAATTGGCTTCAGCACCTCAAGATACTTCAAAAAAGTTTGATGAGAACCTTATAGACTACAAGCCCATCATAATTTTTAAGAGGTCAAGTGACCCAGCATGAATTATATTCAGTACGATGCTGGTATATGAAACCATAACTTAAGGCACTATGCCGTCACTTTTGGGCGGTACAGGTGAGTACATTGAATTTTCCATCCGAAATTCGCTTTTCAGAGAAAATATTCTTGTACGGCATTCCTCATGTTGATAGTTCATAAAAAAATAATCACCTAGAACCTACTGCCGTACAAAAATAATGGGACCGGAAGCCAGAAGAATTTTTTATTTTCCAAAATTTTTTTTCATATTTTTCATTTTTTCATATACCAGCATTGTACTGAATATAATTCATGCTGGGTTACTTGACCCCGTAAAAATTACGATGGGCTTGTTGTCTATTCAGAAAAGACCTTTTTTTTGTAGACTTGTGTAATTAATATTACCGACTATTTCTGTGTAAAATATTGCTCCCGAAGCAAATGATTTGTCTGTGAATTTTTAGAAAATGGACGAGGCAACGAGATTGCTAGGTGCCACATGTGATACATTTATAAAGACTTTGGAGGAGTGTATGAAACTGTCAAATGCCAACATTGTCTACGAGTTACCATTGAAAAATGAAGTTATTCTACCGCCAACAAATGCCAATCCATCCAATAAGAAGGTATAATATAAACATTATATTAAATCGTGTTGAAAATTGGTGAATTTCTTATTTTCTATTAATGTTTTTCACTCTATAAGGTTAGATGTACCTATATTCCGTGGTAGTAATCCCTACATGATAATTTATAAGAATAGATAATGAATTCCTTCTTAGATGTATTAAATACTAATAGAAGAAATTATCTGTGTACTATGTACTATTATTCCATTTTTACAAAGTAGAAATACATTTAAATTTTAAAAAATTAAACTTGAAAATAATTTGATTAATATTGTTGTAAAACAAAATTAGGCATATTGTGGAGATATACAAAAAAGTTCTGTGTTAAACAACAGTACTGCAACATTTTTAATTTAATCACCTTTTGTTTGGTTATAGCTGAAGGAGAAAAATTGTAGTATTGTTATGTGTTTACTTTTTTAAACACCCTGTATCGTGGATCCGGAAATTATAACACTAAACACCAATTTATTAACTTACGTACTAATTACAACAATTAATTACTTCAATAATATAACACTAAGTACTATAATTCAATAACTCAGTCACTCGTTCACTTTGCTTACTTGTTTTTGATTTCTCTGCACTTGCTATCTTAACTAAACTAACTATTTGACTATCTGAACTGAACTCTCTTTGCGCGACCACTTCACAGCATTTCCCTTTCCTTTATATAGTCCTACGTAGTTCATTCTAGAACATCCCACCATGCTCCAGCAAATGTCACCAGTTCTTTAGATGTTTCCAGGTGCCAAGGTTTTGACACCGCACGCGCCCTCTATGGGAAGATAGCCAAACTAACCAACCAACTTAATTCACTGTTGCTTATTTATGGAACTTAGAGGAAATTCCCATAGATGTCTCTAAGGGTAGAATAGTAGATTTGATAAAGATATTTTTATTTTCTTTATAGGCTAGTAGATGGTGACAGAAAATTAGAACTGATAGCCTACCGTCTGCAAGTAATTTAGTCAGTATTATCTATACAATAAAGCTCAATTTTTGGTACTTTCAAGGTTTGCCCGCATGCACGGGATGTAGGAAACGATTTCCGGTTTGCATAAAAAAACAATGTTTTCAACTGATACACTACCGTCTGCAAAGTTCAAAATTCGAAATTAAAGGAATAAAAATACGTCTGAAGCGCTTTTGCAGACAGTTTTGTCATGCACTAAATAATTTACCGTCTGCAAACAGTACAAAATGATGATTCTGCATGTGGGCATTATCTGCAAATTGAATAATTGCGTATTTAACCCAGTAACCTTTCTTTGTACCAAGTTGCAGACGGTATAGATAGTTGTTTTTGGTACATATCTGTGGTTTTAGTGCATGTGCGAATTGTCTGCAAATTAAATAATTGCGTAATCGAATCAATAACCTTTCTTTGTACCAAGTTGCAGACAGTTAATAATCGGTAAAAGTTACCCCCATTTTCTCACAAGTTTATAGAATTCAATGGACAACCGTGCATATTGGATTCGTCTGAAAACATTGTTTACAAAGGTTTTGCAACTTAAATTTTCTAATAAAACTATAATTAAACGGTAAACAATTGTTCAAAGTTATAAAAAAAATAACAAGTTGACATGCGCACAATATGGTGATATGCATATCGTAAACGTCTGCACCTTTCCCCTACTCATCTTCATGAACCAGAATCATCATTTTGTATTGTTTGCAGACGGTAAATTATCATTTTTTTTTTGCTAAAATTTGATACATTTTGGAGTACCCTGTATAAGGTTTGGTGCATGACAGAACTGTCTGCAAAAGCGCTTCCGACATATTTTTATTCCTTTAATTTCGAATTATGAACTTTGCAGACGGTAGTGTATCAGTTCAAAACATTGTTTTTTTATGCAAACCGGAAATCGTTTCCTACATCCCGTGCATGCGGGCAAACCTTGAAAGTACCAAAAATTGAGCTTTATTGTATACGTAATACTGACTAAATTACTTGCAGACGGTAGGCTATCAGTTTTGATTTTCTGTCACCATCTACTAGTCTATTAGAGCTGTGGAGTATAATAAGTATGAATTATGTCATCTAAATAAAAAAAAACAAAAAACGAGCTTAAAATGAATAATAGGGTATAAGAGACAATCAGTATAGGTAAAATGTAAAGAAATTCATTAAAACTCAAAAATTCAGTGTAAAAAACCTTGCTCATACAACATGTTTTGGTCATAACATTTAAATACATTAGAATTTTTGTATATCTAGCCTTTAAGGGGGTGAGGAAATTATTGAACATAACTGTAAAATTTCCTGACTATCGGCCTGTGCTAAGTCTATCATCTTGGAGAAACAGATTTAGGGTACCTTTGAAGTTGAGTGTTGACGTTTTTCACGTTGGCAGAGGCTAAAAATACACTTCAAATCGATTTCCTCAGTTATAGTTGGCCTAAGAACTGCAATTGCAACAGAAAGTGCATAAAACTTCCTACAAGAATTAGGTATTTTACTTTTCCACAATATATTCTTATTGTCAAGAAAAAAAAAATTAATTTTCAAAGAGAAGATTGCGTCTAATAAACCAATTATTTTTTTAGCGGGGGGTTAAATTTCTGTTTGTGTGTGATTCGTTTATTATTATATTATCATTAGGTAAACACATGGACGTATTTGGAAAACTCCCTTCTCTAAAATAGTGAGTGAATTTGACCACATTCATGAATAAGCAAATTTCCACACCTCCTTACCTAGTCAATGTAAAAAGATTGTAACTTATTCTTAGGGTGGTAGAGCAAACGGCGCGATTTATATTAATATATAAAGAGAGAAAGTTTGTTTGTGTATTCAAGGTAATCTCGAAAGCTACTTATTCAATTTGGAATTCTTTCACCATGGGAAGCTTATTTCTTTCAGGTGGGCATAGCTTGCTCCAGAAGAGGTACGTTGGTGTATCTGGAGAGAAAGAGCCTCTGATATCACTAGGTGAAGTTAAGGCGACTGCTAGTAAGTAATACACAAATATTTATATTAACACTGAAGTGATATACACTCAACAGCTATATATTTACACTCATTTAATAATAGACAAATATTTACACTAAACATACTAACACTATCATGCTTTATATCTCTCTCATTTTCACGTAAACTCAAGTAATGATATGCGCTGTATAAATTTTCACATTTTGAAAAAGTTAAAGACATTTTTATGATCTTGTCACAGTCAACTTTGCCATCGATTTTTTCATTATCAATTTCTTCCAAAAAATGGTTTGAGGAAAATATAGCATCCAAACCTACAGTAGACGTGAGGTTCGGTGCATACCGGATGGCTCAGCTCAGCCGATAGGGACACTCTTATAACTTTTGGATGGACAAATGGATTTCTTTCAAATTTGATATAGTAATATGAGATGAAATTTCCAGTTATATGATGTAAAGAATCAAAATGGCCGACTTCTGGTTTCGATGCAATTGCCATAAAAATCAAATTTTTAAATGAGACAACCTATGTATTTTGCATATTTGGATGCTGCTGGCCAAAATACATATGATCTGATCCTCAAATATTATTTTGATTTTCAAAAGATATTTAAAAAAAATATATTATTATTATTATTTATAAGAAAGTAAACATTATGCATATCATTTTCTTCGTAATTTAAAGATCTAATTAATTAACAAGTTGCCCCATAGGAATTCCATTTAAAAAATAATAGTTTTTGTTGAAAAACCAATATCGTTGAACTCAATGAGGAATAAATCGCGTTTAATGTTAACATCTAAAGAGATAACATTTTAAAAGTACTTTCAGACTGATTTTTAACAATTTTGGCAAAATCGCGGCCTTCTATGATTAAAACTAATAATTAAAAAACCTATATTTTTTTGGCATCAAAGTAATATTGGAGGGTCAAGATCATAAGTATTTTGGCCAGCAGCATCCAAATATGCAAAAATATACAGGTTGTCCCATTTAAAAATTTGATTTTAATGTCAATTGCATCGAAACCGGAAGTCTGCTATTTTGGTTCCTTACATCATATAATTGGAAACTTCATCCCATATCACTTCACCAAATTTGAAAAAAATCCATTCGCCCGTTCAAGAGTTACAAAAGTGTCCCTATCGGCCACCCTGTATCAGCCCTGTTTTTTGCATAATAGCAAATGTTTAACAGAATTAGGCGAATTCTATTTATTTTTATTTGTGAAGGTTTGTCTGTCATACATTTGACAACTAATTGACCTATTTCATGTTGGAAAGTTTAGTAAAAAGTGTCATGTCAAAAACTAGTTTGGTATCACTAAAAGTTGTAAAAAGTCACTGCGCATGTTGACCTACTCGTCTAATTCCCAAAGAAATGTAGAAATGAGATACTTATAATGTAATAATCATATCATTGTTTTCAGGGTCTTGAGCTTACTTCAGTAAGTTTAAACTTTAAGTTTTAAGCTTACTTTAGTATATTTAGCCTTAAAGGTATAGTAGAGAGCTCATGCGTCCGAAAGTGCCTTAAAAAATGAATCTGTAGGGCCTTAAATACTAAAAGCTGGCAACTGGATAAATCTATAGCATATATATAGGTAAACTTCCAAAAAAAGTTGTCCATAGATTGTCCTGTGCAAAAGGGCGTTATTCAAAATTTTCGAGTTATGTAGTGCATCACCTAGCCGAAGTATATATCTCTTTTTGGTAAAAATTGTACAATATTCTCTATAGCTGTAAGGCTGTAAAAAAATTAACTATTTTCAAAAAAGCATTGTGCTTTATGAGAAACGCAAACTTTAAATGCCTGTTTCTCTGTTTGACCTTCGCTAAAAATTAATTCATTTGTCGTTTTTTTTACATTACACACTCAATTACTTGAAAATTAAGCCTCAAGTAAAGAAAAAATATTCTTTATAAAATGAAGGCCTATCCTTTCTGACCACGACAGTAATTTTAAAATATTTTTAGTGAAATAATAACTGAGTTATAAATTTAAAACTAACACGGTTACAAAATCTCCAAGCGGTTAGAACTGCAAACCTCGATCGCCCTTTCGCACCACACCACTCTCCACGGTGTCCAATGTCTAACTATTATTAATTCTTCTTGACTAATGAGTGCTTGTTTATTAACAATGTTGTAAATATTAGTCAGTGTGAATTAATGTTTTGCCTGTTACCTGAATACATTTTTAAGGTGTAAGTAGGTATTTTATATTTATTTTGCATCTACATGAATAATATCCAAATAATCATTCATGCAAAACTAATTCGCGAATATAGGCATTCAAATTCAGTTTTATTTTATTGTTTTATTTTTACTTTCCAACAAAAAATTGGCAATCCTTTCGTGACGATGTAACACGTGCAATTATATAAATGTATACCATATAGGTATCCATAATATAATAGTTTGAATCGAGTTTTATAACTAAAGAGATATTCACCAACAAAGTGATTAGACGTTTTACAAGACAATTCATGGAATTTGAAATTTTTCCTAAATGTGAGTGATGATACAACATTCAATTAAAATTCAATATTAATTGTTAACTATATAGTTACTTCTGTAAATCTTTGCAATTAACACAAAAATTTATGATATACAGGGGTTAAAGTAATGATTGAAGACAGTGAAAGTACTTCTTGTCCATTTCAGGGAGCACCTGACATTCGAAATTTGGGTAAATAATGGGAAGAAAGGAGATGGAAATGTATACCAGCCAGGGCCTTCACAAGGGGTGGGTTATCAGGTACCGCGGTACCCGGGCCTGGCCATTTTAGGGGCCCAGTTAGACCAGTATACCCAACATTCGCTCACTAATTATGAGATCTGTGCAAAAATTTTGTTTCACAATTCTCCCCCCCGCTCATCAATTATTAAGCACGGGGGTCCGTCAGAGATCTTGACAAAATTTTTTTTTAAAATTTCTCCCCCACCGTTCATCAGTTATTAGGAGCAGGGCCCATGATTTTTTGATGTGGGAGGCCTGATACCAGCAGATGATTTTGTAATAGATCAGGCGTTTTTAAATGACTTACCAGCGTTTCAGGCAATCACGGGTGTGACATTATTAGTCAATTTTCTGGCTGCTGGAAAGTATATCTTACATATTACAAATTGCTTGGTCGTATTGGAATAGCTAAATTTGACGATATTTTATTTAGAGAAGTTCATACCTTTGTTCTAAAATTATATACAAGCAACGAGGAGATATCGTCGGTGAATAATTTACGTGGTATCCTAGCAGTTTCGAAAATGATGGATAAACTACCACCTACTGAGGATGGTTTGAAACAGCATTGTTTACGAGCCCATTACCAAAACATTATTTGGCTCAATGCTCTTAGTCCCATCATAAACCCCCTCACTGTGCTCCAATATGGTTGACAACCTGTCAATGGTAAACTGCTACCGCTATTTCAAACTGCTCCACCTTTTTCACAAGATTTCGTCATCTTACGCAGCCGTGGATGTAAAAATGGTACCTATTGTTAAAGTTATTATTTCTTCAAAGAAAAAAATAATTTTTATTTTCGGATTGTAGATATAAATGGTGCAGCTGTAAAAAAAATAAAATGTCTTGCATAGGATCTTGTAATTGTATGGGTCAAAAATCTTGTTCAAAGGGGCCGTCCATAAATGATGTCACGCTTCTTTTGACAATTTTTGAACCCCCCCCCCAGGCCTTCATTTTATAAAGAATATTTTTTCTTTATTTGAGACTTAGTTTTCGAGTAATTGAGTGTGTAATGTAAAGAAAACGGCAAATGAATTAATTTTTAGCGAAGGTCGCACAGAGATACAGGCATTTAAAGTTTGCATTTCCCATAGAGCACAATGCTTTTTTGAAAATAGTTTATTTTTTAGCAGCCTTACAGCTATAGAGAATATTTATTATACAATTTTTACTAAAGAAAGATATGTACTTCGGATAGGTGATGCACTACTTAACTCGAAAATTTTGAATAACGCCCTTTTGCACAGAACAATTTTTGGACAACTTTTCTTTGAAGTTTACCTATATATATCCTATTGATTTATCTAGTTGTCAGCTTTTAGTGTTTAAAGCCCTACAAGATGAACATCTTCAGCTTCTGAGCTCTCTACTAGTACTGAAAGCAATGATTATTATATTATAGGTATTTCATTTTTACAAAGTTTGGGAATTAGATGAGTTGGTCAACATGTGTAGCGACTTTTAACGATACCAGTCTAGTTTTCGCCATGACACTTTTTATCAAACTTTCTAATGTGAAATAGGCCAATTGCAAAACTTCAATTTTTATGAAATTTTTTAAAAACTTCGAGTCATGATTGAAATGTCTTGAGAGCTTCTTTTATATCTTTCTGATGAGCTCCCTAGGACCCGTTCATCAATGGATGCCAGCACAAACAGAGTTAAATACTCTGTGTTGTTTTATATAGGCCATTCCTGTCACCATTAATTTTTGGCTCCACTAGTTGGTGTGTTCGTTCTTACATTCTGTAATAGGTCCATTGTTTTTGTGTTTTATATTATTTTTTAAGAGAAATTTGTATGATGTGTATTTCCATTGATGTGCTGCAAGAAATTAAGTTTTGGCGCAATATGCTAGTAAACTAATAGTATACCACTGTGACGTGTTTCCACCCTTAGGAAACTACCCCTTGCAAATTCCGTGGGTTCCAAAAATTATAACAAGAGATGTCCACTAACACACTTTATTAAATATTTACTGGATACTTCACAATACTATTATTAATTTAAATACACTTTACTGACTAAAATCACAATGTTTATCACTTTGTTTATCTTTGAAGTCTTAACCTCACTTTCTATACTTTCTGAACTACTCGCCGAGAATGCGGTTGGTCTTTTATACCTAAAAATGACAGATCTCGATTGTTCTGCGATGACGCCACCATTCTCTAGATAATTCCAGATGTCACCAGAACTAACTTCTGGTAGGTTTCTTGAGTAGGTGCAGTAGGTGCAAATTCACTACATTCAGACATTCGATCTGTTGAAGTCTGCCTACTTTTTAGTAACCAACATAACCTTAAATTTTAAGGGGTTGCAACATATTACACTGCCCCCTCAAGCCTGAACGTCCCGGTCAGGCAATTCAGCCTCTTTCACATACTTCGCCAGTCTATCCAAGTGTACGATCTTCATCTTGGACTTTTTGTTTCGTTGAATCCGATAGACGACATCATTAATTCGGGTACTAACAGTATAAGGTCCTTCCCAAGGAGGTTGAAGTTTCGGTGACTTCCCTTTCTTTCGCTGTGGGTTGTACAGCCAAACCAGATCTCCTGCCTTGAACCCTTCTGAAATACCCTTACGGTCGTATCGAGCCTTCATTCGGTCACTGGCTATGGTGATTTGGTCTCTAACCAGCTCATGAACATTTCATAGCCGTTCACTCATTTCATCTACATAGCTGTTCACAGAAAGCTGTTCTCCGCCTGGTGTTCCGAAAATCAAATCACACGGCAGTCTGATCTCATGTCCAAATACTACACGGGCTGGTGTTTGTTTCGTAGACTCGTGGATAGCAGCTCTGTATGCCATGAGGAAGAACAGTATGTGGAGATCCCAATCACGTTGATTCTTATGAACCACTTTAGAGAGATGTTCTTTCATGGTCTTGTTGTGTCGTTCCACCATTCCATCTGATTGCGGGTGAAGGGCTGTTGTCCGTGTTTTGTGTATCCCCAATAACTTGCAGATTTGCTGAAACACCTCTGACTCAAAGTTCCTCCCTTGATTTGAGTGCAGCTCCAGGGGTACACCAAACCGACATATCAAATTATCTACCAAGACTTTGGCGACAGTGACTGCTTCTTGGTTTGGAATTGCATAGGCCTCTGGCCACTTACTAAAATAGTCCATGGCAACCAGTATGTACTTGTTCCCATCCTTGGTTACTGGGAATGGGCCGGCTATATCGATCGCGATCCTCTCGAAAGGAGCTCCGACGTTATATTGCTTCATTGCACCCCTACTTCTAGTCTGTGGTCCCTTACTGGCTGCACAAATTTTGCAATTGCGACACCAAGCTTCCACATCTTGACGACTATTTACCCAATAAAATCGTTCTCGTACTTTATTCAGGGTCTTATTAACGCCGAAGTGCCCACCGGATGCTCCATTATGCACTTCCTGAAGTACTTTCGGTACTCGACACCTGGGAATCACTAGACGCGTAACAACTTCCCTGCCATCCGGGCTTTCCCAAGCTCTCTTTAGCAGCCCGTTCATGACTTTAAGTGAATCCCATTGGGCCCACAAAGCCTTCAATCCAACTGCCTTATCCGAAACATCCTTCCACGCTGGTCGAATTCCTTTCTCCTTTGCTCTCAATATAGACCCAATTTCTGTGTCATTCAGTTGTTCTTGTCTCTGGGCTTCGGTTGTCCAATCGTCCGTTTCGTTGTTTTTCTTGCTTCCCGAGGCCATCCAATTTATCACATAATTTGGTGAACATTTTCTGTATCTCTGTCAACACGGGGTTCTGGTTCATTTCTGGTTGCGATTCTTCGAGAGTCACAGCTCGCACTCTTGACCTTGGCGTATCCCTGTAAGCTGCTTCTACTTCGAGTGCATGCACCAAAGCTTCGCTACTACTTTGGTGTCTCGTCAGCCTCAAAACTCGCCTGACCTCTTCGTCCCTTATACTATCTAAAAAGGCCCCCACGGCTAATTGTTCCTGGAATTCTTTAGGTGCACTTGGATACGCCAGGTGTGCCAGTCTCTCTATCGCAGCTTCAAATTCTTGTAAACTTTCCCCAGCTTTTTACATCCGGGATTTCAGCTGAGCCTGGTATAATTGGGCAAGGTGTTGATCGCCATACCTCAAGTCCAATGCAGCTTCCAAGACATTGAAGTCCCTTTGTTTCTCCACTGGGATAGTCTGAAGTAATTCTGAGGCTTGGCCCCTTAACGCCAGAACTAATGCCATAGCCTTTTCCTCGTTATCCCAGTTATTCGCCGATGCTGCTGCCTTGAATTGTCTCTTGTACGTCGTCCATGAGCTTTGGCCGTCAAAGGAGGGAGGTTTTAATCGAGGACCCGATGATGTTACTAGCTGGCCTCCTTTCTCTCTTAATTGTCGTTTAAGTCGCTCCACTTCTCCTTCGAACTCGCTCATTTTTCCTCTGATGTCACTCACTTCCTCTTTTACATGACTGACTTCCGTCTTGACTTCAGAAACTTCAGACTTTACGCTACCCATATCTTCTTTGATTTCTTTCTTTAGTTCCTCAGTAGTGGAAATGATAGCGTCCTGTTGTATTTTCATTTGTTCATTCAGAATTTTCCTTAATTCTTCCTGGCGTTTTTCTTGTTCTTCTTTCTCCTCTTGCTGTCGTATCTTCAGGTCTTCCATAATTTCTCTCAATTCGGCTTTTTCTTCTTGGCGTCTTGTTTCTTCATCCTCTTTTTCTTTCTGACGTCTTGTTTCTTCATCCTCTTTTTCTTTCTGACGTCTTGTTTCTTCATCCTCTTTTTCTTTCTGACGTCTTGTTTCTTCATCCTGTTTTTCTTTCTGACGTCTTATTTCCTGATCTTCCATCATTTTCTTTAATTCGTTCCTTTCTTCTTGACGTTGTTTTACTTGTTCTTCTTTTTCTTCCTGACGTCGCTTTTCTTGTTCGACTTTTTCTTCTTGACGCCGTTTTTCCTCCTCCTGGCGCTGCTGTGCCATCATTTTTTGGAATTGTTCGAATAAGTCCAGTATTTGTTTATCGGATGCCATACTTCTTGTTGTTACGGGCATACGATGAAATTAAAATAAAATAATTTTAACTGTCACGTCAATATCGGTAATGGAACTTCCCAGACAAATCTCGAAATAGCACGAAAAAGTCTTATCCAGAGTCTTTTGTCACTATCCAGTTCAGAGAATTTAATAATCTCCACTAATGTCCAAATAGAAAAGTTCTAGAAATTTTCACGCACTAAATGAGTCTTTTTCAGTGTCTCTATCACTTCTCAGTTCAAAGGATTTAATTATCACACTAATGTCCTAATAAAATGTTCTACAATGTCTCAAAAATGCACTTAACACTATTTTCCTGTTCGAAAATAACCCTCGAACAATGTCCAGTAAATGAGTCCTCTGTGCTAACTCGAACACTCCAGCACAACTTCAGAGCTCCTCTTGTCATAAAATTCCGCTTCTGACACCAATTTGTGACGTGTTTCCACCCTTAGGAAACTACCCCTTGCAAATTCCGTGGGTTCCAAAAATTATAACAAGAGATGTCCACTAACACACTTTATTAAATATTTACTGGATACTTCACAATACTATTATTAATTTAAATACACTTTACTGACTAAAATCACAATGTTTATCACTTTGTTTATCTTTGAAGTCTTAACCTCACTTTCTATACTTTCTGAACTACTCGCCGAGAATGCGGTCGGTCTTTTATACCTAAAAATGACAGATCTCGATTGTTCTGTGATGACGCCACCATTCTCTAGATAATTCCAGATGTCACCAGAACTAACTTCTGGTAGGTTTCTTGAGTAGGTGCAGTAGGTGCAAATTCACTACATTCAGACATTCGATCTGTTGAAGTCTGCCTACTTTTTAGTAACCAACATAACCTTAAATTTTAAGGGGTTGCAACATATTACACCACTAACTAGTTGGGTTCAGTTCAGATTCAGTATTTACCGGATGGTTGATACAATAAAGTTCTGCTTTGTTGTTGCTGAAAATTTATTATTTAACTATATCTTATCTTAATGGCTATTTGGCCCTTTAGGGGATAAAGGCGTTAAAGTTTATTTGTCTAAGAAATTTTTTAGACTCTGTAGCAGCACGTCAGTAAATAAAGTAAAGTTAAAAATTATTAGGAAACTATTGACCTGTAGGAAAATGTGCGTTTATTAATACAAATTAAAACTATAAGGACTTATCTGAACCCTGTTCTTTCTTGGGTTTCTGCAGGTATACAGTGTCACTAGTTTTACTTCACTTTAAGTGGGCAGACTTCAGTATTGGGATTCATCATGTGTTTTTTTTTTTGTGAAAAAATGATTTTTATGGAAGATTTTAACCAATATTAGATCTGAACACTTCACCAGTATTAATTGAATATTAACTACATAGCATAACTGTTGTTATGCTAATAAATATAGATTCATATAGAATTATTTACGTTTCAGTCTGACACAGCTTTGTTCAAGTTAACAGTTTATACACAAATTAGTAAAGGCGTCATAAAGCACATCCGGCTGTTGGCAGATCTTAGAACTTTCTTTCAAAAAAAAAAAAAATAATAAGATTAAGAAATTAAGATAGTTTTTGTGAATGAATTCATTTTCTAACTCTTTGTCTCTAACACAACCAGATGTGGGTTGCCAGAGAATTACATAATATTTGAAATTAATATTTTCTTAGATAAATTCCCTTTTTGATTTTTCACAGTGGCGGATCTAAAAGGCTCAGGTGGCAAACGCTTTGAAGAGTCCATTTCTTCGGATGATAACCTATATAATGTACAGTATAAGGACCCTGAGGGCCCTTTTGCACAGGGGGCCCAGGTGGCATTTGCTCATTGGCCACCCGGTTAGATCCGCCACTGATTTTTCATACGTTATTCTTTCTACTTTTTGCAAAATCCTGTAAAAAATATTCTTTAGTGCTTACACGGTATTAGTTTAAGTAGTTTATTAGGAGAAAGCAACAGTAACATGAGTATGGGCACGATATGTTGCCCTTTTATTTTCATCCCTAGACCTCTAGAGTTAACTCCCTTTCTTTTTACAATTGCGTTTGATGGTAGACTCTCAAGAAAGACATGAGCTGCTGTAAGACATAAAGTGTCCAATTCCACTTGTGTTTTCTTACGGAAGAAACTGAGAATGAAAAATTTATTGCGAAGTTGATGTGACTTTTAAGATGCAAAAATATATACTGCACATATTATTTCTTAAGTTTAGGTGAAAATGTCAATAGAATGTGAATAGAATGGCTAGATGGTGTCAGAACATTAGTGTAAATATTTTTCTATTGTGTATATGTCTTGTCTGTTGATGAAATACATCCTTTCGTGAAAAGCCTAGGCAGTACATGAACTGCTGGCATATCATGCAAATTCTTGAGGTTGCACAATCTGCCTAGGCGTTTCGTGAAATGCAGTGGTCGTCTTGGCACATGATGTTTAAGGTCGTTCTACTTGAAATGCCTAGGCAGAATGTGCAACCTCAAGAATTTGCATGATATGCCGGCAGTTCATGTACTGCCTAGGCTTTTCATCAAACAACTACGACATATAGGTACAGGGTGCGCCACTTAAAACTCCCCAGAGTTGCAACTTTTTTATTTTTGAAGCGATGACCATGTTGGGCACATCAAATTGTAGACATTTTTAAAGCCTTTAGACATGCATACAGAGAAATTAAAAAAAAAATTTTTTGAAAAAATTGTTAAGAAAGGAAACTTAATTTCTTTGAATATTCTTTTACCTCACCCTGTACATGAACTGTGGAAATGTTTCTTATAAAGATTTTAATTAGCTTCAATTTATGTTAAGATAAAAAAATTTAAAAAACAAAAATTTTGCAATTTCCTATTTATAGTCGAGTAAACTCTAAGCTGGCACGTCCAAAGGTCGCTTCATCATATAAACTAAGAGAATAAGACAGTTTATCTCTATGTCACTGCGATAGCTTTATGGGCATCGCATATCAAATCGTACGTCGTGTTACCAACTCATACATACTCCACCTTAGAGTTTACAGAACTATAGTACATTTTACTATAAGTTTGTTTTTAAAAATATTTATTTCTTTTTTTTCTTTATATATCACCCCATTGTCACTAAATAAGTGTAGATATTGGCATACTGTGTATAAATCATTTCAGAATTCCATATCTGGGTTAATGTGTGTCAGTGTAAATATTTGTTTATTTTTTTGTATAACTTTTCATATTAGACGTACTGGGAATAAACGAAGCAGAAGTTATAATATTTTTGCACTGGCTGGGAAAAGGTAAACTATTTCTGAGGTAATTGAGAAAACTGAACAAAGGCCCTCAAAATACGCCATTTTTCCAAGATGGTGGGCTTAACACAGGTCAGATTGATGAGGACATTTTATGGATTGTTTAAAGAAACAATTACAACAATTTTGTGAAAAAAAGATCATCACTAATTTTGACACCTACAAATGCAAAGTTGCAGATATTTGATTCAGGGACCGAAACCGTAATCGAAAACCGCACCGTAATTACTCATTTTTTCTAAGAGAAACCGAATTGCCGCGGATTTGTAAACCGAAACCATAACCGAGAACCGAATTGTCGCTGCCTTGAAAACCGAAACCGTAAATGAAAACCAAATTGTCGCTGCTATGAAAACTGAAAATGATATACATTATTAAGTACATGCTTTTAGAGTTTATCAGTTAGTTTGTCAATGGTTACAGAAAGCAAATTTGGAATCTTGGTCGCATTAGTCAAGTTTTGTTATTACTGTAAGATTTTCAAATTAGCTTATTTCTATTTTAAATATTTTTCGAATTTGTTGAGTTTCTTGATAATTAAAGTGGTTCCAATATATCAAGCGGTACACGTCACTCTTAAACTGACGTCAGTTTTACTTCGTGTACATGAAGTCAAAGTTATTTGACTATACTCTTCACAATAGAACACACTAACTAAATTGACCTAATTATAAAACTGATTAATTAAATCAACAAACTAAAACAGAATTGATTAAACATACAATAAAATGACAATACGATACAAAACCCGAGTTATTCGAAACAATGCATGGCAATATACCATGTAACCATAGTTGTAGCTCAATACCAACTTAAATAGTCCATATGTGCATACGGGATTTGCACACTGATATAAGTTTGAGTTGGTACTTGATGATCTGAATATCACTAGGGATATCGTGCACTACATTGGAATCAGTGGCGGCTGGTGAAATTTCAATATTATTTTTTTCTCGTCTGTGGTGCATGGGACCCATACGAAATATGGGAAATAACATCTAGAGAAGCACTTCTTCCCCTCAAAAATTTTGAAAAAACAGTTTGCGAAAAAAATTTTAAAATTTGGTTGCCCTCCCTGGCTAGGGATTCCTGTTTAATTTATTTTTTTTTTGTCATATACATTTGACTTTTCATAAAAATACAACAATAGGTTTTGGAGTTTATGAAAATATTGTCATTATTAACTGAAATGCAACGAACTGAAATTTTGTAATTTACAATTTAACAAATTACATTTCAATTCGTTGGATCTCAGTTAATAATGAAAATATTTTCATAAACTCGAATACTCATTGTTGTATTTTTATGAAAAGTCCAATGTATATGACAAAAAAAAATAAATTAAACAAGAGTGCCTAGGGCCAGGGAGGGCAACCGAATTTTAAATTTTTTTTTCGCAAACTGTTTTTTCAAAATTTTGGGAGGTCTTAGAGAAGTGTAAATGTTATTTCCCATATTTCGTATGGGTCCCATGCGCCAAAGACGAGAAAAAAGATATTGAAATTTCACCAGCCGCCACTGATTGGAATTACTTTAATGAGATATTATTTGGGTTTTCATATCATGAATTGGCAAAATGTGTTTCATGCCTCATTATATGTTTATCATAAAATTATTTGTATCAGTTATCGATCATATTGACAAATACATTTTGTTTCAGAAAAATATGTTAAGAACCAACTCCCAAGACTCATAGATGAATGATACACCTATAGAATCATTAATTTATTTTTTCATTAAAAGACATTATTCTAATAATTTTTACCAATTTGTATAATCTATGTACTAGTGTGTGTTAGAAAGCTTCAAATACCTATATGCGAAAATACCTATATATTTACTTACCTTATATAATCAAAGTTACATAATATATAAAAATGTTACATATATCTACCTAAATTTAGGCAATTAATGTATGATATTATTTATTTAACTTTGAATTAGGTATTTGTTACGTACAGCATGTTTAAAATAGTTGTGTTCATATTGTTTTTTTTATAAATTTTATATGATATGACTTGTTACTTAGTCATTGTGAGTTTATTAATGTTGTTCATGGTAAACTAAGCTTTAGTTAGTGATTTGTTTGCAAGTAATCTCAAAGGAAGGTCAGAGTTTTCAACAATGTTCTTTATTTAGGTATGCCGCCAAAGTATTTATATCTATTTTTTCCTAAACTTTTTAATAAATGTGATATTTTTATCAAGTGTTTTATTAACTGTTCGTTTTTTTTGTGAGATTACTCAACAATGACCCTTTCCATATAACAGAAGTGTTTAAAGGTGGTTAGTGTCAGTGGCGGCTCGTGATATTGTCTGCAGAGGAGGCTTGATATTTTGAAAGACAATTAGAGACATTTCTACAAGTAAAAGATATTAATTTGGGAGATTCGCAGATATGCTGCTTCTTCCAAAGGGAGGCTCACCCTTCCCTGCCTCCCCTGACAAGCCGCCACTGGTTAGTGTACTTAGCAAATATTCTTCCTTTGTCATGCGAATGGTCCATTTGTATAATTATTGACCATATGCCCCCTCTCCCATAGTCTGTCAGTAAATATAGTGCAAGTCAAAGGAATCAGGAATATTTGTGTGATTGACAATTTCAAATTTGTACATTTCTGTGGTTGTGCTCAAATGACTCTATCCCAGCTAACACATTATTTTATAATAGTTACATGAACATGTATATCGCTATTGTATAAGAATGAAAGCTTTATAATTAAGGTCTGAGAACGTTCTCACAATATTTATACAACCGTTTTATACCCTGAATAGGTGCAGGTTTATGAAGCCATTTTATCGTTTAAAAGCCGCAAGAAACAGTACTCTTACAGCTATTTAGCAATCTTCAGTAATATTCTAAGCTCTAATAGAGATGCAAAGAGTCGAATAGAAGTTTATTTACACTCCTCTATCTTCTATAAGCCAATAAAATTACGGCATTTTGATCCCCAACCTAAAACAAATTTGGAACAGACTAATTTTGACCTCATTTTATTACGGAAGGTGGTTTTTAACTGATATTCATTTCTTGAAATTGCATTTTAAAAACGCTGATATTTCTGTACACCAAGCGGATTCGGATGCAGAATACTTAGTTGCTAGAACTGCTACCAAATGCGCTAGAAAAACTAGCGATCATGTTGTCGTCGTTGCACAAGTCACTGATTTGGCAGTCTTACTCATTGAACACTGCACAACTCAAAACTTATATATACTTAGACCTGGTACTGCTGAAAAATCGGATAAAATTACAAATATTCACATACTTAAAAACTCAATAAATGAAACTGTTAGTAGCCCGACAAAACTTATTTAAGTTATTTTGAGTTAGCAACTTTACCACCCACATCTGAAGCTGCTAATGTGGTTGGGCAACAATTTAAACTCAAGAATGGGGATGGGTTCAAAAGAATAGCGTACCAGAACCGAAGAAAAATTCAAAAGATATTGCACCGAATTTTGTCCTAAAAGTGTTATTTTGTGAATACAAAACAAACTGCACAAAAGCTTGCAGCTGCAAAAAATTTAACTTAAAATGTGTGGCAAGTTGTGGCATATGTTAAGGAAAATACTGCGAAAATTCTGAGGGGGTGTCTTTGGTTGACGATGAGGCAGAGATTAATTAAAATGTGCACCTATTTAAGTTTTATTTGTTTAATATTTTTTAATTATTTTAATGTGTTTCATTGTTTATTAAATTCATAGTTTAAATTTCAATTACTTTATTTTTTAAATATAATAATGTTAATTGAAATGTGTATCACTGTATGTTTTAAATTAAAAATAAAATGTGTAAAAAAAAGTTTTTACAAAAATTACTTAAATACTTAATATAACATCTTACATAGCGAAATAGCATTTGTATATTTAATTTTTACCTGAACAATGAAATTGTATTATTTCTGCATCTTGTCCCACATCTAATTAAAATGTGTTTCTATATACACCATTCGCTCGGAAATTTTATGCTCTATAAAAAAATATTCCTGTGTTTTTGACGAATAGTTTTCGAAAAAACAAAAAAAAATTACCTTTGGGGGTAGTTTTAGGGGAGTTTGGCCACTCGGATCTCGGGGGATTTTTAGTCAGTTAAAAAGCACCCCAAGTACTAGCAGATACCTGAAAATCAGCTTCTTTAAGCTAATAAAAATAAAGCAATTTTTTACCCTAGTGATGCACTAGTTACGAAGTATTTTTTATGCATATTTTCATTGTTGATGTATTGCTGTATAACTGTTCTTAGTTGAATTATTTAAAGAGCTTTCTCATTTCATAGCAGTTGTACTATATATGAACGTATAAAATATGGAAACATATTCAATCAATACTTCGACTTATATGTTTTGTGACTAAATATGTGAACATTAAAATTTCAATTTACTAAAGCTAAAATTAATTTGCGATTCAAATTTTACTGTCGAAATATGGTATGGATATCTCATGAAATAACAGTGCACCATCAAAATTCTGCAATTTAAGTGACTGATCAAGATTTATGAAAAAATCGTTCTTCAAATTATTTACATAACTAAAACTGTTATTAATTTCCATAAATTAATTATTTAAAACATAATACCTAATTAAAAGTACATGTAGAATAGTCTTCTTTTTCTTACAACTTCATAACCCTATGTGGGTTTTGCCTGCTCGATGATTATTTTCCATTCTGCCCTCAGAAATGGTCCTTCTCCATCCTCTCACTCCCAATGTCCTAATATCTTGCTCCACATCTCCAATCCATCTTTTACGTGTCTCTTCCTTGCTGGCTTGCATTGCATTACTCTGTTGGTTCTTTCGTCATCCATTCTTTGCACGTGCTCAAGCCACTCTCATCTCCTGCCTTTTATGAACCCAAAAATATCAGCTCCTTTGATTAGGTGGCCAAGTTCATGGTTCATTCTTATCCAAGAGCCGTCTTCCTCCTGGATGTGGCCATATATTCTTCGTAGAATTTTTCTTTCAAAGACTCTCAACTGGTTCACATCAGCACTGAATATTATCCACGCTTCGCACCCATATGTAACTACGGGTTATATCAAAGATTTAGATATTTTAAGTTTCAAGCTTCTGTTTAGAATTTTAGATTTCAATAATTTTTCATGGGCAACATAGCACCTACTTCCGCTCAGTATACGTGCCTCTATCTCATTTGATACCAAATTTTCGTTGTTTATTTGTGAGCCTAAAATCATGTACATTTATGTTAAATTTTCCTATACATATGTTGTTATTAATATTTGCTGTTCTTTTCACTTCCAAGTCTTTGTTTCACTAATTTCGAACCCTCTTAACCAAGCTTCATCATCTAGTTGTGATAATGTTTCTCCAAGTGCGGTCCTATCTCAGCTTATTATTAGCAATGTCATCGGCATATGCGAGAATTGTACTGATTTTGTATCTATATAGAGTAGATCTGCAATTTTGCAGAATCTAAACTTCACCGTTTGTTTGACCACCATTTATTTCATTATTTGTATTTGTAATTCTGTATGTCGAACAATAAAGACGTTTATTATTATTATTATTATTATTATAGCTGGACATTTTAAGTTCTCAGGTGGATGCTTCTGTCAGGTTGAAGAGCATGGTAGATAATGCGTCACCTTGTCTCACTCCAGAGTTTATACTAAATGAAGTTGTTAACTCGCCATCTATCTTTAGCGTTGCTTTGGATTCATTTAAGGTGGCATGACTAGCAAAGTGATACCCAGCAGCATTCGGTGTCTGTTAACACTAATGAAAGCTTGCTTAAAGTTTACATAAATACTAGGTCAATGTCATATTCATAGGTTTTTTCCAGAATTTGTTGTATTACAAAGATCTGGTCAGTTGTGGACCTTTTTGGCCTGAACTCACGCTGATATTCTCCAAGAATCTGCTCGGAATATCCAGCCAATCTATTGTATAACCCGATAGCACATTCTCTGTCCCTGTGGTCAGTCATAAACCATACGCAAGGAGTCCTCTATATAAAAAAACCATATGCCATATTTGGGTCATGGGACTCTGTAATTAAAAAATTACATGCATAGGCTCCAATGAGATATGTAGTAACCAATGGTTTAATATCCAAGCAGAGACCATGCCCCAAATATGGTTTAAACGTATGTTTTATATAGTAACCTTGTTATACAAGGGAGTCCCTGTAAATAACCTGCCTATTCGTCGATAGTCCGCGTCTTAGAATCCAGTATGAAATAGAACCTAAACGTGAGTCAATTATGGAGTACAGGACTTACGGAAAACATAAGGCATAACCTATGGCCATATATGGACAGTGAACGTGATAGAATAGTTTAATGTGTACAAATAGAACATTAATTGTCTTTTGTGAATTTTTCTCAAGATGGATGCTACATCTAAAACTTTACATCTTTGAAAAATGTAGTGGCTGAGAAGTAATACAACTTTATGGAAGTGGCATAGTCATTATAGAGCAATTCTATTACTAATAAGGGACAATGACTTTATAAGAAATTATTGGTAACTTTTAGGTCCAATTAAACAGCTTTTATAAAACTATTTGTTTTATATAGGCTGTTACAAGCCCTTTTAGTTGCATAGAGACTGTTGCGAAGTGTCTTGAGGGATAATTTGAGATTTGGCGGTAATTATACATATTCCAACTTTCTGTAGAATATTCACTAACAGACTATTTTATAGAACTATGTAACTTGTTATATATTAGCTATTAGCAATTATATAACGACAGAATTCTTAATGTAGTGTAAAATTTGCTGCGAGTTAACTTGTTGTACAGTTTTACCTAGCTTCATGGTTTTTTTTGTATAGTATGCAAACTACCACAGCCTTTGCTATAAAACAATTTGGCCCAATATGCAGTTCCTGTATACCTTTATTTTATAGAGACAGACCACGATTTACTTTAAAGAATAATTCAACGACCACGAGGCTCGCGTAATAGTACAATGAGTTCTCCTATTGAACAATTCAATGTATTACGCAGTCATTATAAACTCATACGGCTCTATGGGTACTTTGGCAGTAATTATAAATATATTGTAACCTCTAGACTCTCCAGTTGTTATGTGAAAATATAGCTAAAGAACCCCACACTAATCTTAGGGAAATTGGATCCTGGCCAAATCGACTGAAAATGTTGTATTGTTTCAAGTCATTCTGATCAAAAATCTCCATGGACACAAAGTCGAAAAATGGATAGATTAGAAGTTATCGAGCGTGGAATCAGTAAAAATAAATTAGGAAAAAATGCTGTTTTTCCTGTTTTTTTTTTTAACTTATTTTGAAGAGAACTATTCGAAAGTATATAGGAACAAGTTGGTTCAAAATAACTATTATATTCATAATCAGCAATCTAAGAAACATATAATCTCGTAAAATTATATTCTAGTCAAAATAAGCCCTTAGAATAATGCAAAAATAGCATTTTTTCAGCGATTTTTTTACTGATTCCACGCTCGAAAATTTCTGATCTATCCATTTTTGAACTTTGTGTCCATGTAGACTTCCGATCAGAATAATTTAAAGCATAACATACTACATTTTCATCCAATTTAACTGGGATCCAATTTCCATAAGATTAGTGCGGGATACATTAATCGTTTGATTGACCTTACCTTTTTCGACGTGAAAAAAAAAAGATGATTAAGCCTCCCCCCCATATAGGACAGAGGTACGAAAAAATGACAATTGGTAGATAGGGTCGGACTCCCTCAGCGGCATAATAGCCACCGGGATATTTCACGACTAAATATATACAACTCCACCTCTTAAAGTTTAAATAACTCGCGAATTTACTCTGGAGTTTGCCCCTCATCGACATAAAGGACTGGGAGTAAGCTGGCTAGCTAGGTGAGAGGTTAGGGAGGTATTAAAACCAGACCTGAAGGGGCACATGGCCCGTGCCACGGCGTATTACGGCAAGTGAAAGATTCGGATCAATACCGAGAAGTTGGAGTCGATTCTATTCACGCGCCGCTTCACCGAAAACCGGATTTTAACGCCAATTTCGATCGGGGTAGAGAAATTCCAATTAAGTGGTGTGTGAAATATTTGGGGGTAAACCTAGACAAACGACTGACGTTCAACATTCACAACGAGACGATATGCGAGGTCTACTCCATATCTAGGAGTCTATGTATCCGCTCCTGGCACGGAGTAGCGGACTCAACAGAACCAATAAGAAGTTATTGTATACGATGGTAGTCAGGCTGGCTATCACATATGCGGCACCAGTGTGGTGCAGCATCCCCGCCACAACAATGCGAAAACTAGAAGTTCTAGAACACAAATTTATGCGCCTCATTTCAGACTCTGATAGGTACACCCAGGGCCCCCACAAGGGAGGTCAGTAGGTACCGCAGTACCCGGGCCCGGTTAGACCAATAAACGCAGTATTCGCTCAATAATTATGAGACTTGGACACAAAATGTTTTCACCCCCCGCGGGGGGCCCGCCAGTGAATTTGGTACCGGGGCCCATGATTTGATTTGATTTGGGGGGCCTGGGTACACCTCCCTCAGAGACCTCTATGCATGTTGCCATGACATAACCCCACTAGCGGACTCTACGTCCAAGAAACGTCTCAAAAATCCTATCAGTTCAAACTGGACAGTAGCCTGCTTACATGCAATATTACTCGAATCAGACAGCATAATGCCATACTTTTCGGCATCAGATACCCCCTACCATACCAGGCGTTGCCTATCTTCTGGCAACTCCCCTAGCCATACTTCCTTCTACGACAACTTACCTCTACACTTACTCTTATCTCTCCTCAACTTTACATCTTTCCAATCCCTCTCTCTCATCACCTTTCATGTTTGTACAAATTGGTTCTTTTACCCTTTTTTGTTGTTTTTGTTCCCTTTTTGTCTTTCTAAATCCCCTCTAGGCCGATAACTTATCTAAATCCTAATTTTTTTATATCACAATTTTATTTCTACCCCACCTTCCTTGTCGGCGATCAGACCACAAGGTCGTCATTTGTTCGAACGGGTTTTTTCGTTTAGTTGGGTTTCCCGCTTCGTTTCCCGTATCAACAATCAAAATTATGAAGTGCGTTCGCCTACGATTTTAGTGTTCTCAGTGTTGTGTGTATTTTTAAATTATTTTTAGGTCCATGTGGACACATTAAAAATTTTAACCTAGTTTTTAAGTCTGCCTGAGGCAGACAGGAGCTACTAGCCCCTCCTCGAATTTACTTCCAAGCCGAATCGGACCTACCCCGCCCAGCCTCACACCCGCCTAGGCGATGTTCGCCGTGGTTGTCTGTCTGGCTTCGGGCTAGGATCCGGCGAAGTATACATATTTGTACTTAAATGTTAAATAAAGTAAATATTGTATTGTATTGTATAGACCTAGACTAGATTAGCGAAGTACAGCAATGCCACGCGCGGTGAGGACTTGGATGGGTGACAGACCCAGACCCGGCGAGAGCCAGATCGGGACCCGGATGTAAAACATTGCGGGCCCCCACCCCCTTTGAAATTAAAAATCAATTATTTATTATGACAAAAAAAAATTATTTTCCTTTTAAAATATTAAGTATTGGCATCTGCCTGTACATGTGTGATGGCCTTCCGAGCTCTCCTAGCGGCAACATTTTTAATGACTGTTTTGAAATTAATTGTGCGTGCTAACTGCGCTTCGAGAGCTAGCATTCCAAGATTGAACGGTTAATTAAAACAATTAAAGCTTTGGCGCTTGCCGGGCCCCTTAGCCCGGGCCCGGGCACCTCCCCTCTCTCCGGGCCTGGACAGACCATCTAGGGGGCACCGCGTAGCGAAACCGATGCTAGTCCGTTGTTAGTAAAGACACCTTACGGGCAATACAGAGTGAGCACAATAAGCCCAGGAGGCTGCAGTGCCCTCGGAGTAGTATACAGACGAGTCCGGGAGGAGGGGGCTTTCGCCAGTAAGAGTCTGACACTTCCCTATACCATTGATTGATAGGAGCCCATGAGAGGTTATCCCTCCTCTTTTATAAAAGGAAAAAACCTGGCTATAACTAGTAGAGGTAAGGATAAGTTTTAAAGTTTTTGTTAAACTCGTACAAATTCATGTTGTACGTTGTACTGTACCCAATTCATAAGAGGATATAAGCAGGGCCGGCCTTTGGGAGGGGGTGCGACCGTGTCCCGCACGTACCCTAGGGGGCGCCACGATCTTAAGATAAGTGGCTTTTTTTTTTCGAGTAAAATTTATGAGGATGAAAAAAATTTGTTTTGGATTTTACCCTCCCTCGCTCATCAGTTTCGAGATGAGGACGATTTTTTTTTTATTTTACCCCCGCTCATCAATTTTGAGATGAAGACGAAAAATTTTTTTTTGGATTTTACTCCCCACCGCCTCATCATTTTGGGATGAGGAACTAAGGCCGACCTGGATATAAGTAGTAATAAATGCATGTGATCTTCCCTTACAACGAAATCTATTAATTGGTTTTTGAATTTGGAGGGAATGTAATTCAAAGTAAGATTTACAAAGATTTGACAGTTAACAGGTTGCAGGAGAATTCGCAACCGCAGTTTTTAAATATAGACATTCCCCTGTTCTAGTTGATAGAAGCGCCAGCTTGTGACACTGTCTTTTGCGGAATAGTTTTCCTCTCTATCCGAGATTCATGGTAATAACCCATTGGCTAGGCATCTCTGTATGCAAAGTTAAGTATTGACGGTTGCCTATAATTCACAATTGATGAGCAGATATATATTTTCTTATGATGTTTTATTGCAAGTTTTATTGAATATCGTGCAGCATGCTTGAAAAAACATCTAATCAAGGTTTTTAATTCATACCATGCATTCAGTTTTCTGCTGGATAATAATTTATTTCTAAGTTTAGAATTCTCTGAGACACTCGAGAATATTTTCTACTGTTTTCCTTAAGATATTTTTCATAAACGGATTTATCAGTGCGAGGTAGGTATACGAGGAACAGAACATTAAATTAAGTGTAATTAAATGTTTAAGGATAGGATGTTGCAAAGTGAGAGGGAAATATGCGTTTATTATAAATATTTAAAAAATCATAAATGGTATAATGTGTAAAACAATTTTCGATACTTTCCATAGCTCTGGAATAAAACAATATACAGTTTTTATCATAAATTTGGTATACAGGGTGATTCAGGTATGCGGTCATTAATTACTAGTGGTGATTCTACATAAAAAAATATGAAAAAAAAGTTCATATAAACATTGGTCCGGAAATCCCCCTAAGGGCGCTGCGGGCCTCTGAAGGGGGGACCCAAAGTTAACATTTTATTTTATTTTATTTTATTTTATTTTCTCATCAGAATATGATTCCTTGGCTATAAATACGTAAAAAAAGGTTATCTTGTTGTAACGCCGTACGATCAACCGGTTTCGATAAATTTAAACCTAAAGAAATAATGAATTCATTAAAAAAATTCTGTATAGTTAAATACCTTGCTCTAACAATGAAGTTCGGAACTATTTTGACAAACTACAATATTCAAGTACAATAGCAGAAAACAAAAAAAATGCATATAATCCTATTCGTTATAACAATAGCAAGTATCTGAAGCAGCTTTCAAGATTATACTATGTATGGTTTTTTAAATATTTATAATACGGCGAAAATAAACGCATATTTCCCTCTCACTCTGCAAAATTACATCCTTAATAACCGTAGCAAAATCTGTAGAGTTGCCATGTGTAGGTATAGGGGTGTTTCTACATTGCTGTTGAAAAATGTTGGACAATTCTACGAAGAAATAATAGGAACAATTTTCTTATAAACATATACAGGTACATAAAGAAATGTATTCTAGGGGATCTACGAATCCCTGAAGAGAAGGAAGAAAAAGTAATTCTTATATCAGTAACTCGTTGAGATTGGATTTATGAAACTTGGCGTATACGAGTTTATGTTGATAGATACCTACACCATTGTTTTTTCATTTTGTTATCTAGAAAATATTTTAATCGGATACCGACGCACACGTAACTGGAGGGTGCTCTGAGATAATAAATGAACACCAGGTACTTTTCCTTCCTTCTTTTCGACAAGGGCTATAGGGAAGGCACATACACACAACTGGATCAATTATAACGTTTTTATTGATTTTAAATTCCTATACATTTCATATTCTTTTCTATATTCTTTCCATACTTTCTCTCTAAATCCGTCTATACTTTTTGGAAGTAGCATCAGTTCCCTTGGAAAGTAGGTATTTTGAGAGACATATTTATAGTTTTTTCTTATTTTTCCATGTAAGTATATCCATTAATTAACACGTGATCTTGGCTGATAACAATTGTACCAAAAACGACTTACTTATATTTGTTATTTGCTTGAGCACTACAGAATTTCATTGCTTATGTTTTTAAAACTCTAGCAAATTACAAACTGATTTTAACTTCACCAGATTCAAAACGGACATTCCTAGATTGTTAAAAATAGTTTTTTTTTTTACTGAAATAACATGTATTGGGCTTTTTGGGTAATATTGTTCAAGTTCGGCTGCCGATATCGCTGGATATATGCATATTGTGCAGATGTGCATTGTGTATGTGTGCATACCCTTCATACTATCGACTAAAACATGTCCCATATCCGTTTTATAATCTGTTTGACGTTTCAAATATACACCTGTTTTCGTTTTGAAAGAAACGAGCAACCAAATGAATAATATATCCACCCCTTGTAAACAAATCGGTAACTTATCGATTTTTTCAACAGTGTTTACATTCTTAACTTAATCAATAATCTCCTAACCCACTATTTCCATTTGCATTTCTATATACAATTCATGAATAGTTTACGTTATGTATTGTGCCGATCTAGCTCAGGAAAATGTCTCTATTTAAAATAAGAGAATTTTGGAGAACTCAAAGCGAAGATGACGAATATTTTGACCAAAATTCGTTAATAACAACAACATTGAATAGTGAAAGTGATTTTATCATAAGTGGTAGTCAGAGCGGTGTTTTGAGGATTTTTAAACCTTCCTGCGACATTGCAGAAAATGAAACTATAACAGGTTACAGTGCTACGGATTTATTAATTGAGAAGATTTTAAATTATCCGATATTGCAGTTAGGATGCGGGCGCCTAGTATCGTAAGTATACAAATAGATAATATATAGGGTGTCAATGAATCGATGTTACAAACTTCTGGTGGTCATTTCTGAGGCCAATATGAACACGTGTCCAAAAAATCACCCCCTGGCGTGTTACGTCCCCCTAAGTGTGGAGACTAAAATTCACTTTATGATTTTTATTTCCGGAATGCTCTATCTAGTGGAGTCAATAGAGATTTTCACTTCAGAAAAATTCCGGGTAACTTTTGAGAATACATCTCTGAACATGTCAGGAACAACATACCAAAAATTACCAACAATAGTCCTTGAGCGTAATTTGTTATTAAACAAGTTAGTTGCAAAATAACAGTCTTTGTCAAATATATCTCATAGAATTTTTTTCTTTTAAAAGTAATTATGCCATGCGAAAGTACGGGAAATTTCACATCAAAAATGTATATAAAATTTTTTTGTACGATCAAAAATGTAGGCTCCAGATTTTTTTGTTTAACGTACGAAAATGAAACGCAGAGACACGTAAGAACGGTGAGCGAAGCGCGCGCGGCCTCGGGCGCGCTACACTAAATTTGTTGTAACATTTGAACTAATTAATGAAATTGACCGCACAAAAGCTTAAATGAAAGAAGAAACATGTAGCTATTGAATTATTGTATTTTCAAATATAAAGATGAATGTATGTAGAAATAATACATATATGAAGTCGGAACATAAAGAGATTTGCGATGAAAAAAAAATCTTAAAAATTTATTTTTGAAGAGTACACTTCCAAAATGTAAAAATTTTGAGAAAATGATAAAATTTTATATATAACTAATAGTACAGTAACTAGAGGTTTTAACTTCGGAATGTTGTCATATTGAACGGATTTCGTTCATTTTTGGCAGCATAATAGTAAATGCTTCACAGAAAAGTTTCTGTATTGTGCGAGGGCTTACTAATTTATAGCGGGTGGATGCCACCACTCTCAGGGGGTGGCACTTAAAAAATATATATATTTATTGGAGCTGAAATAGAATCAAATTTTAAGAAGAAAATGTTCTATGCAATTTTTCACATAAATTGATAATTTTTAAGTTATAACGACTTCAAAATTGCGATTTTATCTTAAAAAAAAAGGCATTTCCAAACGGCTTTCGTCAAGTATCTCGAAAAGTATTAAGTACTTTATCGAAAAAATGTTACAGACCAATTACAGAAAGTACAAACTGGGAATTAATTATATTTTTTATTTATTGATGTAGAATTAATAATTTCGGAGATACTTAAGTTTATATTTGGTATCCAAGTGTTTCGAAATTAACTTTAAAGTTTAAAATGCATTTTTTTTCTAAAGCAAGTGCTTTAAATATGCAAAAAAATTTGAGCATCTAGGTAATGCTACATCTTAACGAAAAACTGTGAGATAATTTTTTTAAATTACTGGCTAATTAGAGTAACAAAATGACGACCTTTTTATATAAAAAAATATAAATACGCAGATTTTTCCATCATAACTTCTTTATTTCTTATGTTACAGGAATGAGTAAAAAATAATTTGAAAGCGCAATTAATTGTCTTTAATTTCATTTCTTAGTATGCGTGACGTAGGTGTCACAATTTCTGAGATATTTAACATTTAAACTGCATTTTTCGTCTTATAAACGTTCGGACGCCATTTGTAAACTTTCATATGTCCGAAATTATTAAATCTATATAAATAAATAAACAAGCGAAACTCATTATCAGTTTATGAGCTTCATTTTTGGTCTCTACCCATTTTTCAATAAAACTAATATTTATTGAGATATTTGGAAACGGAAAAAAAATACGTTTTATTGAAAATACCTTTATAGTTTAAACTGTATTTTTTTCTAAAGCAAGTGCTGTATACAAACCAAAAAATTTGAGCATCTACGTCATACTACATATTAATGAGGAACAATGTTTGAAATTCCTTTTTTTAATTACTGGCTAATTACAGTAACAAAATGGCGACGTTGTTATTAAAAAAATGTGTAGACGCACATTGCTTCGGTCATAACTTCTTTGTTTTTTATGCTACAGAAACAAATAAAAAAATAGTTGAAAGCTTAATTAATAACCTATTATTCTACCTATTAGCATCCTTGACGTAGGTGTCACAGTTTCTGAGATATTTAACTCTCACTCTAAATAATTATCTTATGAACACTTGGATGCCAAATGTAAACTTAAATATCTCCGAAATTATTAATCATATATCAATAAACAAAAAATATAATTAATTCCCAGTTTATACTTTCTGTAATTGGTCTGTAACATTTTTTCGATAAAGTAATGTTTTTCGAGATACTTGACGAAAGCCGTTTGGAAATACCTTTTTTTTTAAGCTAAAATCGCAATTTTGAAGTCGTTATAACTTAAAAAAACCGCTGCCCAAGGAATCACCACTTCCACATCGAGATTCTCTATCCAAGTCACTCACAACGAAAAAACTTTGTATGTGGAAATAATTGTTTATGGTACTTTAATAACATAATATTTGAAATCCTCTACCCCAAAAACCCATAAAACGATACCCCACATCGGTAGTGGGGTGGGGGAGGTGATAGGGGGGTGGTAGTATAGGTGGATGAAGTAAAAAAATATTTTGAGGTTTCTGGTTCTTGTACATACACTAAATCACATTTTTTTTTCATCCCCTTTAATAATCGGGTGGGGGTCAGGGGCGGCCCCTGCAAATTTTTCAGGTGGTGCGAGATCTCATTGTGGCGCCCCCCAATATGCAATCACTTATTAGAGACCGAAGATAACATACATTTTTTACATCCAAAAAAATTTTTGTTTAGTCCGAAAACATCGGGGGGCGGAGAAATCCGAGAAACTTTTTTTATCCAAAAAAATTGTTTGAAGAGCGGGGGTAAAATCCGAAAGAATTTCGAAGAGCGAGAGGAGAAATCCGAAAAAACAATTTTTTTTAGTTCGAATAATTTTTTGAAGAAAAGGGGAAATCCCAAAAAAAACAGGCATACGTCAAATTTACATCGTAAATTAATTAAGAACTGAAACAAATGAATATACATTTTTCACGGAAATGGAAGTTGTAAGGTTAAGTGATATTAAGGTGCTTGGGTTTTATTTTTTACGTAGATGAACTAACATTGCATTTTCGGCGCCCCCCCCCCCAAGATGGCGCCCGGTGCGGCCGCCCCTGGTGGGGGTGGTAATGGGGGTGGCTAATGCCAAAGATTTTTTTGAGACCTTAGCTCCTCTTGTATATACTAAATACCAATTTTATGGACTCTTACCTGCTTGATTTACCCATTTACCCCAAATTTACCCCAATTTACCCCCAACGCTTCGACGGAACAAGATGAAAATATAATCTAGTTCCAGATCTCGTTAAAGTACATATGTGTACCAAATTTCAAGTCAGTATCTTAAATGGTTCCAGAGTAAACGTGCGCACAAAAAAAGTTAGACAGACCGACAGACAGACAGAATTTGTTTTTCGCTCAAACTTAAAATTTAGACGTTTCATGGCATTTTAAGCCTATTTGAACAATAAACATTTTTAAAATTTTTTTTGTCGTTACTATACTTCCACTGGATGTGGAAGTAACTATCAATTTATGTGAAAAATTGCACAACTTTTTCTCCTTAAAATTTGATTCTACTTCAGCTCCAATAAACATGTATATTTTTAAGTGCCATCCCCTCAAAGGGAGTGGCATCCACCCCCTATAAATTAGCAAGCCTCCACAAAATATAGAAATTTTTCTGTGAAGAATTTACTATCATGCTGCCAAAAATTCCGAAGTGTGCATATTTTTTACCTCTAGGTACTGTACTTATAACTTTAACCAACTATTTCTCTGGTTTAAATCGCGTTATTAGATCTCTGTAGGTGCGATTTTTAAAGCTTGAAATGTGCACTTTAAGATACTTCAGGAGGATTTACCTTAAAAATTAAATTAACCCTCCCTTTTTTTACGAAAATAAAAAAAAAATTTACTCCAAAATTCGTGAAATTATGGGTAAAATAAACGTTAATAACTTTTATAAAAAATTTATTTAGCCTACCTATGCAGCATACGTTTATAGTAGGAGCTTCAAAATAAGCAAATCTGACCATGGAAAAATTTTGAAATATGTATAAACGAAATATTGACAAAATCAAGTTTTTTCGGTAAATGTTGATTGATTCTAAAATTTTTCTCCTGTTTAAAATGTCGAAAACTTTAAAAATATTCACATGGTACAGGGCCACGAGTCAAATTATAATGCTTGAATAAAACGGCTGCCCAAGGAATCACTACTTCCACATCCAAATTTTTTATCCAAGTCACTCACAACGAAAAAAATTTGTATGTGGAAATAATTGTTTATGAAACTTTAATAATATAATATTTGAAATCCTCTACCCCAAAAACCCATAAAACGATACCCCACATCGGTAGCGGGGTGGGGGTGGTGATGGGGAGTGGTAGTGGGGGTGGATGAAATAAAAAAATATTTTGAGGTTTCTGGTTCTTGTACACACACTAAATCACAATTTTTTTTCATCCCCTTTAATAATGGGGGGACGTGGTAATGGTGGTGGCTAATGCCAAAACTTTTTTTGGGACCTTAGCTTCTCTTGTATATACTAAATACCAATTTTATGGACTCTTACCTGCTTGATTTACCTATTTTCCCCAAATTTACCCCAATTTACCCCCCAACCTTTCGACGGAACAAGATGAAAATATAATCTAGTTCTAGATCTCGTTAAAGTACATATGTGTGCCAAATTTCAAGTCAATATCTCAAACGGTTCCAGAGTAAACGTGCGCACAAAAAAAGTTACAGACAGACCGACAGACAGAATTTTTTTTTTCGTTCAAACTTAAAATCTCGACGTTTCGTGATATTCTAAGCCTATTTGAACAATAAAAATTTTTAAAAATTTTTTTGTCGTTACTATACTTCCACTGGATGTGGAAGTAATAGAAAGAGATTGAAAGTAAAACATCTTCGCGGCAATCAGTATGCTTCACCTGCCCCGCACGCTGCGCTGTGCATGCCGTTCCTGGCGGGGGTGCAACCGGTGGAGTCACACGGGCGGCGCAATTTAGGGGGCGGCATTTTAGCCTACTTCTCTATCTGCATCAGATTTAAGGAGAAATATTTAATGTGGCATCGTCGCGGTTCGCGCGATTCGTTCATTCGTTAATGTCCTACAAGTCTGTTATTTTACAATAACCACTGTATTTTGAGATACATTAAATGAAAAATAACGCCCTAGGGCGTTATGAATATCTATAACGCCCTAGGGCATTATAAAATTATAACACAACCCAAAACAAGCAAATTATGATAGCATTATTGACAAACAAAATGCGTTGCTATGCAACGGCGGCGTTTACAAACAATTTTGATTTTTACTTTCTTTTAAATCAAATCGTTCTGAACATAATAGATGTCAAATTAATAAATCGTAAAAATCAAAAAAAAAATTGGATTAAATAACAGATTTGTAGGACATTAAACGTTGAAGGCACCACGGGTGTTATATAGGATAATGACGCCCTTGGTGCTTTATTATCCTTATAACACCCTTGGTACCTTAATAACTATAACGGACCAGAACACGGTGCTACCGTAATTTAGAGGTTAGAGGTTGCTTTTTTGACAAATGACACAAATAAGCATAGCAGCCAGGCCAAAGGCCTGTTTTTATCGAACGAGCCGTGAGCCCACATGAAAAAACCCCAATAACTCAACAGCCTCACACCACAGACATGACAAATACCTGTTTTCAACCAGACAAGCCATGAATTAACCCCTAGAAACCATAATAACCCGATACCCTTGAGCCGCAGACAGGTCTATTTTTATGGAATGAGGTGATCCATTCTTCATAAAACCCAATAACCCGACTTCTTCAAACCACAGACAGTCCAAAGGCCTGTTCGCAACCGGTACAGCCATGAATTAAACCGAAAACCCGAATAACCTGACACCCTCTTAAGCCGCAGTCAACCCAATGGTCTGTTTTTATCGAATAGGGTGAGTCCACCTCCATAAAAACTCAGTAACTTGACATCCCCGAACAACAGACAAGCCTAAGGCCTGTTTTTTCGAAAAAAAGTTAAGAACCCGCACTCCTGCAGACAGTCCGCTTCAATCCGAAACAAAATATGTCCAGAAGCTTCAATTAGAGTTCTCGCTGTCCTATTAAGACCTATTTTTTGGGTACCTATGAACTATATACAACAAGTTTTGTAATTGGATATTTCTGCACCGATTTAAAATTGATGTTAGGCAATAAGGTACAGTTCCTTTCTATTTTCCACTAATAGGTAGACAGATATTTGTAAAACTGAGTGAAATTTTATTTTTTACATTTTAGATATTTAAAAAAAAAATTCAACCTTTTAATAGCTTCTGTTATTTATTTAACTTCTACATAGTGAAGGAAACTATTGTCAAATGCCACCATGTGAATGTTACTACAAAGATAATACCATGGTTGTGAATTAATTGATATTACCAGCGACTCCGCCAAATCTTCGAATATTCTCGTAATATGAAGTCGGTTAAAAAAGTTGTCCTTAATTTTTAAAAAAACCCTGACGTGATGGTGCAAAATAAGTTTCAGATTCGGTTTCAGCGACCCCAAAAACTACACTGGGTTTGGTCCGGGGCACCTCGCAAAAATATTTTGTGGTCCTGTGATTAATCTTTGCGAACCACCTAATATTATTTGAAGTGAAATGAATATGAATGAAAAAATATCCAAACACAAGAAAAAAAGTGCAGTTTCATGATTACTAGAATTAGAATTAGAATTATTTATTCAAGTTAATACAAGCATACAATGCTTACACAAGTCAGTAAATAGATCAATAAGTATGTAACAATAACATATAAAATATATATCTACACTTACACAACATCAATTTAAAATTTAAGATGTAGATACGTATCTTGTAGAAGGCAACATATTTAACACACATTAAAATATTATATTGTGATGTGTTGCCACCCCTAGAATGAATTCAATTAATTCAGATGTGTTTGCACCTACTCGAGAAAGAACCTACCAGAAGTTAGTTCTAAAGTGACATCTGGAATTATCTAGAGAATGGTGGCGGCATCACAGAAAAATCGAGATCTGTCATTTTTAGGTATAAAAGACCGGTAGTTCAGAAAGCATAGAAAGTAGAGAAATTTCGAAAAGTGGGGTTAAGAATACAAAGTGAAAACAAAGTGATAAACATTGTTATTTTTAGTCATTAAAGTGCATTTAAATTAATAATAGAATTGTGAAGTATCCAGTAAGTTAATTAATAAAGTGTGTTAGTGGACATCTCTTGTTATAATTTTTGGAACCCACGGAATTTGCAAGGGGTAGTTTCCTAAGGGTGGAAACACGTGACAAATTGGTGTCAGAAGCGGAATTTTATGACAAGAGGAGCTCTGAAGTTGTGCCGGAGTGTTCGAGAAGTATTCTCGAGGGTTAGTGCTAACACGGAGGACTAATTTACTGGACATTGTTCGAGGGTTATTTTCGAACAGGAAAATAGTGTTAAGTGCATTTTTGAGACATTGTAGAACATTTTATTAGGACATTAGTGTGATAATTAAATCTTTTGAACTGAAAAGTGATAGAGACACTGAAAAAGACTCATTTAGTGCGTGAAGATTTCTAGAACTTTTCTATTTGGACATTAGTGGAGATTATTAAATTCTCTGAACTGGATAGTGCCAAAAGACTCTGGATAAGACTTTTTCGTTCTATTTTGATACCTTTCTGGAAAATTTCATTGCCGATATTGACGTGACAGTTACATTTATTTTATTGTAACATCATCGTATGCCCGTAACAACAAGAAGTATGGCAGGAGAGAAAGAAATGAAGGACCTATTTGCAGAGTTTACGAAGATGATGGCGCAGCAACGCCAGGAAGATAAAGAAGAGCAGGAGAAAAGACGTCAAGAAGAAAAAAACTGAACTGAGAAAGATTATAGAAGACCAAGAAAAGCGACGTCAGAAAGAAAAAGAGGATGAAGAAAGAAGACGTCAGAAAGAAAAAGAGGATGAAGAAACAAGACGTCAGAAAGAAAAGAAGGATGAAGAAAGAAGACGTCAGAAAGAAAAGGAGGATGAAGAAAGAAGACGTCAAGAAGAGAAAGACGAATTGAGACAAATAATGGAAGACTTGGAAGGAAGACGTCAGGAGGAATTAAGGAAAATCCTGAGCGATCAAATAAAAATAAAACAGGACGCAATCATTTCTGTCAAGGAAGAAGTTAAAGAAGAGATAAACAAGGTCGAAGATAAAGTAGGAGTAGTCGAGACAGAAGTCAGTCAAGTAAAAGGAGAAGTAACTGAAGTTAAAGAGAAAGTCAACAAGTTCGAAGAAGAAGTCAAAGGAGAAATAGACCGGCTTAAACAACAGTTGAGAGATAGAGGAAGCCAGCAGGTGGTATCATCAGGTCAGCGGCTAAAACCTCCTTCTTTTGACGGCCAAAGTTCCTGGACGACGTACAAGAGGCAGTTTGAGGCAGCAGCGTGTGCGAATAACTGGGATAATGAGGAAAAGGCCATGGCATTAGTTCTAGCGCTAAGGGGCCAAGCTTCAGAGTTACTCCAAATCATCCCAGTTGAGAAACAAAGGGACTTCAAAGTCTTGGAAGCTGCATTAGACTTGAGGTATAGCGATCAACACCTTGCCCAATTATACCAGGCTCAGCTGAAATCCCGGATGCAAAAAGCTGGGGAAAGTTTACAATAATTCGAAGCTGCGATAGAGAGACTGGTACACCTGGCGTATCCGAGTGCACCTAGAGAATTTCAGGAGCAATTAGCCGTGGGGGCCTTTTTAGATGGCATAAGGGACGAAGAGGTCAGGCGAGTTCTGAGGCTGACGAGACACCAAAGTAGTAGCGAAGCTTTGGTGCGTGCACTTGAAGTAGAAGCCGCTTACAGGGATACTCCAAGATCGAGAGTGCGAGCTGTGACTCTCGAAGAATCACAACCAGAAACGAACCAGAACCCAATGTTGACTGAGATGCAGAAAATGTTCACCAAATTATTCGACAAATTGGATGACCTCGGAAAGCAGAAAAAACAGCTAAATAAAGGAAAGCCGAGTGGTGGTATTAAATGTTACAACTGCGGCAAGGTGGGACATATGAAACGAGACTGTCGACAGCAGAACTCGGAGAGTGGAATAAATGCTGTGAATGTCAAAGAGAAGCAGGAAAACTACACCAGGGGGCTGTGCTGGCTAAGGAATGCAGTGCCCCCAGAGAAATTAAGATTTCCCAGCTTCGAAGAATTGCAAGCAGTCTGTTGTTGCAAGGATATGTGAACGGAAGAAAATGTTTGTTTACCATCGACACAGGTACTACGTCATCAATAGTACGGCCAGGATTTATATCGGGTATAAAGATTACCAAGAGGCAAGATGAAGTGATCGTCCGGACAGCTACGGGGGACAGGGCTACCGTTCATGGAGAAGTAGACCTGGGTTTGCAGATTGGACAATTAAGGTTCGACCACAGGGTCATCGTGGCTGACATCAAGGATGACTTCATTTTGGGACTGGACATCATGGAACAGTATGGATTTCTTGTTGACGTAGGAAAGCGAGTCTTAAGGATTGGGAACGAGCAATTTATTCTGTCAAAAGTGAACGACCAATGCGAGAAAACCAGGCTGTTGACAACGCAGGCAGTCACAACTCCTGCATTATCCAGAAAACCAGAAAAGGAAGATTACAAGCGCTACCTACCCTCAGGTGGAAAAATTGCCGAACATAGTTGAAGTCAACATTGTCAAGGTCGATCTTCCAGACAGTTGGTCAAAGAAAATTCTGAGGCAAGAGCAATTGCGCGATGTAGAAATCGGACCCATGTTGCGAGCAAAAGAAGAGGGAACGCGTCCAGCATGGAAGGATGTTTCCGACAAAGAAGTGGGGCTGAAGGCTTTATGGTCACAATGGGATTCACTTACGGTCGTAGACGGGCTTTTGAGGAGAGCATGGGAAAGCCCAGATGGGAAGCAGGTTGCCATGCGTCTAGTGATTCCCAGGTGTCGTGTACCAGGAAGCGCATAATGAAACGTCCAGCGGGCACTTCGGCATAAACAAGACATTGAGTAGAGCACGGGAACAGTTCTATTGGGTTAATAGTCTCCAGGATGTGGAAGCCTGGTGTCGCAAGTGTAAGAATTGTGCTGCCCGTGGTGAACCATTTTCTATGAGCAACTACAGAAATGGAAGTCGAGAACAGCCGAAGAATGACCGAGAGCAGATGAACAAAACTAGTAACCGATTGAAGGCTCGTTATGATCAGAATGCCAGTACAGGGGGATTCAAGGTGGGAGATCTAGTTTGGTTGTACAACCCACAGCGGAAGGAATGGAGACCCCCGAAACTCTAACCTCCTTGGGATGGACCGTATACTGTTATTACCCGAATTAATGATGTCGTCTATCGGATTCAATGAAACAAAAAGTTCAAGATGAAGATCGTACACTTGGATAGACTGGCGAAGTATGTGAAATAGGCTGAATTGCCTGACCGGGACGTTCAGGCCTAAGGAGGGGGCAGTGTGATGTGTTGCCACCCCTAGAATGAATTCAATTAATTCAGATGTGTTTGCATCTACTCGAGAAAGAACCTACCAGAAGTTAGTTCTAAAGTGACATCTGGAATTATCTAGAGAATGGTGGCGGCATCACAGAAAAATCGAGATCTGTCATTTTTAGGTATAAAAGACCGGTAGTTCAGAAAGTATAGAAAGTAGAGAAGTTTCGAAACGTGGGGTTAAGAATACAAAGTGAAAACAAAGTGATAAACATTGTTATTTTTAGTCATTAAAGTGCATTTAAATTAATAATAGAATTGTGAAGTGTCCAGTAAGTTAATTAATAAAGTGTGTTAGTGGACATCTCTTGTTATAATTTTTGGAACCCACGAAATTTGCAAGGGGTAGTTTCCTAAGGGTGGAAACACGTGACAATATGTACAAAATACACAAAAATTATTGTCCAATTGTATGTACGTTTCTGTCGTTGCCTCACCGAGAGGGAATTACAGCCTCAAAAATGTTTTATCAAGGAATTCGATTATACTGTAATAAGCTTTACGTAGTAATTCTTTTTTTATCTGTTGTAAATATATGTTAAATGACAGATCACGAATGTGATTTGGTAATTTATTGAAGAATACAGGCCCATAATAATTTTCAGCATTTCTAGTTTTTTGTAGTCTTAGGAATTTAGGAGAAATATTTTGTTTATGACGAGTTTCTTAGTTGTACTCAACTGCATTTGACTTATAATATTCTATATTATTTTTTATCATTTTGAAGCAGTTGAATTGATTTTTTTCGGCAACAACATTCCTCCTGCAATTTTATTATTGATTCTTATGTATTATGACCTCCTGATTACGAAAAATATATTTGTGCCAAAAAATTTCTTGTGCGTCAAAAGTTATACGCACTTTTTGACGCGCTTCACACATTTTCAACTTACCTGCTTAATATATCTTGTACTAGTAATCGGATGGCAATTTAAAAAATACTGGCTTCTTTGGAATAAAATTCTTAAAAAATATAGATCTGTCCGATGTGTACTTGTCAATCCGCCATCTTGGAAAAAAATAGAAAACACAAAGAATAACCTAAAATATCAAAATTGAATATCTTTTCTATAAGAAGTAGTAATTTCACCAAAGTTGACAAAAATAAAACTCATTTATGGTCAAATATAATGCATCAATCCCGGACATCTCATGTCAAAGAGAACCGTCAAAGATGGCGGACGAAATAAAATTTTTAATTCTTCGTCAATTATCAAGGAGGCATTGTACGTCACTTTTTTTTCTTTTCGATTGTACGTCATTTTATATACTCTTAGGGGATAGAGTTCATTTATTTTTAATTTTCAAAAAAGTGCGTTTTTTTTATTTTCAAAAAAAGTGCATCGTAAAAATTTTCTAAAATGTATTTTCTTTGACCCTCCTTTTCATCGAAATAAAATGAAAGTCTATAGAAAGTCTTGTATAACTTCAAAAGTTTAATACAAAATGAAACTCCATTAATTTGAAAAAGAAATTTATTAAGCATATGCATGGTAATAATAATGATAATAATAATAATATATGAACATATGATCAATAATCAGACCCAAGCAGTCAAGACTGGAATAGTATTATTTTTTATGGGTATGCCGATGAACAGAACAGCACTAAGAACAACGAGCGCATTCGTCGTTTAGAAAAAAATGTTTGTGTAGATATTTCAGTCACATTATGAAATCCTCGGTTAGTCAAAAAAAATTTTTAGCTAATAGTAAGAATAAGGATGACTTTATAAAATTATTGCGCAAAGAGTTAAGAGATAATGACTTTAACGTTAAAATATGCAGAGAAGACGCCTATACTGCAATCGTTAAAATTGCTACTGATTTGAAAACCAAAGACAATCAAGTTATAATAGTTGGTGAAGACATTGACTTTTTGGTTATAATGACTCAACTAGCACGGAATCATCATAAAATAATTTATTTTTACATACCATAATAACCCAAAGATTAATAAAATAATTGGCAAATATTATGATGAAAATAGAATCCACCTACGAAGAGGTAATAGTAAAACGCTGTTTAAGGGTATATTTTCAAGTTCAAAAATGATTCAGTTCTGAGAAAGATCCGTTACAATTCGGGTGGCTTAAAACTGAGAATGGCTTAATGCCTGATGTTATGAGTGAAAGTAATACTTTTCCAAAAAATTTACTAAGTGATATTTCTTGTAAATGTAAGGAACGCTGTGAAAATAATCAGTGTAGCTGTAGAAAACTGAATATTTAATGTTCTATTATATGTGTCTATTGCAAAAGGAAATAATTGTGCTTCTTCTACCTTTGATGAATCGGCTATCAATGAGTAATGCGGTGAAATTATGGCATATGACGGTAATGAAAGTAATATAGTATATTTCATTTTGTTTCGATGAAAATTGAGTGATAAAAGGAGGGTCAAAGAAAATACATTTTTGAAAATTGTAAAGATGCATTTTTTTGAAAATAAAAAAACACACTTTTTTTGAAAATAAAAAAACGCACTTTTTGAAAATTAAAGAAAAAATGAACTCCATCCCCTAAAAGTATATAAAATGACGTACAATCGAAAAGAAAAAAAAGTGACGTACAATGCCTCCTTGATAATTGACGAAGAATTAAAAATTTTATTTCGTTCACCATCTTTGATCGTTCTATTTGACATACGGTGTCCAGGATTGGTGCATTATATTTGACCATAAATGAGTTTTATTTTTGCCAACTTTGGTGAAATTACTCCTTCTTATAGAAAAGATATTCAATTTTGATTCATTCGGCCATTTTTGGTGTTTGCTATTTTTTTCCAAGATGGCGGATTGACAAATACACATGGGACAGATCTATATTTTTTTAAGAATGTTATTCCAAAGAATGTCCCCAATATAGAATAGCATAGGCAAAAGTAGACTGAAACAAAGCAAGTATATGCCATCAGCACCACATTTATAGTTACATTATTGGCTAGGATTTGTAATAGATATGTATGTCTACATAGCTTAGTGGATATGTATTCAATGTGGGATTTCCAAGTTTTATCCAAAACTGCTCCGAGAAATTTAACTGCTTCGCTGCTGTCCAGCTCATGCGCCCTTAGACTAAAAAACCGCTGCCCAAGGAATCACTACTTCCACATCCAGATTTTTTATCCAAGTCACTCACAACGAAAAAATTTTGTATGTGGAAATAATTGTTTATGGAACTTTAATAATATAATATTTGAAATCCTCTACCTCAAAAACCCATAAAACGATACCCCACATCGGTAGCGGGGTGGGAGTCATGATAGGGGGTGGTAGTGGGGGTGGATGAAATAAAAAACATTTTGAGGTTTCTGGTTCTGGTACACACACTAAATCACAATTATTTTTCATCCCCTTTAATAATGGAATGGAGGTGGTAACGGGGGTGGCTAATGCCAACATTTTTTTTGAGACCTTAGCTTCTCTTGTATATACCAATACTAATTTTATGGACTCTTATCTGCTTGATTTACCTATTTTCCCAAAATTTACCCCAACTTACTCCCCAACCCTTCAACGGCACAAGATGAAAATATAATCTAGTTCTAGATCTCGTTGAAGTACATATGTGTACCAAATTTCAAGTCAATATCTCAAACGGTTCCAGAGTAAACGTGCGCACAAGAAAAGTTACAGACAGACCGATAGACAGAACTTTTTTTCGCTCAAACTTAAAATCTCGACGTTTCGTGGCATTCTAAGCCTATTTGAATAATAAAAATTTAAACAATTTTTTTTTGTCGTTACTATACTTCCACTGGATGTGGAAGTAAATTATGTTTTCCGTTTTTGTGTCATTTAAGCTTAGCCTGCTAGTTTCAAACCATTGTTTGGCTTTTGACTGTGTGTCCCACAGTTTTTCTTGAAGATACTTTGGATTTACGTCAGAATTTATCATAGTGGTATCATCTGCAAAGAGTACAATATCACCATTTGATTTACAAGAAGGTAAGTCGTTTATGTAAGTTAAAAATAGCAAAGGGCCAAGCACCGACCCTTGTGGTACTTCATGTTCCATATAAGATGCACTGGAGTAATTATTGTTGAAATAGGTAATCTGTTTCCGGTTTGTTAAGTACGAGGATAATGACTTCATAAAACAACTATTTATGCCATACATTCTTAATTTGCTTAATAGGATACTGAGTGACACACAGTCAAAAGCTTTTGTTAAGTCATACATGCTACGGCCCAGTATGGAGTTCTGTTCAAATCCTTCGTTAATTATAGATATTAATTTATTTATTGCTTGCGTTGTTGACTTGTTACATCGGAACCCGAACTGTGCAGCAGAAAATAAGTTATTTTTCTCGAAGTGATCATATAACATACTCTTTAATATTTTTTCATAGATCTTTGAGATCATTGGAATCATAGATGATATAGGCCGGTAGTTTTCGGCGTTGTTTCTATCACTCTTTTTAAAGATGAGTATAACCTCTGATATTTTTAAACAACTTAGGTAGACACGTGCTTTTATACTAAGATTTATCTATCAATTTAGTTAATAGGATTACTATTAAGCGCTTTATTGCCTTGATGAGGTCAACACTAATATCACATATATATCTCTACTAGGCTTTTTCTTTAAATTGCTTATTACGTCACGTACTTCACTGGAGCTCACCTCTTTTAGCTCTTAGCTGGAGATGCTGTCATTTTTTAATAGCAATATAATCCCCCGAGTTCCTATCAGACTGGGGTATATTATCAATTATCTTTTTAGGGATGTTAGTGAAATATTCAATAAAACCGCTGCCCAAGGAATCACTACTTCCACATTCAGATTTTTTATCCAAGTCACTCACAAAGAAACAATTTTGTAAGTGGAAATAATTGTTTGTGGAATTTCAATAATATAATATTTGAAATCCTCTACCCCAAAAACCATAGAACGATACCCCACATCGGTAGCGGGGTGGGGGTGGTGATAGGGGGTGGTAGTGGGGGTGGATGAAGTAAAAAAACATTTTGAGGCTTCTGGTTCTTGTACACACATTAAACCACAATTTTTTTTCATCCCCTTTAATAATGGGGTGGGGGTGGTAATGGGGGTGGCTAATGCCAAAATTGTTTTTGAGACCTTAGCTTCTCTTGTATATACTAAATACCAATTGTATGGACTCTTACCTGCTTGATTTACCTATTTTCCCCAAATTTACCCCAATTTACCCCCCCAACCCTTCGATGGAACAAGATGAAAATATAATCTAGTTTTAAATCTCGTTAAAGTATATATGTGTACCAAATTTCAAGTCAATATCTCAAACGGTTCCAGAGTAAACGTGCGCACAAAAAAAAGTTACAGACAGACCGACAGACAGACCGACAGACAGACAGAATTTTTTTTTTCGCTCAAACCTAAAATCTCGACGTTTCGTGACATTCTAAGCCTATTTGAACAATAAAAATTTTTAAATTTTTTTTTGTCGTTACTATACTTCCAACGGATGTGGAAGTAAAAGTTAAAGCACTCGGGGTTTGAGTATTTTCAATAGTCATTTTATTGTTGTTACGATTTTCATTTACAATTTTCCAAGCACTTTTTGCCGTATTGGAAGAATTTTTTATATAGTTATCTTTATAATTTAATTTGTTTTGTCTGACTTTATTTCTATAATTATTTTTATAACGTTTGTATATATTTATATTTGTATCTGAAGGAATTTCATTCGCAACTGAATTTAAGCTTTGGTTATCATTATTTAAAGTTTTTTCTTTCTCTGGGAAAGCAGTATAACTTGCATCCCGTATAGTATCAATAAATAATTTGAATTTGGCGTCTACTGTTTGGTTATTATCGTTTGTGAATTCCCAATTTGACTTTTCGATTATACCATAGAAATCTAACAAGCCTCTTTCTGTTATGGGTCTCTGTTTAATTTTTGTTTTTTTTTTTTTTGTTGAAAGTCTGCATGTCTGAATGCCACAGCCTTATGATCAAAACTCCATTGAAACGTACAATAATTTTATTGTGATATATAATTATCCCACAATCAACCCCGAAGTTACAGATAAGCATAAGAATTAATTCCTCTGGGCTCTGGAATAGCATTCAATGAAATTTTATTTCAGTAAAACAAGTATCTCAGAAATGAATTTCGGGTTTATTTGATAAAAACAAAATGAAATTTCAGAGGGTTACTTTAGTACATGCGAATGCGTTTGATAAGTTTGGACCATTTTATTTATTTATTTCTCATTTTATTATCCTGAAATGAATTCTAAATCGAAATTTGTACTCGACTCACTTTTTTCTCGGAGAGTTCAATGTAAACTGTTATAAGTCACGTTTATCTAGAATTAATGGCATATTTGCTGGTATTTGACTCACTTCGAAGCCTTTCCAAGTTTGTAATAGATTTTGGTAGATGAATTTAGTTAAGTCACCGACTTAGTTCTACTACTGGTCTATGGGTATTCACCTGATAATTCGTATTGGCAATCTAACAAAAATTCTCCGGTGTGATACCTTGAGCTTGAGACAGAATCTTACATTCAATATGCGCTGCACTGACCAACCGACGATAAGCAACAGTTAGAAATCGATAGTTGTAAGCAATTATCATGTTTCTTGTTGTAGTTTCGTTCCATTCTGGTATCGTTCTCGTTTATTAAGCAATGATAAGTCAAGAAGATAATCATATAACTGGTAAATGTCACTTCAGTTTAAAATTGGTTATTATTCATCGATTTATTTTTACATTTTATGTAATGAAACATCAAAAATCCAATAAAGTACCAATTAATCTGTATGTAAGAATACGTTTATATCTATAATATTCGTGAAAGAATGGAATAATAATAATCTAAGAATGTTCTGTTGAGGGGAAAATATTAATATATTATTAAAATATTCCTAGAGTAGCTTGATTGTTCCGGTAATATGCGTTTTGGATAATCATAGAATATCTATAGACTGTGCCATTTGCATAAAGAAGAATATTCCTGTAATATCTGGAATATTTAAAAATTATTTTAGGAATAATCAAATCTTCCAAACATATGATCTATGATTATTCTAGAAATTAGATAGTGCTGTAGTTTAATTTGGATTCTAATAGTTATTATTCATTTCTACTTTATGAGCTTTGGCACACGTTAGTTACGTTTCCTTAGTTGGTTGTGGCAGCTGTATGCTGAGTAGTCGGTTTATGTTAGGTTAGTGTTATTTTAGTAGTAACCTCAAATTTTCAAACTGTTTTCAAAATTCAGTTTTACGTTTTGTTTTTTTTTTTTTGGAAAAATGGGTGGTTCTGATATAAGGATGGAATTCGGAATAAGAGAAATCTTTTTATTTAGCGATTTACTAAGAAACGTATATCTTCATAATAAATTCTGCTTGCCTTCAGACTCCCAATTGCTGATTCAAACTTTACTTTGTATATCGGTTGTTCAGTGGAGAAATATATTTTTTTCAATCTAGTTACGAAAAATCTCTCTTTATAAAACCTCCATCTTCTTCTTAGTCAAGTTTTCAATGCAGATATTAATTATTAATTAAAAAAAATTAAATATTACAACAGAGAATTTTTGTATCTACAACATTTATCTTGTGTGTAACCACGTTATTAAGTAATAAAATATTAATTCAGTTGTATAGTGGAAAGAAAACGGGTAATCTTTAAAAAAACTTTATTTAAATTGAAAAATGTAAAACAAATTATAAATACAGTTGTATTAATCAACATAGCTACCACCCACAGAAACACATTTCCCCATTTTTTTATGAATCCCCATAGACTTTATGTACGATTACTTGATTAATTTAATTTATCTCCACTTTAATTTTGCCCTTCAGTAAATTCAGATCATACACCTAGTTATGTTTATAAATATTTTCTTTTAGGTTGCTCTATAAAAAATCTAATTCTGTGAGATCAGGTGATCTAGCAGGCCGCGGTACAGATCAAATCGCTCTCTCCATTTTTTTCTCAAAATTTTCATTTTACCAATTCCGAACTAAAATCGATGAATAAGCAGGACAGCCATCTTCTTGAAAATATAATTCCCCTCTCACATTATCATCCGGCTTATTTAGTGATGGTAACAAATAATTTTACAACCAATTCAAATAACTATTTTGCTTTAAATTTCCGTCTATAAAATCAGGGAGGGCGGTGGAGAGAAAATACGGGCACGGGGCGAAATTTTTTTTTTTAATTTTTGCGAAAAATATTCCGGGCCCCATCAAACAAGCCCGGGCCTCTCAAAAAATTTTTTGACGAGCAGGGAGGAGAAATCAGAAAAAAAAAATTGCCAAAAAAATTTTTCGGGCCCCTCAAAAAATTTTTTGATGAGCAGGGTGCAGAAATCCGAAAAAAAAAATTTGCCGAAAAAAATCTCCCGGGCTCCTCAAACAAGCCCGGACCCCTCAAAACAAGCCTGGGCCCGGAGGGCCCGCACCACCCCCCTCTCGTCGGGCCTGTATAAAATAAGAAACAACAATTTTATTGTATATAATTTACCAAACATTAATCTTCTTAGAACGCTACCTTAATTAATTCGTTATAAAATTTGGATTTTCTTTGGCCCACTATCGTGCATTCTGCGAGGACGCGCAGCTATTAGTCGAAAATGTAGCTTCATCGGTAAATACAACTTTTCAGCTATAATATCCCTAGGACATTGATAATGTACGAAATAATTTTATGACGATCGAAAGCACGTTGCTTGGTAATAGCCCGACGCCAAGGGCGCTGTACTTTCAAAATGGCGTCCGTTTATAAAAAAAATTTGCATTTCTGCACAAAAAACAAAGTGTATATAATTTTGTTCCTATACAATATTTGGATAGGAGTCATAGTCTGGCAGCCACGGAGAAAGCCCAACAATTTCGTATTAAGTTCTTCCAAAACGGATTTGTGGTCTAAGGGTCTCCTAGTTTTGATATCCAAGTGATGAAAAAGCGTCATCCTTGAGCAACTCCAGATACGGGGTGTCCGATAAGTAAGTAGGTGAAATATCACTCTTTTTAATTTTTTTGTAAATTTTACGTAAATAAAAGTTTTTTTACAAATGGTTTACTTCTCATAAGATTTATATAAAATTTAAACGAAAAATTTTAAATACAGGGTGTTCCAAAAGTATATTATATTTATATATATTAGATTTCATCATTTTCTGAATAGATTTCATCATTGGAAAGTAAACATTCGTCTTCTTCGCCTTCATTGTCGTTCACAGTGGCAGTAGGAGTTAGTTCATTGCAGCAGTGTTCATGTGCTCTGCAAACGCAGAACATTGTACAGGGTAACCTAGAGCTTTTACAGCTACATCTGTTTGTACTGCATGGTGCTACAGGAGCACCTAATAATTTTAAAACATCAGAAGGTTCCACTTCTACTTTATCTGGTAAAGTGATCGGAAACAAACACTTGGCATTCACATCTTTATAAAAACCGTAATTGGTTGGCTGTAGACTTGGAAGGTCTGATTGCAACGCATTTTTCCAAATGCAGGTCTGTAAGTGGGCACGTTTCACGTTTTCAATAAATGCTGCATTTGTGGGCGGAAGAGATCGTAAAAGAGGCAATTGTGTCCCTCCGCACGCTTGTCAGCCCACAGAGGTACAGGAGCCTCAGATGTTGATTCGCAATTAAGTTTTCCATAGCATGTAGATACAAATTTGGCAGCTTGATTTGTAATCTCACTAATATCTTGATTTACTTCGCCCATGTATGACAAAGAGTATCCTTTTTTAAAACTTTATAATCCTTGTTCTTACCAATTCCAAAACACATTGTAGTGGTGTCACAACCACTAAGAGCATGTGCTGCTAAAACATCCGGTATTATGTCCTAATGCTTTAACATCGACGCTTTTATATCAACTATCGCATGGCCAGCTACAACGGACTCCATAAAAACGTGATTGATAATTTCAACCAAATTACAAAAATTACAAAAATACAAAAGTAACAGAAACACATCAGTATCATCTGACATAACTACTATTTCGGCTTGTGGGTTGGTCTTAGCTTCAATTATAGCTTGTTGTACAATCATAGGATCAGCTTCTTCGTGCGTTGCTCTTAAGTCTGTTCTGCGATATACCATACCATTATGAATTTCGTAGGGTTCAGGCTCTTCACCAGTTATGACTAATTTATGCTTAAAGGCATGCTTTACGTTGTAGGCGTAGTCCTCTATAAAGCTAAGACAAATAAGGTTAATCAAGTGTTATTTGTTTTCAGTTTCACTCATTATTGCTTTTCGGGCAGGTAGTTGTGTTAAATTGGTCAGCTTATATTTTCTACTAGCGGTTTTGCTCCTCTAAGACCTAGTGCAGTTGTTGGTGCTGTATTCAATATAACAGTCAAATACTAAGTGGACGTTCCCGCGGTCCAAAGGCTTTCCCACAACTGTTTTAATTTCTATAATGTAATATTGTACAGTTCCTTTTTCGGGCCAGTGAACGCACCCCATAAAAGCACTGATCCATCAATTATTATAATGGTGTCTGGGTTAGATATCTTTCTTGCAGAAATCATCAATTGTAGAGGCTTTTTTCGAATTCTCATGTATTTTTCATTACAAACACAGTGCACAAGGTTTCATCAAAATCCATTCTTTTAGTACTTAAATTGAGGTGAAAGTAGAGCCAGCTTTTTTTTTGGGACATGTCTAAAATTGTTCCTTAAACTTTAATCTTTATGAAAAATATTGTCTCCAAGGATCGGGGAGGGGGAGAGGACACGTACAGCTAGGGTGGGCTCCCCGACTACATATAATGCTAATAATGTTCTGTACATTTCTGACTACTTGATTTAATTTTTAACGGTTTTTGTTTGTTCAAGAGGTTCCCAAAAACTACAGATAGCAGTCCTTCATCCAAGGTTGTTATCAGTTTACACGCTGAAATCAATAGAAGGAGTTACCGAACATGGTACGTAACTAATTATATTATCATAACCTTACTTATAACATGCTATTTCTTTAAGGTACACAACATTCTTTAGAAATACTCTACGAACATAAGCTTCGAAGATCTGCAGCAAATTTTACAATTGGGCAATTCGGAGGAAATCAAAACAGAGATTTCATCTGTGTACAATCTTTAGACGGAATGTTGAGCTTTATCGAACAAGAAAGTTTTAGTTTCAGCTGCTTTATACCTGATTTTCTTCTGCCCGGACCAATAGCATACGTAAAAAAGACTGATAGCTTCGTTACAAGTAACTCTAGTTGGTGTATTGTATCCTACAAGTAAGTAGTCAATCATAATTTATAAAACACTAGTTTAAGTTTAAAGACAAGAGTTTCTTTATGTCAAATCAATAGGTAAAAAAATGAGTTCATAATGCAAAAAGCATGATGTAAGGAGATATGGTGTGCTTATGCGCAGCTTTCGGGATCAGCCAATAGCGTATCCCTTCCCTATCGCGTCCATGCTGAATTTCTGACGAATGAGAAAGAGGCATTAAATAGCGGCAAATTTAAAATGCAATTATATTTGTAGCCTTGTCACATGATTATGTTATTTTAGTTAGTTTAGTTCCATAAAATTGGAAATGACCAGAGATAGATTCTTTGGTTAAGTTAATAGGTTATAAAAAGCAAAGTGTTATTATTAATATGATTATTAATACCTAATAAGCATCACATAGAACGTGACAAGTCTAATAAAATTTTTATGAAACATTAATAATATAGGAATTCCGTGGTTTAATGAAAGTTTATATTTGTGCTCTGTACTTTGCATACAAGTATGTCGATGTTTGCATAGCAGTTTTTGCCGAATGATGAGCAAATGGGCAATATACTAAATAAGTATGCCCTTAAGGTGGACATTTTTAAGAATGTATATGAAAGTATCATTAATTTCCCGAAATCATGAGGGACATATGATCCATGTCGAGTTCAAGACCTACCAATATCAATTTTAAAAAGTATATTAGGTTCATATGAAAGAAGTAAACTATATGCATCAAGATAGATTAGCAGATGTTAAATTCGTAAAATTGGTCCCCTATTTTCGAAATTTAAACATTTTTAAATGTAAATATTTCGCTCATATTGCTTGCTAGTTCCTCTCGTTTGCTCATTATCGCTTACATAGAGATTTGAACTTGATAGCTCCCTTCTAATATAATAATAAAAATAACGCCCAATTTGCTTGTTTTCTCATTTATTGTCTCTGTTCATCATTATTTGTAATGATATTCAAAAGTGGGTGAACTTTTTAAGCAGCAAGCAAACAAAAGAAACTGACGAGTAAATGCTTCACATTCAAATATGTTTCAGTATCAAAAATTGGGGACCAACTTCACAGGTATCGATATTGTTCATTAGCTAATATAAGAAATGCTGAACAATAAATAAAACAATCAATATTAGTTTACAGAGAAAACATATATTCATTATAAAATAGCATTTCCCATTATTATATTTAATATTTATATTAAATTGTTACGCTGTTAAGTAGTTTTATATAATAATCTTATAATGCACTCGTTTTTTTTCTTAAAAATCTGTGGTGCAGGGCCGTACCCAGCTTTGCCGGGACCCGGCAAAGTAAATCTTCCGGCCCCCCTTATTTTGGAAACGATTAGAGAAAATGGAAAGGATTAATTTTTCGTTTTTTTGTAGGCCCAGGCGGGGCCCCTCATAGGGCCGGGCCCCGGACAAATGACCCGAGAAAACCTGTCTGAGTACGGCCCTGCTACGGAGCGTAGTGTTATTGCAGAAGTAATGTCTTCAAACGACCACTTCATACATTTTTGATTAAGCCGTTGAATTTGTCCAATTGTGAAATGTGCAAATTTCAAAATTTTTTATACTCTTTATTGTTCTCCTTTCGCCATCTTTTCAGTTGCTTTCTTCAATGCAACTTTCATCCTTTAGTTCTGAAATTTTAACGTTCACTTCAAGATCTTCAGCTCGGAATTTAGTATTCTCAGTTTCTACTTCGTTAAGGCTAAAATTATCTTGCCTGAAAAAATATTTACGAATTATTTTCTAGTTTCATCAGATTACAGTTTCATTTTAACTTACCGGCATTGAGGTTAACTACGTCGCGGTCACAAAAATTAATAAACATTTTTACTATATTTTCATCCTTTAGGAATCAAAAGTAACTGATATTACTATTTTTGGTGTTCATGTTACAATTTTCGCAACTTTGTACTAAACAACCAGGCATTTCAACTGCTTTGTCAACATGAATAAATGACAGACATATTAAACATGGCGGAGTTTAGTATGGCGCAGTAGTGTATGAAAATGAGACCTTCATTTGCACACACCATATATCCTTACATCATGGCAGAAAGTGTGTGTAGAAGAGGGCCAGGTATTTGGAGCAGAGAAACTTCAAGCAAGAAGTTTTTTGGTGTCAATTAGTTCATTTGGTTGTCAGTGAGAAGTACTTAATTTATCCCACTCGAACGAGGTCCGGAACCCCCCTTTAGGGGGGACGGTCACGAAAATATGTTGTTTCACGATTTCCAGTTTTCCCGGTGAATTTACGATAAATAGCTACGTGCAAAATTAACTCTTATAAAATTCTCTATAAAATAGGCCATATACAATTTCATCTTGCATATTTCTACCAGTAATTAGCATCCAAAGTTGAACTAAGTAGAATGACCATCAAATTTTGCAGCAGGTATACTGTGAGTCTGTTGATTTCCATTGTAATAAGAATATGTTGATAAATACTAATAAACCTGCTTTTGATAGTAATAGTAAACATCTGTCTTTATAATGATACAACACCCTGAGGGCCCTGTGGGCTTCTATTACACAGCCCCACAAAAAAAAAGTTCAAAGCAGCGAACCAGACCCATGTATTCCTATGTATTTTCGGTCGCTGAATCCGAATCTGGGGTAAAAAAAATCGTACACCCCCCAAAATCATTAGCTAGAGCCAAAAAACACCCCCGAAATGGGGTAAAAAGAATATTAAGCTACGAGAATAGTTGTTACATCTTAATCAATCGAATTATACAAATCAAGGTTAAACAACAGCGTACATACAATAGATATGAAACACACCCCCAGGGAGGGGCGAAAACTAGCCCCCATATATAAAAAAATCGATCCAAAACAGCAATGACTGCTGAAAAAGCTCAAAATGTTAAATGTTAAATGTTAAGTTTTGTTAAAGTGATAAGAAACTGCATCAGGTCCGACGTAATATTCATAAACTGCCCCTATAGAGTTGAGAACAACCACCCTCAAGTTTAAAGGACACGAGAAAAACAAGAAAAAACGTAAAATGCAACAGGATTTCTATTTTCATGGATGCTATGATTGGCTGAAATTGCGTAGTACTCTAAAATAGAATTAGAAACTTACGTACCATCAACATTCTACACTGTCAACTCTCAGAGGGTGTGAAAACTACCTCTGTGGAAGAGAGAAGAAACTAGACTATGTTCGACGCTGTGCTTGAAATCACCCCCACGGGGTTGAGAGACGCCACCCCTATAAAAAAAACTATGGAAATGAAACGAATAAGCAACAGTATAGCTTTTTCCTTACATCTTGAATTACGTTAGTTTACATCCTTTCTGGGGGTGTTGTTGCTTAATAATATTTATAGGACATGAGTTTCAAACTCAAAGTGTGCAACGCGATTTTTGCCAATCATAGCATCCATAAAAATGTAAATCCGGTTAGTTTCTCTCTGTTTTTTCAGCATCCTACAGATATAGGGGTAGTATCTCGTAACCCCGTGGGGGTAGTTTTCAAGCACATCGTCGAACATAGTCTAGTTTCTTCTCTCTTCCACACAACGCAGGTGTTTCGAATTTTTATAGAAGTCACTATAACTTTTTATAGTCAAATCTTACATACATAGGTGGTAGTTTTCACACCTCTGAGGGTTGACAGTGTACGATGTTGATGGTACGTAAGTTTCTCTTTCTATTTTAGAGTACTACGCAATTTCAGCCAATCATAGCATCCATGAAAATAGAAATCCTGTTGGATTTTACGTTTTTTCTTGTTTTTCTCGTGTCCTTTGAACTTAAAGGTGGTTGTTCTCAACCCTATAGGGGCAGTTTATGAAGATTACGTCGGACCTGATGTAGTTTCTTAACACTTTAACAAAACTTAGACATTTCGAGCTTTTTCAGCAGTCTTTGCTGTTTTGGATCGATTTTTTTATATATGGGGGCTAGTTTTCGTCCCTCCCTGGGGAGTGTGTTTCATATCTATTGTATGTACGCTGCTGTTTAACCTTAATTTGTATAATTCGATTGATTAAAAAGTAACAACTATTCTGGTAGCTTAATCTCCTTTTTATCCCATTTCAGGGGTGTTTTTTGGTTCTAGCTAATGATTTTGGGGGTGTGCGATTTTTTTTGACCCCGGATTCGGATTCAGCGACCGAAAATACATAGGGTCTGATTCACTGCTTTGAACTTTTATTTTTTTTATCTTATTTATTAATTATATAGTCACTTCTGTAGATGTCAACTGTCTGTTATATGCTGATGATATGAAATTGTTTTGTAATTGTTGAAACAAACAATTTATTAATGTTCTTGAAAAAATGTAACAATGCAAGAATGCTTGAGAATTCAAACGCTTCACCAGTCTTAATCTCTACAGTCTCTACAGTCTCTTAATCTCTAGAATCTCTACAAAATTGTCTATGGAGTGACATCTGATAACACTTCACTTCAGGTCAGAAATTTTTTCAAAATCTCTAAAGAGGAAACCTTGCTATCTTGCACCACTGCCGTTAACTGAAGCAGAAACGGCTCAATATTGTTTGTGAATATATCACCGGTTTCAAGAATGATGTGGTAACTTCAAAAATCCATTGAAAAATCAGTCCTCACGGTTTAACATCTGTAACCACATCAAATGATCCTGCCCCACAAGAGCTTTTACTTCAAATTTCCTGCAAATGCACAAAAGGCTGCCAAAGAACTCTCAGTTGTCGGAAAACTGAACTTTACTGCTCAATAATCTGTAGAAGTTGTCGAGAATTCTGTACTAATATTAAAGTTGAAGAGGAAAACTCGCTTGACTATGACGAGCCTATTGAACTTGAACTTCAACATTTTAATAATGATTATGATAGCGAAGATGATAAAGATGATAAAAATAATGGAACTGTAAATAGTGAGGAACCAGAAGTTGCAGATATCACCGGAAATACATATACATAACCGACAACTCAAATAAATCATATACAAAACGTTGGAAGAGATAAGAACTTGATTAAATAAAACAGTCATAAATATAATCTGATCTTCTCATTAAAACTCAATCCAGACCTTTATAAGTAAACATTAATTTTCATATTTATAATTTCCAGCCTTATTTTATATTACTTATTATAGCTTTATTAAACTTAATTTCATGGACGAAACTTGGAAAATTTGAAGGCCACGCAACTTAGCTCAACATTGTATGCTAATTAATGGTGGACATGTGCATCTGGTGATAAAATTGTATAGGACTTGTTTTGTAGAGAACATTTAATTTTATACATAACCATTTTTGTTGTGAATTAAACGGGAACACCAGAAATTGGGAAAATCATATTTTCGTGACTCCCCCCCCCCTGGTTCCGGGCCTCGTTCAAGTGGGACAAATTAAGAATTTCTCAATGACAACCCAATGAACCAATTAAAGGTGAGAAACCTTTTGTTTGAATAATTTCTGAATTTATGAAATTTTTATGATTTAGTGCCTGGCCTAGTAGGTATATTTTTCTTTTTTAAAGTGTTCGGGGTTGCCTCCTAAGTATTTGTGAAAAGTCATACTACCACAAAAATGGTATGGACTTCTTTTATTCAGAATTAAATTGTCTTCAAATGAGTTTAATCCGCATTGTTTTTTTTTTAATAGCAATTTCTGTAACTTTTCTTTTTGTAAATTTTGTCTTCTGTTGGGAAAATAAATAAATAAATATTAATTTATAGATATAAAGTGTTGTCTGAAGCCGGAGAAAAAGCTGAGGAAAACTCCAGTGTAAAAATTAATTATGATTGGAATTTCAATCTAGGTGAAGCTGTGATAGACATATTTGTAATAGATGACTTTATTAACAAAGAAGCATGGATTATGGTTCTAGGAGAAAGAAACTTATACTGTTTGAAATCTACCGGGAAGCTTAAGTTTATGCGGCGACTGGATTTTTCACCGATTTGTTTTAATACATACGTATTGGGTAATGTAAATTTTTTTAGCTTATCATATATTTTAATGTACCCAAGTAGCTGAAATAAATATTACATACTTCCAAGGAAAATTTTAAGAAATCTTTGGAATCAGTAACAAATTACACTAGTAAACAAATCCTGAACAACATTCAAAATAGCCGTCTGTCTTTTTTCTGTCTGTCAGTCACGTTTCTCGATTATATTGAAATTTTGACAATAAGTTAATGTTAGCTTAAAGACATCTGCCTTTTGAGTAAATCAATCAGTAAGCAAAAATGTTAACATTATGTCGTAGGTCGCACTTGAAGACAATTCGTCGAGCTGTTTTGGAAAAAACATCACTTAACTCTTAGGGGTTAGGGTGTGGTTGAGCGGTCCAATCTATTATAGAAGTGGCAGTATCCTAATTTGTTTGTTGGATCCGATTACGGAACTTCTGTGGCTTATAATGTATCTATTATGTTTATTCCATAGTGGTGACTCAGTGCTTCTTATTTGTCACTTCTTCTACAGTAAAAGTGTGCCATTTTATGTGTGACATCAGGCTAAATGCATTTATTATTTATGTAAATATAGTACAGAAAACGAAGACCGAAAAATCCCCCAATTCGGAAATAAATAGTGCTCAACGGATTATCATTTTAAGTTGTAGGGTTGACCCTTGGGAGTAACATACCAAAAGTCTCCAGCCGTGGGACCCATGCGTTAGGCGGGAGGGGAGTGGAAAGGGTCGGTTTGTAGGTTTTTCGTTATTATCTCGAAAACTAAGCATCCTAGCGAAAAGGTCGTTCTATATAAAATGAAAGTAAATTAAATTGTGTACAAAAAAGATCCTATGCTATGGGCAGTAGTTAAGGGTGTACGTGAGTTTGAAAATGCGAATAGCTGAAAAAACTGTGTATTGTGGGAGGTAATGCTTAACAAGTAGAAAATTTTTAATATTACAAGTATTTACAAGGCCATATTAAGTAATTGGTCGAGTTCATCGACAAGATCATCATCATCGTCGTCGCCGTTGGTACACGAAGCGCGGCAACTGCTGCACACAAGCGGGCAGGGAATGTCTGCTTTGCGGCATCCGCAACGCCCCCGCAACCAGTTGTGCACGCACCCGCAAAATATGTTATTTTGGACGAATTCTGGCGCAACTGGGTCCGTGCTTGTGACGGGGGTAAAGAAGCCATCCGACCCCCTCATATCCAAGCAGTTGGCTCCTTCTACTGATCTCCATATAGCCATTGCTGAATCTGCAAACAATAATTCGTCCTTTGTAGTTTAAAAAAATGTGACACAATCTTATCTAAGCACAATACAAAACATAAGTTAATGTAAACAGGCTTATATTGATACAAACCTGCAAATGAACTCTAAGGGAGTGTTGGCGAGCAGCCGCTTTGGTGGGTGGAAGTGCCGCAAAATCAGGCTTTGGCTTTGTCGAGGCTTTAACAAAGGCCTGGTGTCGTACCCTGTTAAGGTCTGCTCATTGTGGGGCCTGGTACAATGCCAAAAAAAGCTGCTCTCCTTCATCAGCTACCATGTCTTGTGTTGCTGAGGGATCACAGAAGACTTTGTAGATGTCTGTGGCCTGCTTCTCGGACTTCAAAAATACTTTCACCATACCTCCCTTGCTCTTGTTGTGAATAGCGGAGGTAGTATCACAACCGCTGAACGAATGGAGCCATTTGCGAAGACCATTCTGTTGCTCCATTCATTCAGAGGTTGTGATACTACCTCCAATATCTACAAAGTCTTCTGTGATCCCTCAGCAACACAGGACATGGTAGCTGATGCAGGAGAGCAGCTTTTTTGGCATTGTACCAGGCCCCACAAGGAGCAAACCTGAACGGGGCACGACACCAGGCCTTTGTTAAAGCCTCGACAAAGCCAAAGTCTGATTTTGGGCACTTCCACCCACCAGAGCGGCTGCTCGTCAACACTCTTTTAGAGTTCATTTGCAGGTTTGTATCAATATATGCTTGTTTATATTAACTTATGTTTTGTATTGTGCTTAGTCAAGATTGTGTCACATATTTTTAAACTACAAAGGACGAATTATTGTTTGCAGATTCAGCAACGGCTATATGGAGATCAGCAGCAGGAGCCAACTGCTTGGGGATGGATGGATTCCTTACCCCCGTCACAAGTACGGACCCAGTTGCGCCAGAATCCGTCCTAAATAACATATTTTGCAGGTGCACAACTGGTTGCGGAGGCCGTTGCGTATGCCGCAAAGCAGGCAAGCCTTGCTCGCTTGCGTGCAGCAGTTGCCGCGCTTCGTGTACCAGCGGCCTTTCAATCGTCAGCATCACCGGCGACGACGATGATGATGATCATTGTCGATGAATTACTTAATATGGCTTTGTAAATACTTGTAATGTTATAAAATTTTCTACTTGTTAAGCATTACCCTCCACAATACACAGTTTTTCCAGCTGTTCGCATTTTCATACTACTGCCCCTAGAATCTTTTTTGTAGACAATTTAATTTACTTTCATTTTGTATAGAATGACCTTTTCGCTAGGATGCTTAGTTTTCGAGATAATAACGAAAAACCTACAAACCGACCATTTCCACCCCCCTCCCGCCTAATGCATGAGGCCCACGGCTGGGGACTTTTGGTATGTTACTCCTAAGGGTCAACCCTGCAACTTAAAATAATAATCCGTTGAGCACTATTTATTTCCGAATTAATGTCTTCGTTTCCTGGCCTAATATATATATTTTTGCTTATGTGTAGTGTACGATTAATTATTGCAGTAATATTATTAATTTTATTTAATTCAATTAAAAGCGATATAAAATACTGTCACAGCTTTATACCACTATATACATCTATAAGAATTCCCTCTAAATCTTATGTGTAAATAACAAAAAACTGCACATAGTTAGTTAGTTCGGCAATCGTCCCAGAGATGGCGCGCGCGCGGTATCGGCATCTGGAAATTACAGACATCTATCTAGAACAATGTAGAATGTTGGTAGCGGATTTCAGAAGCACCTACTTACACTTACTGGCCAAACAGAACAGTAGAATTCAGTTCAGATAGTGAGTTCAGAACAGATCAAGAAGAAGTGATAAAGTGACTGAATTATTGAATTTTTAGTAATTAGTGAAGTAATTATTTGTTGTAATTAGTACGTAAGTTAATAAAGTAGTGTTTAGTGTTACCCTGGTGTTATAATTTCCAAACCCACAGTACAGGGTGTTTATTAAGGGGTATAGACACGTAATAATTGATGTCAGAAGCGGAATTATGATATAAGATAAAAGGTTCTTCTCGGAAATTAGTGGTGACATGGGGAACTGCCTTACGGAATATTGTGTAAGGACTAATTTTAAACCAAAAACTGTAAAAAATGTGATTTCGGGAAATGTTCCAGAACATTCTATTTGGAAATTGGTGAAGATAATTGAATTATTTCAACCGAAAAGTGATATAGACACTGAAAATGATTCTTTTGTGTTAGTTCGAGACAATTTCTAGAACATTCTATTTGAAAATTACTGGAGATAGTGGAATTCTAACAACTGGATAGTGACCATTAAAATTATCGACGAGATATCTGGATTTTCTTAATGCTATTGTGCAATAAACTTTATTAACGTCAGCGAATGTCTAGAACAACAAGAAGTATGTCTGAAAAAACAGAGAAACAAATGCACAACCTACTTGCGGAGTTTGGGAAGACTATGGAGCAGCAACTCCAGGAAGACAAAAAAGAGCAAGAGAAAAGACGTCAGGAGGAAAAAGAAGCGTCACCATCTATTATATCCCCATGAAAAAACAAAGATATCCCCATGAAAAAACAAAGAATCCCTGCAATAGTCGATGTCAAGCTGTCATATGACAAATAAGCAAATGGGGGTGGTTTTTGGCCGTTTCAGGGGTTGCGCATGACTAAAAACTTTTTTCACTATGTTATTTGTATTCAGTACCCTCGAAGATGGGGGGGAGGGGATAGGTTTCATAACTTTAGCACGATTTTGCTTACTTTCCGACTCCTTACTTCCACTAATAAAGTATTTTTCTGTTATGACTACACCGTTTCATTAATTTAAAAATACCCTCAACTATTTCTTTTGTTTTAGAAGACAATGTACTTTCCTTGATAGTATCAGAGACAAATACTCTCTTAATTTACGAAAATACGACATTAGTGTGGTCCGCTCAATTACAATTCGTACCTGTGTCAATAAGAAGAGCATTCTTGAAAACGATCAAGGGTGCATTAGTATTATTATCGGAAGAAGGTAGATTAGAATGTTGTTATTTGGGTACGGAACCGAGCCTTTTTGTAGCGCCACCATTGGCTACTAAAGAAATTGACTTTGTGAAGGCCGAAGAGGAGTTGACAAGTTTAAATAAAATCATAAAGAAGTCCTACGGAAATGGTAATCAATTTTGATTATAACTAAATAATGAATATAGACTAGGTCAGGCTAAAGGTAATGTGTTTTATTATAATCTCTATCAAATTATATTCACATTAGTTGAACTGAATTCGATTTGATATTTCAATGTGGACATTTCAATACATATTCTTAAATCAATACCTTTTTATTTGGTTAAATAAATTTAAATATTTGTACAATCTGAAATTATATTTTATTATTATTATGTTTACGAATTAACAATATAAAACTGTATCTTTACAAATAGGTAAATTTCAGATTATGTTGATTATACATTTACGGATAATCCAGGTGCTAGGTGGAAAAAAACTAATAGTAACTGGTTTGTTTTTTCTTTTTAATAGTTTTTTTAAGGGTTACAAAAAACATATTACGAATGTAAAATCCTCTGAGCCCAGAAGCTGTTACTGTGACTACAAATTTGGCAAATTAGATGCCAAAATATGTTTTTTGGGCAATAACTCTTCTTCATTTCACCCTTCGCTCAAAATGTTGGAGCTAGGTAAAGTGTCCATAAAAAATTCTAAAAATATTCTCCGTGCAATAGTTGTATGAATTGGAAAAATTCGTCCACGAGCACAGGTATACATAGTGACGTTCTATGAAATATGGTAATAATTTACTGCATAAACAGTATAAAGCATTTGCTGCAATGATAACAATGATTGCATTTTATCGATTTCTGCAAAGCATACGAAACTGGCGTGTCTTCCATCTCCTGCCTCAGGTATCATCAGCAGCAGTTTCTGAGATGTGAAATTAAAGCGAAACAAGGAGAGTTCTATATCTACAAGCAGGCAATTCATCAATAAAACTGTAAGATGAAATTATTTCAGTTGATTCATCATTAATTTTCCAGCACATAGCAACTATTATGACATCAGAAGAAGATTTATAGAACATATTTATATTTTCACTATCATCTAGTCCCCTAGCCATGATCATCTTTCATGAAATAAGGTTTTGCAAAGCTACTGAATCAGAATATAATATTTTAAAGCCTATATCTAAGGATGAAATTGATTTTAGTATCATCGTGCATATAATAGAGAGTGATTTTTTCTACAATCTGTTATGTGGCACCAACAGAATAAGTTCTTAGAAATACAAGTGTCGACTCGTCTTCATATTAAGTAAGTAACTTCGAAATGTCGGATTCATTGATAATCAAGATGACTCTCTCATAATTAATACGGCAACTGAACTGTCACAGGATTGTGGTTCAATAATAGCAATAGAGGACGTAAACCTACTTGTATTACTGACAGCCCTGAGGTAACTAATACTCTTTTGATGAAGCCTGGAAAAGAAGCATGTTCAGGAAAATTGTACTCACTCAAAAGCATCAAAGAAACACCGTCAGCCTCAGCATTTTTTAATCACCGAAAAGTAAAATTTATTAAGGTACTGGAGAAAAACTGGAATTGGTAGGAAACAACGAGAATATTCCAAGACCAAGATGTATATATAAATCTGATCGGGAATAGCTTTCAAAGAAGAACCTGCCATCGTTCCCGAATGATATTTAAGAAGCAAGAATTTGCAAAACTGGGGTTGGAACAATGGAATTAGTGACCTGGCACTCATTGACCCATTATCTTAAAAGACGCTTATTTCAGAAGAACTTTTAATGAAAATATCTCTGAATATAAGAATGCTTGCAAAATCGCCTGCGGTTATCGGAAGATAACGACGAGACGTTCTCCGATTAGTGGAAATAGTCGGGGATAGTTCTACACTAACCTTGAAGTTGTAGTTGTGGAAGACACTCTCGACTACGATGAGCCACTCCACGTGTTGGAGCGTCTTGAAATGTGACATAAAAGTGAAGAAGATGCTTCTGATGATGAATTACAAATTGAGGACTCTGCGTTGGAAGTAAATCCCTCAACATGCATGGCTGGAACACCAGCCCTTGATAGATTTTTCTAAGATAATATATTTTCCACGAACTAAAATGAAAGTTCACTATTTCACGCCTTTTCTTTTTTTTACACTTTTTGCGATGACCTGCTAGCATCGACGGATTCGTTTGGCTATCATTTGAAAAATATTGGTCTAAGGAAAAACATCTGAAAAACCCTTTTTATAGAAAAATTAGATATCTTAAATTTTGTACACTGCTATTTTCAGCGTAGGGTGAATAGAAAAAGAGTTATCCCACAAAAACCACATTTTGATACCTACAGTTACTTTAACTTTTCTAGACACTGATTTGCAGAGGCACACCTTTAAACAAATAATACTCAACTGAGGCTAGACCAGTTGCCCATAGATAGAGTCCACAGTAGTAGTGTGAACTTGTCTCGCGTTTTGGCCCAAAAAAAGCTCTGAAATAGTTCCTAATATAAAACCAATGCTTCATTCTTAAATTGAAGGAGTTATAATTTGTAAAATTATAAATAAGTTTCTAACTTCTGAAAATTTTACATTATTAATATGTTTACTATAACTTCTAGTATTTAGAGCAATGGCACGTAGTGGGTTCATCGATTGTAGTTATGTCTGAAATTTGGTATTTGGTTTACTGAGTTGATTTCGAAACTATTTTTCCTCTACGAAAAGTCTGGTAAATGGATCCGAGCGGATGTACGGAGGGGGGTAAAGGTCGAAAAACAAATTTTGCAGTTATGAAACCGCAGTATTATGAAAGATATTTTGAAAAAAAAAATGGTTTTTCAAATGTTGATAAACTGGGGTTGAAATTGATGAAAACGTCTGAATAGCTTATGAGTTCTTAAGGGATTTAAAAATGATATATTTCGCTTTCAGACGTTTTCATTGATTTTCACCCCATTTTTGCAACCCCTGAAGTGGTCATCAGTTTTTAACTTTATTACGCATTTAAAAATGTTTCGAAACTGATGAAAATGCTTTATTTATGCCAAATCAATGAAAACGTCTAAAAGCGAGATATATCATTTTTGAACCTCTCAAGAACTTATAATGAGTTATTCAGACGTTTTCATCAATTTCAAGCCCATTTTACCAACATTTCAAAAATAATTTTTTTTTTTTTAAATTTTGCAACTTTTAACCCTTATATCTCAAAATTGGCCCATGGAAAACGTCTGAAATTATTTTATTAGTTTATATTTAATTTTGGTGGGGGGATGTGGAGTTGATGTACTTTCATAATACCGTGGTTTCGTTCGTAACTGCAAAAAATTTTTTTCGATCTTTAGCCCCCCTCCGTATCCATTTACCAGACTTTTCGTAAAGGAAAAAGAGTTTCGAAATCAACTCAGTAAACCAAATACCAATTACAAACATAACTACAATCGATGAAGCCACTACGTGCCATTGCTCTAACTACAACTAAAACTCGACCTAAAACTATTATCTTCATTAAAATCAGTTCTACATTACTGTTTATTTATCTGATTTAAGTTTTACTTTTCAGACATGAAGTTTTCAAATGCGAATACTGAGAAAGAATTGAGAATAAACATATCAGTAAATTCTGATTTGGAACCCTGTACTTTCGAAAGCAATTTAATAGATATCGACAACCAACAAATGTGTGCCGTTATAATCGACATATTACCTCAGATACTCTTCGAAGAAGTACAAATAACAGTAGCTGTTCAACGGCCTTTGAAAGTCATACCCCAGGTGCAATTTTACAACAGTTTTAATGAAAAAACTTCATTAACATGTTATGCCTTTCTCGACGAACCTTTCGAAATTCCCACTCTAACTGCAGAGGTTTCAGCAACAATTATTACAAACTTGGGACTCCCAAAAACTGTATATAAATCAACAATGTTGCCGATGAAGCTGGTATTAGAGTCCTGTCAGGCACAAAAAGAAAGTCAGCACAAAATTACGTTAAATATAAATCACAGCCCTGTGTCCTTAGCAACCTTGTTCCCAGGTGAGTTACCCGAATAATTTTCTCTCTGTTCATGTGGCGAAATAAATCGATGTGCACGTCTCGAATGCAAGTGATGCAGCATCTAAATCGTGACAAGTTTGAGATAAAATATTTTATTTCTAAGGTACTGTTTAAGTAGAGCACTGGAAGTGTGTTTTTATACAGGGTGTCTCTAAAAGATGCGGAAAAATGCTATCACAAATTCCTGAGGCTAAAATATGACGATCTAACCCAACTTACCTCAGTCCAAAAGTGGAAGATTTCGGAGCTACCAAAGTTCAATTTGGTTTTAGTTTTTCATAAATAATTTTTTTAATAATTGTTGTATTGTCACAATATTCGGCTAGGGGGGGGGTTTGTGGGGTGATAAATTAAAATCTGCCTCATTTTCATTGTACAATTTAGAGGGCACCACCTGCGGTACTTTGCATACATTTAAAACGAAATAACTTTTTTGAGCCACACTGTATTTAACTTTTAAATAAAAATTCTTATTCTCCAACGTCTTTTACCTAAAAAAGGTATACCTGGTAAGAGTTGATTTGAGATATCTGGATTTAAAAAATTTATTTCGTGTATGGCCAGGTCTAAATTATTGTAATACAATTGAACACAATTTGAAGCGATGGCGTTGTAATAAGATAACTGTTATTAAAAACTGACGTTTTAAATTGCTAGTAGTACTGGAATATCGTGAAAGTGAATTAGCAAGCGCCGGTGAATTGTTGAACAATTTGCAAATTTATATTCGTCATGGCCGTACAGTATACCAACGAAGAAATGGCCGATATGTTATTGGTTTTTGGATATTGCCAAGGAAATTATTTAAAATCTTGCAGAGTATACAGTGAACGATTTTTGAATCGCCGCCAGGGGCGGACTGAAAACAGTTTAGTGGCGCTGGATCTTATCACCGTTCCAGTGTAGCCACCAGCAGGCGCCGGCCATCTTGCCAAGCAGCCGGCGCCAGCGGCGCACTATTGGAGCGGGCCACCGGGATTAGTTCCGGTGTCCCGGTATGCCAGTCCGCCCCTGATCGCCGCTTACCAAACCGTAACACCTTCGCGGCAGTTGAAAGACGTATTCGTGAAATGGGTGTGTTTGCGCCTGTTTCTGCTAATTATGGTCGTGCACGTACGGTAAGAACTCCAGAGGTTGAGGAAGAGATTCTAATCGGATTGAAGAAAATCCAAAACTCAGCAGGAGACGATTGGGCTTAGAGCTAGGGGTAAGCAAAGTACTGTTAATAGAGTGACAAGAGAACAAGTACTGCACCCATTTCATATTCAACGGGTACAAGATCTTTTACCCCATGATTTTGAATCACGCCTAGGTTTCTGCCGGTTTATCCAGGAACACAGAATTCGAGATAGGAACTTTACACGAAGAATTTTATTCACAGATGAAGCCTGTTTCACGAGAAGTGGCATAACTAATTTTCACAATGAACATGTCTATGTTGTTGAAAATCCTCATGCAACTAAAATAACCCATTATCAGCATGAGTTAAGGATCGATAAGGAAATGATCTCATACCATTTTTTATGTCCAAAAATACATTTTTGAAGGTAGTATATGCATCCCAAATTTCAAATGGATAAGTTAAAAACTAAAGGAAATATAGGCGGGGAGCCACTAGCCTGTGGCACCCGGTGTATATCTAGTGCAAATTACTAAAAAACGACCGAATGCAAAAAAAGTGAATCTTGACTAATATCATGTAAAAGTACATAAAATAACCTACCTTTTGCCATAAAGCAAAATTCGGTTCGACTTTTAGGTCCGGAGATATTTCAATTTGAAAATTTCAGAAAATTTGACTGAAACTGTAATTTCAGCCAAACTATTCAATATTTTTGGCTGAAATCTGGTAAACAATTTTTGTGTGATAAAGACTACTTCCATTCCAAATTTCAGCCAAATCGGTTGAGATCTGATCAAGATAGCCGAAATTTAATTATTTCAATTATTTTCGTGTATATATGTATCTATATCAGGAGGGGGGGGGGGGGGGGGGACTACACCAAATTTAAACTGGAGGTTCCTTTAATATTGAGAATAGAAGGATACCATTTTCGTTCCTTAACTAATCGTTTAAGTGGTCAAAATAAAATTAAAACTGCAAATTTGACCCTCAAAATGTCCAAAAAGCCCCTTTTCGTCCAAAAACACGGAAATTTTTGTTATACTCGTCATGACAAACAATTTCCGCAGGGGTTGCATCCATCTTAAAAAATTTCCCAACCTCGCTATTTTCTTGACTAAATCGACTCCACTAAAAACGATTTAAAAGAAATAATATGTCAAGTTATTAATGTTATTATACAATAGTCGGTAACAAGCTAAGAAAAAAAAAACAAAAAACTTTAAAAACAAGAGAAAATGTATTATATATTATAATAAGCTATATAAAAGTTTTTGTTTAACTACACGTGACAATGTTGTTATTTAGGAATGTAAAATAGGCAGGACCGAACTAAAGATTGGCGCGCCCTTAGGCTAATGATATATTTGGGCTCTCTTATTCACAGGCAGGTTTAGGGGGTTTCAAAATGCGCCGTAGGTGAAAATTGAGAATTTTTCAAGGTCAAACAGCCTCATACCTCAAATTAAAAGTTAGAAATTAGATATTTTCCACTGAACTATGCAAAGACTTTTTTCGTGACTTCTTGCTTAGGAACTCTGCTATAATACAATCCTATAAATAATTCTGTAAAATGTTGCTACAGTACACAGGTAATAAATTCGATAATTCTATTAAAATCAAATAACAAATAAATCATTTTCTTGTACATTTTATTTACACGGTGAACGGTAAACGTCGCTCGTCGGCTGTCGGGAGGCAAAATTAGTTAGTTTTGAACTGCTGAAGCGCCTCTTCACTCATTTGCGCCAAGTTAGCCTACTGGATAATCAGGCCCTGAATATAGTATTATTAGGTTATATAGTGTTAGTTATTAATTTTGTATACTGATGCTATGGTATCAGTAAATCCGAGGGGTAGTGCCTTGTACTACTTGCTTAAATACAACCTAGTATTTAGTTTTCTTCACCTTAAAATGGTATTTTCTCTATTTTCTCTAATCTGTCACTCTAAATATGAAAGGAAAATAAATTTATTATTATTATTATTTACAACTAGGTATAAAGTTATTGCAAATTAAGAATATTTATTTCTGCTCTTTTGCTTCTAATCCACCCTATTAAACTATATTGTGCTTTGAATTATTGTGATGTTTGATGATAATACAACGGGCAAGAGTGCTTCTGTATTATGATCATTTTATCAGCTATTACTTAGCTATGCGTAATGTTGCTTAAGGTAAACATAAAAATAAGTATAGAGGCAATGCCAGATAAGTGTTCAATTAAATAGGCCAATGTTGAATAAGAAGTAGCAATTGCCATCAACAATTCATTTATACCTATATGTAGGCGCGTGAAAGTTATACGCATTTAGAATAATCGTGTCGAAGGTTTTTCATTTTCGTATTTATTTTTGGCTATTAATTTTGAATGTTTGATTAGTTTGAATAGAAAAATAGTATATTTTTAGGTCTGCTGTAAAGTAAATATTTTTATCAAGTGATAGAAGACATCTTGCTATATATACGATAAATTTTTACCGCAATGCAACCGAAGAATCTATCTATATCTATAAAAGAATACCCTGACTGACTCATTGACTGATCTATCAACGCACAGCTCAAACCGCTGGCTCTAGAAACTTCAAATTTTACATAGAAGTTCCTCGAATGACGTAGGCAATTACTAAGAAGAGATTTTTCGAAATTCGACGCCTAAGAGGACGAAAAAGGGGGTTGAATTTTAGGTTTTTTCGGAAACGGTTAGATCTAGATGCGTGAAATTTGGCAGAAATATTATTTGTTGAAATTTGTTAGATACATGTAAGACCAAAATGAAACCCACAATTATATAGAGATTATTATAATTAAAATTTTAATAGAAAATCAGGCACTTGTCATTGCTAATGTATATAGGCCGCCAAATTCCGATTATGATTCATTTATAAACTACTCTGAGGACATGTTTTTCAATGTTTTTGCAAGTTATGATAATATAGTGTGTTTAGGTGATTTTAACATTAATATGTTAAACTTAGATACTAATTATTCTTCGCAATTTAAAAATATATATCAAACTTTCAATTTTGTGCAAGTAATAAACGAACCCAATCGAATTACAGATACTACCATGTCATTGTTAGATTTAATTCTGGTAAATTTTGAAAATGATTGTGACGCTGGGGTAGTTGATGCACAAATATCTGATCACTTCTTTGTTCATTGTACTATAACGTTTAATATCTTGGAAGAACCGGAGAGAATATTTAATTATAGAGCTTTAAAGCATATAAATTTTGAACATTTTCAAAGGATTTAGAAAACATACCTTGGAATAATATTTTCTACAAGAATAATATTGACGATAAGATTGAATTTGTTACCGACAATATTTTGCAGTTATTCAATACGCATGTGCCTATCAAATCTATAAAATGTTCCAAAAGAAGTTATGCTTCGTGGATAACGGATAATATTAAATTAATGCAGAAATTACGTAATAAAGCTTTGGCAAAATTCAAACAAACAGGGCAAAATGGCTACTGGGTCTACTACAAACAACTCAGGAATTTAAGTAATGCAGCTATTAAGGCTGAAAAGAATGCTTATTTAAGATATAAATTTAATAATTGTAATATTACAGAGAAATGGGGTGAGTTGAAAAAATTAAATGTTGCTAAAAACCGAGAGATTAATATACCTGAACACTTATGTGATGTGGATGTTATTAACAATTTTTTTATTAATTCCTCTAATAATAATGATGTACCTAAAGATGAGTTAATAAATTTTTATAATACCAATGTTAAAGAAGGCTTAGATGATTTATTTTCTTTTGAACTGATTTCTGATTTAGACGCAATTAAAATCATTCAAAACATAAAATCCAAAGCTTATGGATTTGATAAATTAAATATAACTTTAATACATTTATGCTGTCCTTATATAGTTCCATTCGTATCACACATATATAATGAGTATAAATACACACTACTTTCCTAAAGCTTGGAAAATAGCTTTAATATTTCCTCTACCTAAAATCAATCAACCTAGCCAGTTGAGTCACCTGAGATCCATTAGTGTTTTCCCAGTCTTATCCAAAATTTTTGAAAAAATCTTAGAATTGCAAATTAGAGAATTTGTGAGTCTCAATAATATTCTTCCATTAAAACAGTCGGGATTTAGATCTGGTTTCTCTTGTGCAACAGCCCTTGCTGACGTAACTGATGACATCATTGGAGCTACCGATAATAATAAAATCAGTATATTACTATTATTAGATTATACGAAAGCTTTTGATTTGATAAATCACCAATTACTTTTTTCAACTCTACACTTCTGTGGCTTTGAACGAAATTCCTCCAATCTAATTTTGTCATTCTTGTCGGATAGAATTCAACAAACGGTACTTAATAATAATATTTCACAACCACTAACGGTAGTTTCAGGTGTCCCGCAAGGAAGTATACTTGGACCGTTATTGTTTACAATTTTTACATCAAATTTTCACAATCCTTGCAATATTGCAATTACCATTTATATGCTGATGATACAGAGATTTATTGTTCATTTCGTATTGAAGATCTACAGGAATATAGGAATTTAATTAACAACGATATAAAGAATTTGGTGTCAGTCTCCACAGACCATCTACTTAAAATTAACCCTAGTAAATCATCTGATATAATGTTTTGCAATGACAATGCACGTGAATTTGTGTCGAGAGAAATTAATATACAGATAGGAAATGATACAATCGCCTTTAATAACAGCTCTAAAAGTCTTGGTCTTATTATTGATCATAAATTAAGATTTAAACAGCATATTACGAGTAAATTAAGAACAGCATATGCTGCACTAAAAATGATATATACTCAGAGACGTTTTTTAAGCATGGAAGTAAAAAAAATGTTATGTGATTCTCTAGTTTTGTCTCATTTTAACCATTGTGATGTGGTTTATGACCCTTGTATTGACAGCATCGAGACCCGGCGTATACAAAAAGTACAAAATTCTTGTCTTCGTTTAATTTTTGGAATACAAAGCCGTCAAAGAATATTATAGCGTTATCGCTATAAATAAAATTAAAATCGAAGTAAATATACGTATATTTGTTTTTAATACATGTTCATATTTTATGTGATTTTGGTATTTTTAAGTATATCGATATTATATTATATATCGAATGTTTTTATTTTTCTTAGCGACTCCATGGAAACTTCTCCATTATGGATCGAGTTTTCCTTTTTGTTTCTTAGCGACTCCATGGAAACTTCTCGCTTTTGGAACTTCTCGATTTCCAGTGAGTGAGTCGCTATGGTCGCTATATACACACACCCCCTCGTTAAAAAAGAAAATAGTCAATCAATCAACGTGTCGATTGCAAAACGTACTTTTTTAATCGGGGTAGGCAAAGTGTCACATCTGTCAACTAATACAAAAGCCGGTTTAACCCTATCAATATTGACAGTTATGACTTTGGCTTTTTTCTTAAACGAGATAAAACTTTAAACGGTCCTTCATATAAAGGAGTAAATGAACGTTTTAAACGTTCAATGCGAACGAAAATAAAATCGCAAGAGGCAAGATCTGAACTAACAAAAGTTTTGTAATTGCCATGCGAAGTTGGAGGAACAAATTTTAAATTATTAAAATAAATGCGTAATTTGTGAATGAAATAAGGAATATCTGGGGAATTATACGATTCAACGAAAAATTCGCCAGGTAAACGAAGGGTTTGACCATATATGAGTTCAGCAGGTGAACATTGCAGATCTTCCTTGGGAGTTGTCCTAAATGCTAATAAAATGATGGGTAATTCATCTGTCCAATGTGATGTATTGGCTCTAGTTAACAAGGAAGTTTTAAGTGAGCGATGAAATCTTTCAATTAAAGAGTTGCCCTAGGGGCGATTTGCAGTTGTACGTATTCTATGAAAACCTAAAAACTTTGCAAATTCATTAAATAATCTTGACTCGAATTGTACTCCTTGATCAGTCGTTACTGACAAGGGAACATCGAATCGACAAACAAAGTTTTGAAATAAAGTACGCGCAACTGTTTCTGCTGTGATGTCGCGAAGAGGGTACGCTTCCGGCCACCTAGTGAATCGTTCAATCACCGTAAGAATGTAAGAGTTACCTTTGGATGGAGGTAATGGTCCTACCAAATCTATGTGGATGTGGTCGAATCTGATTTTCGGGATGGTGAAGATCCCGAGAGCACTTCGCGTATGTCGACTGACTTTGACAGCTTGACAGTTAATGCACGATTTTGACCATAAATTGCAATCTGTGTTCATTTTCGGCCAAAAATAGTTATTTGAAATCAACAGTCTAGTGGCTTTAATACCAGGATGAGATAAGTTGTGAAAAATATCGAATATCGTTCGTCTGTAAACAAGTGGGACAAAAGGTCTGACTTTTGCACGAGAAACATCACACCAAATAAAATCATTTGAATCTGGAATTTGTATCTTTTTTAAAATGAAATTGGTTTTAGTTAGTGATGATTTATCTGACAATAAATAGTTGAGATTTGAATCTTTCTCCTGAGCTTCACTAAGCAACTTTAAGTCAAAGTTAACATTAAGGAAGGGAGAATTTTTAAGTTGAAGTGGTAAAATATCTTGTTTTAAGGAAGAAGTGTCGTAAATACGTGACAAGCTGTCAGTTATTACATTATGTTTTCCTTTAACATGTTGTATTTTACAAGAAAATTGAGCTATGTATTCTAAATGACATATTTGACGAGGAGATCTTTCTGCTTTTGTGAATAAAGCGTTGATTAAAGGTTTGTGATCTGTAAAACAATTAAACTTTCGACCTTCAAGTATGAACTTAAAATGTTTAATTGCAGTATATAATGCTAAAAGTTCTTTGTCAAAAACCGAATAATTGGTTTCTGCTGTGGTTAATTTACGAGAAAAGAATGCTAAAGGAGCAAGAAATCCCTTATTGTCTTTTTGCTCTAAAACTGCACCCATGGCAAGGTTAGAACAATCGACTGAGAGAGATAAGATAGTATCGTCATTATTGCAAGGATGAGCTAAAACTACTGCATTACTTATTGCGTCTTTGGCTTTCGAAAATCCGTCTAAACAATGATCAGGCCAACTATTTATCTTTGTAATTTTATCATGAGATAAACCGTTACAAAGAGAATATAGGGGAAGTAATATTTCAGCAAAATGAGGTATGAAACGATGATAAAAATTCACCATACCTATGAAACGTTGTAGTTGTTTGAGAGTTGTCGGTAAAGGGAAATTATTAATGACTTCGACTCTCTCAGTTGATGGTAAAATACCTGATGAAGAGATGTGATGACCTAAAAAGGTTAAATTGTCAACTCCTAAGATACATTTAGATGGTTTCATGTTAATTCCGTATGTGTCTAATCTCTTGAAAACCTTTTCCAAATGTTCCAAATGTTGTACATCTGATTGACTTGCGATTAATATATCATCCAAATAGACGAAAACGAAAGGTAAATTGACAAGTACTTCATTCATAAAACGTTGGAAAGTTTGACCGGCATTGCGTAGACCAAAAGGCATGCGGGAAAATTCAAACAGTCCGAATGGAGTTGTTATAGCTGTCTTATAAACGTCATTTTCAGCGACAGGTATCTGATGGTACGCTCGCACTAAATCAACCTTGGAGAAAATAGTGCAGCCGTGCAACTGAGAGCTAAAGTCGTGGATATGAGGTAATGGATATCTGTCTGGAATGGTAATCGTATTTAGTTGTCGATAATCTCCACAAGGTCTCCAGTCATTCTTCTCTTTTTTCGCCACTAGATGGAGTGGAGAGGAAACTTGAGAAGATGATGGTTTGCAGATACCTAATTCTACCATGTTATTAAATTCTGTTCGAGCTATTTTAAATTTAAGATTGTCTAATCTACGAGGTCGTGAAAAAGGTAAATGACCTTCAGTAACTATATGATGTACAATAGAATGTTTAATAGGTAAATTGTAATCTGATGAACTAATTAACTTAGGAAATTGTAAAAATAATTTGTTATATTTATCTGTCAAAGGAAATAATTTAAGTGTATCTAACCTATAATTGTCTAAAGGACTATTTTTAATAAAACAATTAACTGACAAATTAGTCTTGTTATCAATTATTCGAGCTCCTTTAAGATCAACAACTAAACCAAAATGAGACAAGAAATCTGCTCCGACTATCGGTATGTCAACGTCTGCTATATTGAAAACGAAAGGAAATAATCTACGTAAGTTTAGATTGACTTTTAACAATTTCTTACCGTATGTAAAAATGGTTGAACCGTTAGCCGCGGTTAATATCGTATCAAAATTCTTTTTTAAATCTGTGAAAGCATTGCGTGGCACCACAGATAAATCGGCACCAGTGTCGATTAGGAAGTTCAGGTTGTTAGATCTATCGTAAATAAAAAGTCGACGACGTTTGCTGTTAGAAATGTCAAATTCAGACGTCATAAAATTATCAAACTTCAGTCATCTTTGAGAATTATCAGATTTTTTACAATTCTTACTGAATTTGCACCATTCACCTCCACAACGATAGGCATTGGCACCATGAAGTTGATGGTAGTAACAAATAGTATTGTCTGTACGATCAAATTTATTGGAAACATTATTACGGCTGGGTGAACGATTGCGATTAGTGGTACGAGTTTGTGAATTGTTTCTACTTTTGCAATTGTTGCAGCATGAAGTAGAAGGTTGAGGCTCGAAGGATTGATTGGAAAGTCTGGATTCCAAAGAGTTTAATCGAGAATTAAAAATTTCTTGTTTTTGTAATACTTGATTAATTGAATCATGGAAAGTGATTGAAAAATTTTTGATAGTGGTAGTTAAATCTGATAACGGGGTTGACTCAGAGTCAAGAGGATTTTTGGAGTACGATGCAACCATTGAATTTTGACAGGACTCCCAGATCTGATCCGCAATATCTAGAATCTCTTTTGTGTCTGTTTTCCCTGAAGCTGTAATGGCAATATATACTGTTTGAGGCAAACGTCTTTTCCATAGCTTTATCAATAAATCTTGACTAACCGTGCTGAATCCTCCAACCATATTCAGCATGGATCTATAGAAATCTGAAGGTTTCAGATCGCCCATTTGGGAACCTGATAACAGATCATTCAGACGTTTTTCTTCACTCGATGATAAACGTGAAATTAAAACTTTCTTTAAATTTATATAGAGATCCGTTTCCGGGGGATTAGATATTATATCGTATATATTATCTATCACATCTAATGGCAAATTAGCTATAACCTGATCATACTTTTTCTTGTCATTGACAATTTTTGCAACAGAAAACTATGATTCGATCTGGGTAAACCAAATTTCTGGTTTTGATTTCCAGAATGGAGGTAATTTGACAGAGGTGACATAATGGGTTTGAGGAAAATCCTCGTCTGAAGGTTGTCTTTGCATAACTAATCGATTGTGATTGATTGATTGATTGATTACTCTCTTAGATAAAAAAGGGAATGTACTTTAACTCACTCACCGACAGATGACAGTACTTGTAATGTACAACTTCAGTTGATTGAATTAGGAAATTACCATAAATTATAGGAACATCTATTCGAATTTGGAACCTCTATTCAAAATTCATCGGGAAAATTATTCTCTTCATAAAATGGTCAATTTATAACAGTAGTTAATATATTGAATCTCTTCTTGAAATTATTGATAATAATTGTTTCAAAACAGGAAAGTGTTATACTTCGGTAATTATATCTGAGATATTCTTCTATCTTTTGAAGTGGAAATGATTTTATCTCTCCTTCAAATTAATTAAATAACATAGATCTCATCATGTAAGTTATAGGATAACTTCGGACATATATATCGATCTCTTCTGGTATATATTTATCACGTTGGACATAAAATTTTCACTTCTGGCATATATTTATGATGTTGGACATAAAATTTTCACTTCTGGCATATATTTATCACGTTGGACATAAAATGATCACGTCGGACATAAAATGATCACGTCGGACATAAAATGATCACGTCGGACATAAAATGATCACGTCGGGGTCATCAAATTTATAGCGTTATCGCTATAAATAAAATTAAAATCGAAGTAAATATACGTATATTTGTTTTTAATACATGTTCATATTTTATGTGATTTTGGTATTTTTAAGTATATTGATATTATATTATATATCGAATGTTTTTATTTTTCTTAGCGACTCCATGGAAACTTCTCCATTATGGATCGAGTTTTCCTTTTTGTTTCTTAGCGACTCCATGGAAACTTCTTGCGTTTGGAACTTCTCGATTTCCAGTGAGTGAGTCGCTATAGTCGCTATAAATATCTCACAAATTGAAAACTTCACATGGCTTGTTTTTTTCATAAAATATTAAAGTTTAGATCACCACCCTACCTCCTCAACAAGCTCTCTTTTAGAAATGATGTTCATAACATTAATATTAGACGAAGAGATATTCTCACCATACCACAACACCGTAAGGAAATATTCAAAAGGTCATTCTCTTATAACATTGCTGCTTGTATAAATAAGCTACCCTTTAATGGGCTCACCTTTTCACGTGTAAGTTTTAAAAAGACATTTAAAAAATATTTAATGCGAAACCAGTAAAGTAAAATCTTACTTTTTCCTGTAAATTCTCTATCTTTTTTTATTTTTGTTCCTTCCTTTATTCTTTTTTCCTCTTCTTTCCTACTTTCCTCTCTCCTTCAACTCTAGTCTGCCTCTTTTTCGCTCTGCTTTGATGTATTTCTTTTTTTAATTTGCTTATGTATTATGTTTTGAATATATATATGACTATAAAGCCATTCTATGTACTTATATTTTCTACTTCTGACATTATTTATAGGCGGTAGTGGAAGAACAGTTTGCTGGCTTCGACAGTAAACTGAACTACTCGCCTTTTATTTACCTCTAGTGTAAATGTAATAATTTATTAATTTTTTGTTAACTTTGTCAATTTGGGTAAATAATAAATGCTTTATTATTATATTATTATTATTAAATTTCGATTTTCACTTTTTGAAGCGGTGGAAACAGGGGTGGTAGATGGTTTAAAGCGCACCCGTATTTTTGAAATCGAGTAAGTCAGAAACGTGATTATTCGAGCGATGGACTCTTCTGAGGAAATAAGAAGACACGTATTCGACGGTTTTCAAAAATAGACCCCCGAAAGGGTGAACGGGGAGAGATTTTTAAACTTTTCGAAAACGATTGGACCTAGAAGCGTGACATTTGGCAGAAATACTCTTTACTGGAATCTATTAGACACGCGTGAGATGAAATTTTGGTTTTCATTTTTTGAAGGGTTGTGAACGGGGGTGGTAAATGGTTTAAAGTGCGCTCGTATTTTTGAAATCGCGTAGGTGAGAAATGTGATTATGGACTCTTCTGAGAAAATTAGACGCGTATTCAACTATTTTTCACCCGAACAGGTGAACGGGGAGGGGGAGCTTTTCGGAAACGGTTAGACCTAGAAGCATGAAATTTGGCAGAAATACTCTTTACTGGAATCTATTACAGATGAGTAGACGAAATTTCGATTTTCGCTTTTTGAAGGAGTGAAAACGGTCTAAGGAGTATCCGTATCTCTGAAATCGCGTAAGTCAGAAACGTGATATTTCAGCGATTTTCTGAGGAAATAAGGAGGCGCATATTCGACGGTTTTCAAAAAGAGACACCCGAACTGGTGAACAGGGAGAGGGTCGTTTTTAAGCATGAAATTTGACACATACCATGTGCTCTATTGTCGATTAAAACAATTATTTTTTCGTGTAACTCGCTCTAACACAAAAATAGAATAATGAATTGTTATCAAATGGCGATGCACAGTTGGTTTCCCCGAGTACTATGAATGCGCAGTGGGTTTCTTCGAGTGTAATGGATGCGCAGTGGATTTCCTCGAGTGCAATTAATGCGCAGTGGGTTTACTTGAATGCAATGGATGTACAGTGGGTTTCGCCAAGTACTATTGATGCGCAGTGGGTTTCCTCGAGTACAATGGATACTGTGAGTTTCTCCGAGTATCATGGAGTACTATAGGAGCATTCAGCAGGGACTGTAGCCGAACCGAAAACCGCACCGTAATTACGAATTTTTCTTAACCGTAACCGAAACTGAAAACCGGAATGCGAGATTCTGTAAAACCGAAATCGTAACCGTAAACCAAATTAACGCTGCTCTGAAAACCGAAACCGTAACCGAAAACTGAAAATGGTGTACGTCAGTAAACCGACCCGAAATAAATTTCGGTTTCGGTCCCCGGTACTCAGTGAGTACCAGTTTATAGGCATAAGTTAGTATGTCAATATTCTTAATTCCACGCGGACGAAGCCTTTCACGTGAACGAAGTCACGGGCTAGTACCGTATAAAATCAATTTTGTTATATCAAAATATTTTTTAATGTTCTCGTATTCTGTATTCTGTACATACAGGGCATCACTTAAAACATTTAAAATCGAATACTGAGGAAAGTACGAACTAGAAAAGCGTTTATTTATATAAATATGTCATAAAGCAACTTTATGCCTTTCTAGAATATGCTTGCTAATCAGTAAGTTATCATATTTTTGCATGCGTTATTTTGATAAAAGATTTTTAAACAGTTTCTGTCGCAAGGCCAACTTTTGGGTGGTAATTTGGTTAAAACAGTGTACGTCCTGTTTGTTTAAATTTGCTGATTCGATGATATAGAAATTGAAAGGCCTTTTTGTAATAAGTTCTATAAAATTGCAATTTCCCCAAATTTAAATTTTTCTTTAATTCTATAAAAAGAAAAAATATATTTTCATTTTCGTTTAAAAGAGAACAGATATGATTACCGACAAGTACTTGAAAAAATAATTTCTAGGAGCCATTTGATTCAGCTCGATGGAAATAGTATTTGTGAGTACTCTTAAAGCCTCTCAATTTGAAATAATTAGAAAAAAAAATGTCGAAATTTCAAGAATGGTGGTTCTTGACTTTTTACAATTAGTTATTTTTTATTTGCTTGCTTTCATCATGATTAGAAAATATTTTTTGGTATTATGCAAATCACAACTTAGATACTTTTTTATTTAATATGAATTTACCTATTTTCTGTATATTGGTGCCTCAATCTGGTCACGCTAATATACTAGATAGGTAAACACTTTAAAACACTCGTTATTGGAGAACCAATCAAAACAGCTACTCTTCTAGCTAATACTGACGAAGAATTGAATTACATGATAGGATTCTTAGCATTTTAAAGAAAAAAATATATTAAAAATACTTAAATCATTTATTTAAATTCATCATTCACACTTTTTTATTTAATGTGAAATTATCTCCTTTCTGTATATTGGTACCTTCTTCGTATCCTCTGTTGTTTTTCCTCTGTTGCATCCCTTAATTTATAGTGGTCCTCTAATTTTGTTTGTGTTTAAAGAAAAATAAATGTCCTGATAGACCCTGGGACGACAAGCGTGTGTCCCTGTTTTTTCTCCTTTTAGTCCAGTAGAATTAGTAAAAAAAAGACTGAAATTTATTGTAATTCGTTTCAGGATGCCACGTGGATTAAACGATAGTTTTATTGATTACGAACATGGCCCTGAATTTGGTCCACTTTTTGACCGCCGTTTATTTAACAATTTATTGTTGAAAAATTCCAAAAAATCAACTTTTTTAAAGATAACTCAAAGACCTTTGACGATAGGTTTTTCAATTTGTAGATACTGTTAGAACTTTGAAAAAACGGTTAGTTTGAGAGGTGTTTCGTTTAAAACGCTTGAAAATTTGTTTAAATAATTGCAAAAAGCCACGAAAATTTTAGCAATTTGCAAACATTTTTCATTCTTTAACAAAAGCACTTTGGTGCTTGAAACTTTGAAAAAAGATATCTTTTATTACCCCAAAGTTATCCCTAAAATTTAATAAAAAAATTTTAATTAGTTTAAGAGATATTCAATTTGTTTTTTAAAAACATGAATAATGTAAAATGCAAATTCACCCAGTTCCCGTGGTCGTAGAGGGTTGATCCGAACATCCTTTTTTTTTGTTGAGACTTAAACTTTATGTTTTTATTAATGGCAAATCAAATTTGCATTATTTTCAACTTCGAAATGGCATTTGAAAAAGTGTCACAATTTGAGGTTAGGTTTTTGCTAATAAGTTTTAAACAAATGAAGTCTTTGCAATATCGTTGTCATATCTTTGTTACTACTTTTTAAAGTTGAAAATAATGCAAATTTGATTTACCATTAACGAAAACATAAAGTTTAAGTCTCAACAAAAAAAATGATATCCGGGTCAACCTTCTACGACAACGGAAACTGGGTGAATTTGCATTTTATATTATTCATGTTTTTAATAAACAAATTGAATATCTCTTAAACTAATTAAAATTTGTTGATGAAATTTTAGGGGTAACTTTGGGGTCATAAAAGACATATTTTGTCAAAGTTTCAAACACTAAAGTGTTTTTGTTAAAGAATGAAAAATATTTGCAAATTGCGAACATTTTCGCGGTTTTTTGCAATTATTTAAACAAATTTTCAAGCATTTTAAACAAAACACCTCTCAAATTAACCGTTTTTCAAAGTTCTAACAGTATCTACAAATTGAAAAACCTATAGTCAAAGGTCTTTGAGTTATCTTTAAAAAAGTCGATTTTTTGGAATTTTCCAAAATAAATCATTAAATAAACAATGTTCCGGCGGTCAAAAAGTGGACCAAATTCAGGGTCATGTTCGTAATCAATAATACTATCGTTTAATCCACGTGGCATCCTGAAACGAATTACAATGTGCATATTTGCTAATTCCACTGGCCTATTTGTTGATCTTCAATATTTATTTTTTCATTGTCGACATAGGTTAATTGGAATAAATGTTTTTTTTTGGGTAGCGGTTGGCTGTATGGCTAGTGGCCAGATGCCAAAAAAAAAAAAAATTAGTACCTTAATCTATCTTAAAGTAGGTAATTTCATATTAAATAAAAAAAATTTTTTTGTCGTTACTGTACTTCCACTGACATTTTACCAGTTACATAAGAAGAACGGTAATAGATTCGACAGAAATCTGCTGGACCAATTTTTCTATAAAAAAAAGTCCCGGGGAGCCTATTTCCATCTATTATAGTATACGAGCTACAGGCGCAGGCGCCCGCGCGCAATCTTAATTACCACAACATTTTCAGAATTTCGGCGATCTAAACGCCCTTTATTTTTAAATTTTTTCTAGGGAAACTTAAAAATTGACGATTTTTTAATTATGAATTTTTGATCGCTCTACACGATGGCATTCTTTATTTTTCTTAAATAAGTAAAGAGATGTTTTTAAAAAATTGTCATCTGTAATGAATACCTACTGTTGAATACAACTACACTAGAAAATAAATAGTAGGGAGTTATTGGACGCGCAATAAGGGCAAGCAGTATTAAAGTCAGCGTTATTTTGGCATCTACGCCTGCGCAATTTGATCCGCAAATAAGGGATCTCTTATTAAGGATAGTGCTTGTCCTTATTAGTGAAGGGATACTGCAGTGCGTTAAGTTCGCCGTATTTTGACATTTAGCAACTTTGACGTTCGATCGCTCACACATTTTTGTTTGTTTACTGGTTTGAATTACTATAACCTTATTTTTTCGTCAGTGTTATGTTGTGCCGACTGCCGGTGTTTTTTACAAAGTGTTTTTGTTTCAGTAATAAATAATATATCATATCTAAGTACCTATATCTAATTCGATTCTCCCCTAAAATTAATAAAAAAAAATACAAGGTTAAAATTTACTTATGGAGACGATCTTGCACTTTACAAAACAATTTATAAACATAAACCCATGCAACCATAGATCCCCAGGAATAAAGAAACTATTCAGCAACATTATTTATTATCACTGAAAAAAAATTAATTAGAATAATTAAACAACATATAATATTATTAATAGACATGTTGGTTAAAACATTGTCCAAAATTGCATACTCGATATCCTCATTTGCCCCTCCTAGGATAAGAGCTTCCAGAATTTGTTCCATATTGAATTTAAACAAAGCAATACACAAGCACCATCAGAGAACACAAAGGATAGAAAAAACTATATAAAAAAATTATTTATTATTTTTAAGTTAGAGAAAGTAGTGCGCAAGCGTCAGAATTGCACAGAAATAACGACACGATAAACGAAGGTGTGTTCCAATAACTAACATTTCGCTGATGAAATAAAGGTAATGCACTAATAAAATAAGGTAGCCCCTTAATACTGCGTGGCAGTATTTATAATTTCCAATAACTCTCTAGTATCTCTAGCGACGTCGCGTCAGTTGTAAATATTGCAACAATTTTATTTGCAAGTTGTGTACTATATATTTACTCACATCCGTATACATGACTCTCTTGCTTTGTCACATTAAACAATAAAACGGAAGTTACCTTTCTCAAAAAGTAACAACTCCAGTAAGGTCTGAGGTAACATGATCGTCCTTGTATCGGATATCAATTATTTTTGCAGAATGCTTCGTTCAGCTTACTTCGACAAGCTGCAATTTACCTTGATTTTAATAATATACTACTAACGTGGATTTTCAGTAATAACCTCTTAGTTGCAGTCAATTTAATATTTTCTGTTCATTGTTGGGGAGTTAATTGAATTTTTTTCTACCAACTTGTTTTTATTATATCATTATTAACAAAATTTATGGTTATTATAAATTAAATTTTAATAAACCATGTGTGAAAGAGATAATCATATACAAAGTATAATTATTAAACGATTTGCGGATATAGGAAACTACAACAAAAGTCGGTCAAGGTTTCCGATAAACCTTCTTCAAGGTTTGTATTGCAGATTGCTGTTTATTGATGTAGGTAAACCGCATTTACACATATTATTGGATATCCACATATTAGTTACACGTTACACACGTGTTTAACATTTTATATAAATTGTAAATAAATTGCACTCCTAAACTTGTCTTAAAAAGGTGATAGGAACAATTTGTGCAAATAAATATAAAATAAAAATATGTTTTTAGAATAATGATCTTGTACAGTTCATGAATTAATATTAATGTTTTGCATACAATACAGTACCTTTACTTCACTTACAGAACAAAACGAAATCTTCATATAACAACATGAGCAAGAATTATGCACAATTAAAATTTATAAAACTTCATAACCCTTTACTTTGAAATAGTAAAATAGTTTAAAAAAAAACATAACCTTGTTCCTCAACGTTGTGTATAATTTGTCAAGATGATTTCTCTCTGTGTATATTTATTAAAATTATGCAGGTACGACATTATTTTCGTACATCTATAAATATCTACTTTCTATTATTTATACAAACTATTTCTTTTTCATAAATAATATTTTAGAAATAAATTTCTCCCCATGTCAATCCCAATGTAAAAGTTCGTAATTTCTACTGAAAAATACTACATAAAACCATAATGTATTGACATTTTTGAGTAATTAATATATGAACATCCAGTAGATATAAACATCTAACAAGCTAAAAACGTACTCTTCGCCAATTTACTGAACTTTTTATATATTAATTATTGTTACACATTCTATAGGAAACTCCCAGCAGTTTTCTTGTAAATAATGTTAGTTTTTGGACATGCTAAATTTTGTGATACCATCTTTGCTGTGAAAAAATTATATGAAAAAAACAAAAAATGAAAAAAAAAATATCCAACCTGTGTGAGATTCGAACACGGGATCCTTGGATTGCAACGCAAGCAAGAAAGCAAGAAATATTTATTTAAAAATTTAAATTTTACAAAATGCGCCTCGCCCGAAACCTGGCCCGGAGCCAACCAGACAAACACCGCGCGTAGCGCCGTGGTGAATGTAGGGTTGGACGGGGCGGGTCCGGTTTGGCTAAACGGTAATTAATAAAACAATGTTAAAACTCTTATCCGCCTGTGGCGGATTTAAAAATTAACAATAAAATTAAAAAATGCTGTCCACATGGACCTAAAACTAATTCATATAAAACTTGGAAACTAATAACTGGTTGTAGCACTGAATAAATTTGGGCTGTTGACTCGGGTGAAAAGCTAAACGAAAAAATCCGTACGAGAATTGCCGACCTGGTAGTCTCCCTGACGCCAGGACAATGTGGTGGAAAAAGGATAGGGTTTAAAATGTTTGATTTTTTTTTTAAAAGGTTATCGGCCAAAAGGGAATTTTTGAAAAAAAAAAGAGGACGAATATAATAAAAAAGAGTAGAAAAAGAGAATAGAGGTGATTGGAAAGATACAGTTGAGGAAAGATCAAAGGTGGGGAAATGGTAGGTTGTGGTATAGGAAAGTATAGCTAGGGAAGAGGTTGCAACGCAAAACTTTAGCCGCTGCACCATCAGATATTGCTACAAAAGTTGATTATCATGGTTCATAAATTTATTATAATGACTTTACCATCAGAAATAATCTACTGTCACTTAATTTATATAAAGCTACATCTGAGCGAATATGCCAAGAATGATGAAACTCACAAAAACGCACTCGAAATCGGGATAAAATACAAACACTGCGCCAGAAATTGACTTACACAAAAAAAAAATCAACTTTTTATTTGAATTATTTAATTCACTTCCAAATATTATTAAGGAATTGCCCATTAAACAATTTAAAACTAAATTATAATTGCACCTTTTGGCCAATGCTTACTGTGGTCTATCAGATTTTAATTATATATTAATTGTTGTTAATTATGGTGTTGACTATATTCAGATTCTACCTATATTCAGAACCTACCACGCAATATTACCCATCCTAAAATCGAGGGAAGTACACAAAAAGACCAAAATTAGAATCTACGAAACAATGATCCATACAGTTTCGACATACGGAGCTGAAACGTGGACGCTCTCTGTTAAAAACTCGGAGTTCCTAGACCGTTTTGAACGAGAAATTTTAAGAAGGATTCTGGGCCCAGTGAACGATGGGTATCACTGGAGGGCACGTATGAATCACGAAATATACCAACTATATGAAGAACCCATAGTCTCAATTCATATAAAACTGATGCGATTGAGATGGGCAGGATATGCCCAGAGAATGCCGGACGACAGGATTCCAAGAAAGGTGCTTACAGGAAAACCTGAAGGAAAGAGACCGGTAGGATAACCGAAGCTGCGCTGGGAAGAGGAAGGATGCTGAAGAAATACTTGGTATAAGAAATTGGAGACATGCAGCGGTGGATCGGGACGGTTGGAGAAAGAGGATTGAGGAGGCCAAGGCTCGATATGGGCTATAGCGTCATAGTAGTAGACTATTTTCAGATCTTATCCAAATGTTTTATGTATGTGTATATTTTTATTTATATGTTACGTGCCATCTGAGTCTGACTATATTAATACTCTAACGTTACATGTTTATATATTAGTCTTATCTGTCTTTTTTATTTATATTTATTTATATTCTCTTATTTGAATTGTGAAAACACTATGGTGTAATTTCTTTCGACTAATAAAATTATTATTATTATTACTATGGATATGTGTTTAAAATTAAAATTCTACCTACATTTTTGTATGTAAAATATGAATTATGAATTGATTTTAAAAGTTTAGTGAACTTTTAAAATCAATTATTAAGGTAGAGTTCTGACATGTTTGAGGCTGATTTTGCATTTATTTCATATATCTTCACGAAAAATAATAATTTAGCATGCAAAATGTTTCTTTCAGAATATGGTGCCGAGGATTCATTAGGCCAGTCAAGTAATGCAATTGGCTTTAAAAGTATTACTGGCGTGGGTAACGTAGCAACGATTCTACTCGCTAAATCTTCGGAGAGATACCGTTTACAATCAGATTCGTTTGCCTCATTAAATCTACTAATTGAGCAACTGATTTTTCGCCTGGAAAAGCACTACTCGGACAAAACTGATTTCAACGTTTCCTACAGTTCGTCCCTGCCTGCTAATGAATTCACTTTGTATGTAAATAATCATTTCAGGAAAAGGCAACAAGCTAACCTTTTGCAGGTAATATAAATGAAATACAAACTGTCTATTTAAGTGCACAATATTTTGATTAGACTTCCACTTTATGAATATTTATTTCTCACTCTTTTATACTAGTTCTCACTAGTTTACATTTTGTTTATATTTATTTCAAAAATTCCTCTTGGGTTTGAAGGAAATTTCACTGGTTTATATGAAAGTTTCGTTATAAGAATCAGTACAGTCCAATTGATTGAATTTAATTTCTTTCGGCGACAACATTCCACCTGAAATTTTATTGTTGTTTCTTATGTATTACGACCTCCTGATTACGAGAAAATTATTTTCGCCCAAAAATTCCGTGTGCGTCAAAAGTTATATGCACTTTTGACGCGCTTTCACGGATTCTCAACTTATCTGCTTAATATATCTTGTACTAGTAATCGGATGGTAATTTTAAAAATACTGGCTTACTTGAAATAAAATTCTTAAAAAACATAGACCTCTCCGATATATATTGGTCAATTCGCCATCTTGGAAAAAAATAGAAAACACCAAGAGTAGCCTAAAAAATCAAAACTGAATATCTTTTCTATAAGAAGGATTAATTTCACCATAGTTGGCAAAAATAAAACTTATTCACGGTCAAATATAATACACCAATCCCAGAAACTGTGTGTCAAATAAAACGGTCAAAGATGGCGGACGAAATAAAGTTTTTAATTCTTCGTCAATTTATCAAGGAGGCATTGTACAGTTGATTGCATATATCTACAGGACAATATTTTTAATATTGTGTAAATTGGCTTTTAAAATAGGCGTCAATTAACACCAAAATAATTTAGATTTGTGTCACTGTCATTATTAAAATGTTGAAATGCCTATTGCGTTAATAAGATTGTTATTAAGAGATCACATTATTGGGTTACTGGAGGATGGATGGACAATATGAGCTACAGCTAAATGTAAATAAAAATACAATTTTAAAAATAAAAAAAGGTGGGAACAAAATACAGAAAAAAAGTTAGGGACTGGAAGGCGAAACGTATTAAATGAGCAAGAAAGATGCTGCTTTATTAATAATGTTTTTGAGGGAAAACTCTTTTGAAATAGCAATAACTGCAATAATAAAGTCAAACTTTCTAGGATTGCGTGTCTCAACGAATTAAAGAGATGGATTTGAGAAATAACGTAGCTGCAAAAAAGTATTACTTAGCGTTGAAAAAAAAATAGAGGAGAGTAATATTTGCACTAAATAATTTATACAGAGATATGAGTTATTGGAACAGGGTGATTTTCACATATTTCACATACGAGAAAATATATCAATCTACACATAATGCCATACTAGAGTTTATAGGCCGAGCAGGGCCGCAGCCATGGAGGGGTGGACACCCCCCCCCACTCATCATTTTGGAGAAATTTTTTTGGGGAAATTCCTGCGATGAGAGTTGTGAATTATTACCTTCCCCCTCCCATAAAAAAAACCTTAGCGACGCCCCTGAGGCAGAGCAATACCAGATTTGATAAGAGAAATACCGGGGCGTTTCTCCGTTGATGTCTGGGTATGGATTAGTGTGCATGGGCTAGGGGTTTCTTGGAATGTCGAAGAGAGGTTCACTGGGTTAATATACAGAGACATTTTAGAAACTATTATGTTACCATCAGTTCGTTAATTATTCCGAATGACAACTTTGTATTCCAGCAAGATACCTGTCTAATCCATACTCCAATTATTGTTCGAAACTGGTTCCAAGCATATAACATTGAAACTATAAATTGGCCTTCTAAGAGCCCTGACTTAATCCCCATCGAAAATATTTGGGGAATAATGGTAAAAATATGTATGACAGGAATTTTAGACCACAAACTAGAAATGAATTATTGGACGCAATTCTTGAAACGTGGGAGAACCTTAATGATGATGCTAACTAGCTAGTAGATTTATAAAATTATATGTACCGTGGGCTTAATGTCCAAAGTGATGGCTCTATGATAAAATATTAAGGTGGCAATATTTTACTTTAATTGTTAATTAAAATGTTAATGATATTTGAAAATAAAAATATTTAAACACTGCTACTTATTCAATAGATATTTCAACTAATTTTAACTTCCCATAACTTTGATCCTTACAGACAAAAGTACATTGAACTTTATATATAGTTAGTATTGTGTTTATATATTACAGTTATTACTTTGATAGAATTTTGTTCCATACCAAATGAAATATATGAAATGGTAGACAAGTTTACATAACTAAAAATGTGTCCTGTACAATTTTGCGACCAACTGTTTTTTTCTTTTCGATTTTATGTTACATGCTAGAGAAAGTCTCGTATAACTTCAAAAATTTAATACAAAATGAAACTTCATTAATTTGAAAAGGACATTTATTAAACATACGCATGGTAATAATAATAATATATGAATATATGATCAATAATAATTAGAACCAAGCAGTCAAGACTATAGTGTAGTATTATTTTTTATGGATATGCCAATGAACAGAATAGCACCAAGAATAACGCGCGCATTCGCCGTTTACAAAAAAATGTTTGCGTAGGTATTTCAATTACAAGTGACATTATGAGATTATCGGTTAGTCAAAAACAAATTTTAGCTAATAGTAAAAATAAGAATACTTTTATAAAATTATTGCGCAAAGAGTTAATAGATAATGACTTTAACGTTAAAGTATGCAGAGACGACGCCGATACTACAACCGTTAAAACTACTATTGATTTGAATACCGAGGACAATCAAGTTATAATAGTTAGTGAAGACATTGACCTTTTGGTTATAATGACTCAACTAGCATGGAATCATAAAAAAATCTATTTTAGAAACATAAAATTAATAAAATAATTAACAACCATTATGATGAAAATATAATTGTCTGCAATTCCACCTACTGAAGAGGTAATAGAAAAACACTGTTTATAAGTATATTTCCAAGTCCAAAAATGGTTAGTTTGAGGAAGATCCGTTACAATTTGGATGGCCTAAAACTGAGAATGGCTTAATGCCTGATGATATGAGTGAAAGTAATGCTTTTCCTAAAAATTTACTAACTGATATTTCCTGTGAATGTAAGAAATGTTGTAAAAATAATTAGTGTAGCTGTAGAAAACTGAATATATAATATTCTATTCTGTGTGTCTATTGTAAAGGAAATAATTGTGCCAATGCTTCTTCTACCTTTGATGTATCAGCTATCGATGAGGAATGCGGTGAAATTATGGCATATGACGGTAGTGAAACTAATATAATATATTTCATTTTGTTTTGATGAAAACTGAGTGAGCAAAAGAAGGGTCAAAGAAAATACATTTTTGAAAATTGTAAAAATGCACTTTTTTGAAAATAAAAAAAATCGCACTCTTTTTGAAAATTAAGAAAAAATGAACTCTATCCCCTAACGGTACATAAAATAACGTACAGTCGAAAAGAAAAAAAAAGTGACGTAGAATGCCTCCTTGATAATTGACGAAGAATTAATAATTTTATTTCGTCCGCCATCTTTGACCGTTCTATTTGGCATATGGTGTTCCGGATTGGTGCATTATATTTGACCATAAATGAGTTTTATTTTTGTCAACTTTAGTGAAATTACTCCTTCTTACAGAAAAGATTCAAAAGATTCAATTTTGATTCTTTCGGCCATTTTTGGTGTTTTCTATTTTTTTACAAGATAGCGGATTGACATATACATATCGGACAGGTCTATATTTTCTAAGAATTTTATTCCAAATAAGCCAGTATTTTTAAAATTGTAACTAAATGTAATACTTGCAATATATGAAACGAACAAACTATATTAAACCAAATAAAATTCACGAATACAATTTTTCGAGACGGTAACTGATTTTTCCCAAGTTTCTCTATTTCTTCTATATTGCCCGACTGGCAGGTCGAAAGACGTTCAAAATGAAATTTTCATGACTCATTCATAAATTATTATCTTTCAAATATGTATTAATTGGTAACATTGCTAGAACACCTTCCTACACATATTATTTAAATTTACAGGACCTAGACCTAGATATTTTACTATCGTGAATTATGCTTATATTCAATGCGTATACTAATGTAAGATGAAGTAAGTTTTGCAAACACTAAAACACTGAACGCTAGTTTTTTTTAAGTAAATATCCTGTATTTCTGCTTACATTTTTGTTAAAAATTATTATTTTGGATATTTAGCAGATAACTTTCAAAGAAACCATTCGTTCCTTTCTTATACCATTCTTATACCATTGATCTAAAGCTGGAATATCAACAAGAAGTTCCCTTACGAACCGACTTGTCAACTTCTTTCATACACTTACTATATCTAACATTCCATATGAAAAACAAGAAAATAATCATTCTTTCTATATACTGATGATCTAAGTATGATCGTGCCAATATATTATAAGAAGCCTTCCTTAAGAGGCATTCTTTCTAGTGCTACCTAGAGGATACTACATTATAATTAAACTTGTTACATTTCAAAGCCAAGGGCTACTAAACAGCACAAAGAAAATAGGTATAAAATTTCACTCACATGTCTTAATAAATAAAAATATTTCCACTTTCGACTGATCAAATCCCTCTAAAAATTGTACAACTTTTTTCATTCTCTTTACAACTCATCAGGAGTGATATATGTACATTCAGTTCGAAACAAAATTTCCATTAAAATTTATTTATTTAAGAAAATATTTTCATGTTAAAAATTGGCGGGTAAGGCTAGAGGTACTGAAGCCCCATTTTTCGGACCGGAACTGTTCTGTGGCTTATCTAAGGGACACATAACGGAGAAGGTCCAAAAATGGAAAAAAGAACAAAAGAAGTCCTACTGGAGGAATACTTCAGGCCAAATACAAGCAAAAAGGTTTATAACCTATTCGACAAAGAATGCCACAAAGCTTCTCGAACTCGAAAAGTCCGACCTAAAGCTGATCTCTTCCAACTGGCCATTGCCCCTTGAGATATCATCTCAAGAACATGGGCATGGCAGAAAGTGATAAATGCAGATACTGTGAATCTGCAACTGAGACTGTGGAACATATATGCAAGGTATTAATCCACGTTAGGCTAAAGTACCTAGAACAGGCGGAATTAACGCCTGAAGGCATAGGGAAACTAGCTCTCAGAAAGATCACAAGCTTTGCAAAAATCATGGAAGCCTGGACAACAACTAGTTGTAGGGTAAATCACTAAAGACTTTTTAGGTCAAGGATAAGAAAGGCCAACTCAGGGCCAAGCGACCCCTTAAACAATCTACAATCTACAGACCTACATAAACCCGTGACATTCGAGTTCCTTTTTTGTACACCACTGTGATGGTTCTTTAGGCGGTCTTTACGAGGTCCTGGTGCCTAATTCTGGCCCCTATAATGAAATTGCTGAAATCCCACATATGATGTATAAGAAGGGGAACAAAATGAGACCAAGAACATTTCCTCCAACAGCCATCTGAAACCACTTTGTTACGGTGAACTTTCAATGGGTTCATTTAGCATAATTTTTTTATTACATTTTCCAAAAGATCTCTTAATTTTAGAGCGACATGCAAAAAAACAGAATTTTCTAGGATCTCTATAGGCTTTAAAATTAATGAAGAACATCGACGCTGCATGATGTTATTCAATTCTAGTTGCATTTTCATGTCCCTCTTTTCCGCACTTATATACAGCATACTTTTATGTTTAAATATTCCAAATCGCCATAACCAAGTACACCTTGACAGATTAGACAAATTGTCAAATTTTAACAAAGTTAACGCCCCTTCGAGACAGACTTTCGGTTACAATGACGTCATACCTACCATTTTTCTAACTAAAAATATTCAATAAAAACCTAAGTAAGCCATGAAAAGAAGTGTCAATTTAATTATATAATTCTTTGCGTTTCTATGTATCATCATCATTCCGAATACATTGCTCAATCCTTTTTCTTATATGGCGTATAACTCTTCTAATCTCAGCCGAAGTAATTTCAACAAATGCCTATCTAATTCTGATCACTAATTTTTCTTGGCTACGTGGTCTGCTCTTATGCACTATATTTTTTAAACAATCCCACCAATAGAAATCAAGTAGTATCGGGTCCGGAAAACTAGGGAAAATTCCTGCATTTGACTACTTAAGCCTATTTATCTACCTGAAAAATTGTCTTCTAGCCAACCCTTTGCAATGTCATGAGCCGGGGCACTATCAAGTTGATAATACAAGTCTCTTCTGACATATCGCGGCAGATTATTGAGAAAAGGTTGAATTTCAATTTGCAATAAATTTAAATACGCTTCCCCATTCAATCTCATAATGAAAAAAGGCTCAATAATCAAGTCATTCCATAAATCATACCAAATGTTAACTTTTCACACATATTGCCTTTTAGTACTGATAAACCAGTGGGGATTTTCGTCCGCCCAAAAACGGCAATTCTAGGAGGATACTATCCCATTGGTGGTATATGTTGCCTCATCAGTAAATATGATGTTCTTCAGAAGATTTATATTGTTCAAAAATTCACCCTGGGCCCAAAAATAGAAATCAAATCTTCTGACTGTATCACCATCTTCTGGGGTATGTAAAAATTTTGGTTTGAGAGCTCTCTCCTATGTTTTTATAAGCAACGCCAAACCATGTACTTCCTAATATTTAGATTTAATGCTACTTGTTTTATGCTAGATTTTCTTTAAAATATTATAAAATGCGTTCTTCGTTTTAAATTTGCCGATTTTGTAAATTATAATTCTTTGGTCTTAACTTACGTAAATTTCCTGTATTGTTACAACTGTTATTGATGGTTGGTACCAATTTGTGGAGAATGGGAGGCTGATGGTCAGGATGACGTAAATTAAATTCAACAGCAGCTTGTCTAAATGATCTGGCATTATCTCCGACTAAACGAATCAACTCCTCTTTTTCTCGCATTGCTAAACTCTGAACCATATTTATTACACAAAAATTTACACTTCCCTTACTATCTAACATTAAACCAGCATTCACATGAATTTTTAACTTATTTACGCCCAACAGTAATTTGACACTTGCAATAACTTCTTCATGAAGCATAATTGAAGATTATTTGTTAGAAAAATGGTAGGTATATGCGAATTAGAATTTTTGCTTTATCAAATAAATAATTATTTTGTTGTAAAAGCAATTCAAACTAGCACAATACATTATTCTGAACAAAAAATAGAGAATACATTTTTTTCATTTATTTGAGAATCCGTTTTACAGATAAAAATTATTTTTAGTTGAAAAAAATATTCTTTTGACGACCCCTATCTCAAACATCTTTGAACCCACTATGATGTAATCTTGTACAAAGGAGTTTCTAAATCTCTGATACTTCTTTTTGAAAATCGATTCCCGTTTTTCGCCCTAGAATCGGACGCTTCTGAATAATATCAAATGTGGTTACGTCTAAAGACTCACTTAATAGGTATATATTCAATATTTCAAATATTCGAATATTAGATGAGCGAGATATATGAGGGTAGCTCCATGAAAAGTGGGACACACTGTATATATATTAAAAAATACGGGTAGAATAGAGAACGTCCTCTTTTTTAAATTTAAAAGTATCAAACATGTATGTAGGTACTTAGTTCATGAAGTGAAATAAACGTTGCTAACCTACCTAGACTTTCTAAATTAATGTCACATAGGAAGTTTTACATCATCTTCTTCGGAATAAATAAAGATTTACTTTTACTTTTTACGTTTTCAGGATGATCTTTCCCAACTTGGAGCGCAATTCAGAATAATACAAAAAAGACTAATAGCAAAATTCAAAGTAAAAAATCCCAAGCCGTTGACAAACTTAGAAATCCTATTACAGGACACTTATTCAGAAATAATTGTCGTGACAGAGAAACTGGAGCATGTGAACAGCGAGTTAGCTAAAGCCCAGACGGAGTTGTCTTGTGCGTTGAATTTAGTGAGAAATCTTATAAAACACATGGATATTGACAAGAATCTCAAGGAATTATTGGAATCTACCTTTAGTAGTAATGTGTATGATTTGGAGTCGCAGGTAAGTGACAGAAAAACATTATTTCTGTGCTTTAACGTAGTATTTAGGAATGTGACATCCGACAGGAAATATTTAGATAACATTTGTGGCTGTGATGCTTTCATAATACATGTATTCTGGACCGGACTGGTCACAGCTCGGAAGAGGCTCGTTTATCTCCAATGTTTCATAATGAACCTATTTTACATTTGGCAAACTTTACCCCAGTCACTTTTCTGGAGCATGTCTGTATATATTTAGTAAAATAGTGGAGCGGAATTTAGGTTGAAATTGTATATTCCCGGTTGACGACCTTTTCCCTTGGTCGAGACAAAATTTGTGAGCATTTAATTTCAGAGATCACAATTTTTCTGCAAGTAAAAAACATATTTAGTGGAAGACCAGACCCTCTGAATTCGACACCCTCTATACAACTCGCGAACACCCACCTACAAAATAGGTAATCTTATGTAAAATAACCTGTTAAACTTGATTTTTGAATTCGCCCATTGATTTGAGATTGCCAAAATGACCAAATTGGCAATTTTCTAAAAAAAATAAAAATTATATGTTATTTTACTTCCACGTCCAGTGGAAGTATAGTAACGACAAAAAATTTTTTAAAAATTTTTATTGTCCAAATAGGCTTAAAATGTCATGAAACGTCGAGATTTTAAGTTTGAGCGAAAAAAAAATTTCTGTCTGTCTGTCGGTCTGTCGGTCTGTCTGTCTGTCGGTCTGTCGGTCTGTCTGTAACTTTTTTTTGTGCGCACGTTTAAGATATTGACTTGAAATTTGGTACACATATGTACTTTAACGAGATCTAGCACTAGATTATATTTTCATCTTGTTCCGTCGAAGGGTTGGGGGGTAAATTGGGGTAAATTTGGGGTAAATAGGTCAATCAAGCAGGTAAGAGTCCATAAAATTGGTATTTAGTATATACAAGAGAAGCTAAGGTCTCAAAAATATTTTTGGCATTAGCCACCCCCATTACCACCCCCACCCCCTTATTAAAGGGGATGAAAAAAAATTGTGATTTAGTGTATGCACAGGAACCAGAAACCTCAAAATATTTTTTTACTTCATCCACCCCCCACTATCACCTCTCTATCACCACCCCCCACCCCACTACCGATGTGGGGTATCGTTTTATGGGTTTTTGGGGTAGAGAATTTCAAATATTATATTATTAAAGTTCCATAGACAATTATTTTCACATACAAAGTTTTTTCGTTGTGAGTGACTTGGATAGAGAATCTGGATGTGGAAGTAGTGATTCCTTGGGCAGCGGTTTTTGTTTTTCATATAACACGTCATATATTTTTTATTTTACTTCAGAATTTTTTAATGTTTTTACATAATATTCTCTATCTATTCTTTGATATGTTGAAAGTAAAAAACTTTACCTAGAAAATAATTAGTTGGCAAAAAAAATAACAACTTTTCTTTGACGCAAAATCTTTAAAATTTGCAGAGTAAAATGTCCGATCCAGGTATCTTTTTTATTTTTAAAGTTAGGTGCCTACTATAACCGAAGAAAATGTTTCGAATGAACTAAATAAAATCTTTTATAAGAAGTTTTTTTTGAAATTTTGCTCCCTTATCGAAATATTCATTGATTGTTTCAGCGTCCGAACGAATGCGCGCTACTATGAATCGACCGCAATCGCATTTAGAGCTAAACGCAGACACGTGCCGGGTGATTATTATTTTCCAGTGTCCATTTATATTAAGTTGAAAGTGTTTTTTGTCTCAGTCCTTATATTTAGTGCGTTATAAACACATAGTTTGGCATAATATATTATAATTACTCGGATAGGAAATCAAAGGAAACAAGCTAAAAACGTACTCTTTGCCTGTTCACTGGATTTTTATATAATTGTTATACATTCAATAGGATACTTTTCGCAGTTTTTTGTAAATAATGTTACTTTTAGACATTTTTAATTTTATAGTACGATCTTAGTTGGTAAAAGACTTGGTAAAAAACTATACCAAACCCCATTTGGGTTTCGATTCCGAGTCAAAAGAACTACACCACCACTTTACACGTAAAAGAATGTAAATTTTTACATTATAAGACACGAGCAAAAATCATATTTTCACGGTTGTATATTACATTATGAAATGTATATTTGTAAAATATATAAATATTTAGATATTAAAATGAAATATCATTTCGCCAGATTTCTATTCAATTACAAAAACTTAAAAATTAAAAAAAAAATTTTTCTTTAGGTAATACATTTTTATTTACCGATCGATTTTGTTCAAATAGGGTTCTTCCTCTAGCTAATACTAATTTACTGTCCAAATTTCGGTACAATCGGAATTTTCTTTCTTCAGTTATCGTACTTACAAGAAACGTGTCGGACGGACAAACAGACGGACATTTTGAAAGTTGTTCAGAATTCGTTCTCTAACAAATTTTTTTGTCTGCGAGAGATATTTACGTTTTTAGAAATGTACCGATCAAATGCAATATCCGTGACATTTCTGTGGCTCTAAAACAATATTTAGAAGAGAAAAATTTATTTTTATCGCTAAATTCAGTTTACCATGCACAATGTAGAAGATCGTATACCCGAATTGCTTATAAAAGAAAATCAGAAATTGTAAATCCTAGTACAGAGAATACAAGTAAAAAGGGCATTTCTGTTACAAGACAGCCTACCAAATTAAGCCCAGAATTCCAAATGTTTAAATTTTGGATGGTACCTAAAGGAGGAAATCTTATTTCCAAAGATGATTTCAAAAAGCCCAAAACCCAATTTTATTGAGTTAACTCCATTTTGTAAATGTAAATTATATAACTTTACTACAAGCTGCAAGTGTAGCAAAGCAAACGTGCAATGTAACATAATGTGACGTGGTGGAAACACGTCACATTATGTTTCAAGGGTTAGTTTCCACCCTTAGGAAACTAACCCTTGCAAAATCCGTGGGTTCCAAAAATTATAACAAGAGATTGTCCACTAACACACTTTATTAAATATTTACTGGATACTTCACAATACTATTGTTAATTTAAATACACTTTACTGACTAAAAATCACAATGTTTATCACTTTGTTTCTCTTTGAACTCTTAACCTCACTTTCTATACTTTCTGAACTTCTGAACTACTCGCTGAGAATGCGGTCGGTCTTTTATACCTAAAAATGACAGATCTCGATTTTTCTGTGATGACGCCACCATTCTCTAGATAATTCCAGATGTCACCAGAACTAACTTCTGGTAGGTTTCTCGAGTAGGTGCAAATACTACTACTTTTTAGTAACCAACATAACCTTAAATTTTAAGGGGTTGCAACATATTACACTGCCCCCTCCTTAAGCCTGAACGTCCCGGTCAGGCAATTCAGCCTCTTTCACATACTTTGCCAGTCTATCCAAGTGTACGATCTTCATCTTGGACTTTTTGTTTCGTTGAATACGATAGACGACATCATTAATTCGGGTAATAACAGTATAAGGTCCTTCCCAAGGAGGTTGAAGTTTCGGTGACTTCCCTTTCTTCCGCTGTGGGTTGTACAGCCAAACCAGATCTCCTGCCTTGAACCCTTCTGAACTACCCTTACGGTCGTATCGAGCCTTCATTCGGTCACTGGCTATGGTGATTTGGTCTCTAACCAGCTCATGAACATTTCTTAGCCGTTCACTCATTTCATCCACATAGCTGTTCACAGGAAGCTGTTCTCCGCCTGGTGTTCCGAAAATCAAATCACACGGCAGTCTGATCTCATGACCAAATACTACACGGGCTGGTGTTTGTTTCGTAGACTCGTGGATAGCAGCTCTGTATGCCATGAGGAAGAACGGTATGAGGAGATCCCAATCGCGTTGATTCTTATGAACCACTTTAGAGAGATGTTCTTTCATGGTCTTGTTATGTCGTTCCACCATTCCATCTGATTGCGGGTGGAGGGCTGTTGTCCGTGTTTTGTGTATCCCCAATAACTTGCAGATTTGCTGAAACACCCCTGACTCAAAGTTCCTCCCTTGATCTGAGTGCAGCTCCAGGGGTACACCAAACCGACATATCAAATTATCTACCAAGACTTTGGCGACAGTGACTGCTTCTTGGTTTGGAATCGCATAGGCCTCTGGCCACTTACTAAAATAGTCCATGGCAACCAGTATATACTTGTTACCATCCTTGGTTACTGGGAATGGGCCGGCTATATCGATTGCGATCCTCTCGAAAGGAGCTCCGACGTTATATTGCTTCATTGCTACTTCTAGTCTGTGGTCCCTTACTGGCTGCACAAATTTTGCAATTGCGACACCAAGCTTCCACATCTTGACGACTATTTACCCAATAAAATCGTTCTCGTACTTTATTCAGGGTCTTATTAACGCCGAAGTGCCCACCGGATGCTCAATTATGCACTTCCTGAAGTACTTTCGGTACCCGACACCTGGGAATCACTAGACGCATAACAACTTCCCTGCCATCCGGGCTTTCCCAAGCTCTCTTTAGCAGCCCGTTCATGACTTTAAGTGAATCCCATTGGGCCCACAAAGCCTTCAATCCAACTGCCTTATCCGAAACATCCTTCCACGCCGGTCGAATTCCTTTCTCCTTTGCTCTCAATATAGCCCCAATTTCTGTGTCATTCAGTTGTTCTTGTCTCGGGGCTTCGGTTGTCCAATCGTCCGGAACCTCTATTTTAATAGTGTTGACGGCCACCGTACCCTGCAATTTCTCAACGTGGCGGCAGTGCTTGTAATCTTCCTTGCATGGTCTTCTAGATAAAGCGTCTGCGTTCTTATGAGATCTTCCAGGTCGATGTTCTATTTTGAAATCATACTGTTGCAACCGCTCTATCCAACGAGCCAGTTGACCTTCAGGGGTTTTCAACTGCAACAGCCATTTTAATGCAGCATGGTCGGTCCGGATCTTGAAATGTCGTCCATAAAGATATTTATGAAAATGGTCCACTGATTTAACGATGGCCAGTAACTCTTTCCGAGTTACACAATAATTTCTTTCCGGTTTGGACAGCACCTTGCTGAAGTACTCGATCACTCTTTCCTGCCCATTCTGGATTTGGGACAGTACACAACCGACCGAAGAATTGCTGGCATCCGTGTCTAAAATAAAAAGTCCTTCACGTTGTGGGTATGCTAGCACAGGACCAGTACATAAAGCTGCCTTCAATTTTCTCCATGCCGTTTCACATTCCGGTGTCCACTGGTACTGCACTTTCTCTTCTGTCAGCCGGTGTAGTGGCTTCGCAATTTCTGCAAACCCTTCCACAAAGCGCCTATAATAAGTGCAGAGGCCAAGGAAGCTCCGTACTTCATGAACGTTAGATGGTCTTGGCCAATCTCGTACAGCAGAAATTTTGTCGGGGTCTGTTTGTATTCCATCCGAAGACACCACGTGACCAAGAAATTTGACTTCTTTCTGGAATAGCAGGCACTTCTTCGGGTTCAACTTCAGATGGGCATTCCTGACTCGCCCAAATACTTCTTGAAGATTTTTCAAATGTTCTGTAAAGTCCTGTCCCATAACAAGCACGTTGTCAAGGTAAACCAGGCACGTTCTCCAGGTTAGCCCTCGCAGTACGAATTCCATCAATCTTTCAAAGGTAGCTGGCGCATTGCAAAGTCCAAAAGGCATCACGGTAAATTGATAAAGACCACTGCCTGCTGAAAACGCTGTCTTTTCCTTATCATCCGGATGAAGCCCCACTTGCCAGTATCCACTCCTAAGGTCTAACGTAGAAAACCAACGTGAGCCTGCCAACGTGCTTAATGTGTCATCAATTCGTGGTAATGGGTAACTGTCTTTCTTCGTGACATCGTTTAATTTTCGATAATCGACACAAAATCTTAACGTTCCGTCCTTCTTGCCAACCAAAACTACTGGCGATGACCAGGGACTCGTCGACTCCTCAATGACTCCATCTTGTAGCATCTTGTCTATCATTGCCGAGGCATCTTCTTGTTTTGCTAATGGAAGCCTCCTAGGTGGTTGTCGAATAGCGGGTGAGTCGCCAGTATTTATCCGATGCTGGACTATGTCTGTTTTTGTAAGGACCTCTGTATTCTTGGCAAATACTGAACTTTCCCTTTCTAGGAACTTGATTGCCTCCCTTCGTTCATCCTCAGATAAATGCTCCAACTGGATAGTCAGCAAGGTCAAAACTTCCTGGTCTATTTTCATAGATGAACTTCTTCCCTCTGTTTGTTCCTCGCACCTCGCTACCCATGTGACCGGTTCATAGGAGCCAATCGGTTTGCCTTTCTTAATTGTCACAGGGTGGGAATTTAAATTAACGACTCTAATTGGGATTTTGTCTTTAGTCCGGGTTAAGGTTCTCGCTACAATAATATTGGGTAGGGACTTAATCGATTTGTCATCTTCAACTAGGCCAACACGGTACCCTCCAGGATTTCCTTCTAAGGCAGCATCGATCATTTGTTCTGAATGAGCAGGAATCTTGATCGTCTGTGTTGTTAACAATCTCGCTTTATGGAATTGATCGTCTGCGGTTGCCAGAATAAATTCCTCATTTCCAATTTTTAAGACTCGCTCCCCTACATCAACAATAAATCCCTGCTCTCCCATGATGTCTAGACCCAAAATGAAATCATCCATAATGTCAGCCACAATGACCTTGTAATTGAACCTCAACCGTCCAACCTGCAGTTCCAAGTCGACTTCTCCATGGACCGCAGCCCTGTCCCCCGTGGCTGTCCGAATGATTACTCCATTTTGCCTCTTGTCAATCTGCAAGCCTGATATAAACCCTGGCCGCACTATTGATGACGTAGCACCGGTGTCAATAGTAAACACGCATTTTCTTCCATTCACATATCCTTGCAACAACAGACTACTTGGTATTCTTTGGAGCTGGGAAATCTTTATTTCTCTGGGGGCACCGCATTCCCTAGCCAGCACAGCCCCCTTGGTGCTGGCTATCTTTAGTTTTCCTGCTTCTCTTCTACATTCACAGCATTTACTCGACTCTCCGAGTTCTGCTGTCGACAGTCCCGTTTCATATGTCCAACCTTGCCGCAGTTGAAACATTTAATACCTACGCTCGGCTTTCCTCTATTTTGTTGTTTTTCTTGCTTTCCAAGGCCATCCAATTTATCGCATAATTTGGTGAATATTTTCTGCATCTCAGTCAGCAAGGGGTTCTGGTTCATTTCTGGTTGCGATTCTTCGAGAGTCACAGCTCGCACTCTCGACCTTGGAGTATCCCTGTAAGCGGCTTCTACTTCGAGTGCACGCACCAAAGCTTCGCTACTACTTTGGTGTCTCGTCAGCCTCAGAACTCGCCTGACTTCTTCGTCCCTTATACCATCTAAAAAGGCCCCCACGGCTAATTGTTCCTGGAATTCTTTAGGTGCACTCGGATACGCCAGGTGTGCCAGTCTCTCTATCGCAGCTTCAAATTCTTGTAAACTTTCCCCAGCTTTTTGCATCCGGGATTTCAGCTGAGCCTGGTATAATTGGGCAAGGTGTTGATCGCCATACCTCAAGTCTAATGCAGCTTCCAAGACTTTAAAGTCCCTTTGTTTCTCAACTGGGATGGTTTGGAGTAACTCTGAAGCTTGGCCCCTTAGTGCTAGAACTAATGCCATGGCCTTTTCCTCATTATCCCAACTGTTCGCACACGCTGCTGCCTCAAACTGCCTCTTGTACGTCGTCCAGGAACTTTGGCCATCAAAAGAAGGAGGTTTTAGTCGCTGTCCTGATGATACCACCTGCTGGCTTCCTCTATCTCTCAACTGTCGTTTAAGCCGGTCTATTTCTCCTTTGACTTCTTCTTCGAACTTGTTTACTTTCTCTTTAACTTCAGTTACTTCTCCTTTTACTTGACTGACTTCTGTCTCGACTTCACCTACTTTTTCTTCTACCTTGTTTATCTCTTCTTTGACTTGACTCTTTAATTCTTCGTTGGCAGAAATGATCGCGTCCTGCTGCATTTTCATTTGTTCATTCAGAATTTTCCTTAATTCTTCTTGGCGTCTTTCTTGTTCCTCTTTTTCCTCTTGATGTCGTCTTTCTTGTTCCTCTTTCTCCTCTTGACGTCGTCTTTCTTGTTCCTCTTTTTCTTTCTGACGTCTTGTTTCTTCATCCTCTTTTTCTTTCTGACGTCTTCTTTCTTCATCCTCTTTTTCTTTCTGACGTCTTGTTTCCTGATCTTCCATCATTTTCTTTAATTCGTTCCTTTCTTCTTGACGTAGTTTTACTTGTTCTTCTTTTTCTTCCTGACGTCGCTTTTCTTGTTCGACTTTTTCTTCTTGACGCCGTTTTTCCTCCTCCTGGCGCTGCTGTGCCATCATTTTTTGGAATTGTTCGAATAAGTCCTGTATTTGTTTATCGGATGCCATACTTCTTGTTGCTACGGGCATACGATGAAATTAAAATAAAATAAATTTAACTGTCACGTCAATATCGGTAATGAAACTTCCTAGACAAATCTCGAAATAGCACGAAAAAGTCTTATCCAGAGTCTTTTGTCACTATCCAGTTCAGAGAATTTAATAATCTCCACTAATGTCCAAATAGAAAAGTTCTAGAAATTTTCACGCACTAAATGAGTCTTTTTCAGTGTCTCTATCACTTCTCAGTTCAAAGGATTTAATTATCACACTAATGTCCTAATAAAATGTTCTACGATGTCTCAAAAATGCACTTAACACTATTTTCCTGTTCGAAAATAACCCTCGAACAATGTCCAGTAAATGAGTCCTCTGTGCTAACTCGAACACTTCAGCACAACTTCAGAGCTCCTCTTGTCATAAAATTCCGCTTCTGACACCAATTTGTGACGTGTTTCCACCCTTAGGAAACTAACCCTTGCAAAATCCGTGGGTTCCAAAAATTATAACAAGAGATTGTCCACTAACACACTTTATTAAATATTTACTGGATACTTCACAATACTATTGTTAATTTAAATACACTTTACTGACTAAAAATCACAATGTTTATCACTTTGTTTCTCTTTGAACTCTTAACCTCACTTTCTATACTTTCTGAACTTCTGAACTACTCGCTGAGAATGCGGTCGGTCTTTTATACCTAAAAATGACAGATCTCGATTTTTCTGTGATGACGCCACCATTCTCTAGATAATTCCAGATGTCACCAGAACTAACTTCTGGTAGGTTTCTCGAGTAGGTGCAAATACTACTACTTTTTAGTAACCAACATAACCTTAAATTTTAAGGTATTACATATTACAATAAGTTGTTTATGCGAAGGAAAATGTAATCTTTAGTACCCACTTGCTGTTATAATTAATGAAAATATATTTTTTAATGTGTATGTTTCGAGATTATCTACATAATTTTATAACATTTAATTGCAAATAGAAACGAAATAATCCGTAGACTCACTTGATCGCTTAAACGACACCACAGATGGGCGACGTTAACAAAAGTTATGCTTTAAATTAATGCGGACGAGTTGCGCGGCCGCATTCAACAGCGTCATCTCGTTACATGAGCCGAATTTCAAAGAAATCTCTTTATAAAAAAGTTTGTTTAAAGTATAAGGAACATTTTTCTCGTTTATACTATAACTCTCTCTTTAAAAATAAAAAGGTTACCTCGATCGGGTATTTTTCAATGCAAATTTTAAAAAACCGCGACAATAGGGAGTAATTATATTTTTTTAGGCACTATATTATTAGTTACACTATATTCTTTGCCGTCAGCCTGTCCAAGAATATTGGAGGGATAATGTGTAAAATATTGGTCTAAATCGGAATTAAAATAAAAAAGATATGATGTGTTATGTGCAAAACAAAAATTAACACATAATTTTAATTAAAAAATTTGCGAATTGACCGATTTGGCAATCTCGAATTAACGGGCGAACTCAAAAATCAAATCCAGAAGGTCATTTTACATAATATCATCTGTTTTTTAGGTGGGTGTTCGCGAGTTGTATAGACTACCTTTAAAATGCTTCCCACAGATTGGCTGCTCTCCGACTAATTATTCGGAAACTACTGCACTTAGGTGAACGATTCTAGATTTGATTGATAGAGTTTATTCCATATAATAATTCTACATTAGAAAAATGTTTTAATTCGACTTATTACATTTTGCAAAAACAATTTCAATAATTGATAAATATGCTAATGTGTTGCTTTCACCCCGGCATAACTTTTTATTTCACGACATCGATTTCAAATTTTTTTATATCAATCTCTTCCCTGATGTTTAAGGAACATTCTCTGTTATATAACATATTGTTGCGTTTCACAAATAAAGTCTATAGAGATATTTGAACACGCGCGTGTCGTATTAGTCAAGCAGCGCATTGCGAGTGGGATAAAGATCGATAGATACGTGAACTAGCGCGTCGAAAAAGGAGGGGCTGGCATAATACAATAATACTGATGGACTATTATTATTGTGGTGCCTACCTGCTGTTACGCATTTAATTTCAGCAGCATTTCAAAAGCAGAGTTAAGAAAAATTAGATTTTGTTTACCAATGAATGAATTATTTTAAAATATTCAATCGTTTTTATATTTTTGTCATGTTTACGTCCAAATATTTTTACCTCATTTGATGTTTTTTATGTTACTTGCACTTTTTATATATTACTATTAACTTTTGTAATTTACTTTTAGTAAATTACTCAATTAATTAAGTGCCCCACTTGGTGGTTTTCCACCTATATATGACGAACCTCATCTGTATCTATGTATAAGGCAAAAAAGGAAATAAAGCAATTTACATATTTAATTTGATTTGATTTGATTCGAATTTGATCATAAAAGAATTAAATGAAAATGTTCAAAAACCAAGTTCTTCATTAATTGGTTCAATTTGAATCGTAACATTACGGTATTCTTTGCACTTGCATTCCGATGCACATTTTAGATTGCCATGGAGATTTTACCGAAATGCAATTTTTATCTCGGCAAGAAGTATTTAATATATCTCTCATTTCGTCAGGCAATGGTGCTTTTGTGGAGAGAACTGGTCAGATACCTTCTTCATATAAAAAAAAAATGAAAGATATCAAACCTTTCAATATTAAGTTTAAGACTGCTGCTCCATATTTTATTCTGTAATAAATACCCGAAAATTAAAACATTCATTTAACATAAAATAAATAAAAATAAAATTGAACCAGCCTGGGCATATGCTGCCTAAAAGCATCTGCTGTTGGAGGAAGTTCTGCTGACCATTTTAACGACTGTAATGTTATTAGTTTCCTGAGATCTTTTGAAAATATTGTCGTTCAGTCAGATGATACTGATATTCTCGTTATAGTTTTGTATTATGTTGCAGTATTCTCTGAATTATTTCAAGACAAAAACATTTATATTCAAACGGGTCATTCCAATCAGACGACTAATAAACTAAGATACATTGATATAACTTCTATATTATCGAAACGGGATTTTCTGTTCTTGTTTGCCAGCTATACATTTATTAACTGGTTGTGGTACAACTAGTGCATTTTTCAAAATTGGCAAAAAAACTGCATTCAATGTTGCCTGGAAGATTTCCATCAATCACATCCTTCAACAAAAGATACTTTCAAGCAGCATGTGCTCAGGTTGGTTCAATTTTATTTTTATTTTTCTTATATTAAATGCATATTCCGATTTTCAGGTGCATATTACAGAGCAACTTAATGTTGAGGAGTTTGATATTTTTCAGTTTAGATGGGAATCACATGAAGAAGGTATCCGACCAGTTATCTCCATAAAAGTGCCATTACCTAACGAAATGAGAGATATGTTAAATATTTCCTGCCGAGATAAAAATTGCATTTCCGTAAAATGTCCATGTTTTCGAGGAAATTCAAAATATAGATCGACCTGAAGGTACAAAAATTGCCGTAATGCTACGATTCAAATTGAACCAATTAATGAAGAATTTTATTTTTGTACGTATTTATTTAATTTTTTTATGATCAAAATTAGCTGTTAAATATTTTAAAATTAATTTAATTAATTGGTAATTAAAAATGTATTTCTTTTTAACTGTGTTTTATTTCATAATAGCAACTAGGCACCATAATAATAATACAACATCAGTACTCTTGTGTTATGTCAGTCCCTCCTTTTTCGACGCGCTAGTTCACGTGTCTATCCATCTTTATCCCACTCGCAATGCGCTACTTAACTAATGCGACACGCGCATGCTGTAGCCTTTATTTGTGAAACACGACAATATGTATGACAGAAAATATTCCCTAAACATCAGGGAAGAGGTTGGTATACAAAAATTTGAAATCGATATCGTGAAATAAAAAGTTGTGTGAAATGTAATAAGTCGAATTACGACAGTTTTCTAATATAGAATTATTATATGGAATAAACTCTATCAACCAAATCTAGAATCATTTACATAAGTGCAGTAGTTTCCGAGTAATATGTTTTTTACGTGTAGGTTATATAAAAAATATAATCTCTGAAATTAAATGCTCACAAATTACCGGGAATATAATACATTATTAACTTATCTATCAGCTGGTCTAGGTACCATATCTTTCTACTCCGAAAAAATTTTCTCCTTAAATAAGCGTGCTAGGCTCGAAATTCTCCTCCACTAAAAATTACAAAATATAATATGAAAGTACTTTGTAATATTTAATAACTTTAATAAACATCAGATTCTTCGTATTCTAATTATACGAAAATACCAGAATATGGAAGGTTTATATATAACTTGTGCGTTAATGAGAGTAATTTTTTAACGAGGGGGGCTTCCAAACTAGAAGGTCGGAAAGCACGAAACTCCAAGTGGCACTTTCGCAGCGGAGTATGTGGCAACGCAATTATTAGATTTGGTCAGCAGCTAATTTAATCGGTAGCCTCTGGCTTCACATTTATTCAATAGGTGAACAATTAATATGCTTGAAATGGAGAACGCTGCCACACTACCCAACCAGAATATGCGCAGTGCAAAGGCTCTCGAGCAAGGAGTACATCTCGTGGGCTTGTCAAGCACAAAGAATTAGTCCAGCACGAGGACCCTTAATTAAACAAAATAATTCTAGAAGATGGAACCAAACGGAAAATGACATAACTTAATAGATGGGTGCATAGTCAGCACGGGCAACAAGTGAAAATTAATTCCTGCAGCAGGACTTGTATTTCCGAGAGGTTAACTATATTATGCGAAATCCATAAATGTAATCTAAATTACTTACAAATTTCAATTTGAATTGTGCATTTACCAATTTACATGAATTAGAAGCTAAATAATATTTGATTATACTTATATTACAAAACTAATCAAATCGAAACTTTATAGCTTTGATATATATTAATATAGGAATTCTTACTGACCTGATGATGTGAAGAAAACGTTATGCTTTACAAAACCAGTCTCCGACAAAATAATTATTTTGGTGAGATATAGACATTAGACATCCATTTTCTCATTTTACTTAGGATTGACCTTACTGTATTAAGCACAATCACGGGTTATTTTTTTATTAAAGTTTTCCTATTTTTTTTGTAATTTTATCCAATGTCAATGAATGAATAATTATTTTGTTACTTAACAGGAATAGCCCAGACGACAGAGAACATTTAGAGTGAAACCCACAAAAACTAGCAAACTGAATAATTTTTTTTTAATGAATGTGTGAAAGTGTATAGAATTATATCCTAAAATGTTTACATTCCGCTCGGATGCAGAACATACAAAAAAAAATGAAAAACAATTTTTTTTGTCCATTTTTTCAAAATTTTGAAATTAAGTCAGAGTAGGAAAAAATAAAAAATACAGGTGTTTATGAACAAAAAATGTTCTAATAAAATTTATCGCTAAAGCCACGGTATTCCTGAAAAAAATAGTGAAGTAACTGTCACTCTGCGCTGCCAAGCGAACGGTTAAATGCATACTACGGAACCTCTAAAAATTCTTAACAGTTCTAACTGATAAAATAAAGCTTTTTCAACTTTCTAATTACACATTTTTAACATTTTTCTCAGTAAATAGTGAGTATGGAGGGAAAATATATAATTATGAATGCATACACAGACACCACACATAGCCGCTGAATCGCTGGCATGAAATTTTACGTGCCTTTACTGTACTGTATTTATTACAGGTACACCTATCCACATTTCAGCTATATGCAATGGATTCCTTATACATTTGTTAATGATTGGAAAAGTTCCAGAATTTATATTCAAAACAATCAAAGATATTTTCATAGTTATAAGGATAAGATCGTGAAAATCACAATTTCCTATCATGATCTGATTGATTATATTTTCGAAAAAATACATGCAAGTAAACGAATTTATGTTTGAACATTCGAAAAGTATACATTTTTTCCGAAATAGTGATATTTTACTTTTTCCCAGGGGTCAAGTTATCGGCAAGTTACAGTCTCGAATATATATATTTGTCAAGAAAATCTTCAAGCAAGGAAATTAAAATGATTGAGATGTACTTTTTTGTGAATCCACGTTATTACAACTTAATAAACCATAATAATCATGAAGTATACATACTTTTTAACAGTTTTCGATGAAGAAAGAATTTTTTTGAATGGCTTTTATTTTTTTCTATATTTTTTATTGCAACGATTGAGTTATGGAGTGATAATATGTATAAGTATATTTTTCCCACCCATCCTTTGCTTATATTGTTTAAAACAAAAAAGCATCAGAAAGCTACAATTTCCATCATTTAAATGAACCAACACTCATATAGATTGAACAAATTCTGATTTAGTGGCATGTAATGGGCCAGTATTTTCCTATTTTTTTTTTTTAATTGAATAATATCATAGAATATGTACAAACAAGCCTTCCAATACAGATTTCCGCGAATATGATTATCATTTTTTTGAGAAAATAGAAGTTACAATAAGTGGAGCAACAGGTGTTTTAAATTGGTGACGTAGGTAGTTTGGCCGGTGACGTAGCTGGACTGTATGGATTTGTTGATAGAATGGTTTTATACAAAACAGTGTGGTGTTGTCAAGTTGAAATTCCTTCCCTAGTTCTAGCAAAGATAATTGAAGAAAACAGGAGTATAAAGCTTATTTATTAAATCAATTTTAATTAATTTATCCACGAAATTTAATTTTCTTATGTAAAAAATAATAATAGGCGTGAATTATTAAATAATTTTTAGTGCCGATTAAATTTTTAAAAACATATTTAGCAAAATATGACAACAATGTCAACGGCTAGTCAAATGACATGTATTCTAACGTCGCCGTCGTGTTGATTTGAATCATTTCAGTTTCTTTCATCGAGGTATTTGCTGTAATTTATAAATAGTAGATAATGTCATTTAAAAGGTATTTTATAAAAGTTGTGGAAACACAAATATAAGTGCTTCGGAAAAAAAATTTGTAACTATTCCGAAGGAATTAATATTCGAAAAACTTGGTGGCAAACAACAAATAAATCTAACCGATGTATCTCTTTCACTTGTATTGTGACAAGAAGTGTCAGCTGGCGGCATGGAAGAAATGTTGCCACATAGTCCTCGCCGTAAATTTTGTTTACATTTTTAAGATAACTTCTACATAATAACAAATATAAATACCTTTTCATTCCTTCTAAACACATGTGTATAATATATATTGATATTCAAGATATTGAGAAAAATAGAAGTGTTGTTTATTAACGCGAGGATAAATCGGACGAAGGACCAGTCAGCTAAATGCTGACAAACTGAACTAATATTGATAATTGAATTTGAAATACCTTGTGACCTTGTGTATTAGCGGCACTTTCCTGGTGTTGTTCTCTTCTAGTTGGGCCCAACAATGTTCAGGTCTCCAATATGGGAATATGGCAAGGTACACAAGACACTCGCGTGGTGATAAGTAGCGGTTTTTATTATTTTGAAGTTGACCGAAAAGAAATGACTTTTTATATTTCTTTTTTTATGTAGCGTTATTATTATGCAATTTTGGTTGATATGGAAATCAAAAACAAATTTAGTTATATAAACAAAAAATGCTAGCACTGTTTTATGAACAAGTGTCATAGGTAAAATAATGTAAAGTAAATACACAATTTGGCATTCATATAAGTGAGTTACAGTCCAAGCGAAAGTTGTCTATGATTGGTTAAATTATTTCCCGCCAAATAAAATCATTTGAAATCTGTGTCTAGACGGGCGTATTCTTATTTCTTATTTTTATTTAAGAAATTATTGTTTTGGTTTAAATTGATTATGCAGTACTTGTTATATATCACCAAAACTGAATTTAAAAAAAAATGGAAAATACCCCATTACAGTCATGCGCAATCAAGCGCGCGCACACATGGATTTCGCTCCGAGTTATAACATTACACTTGACTATTTTTTTCTGGGAAAACCGTGGCTTTAGCGATAAATTTTGTTAGGACATTTTTTGTTCATAAATACGTGATCTATCTATTTGTATTTGTTATTTTTTCCGACCTTGATTTATTTTCAAAATTTTGAAAAAATGGATGAAACAAATTTTTTTTCACTTTTTTTATGTTCTGCATCCGAGCGAAATGTAAACTTTTCAGGATATTATTCTATACACTTTCACGAACTCATTGAAAAAAATTATTCAGTTTGCACTTTTTTGTGGGTAAATAACTTCATCGACTGGGCTAGAATCTTAGTTATCCTGTATCAATGAAGGATATAATTATTTATTCAATATAAGTAAAATGTCGTAGTTTGGCATTTATATTAACAGATTAAGATATATTACCTCAGTAATTGCAGTTATGCAAATCTTTCAATTTTGTGGCAAATAAAACCGTTATATGACTATATATTGTAATAAGTTAACGGTTTTATTGCCTGCTATTATTAGCCTATTGTCAAAGTTATATGAACAAGAAACAACCATTTCCATAAAAGAGACCACAAAAAACATTAACTTAATGATGTACTTGTTTACAACCTATTAAAGAAATGTCCTAGATATATTCCTTTAATAGGTTATAAAACGCACCGAAGTAGGAACTACTAAAAAGTTAAAATATACTACCGAAATGGGATTATTGCCATACTTCAGTGGATTTTTTTTAACGTTGTATGTGAAGAGTGAAAAAAAGCTTGGAAACCAATAGCTTGAATTTTCATTAAAAAAATTGTCAATCAATGATATTCTGTGTCACACTGTCAATGTTATGGCAAATACTGCGTAGTCTTGCCATACGATACCTTTAATGCCTACATGTTTGTATGAAGAAAGTGGAAATTAGAATGGTAAATGATGATTGATATTTTATATTTCTGTAGTTAATTAATGTGTAAATCTATCATCATTTTGAAGTGATGTGGCAACCGCCATTAAACACGCTAAATGTTAATCAGTTTTAGACGTTATACTATTGCAACTAAATGGAAAGTTGCTAACAAAATAAAACGTTCTTCAGCACAAAACTTGTAGATGTTGCTATATGGCAACATCTTTTCAATTTGCAATAATTTTGCAGCAAAATATTTTTTTACAATTTGCCAACGATATCTTTTAGATAATCTTTTAGTTTCCGTAAGAATAAATAAGCATCTTACTAGAATGTAGGTGGAGTGTAAAAATGGAAGACTTAATTGGGTTTAATCAAATTAATATACCTTTTGAATTGCTGATAAATCTAAAACTCGACGATTATCACTTCAGGTTAGAATCTAGTGTTCACGCCCTTAAATGTTAGTATCATTCACTTTTTACTTCTCCATCGAGGCAAAAATTATATAAAACACATAATTCGGATCTGAAACTTCCATTCCAGTCTGTTGCATAAACAAAACATGATTAATTTCAGGTTGTCGTATATACTGTGTAAAGTAATTTTAAGGTGAAAGTCAGAATCGATTATTATATCAAAATATCAAATTACATTAACTTGGAAATTCCTTGATTATTATTCCAGGCGGCGGTCTTTATTAACATGTCAACAGTTTCCACTGATTAGTCTTAAGCATCTTAGTCATAATTAAAATTGTTGATAACTATAATAATAATAATAATAATAATAATAATAATAATAATAATAATAATAATAATAATAATAATAATAATAATAATAATAATAATAATAATAATAATAATAATAATAATAATAATAATAATCAAATAAAGACGAGAGAATGGGCCTCTAAAGAGCTACATGGAAGGTTTCATAAAGATCTGTGTAGCGACGCAGTTGATCGGAAAGCCTCTCTCCACTGGCTAGTAGCAGGTGCCTTGTATCCCGAAACTGAAGGCTTCATGATTGGTATCCAGGATAATGTCATCAGCACGAGAAATCACAGAAAATACATCTTGAAGGAAACAATGACATCGGTAGGAAATGCAGTTCCCAGCCTGAGACTATAGAACACATTCTATCGTCATGTCCGTATCTGGCAGGTACAAAGTACTTAGATAGACACAACAAAGTCGCTGCGATTATCTATCTAGAGATTATCAAAATACACGAAATTCAATTGGAACAACCAGAACCATATTACCTGATCAAGCCACCGCCAGTGTTAGAAAATGAGGAACTAAAAGTATACTGGGACAAAGGTATTATCACAGACAGAACTGTCGAACACAATAGACCGGATATAACCGTCTTGTACAAAAAACAAAAAAGAGCTCTCTTGATTGACATATCTGTTCCTAGTAACAATAACCTGCAACAAAAACATCAACAAAAAATTAATAAATATTCCGAACTTAAAAGAGAAATAAAAAGAATATGGAACCTGGAGAAAGTAGACATCGTCCCAATAATAATTTCCTCAATGGCACTGATCCCTAAGAACCTAAAAGAAAATCTAATAAAACTGAATATCCCGGAGAGTACCTACCATCTTATGCAGAAATCCGTTATTTTAGATGCCACTAATATAGTAAGATCGTTTCTAGAACCTTAGACCCGGAGCAGTGATCTTGCCTTTAGGGCCGATCATAGCCTGGTTAACAAATCACGGTTATAGCGCCAGTAAAAAAAAAAAAAAAAAAAAAAAAAAATAATAATAATAATAATAATAATAATAATAATAATAATAAGACACCCAGAGCACAGCGCCTTCACGCCACAAAATCTGCGTGACTATGTATCCCACCTTCGCAGCAGGGGCTACGTGAGAGCTGTTCCTCAGCCGGTAAATGAGGCGGTCGAAGAGCCGCTGAATGAACCGGTTGTGGAGGCAGTTCTAGACGTTCCACCAAGACCAGAGGGCCTCAACACCAGAAGGGGGTTGCACTACATCAAACCCCCCAGATCAGAAGACCTAGCCAGAGTGGATGCTGAACTTCGTGAAGCGATACCAGAAGGGGCTGACATCTGGCACATAAATTGTGCCGTGTACGCTGCTGCCCAGCGCTTAACTCCGGGTGAGAGGCGGAATACTGCCTCCCCACAGGAGAGAGCGGAGCGGCGTATACAAAAGATGGAAGCCAAGAACCGGTCGGCGAGGCAACACGCATCCCGTATCCAATGTGTGATGGACTATATGGCGACCAATAGGACATTCACGCCTAAAGTTAGGCGCATAGCCGCCAATTTAAGACGCGTCCATCACACACTGAATGGGGCAGTGCTGCGAACCACCAAACAGCACTGCCTTGATCGGATACGGATGCTAGTGACTTGTAAAAAGTCACTAGTGAGGCGGGCGAGGGGGCTGGCGGAAAACAATCTATTCCGCAAAAAGCCCTCGCGCCTTTTCGAACCGCCTCAGCGTGTTGTAGAGAATCCGCCGACTGTAGATCAGGTGGAAAACTTCTGGAAAACGCTCTACGGACAGAAGCTCCCACTCAACAGAGACACTCCAGCCCTGGCACACTTTGAAGCCTTTTGCCAAAGGTTTCAACAACCAAACGTGGTGTGCCAACCGATAACCCCAGAAGAGGTTCGAAGAGCTCTTGAGGGCTCTAAGAACTTTGCTGCTCCAGGTCCCGATGGGATAAATAACTTTTGGTGGAAAAAGTTTTCCAATACCCACCACCATTTGGCCAGAATTTTTAATTCATGGCTAAATGGGGAGCAGCAAATTCCTTCTTGGGTTGTCGAGGGGCGGACAGTGCTGATCCCGAAGAACGGAGATTTGTCTAACCCAAAAAATTACCGGCCGATAACTTGCTTAAACGCATGCTACAAGTTGTTTACACGCATCTTGTACATGCGGGTGCTCCAAGCAGTTGAACGGGTTTACGAACGGGTATATGAGCAACGAGGGTCAAAGAGAGGTGTAGCTGGTTGCAAGGAGAACCTGCTGATCGACAGATGTATCACGCAGGACTCCGTGCAGTATAAGCGTAACCTCTCTATGGCCTGGATCGACTACCGCAAGGCATTTGATATGACATCCCATGAGCTCATTGTCCACTTGCTCAGATGTCTTGCGGTGCCCGGTCCCGTAGTGAGATGTATCGAAGAACTCATGCCGCTCTGGAGGACTCGCTTTACCATAACATCGGGTAATAGCAGAGTCCAGACAGAGCCGGTATTGTTCAGAAAGGGAGTATTTCAGGGATATTCCCTAAGCCCCCTTCTGTTTTGCATCTCGCTACTGCCATTATCCGTTTCGCTGCGAAATACCCATGGCTACAACTGCGGTACCCCCGGCGATAGGAGACATAAGGTCACCCATCTGTTTTACATGGATGACCTTAAACTTTATGCCTCCGGAGAGAGGGATTTACGCCAGTCCCTCAGGGTGGTACAGGAGTACACGCAGGCTGTCGGTATGGAATTTGGGTTGGACAAGTGTGCACTAGTCCACCTCAAGAGAGGACGATGCGGTGACTACGGAGAGGATGCGCAGCTTGTGGACGGAAGCATCTTACATCACCTAGATGCCGGAGAGTCGTACACTTAATTGGGTGTCGAGCAACGCTCCACCCAAGAAGTGAGTGTAGTAAAAAACGCTCTCCGCGGCAAGTATCAGCACCGACTCCGACAGATCTGGTCTTCAGAACTGTCGGGGAAGAACAAGGTGTCTGCTACCAATATGCTTGCCGTTCCGATCCTCCTCTACTCCTTTGGAGTAATTAAATGGAATCAAGAGGAGCTGCGACAACTCGATGTAGGATGCATCTCTATAGGAGTTTGCATCCTAAATCGTCCGTTCCACGGTTATATCTCCCACGACATCGGGGAGGCCGTGGACTCTTGAGTTTGGAGAGTCTCCATAACAGGATGGTTCTGGATGGAGCCTGTAAGGTCATAAGGAGTTCGGATCCCCTCCTCTGCATGGTCCGAGACCATGAAAGTGCAGGAGTAGGAGCCTTTTTGTTTAAGGCAGCGCGCAGAGCCGCCGATGAACTCGGTTTGGTCTTCGACGCTAAGCGGGTTAATCACGACTCTGTCACCGAGTTGGAACCTGCTCGGCAAAAAGCCCAAGTCAAAGCTGCTGAAATTGGTTTATTTCTGCAGCTACACTCGGATAAGCCATTGCACGGAGTCTTCTATAAAAATATAGAAGACCGCGGCTTATCCGAAAGGCTGACCTTTGCTTTCTTAAGGTCAGCCGGGCTAAAGTCTGAGACCGAGGGATTCATAATGGCGTGCCAAGATGGTGTATTCAACACACTCGTCTATCGAAGTCGTGTCATGGATATAGAGGTCCCTGATGTCAGCTGCAGGACCTGCCACAGGGCGCCGGAGACATTAATGCATTTGCTGTCGGCTTGTCCAGTATATGCAGTCTCGGCCTATATCCAGAGGCACGACGCAGCATTACGAGTGCTTTATTATCACTTAAGGCACTCGTATGGGATAGACGAGACACCAGTGCTGCCTTACGCTCCGGGGGATATTGAGTCCGTTGTGGGGAATGAGAAGTGTCTAATTTATTGGAACTACTCGTTTCCCACCGTCAGGCAAATACAAGCTAATAAGCCTGACATGGTCCTCCTCGACCACCAACTCAAGACAATGTTTGTCGTGGAGTTCTCGGCTCCCGCGGAGAATAACATTGTCTTGAAGGAGGAGGAAAAACGGACGAAATATCGAGATTTGCTCTTCGAGCTCCGCAGGCTTTACCCTGGCCATACTGTTAAGCTAGTGGCCCTGATCATAGGAGCCCTCGGTGGAACGAGACACACGCTGCTTTCAGACCTAAAGATCATACCGGCATGCCGAAATTCGGCAGAGATCTTAGCCGGCAGGATGCAGAAGGCCATTATCCTCGGCTCATTACGTCTACTCAGGGCACACGATTCTCGGACCCAGTAGTCACTCACCCCACGGACGTGGGGAGTGGCTGCCGGTACTACCAGCTCCCCTCTGTGAGTGTCGGAGCCACAGAGTATAAAGGGTGACTGGCTTTTACGAAAAAAAAAAAAAAAAAAAAATAATAATAATAATAATATGAGCTCCAAGTGCTGTACCCAGGCTACTCTGTCAAGATGGTCGTCCTAATAATCGGCGTACTCGGAGGGATGAAGCCTTCGCTGCTCTCAGAATTGAAGATCATACCGGCCTGTCAGAATTCGGCAGAATGGTTGGCAGGCCAGATGCAGAAGGCGGTTATCTTGGGGTCCCTTCGTCTACTTAGGGCACACGATTTAGGTATTTGCAGTCACTAACTCCACAGGTCGTGGAGAGTGGCTGCAAGGAATTCGCCGGCGCAGCTACCGTGAGGTGTCGGAGGCCACGGAAGTCCTGTCCGGCAGCGGACAAACCGAAATATAATAATAATAATAATAATAACAATAATAATAACTTCTGGTTCCTGAAAACAGAAGACAGGGCCCCCACAATCGACCCCGTCCGGATAGGGGTCAAGGGCAAGGTGGTGGGGCCCAACCGGATGGAGCGCCCGTTGACGAACGCTATGGACAAGGACGCTTTGAGTGGACGGATGAGCTAAGGGACGACCTTGTGCAATGCTATGAAAGCAGTGAGCCCACACGAAGGGGATACATGGGGCGGATGCATGCTCTGTGGTGTGACAGGCATCCAGAGCATGGCGCTTTCACGCCACAAAATCTGCGTGACTATGTATCCCATCTTCGTGAGGGCTGCTCCTGGACCGGTGAATGAGGTGGACGAAAGACCGCCGCATTCACCGGTTGAGGAAGTGGCTCTCTTTGTTCCACCAATACCAGAGGGCCTCAGTACCAGACGGGGGCTACACCACATAAAAGCCCCCAGGCCACAAGATCTGGCCAGAGTGGACGAAGAACTTCGTGAACCGCTTCCAGAACGGGCTGACATCTGGCACATAAACTGTGCCGTGTATGTCGCTGCTCAACGCTTTTCTCGGCTGGAGAGGCGTAATACTGCCTCCCCACAGGAGAGAGCGGGGCGGCGCATACAAAAGATGGAAGCCAAGATCCGGTCGGCGAGGCAACACGCATCCCGTATCCAATGTGTGATGGACTATATGGCGGCCAATAGGCCGTTCACACCTAAAGTGCGTCGAATAGCCTCCAACTTAAGACGCGTCCATCACACACTCAATGAGGCAGTGCTGCGAACCACCAAACAGCACTGTCTCGACAGGATACGGATGCTAGTGGTTTGTAAAAAATCACTAGTGAGGCGGGCGAGGGAGCTGGCGGAAAATAAACTCTTCCGCCAAAAGCCCTCGCGCCTTTTCGAACCGCCTCCACGTGTTGCAGAGAATCCGCCGACTGTAGATCAGGTGGAAAATTTCTGGAAAACACTTTACGAGGAGAAGCTTCCACTCAACCGAGACTCTCCAGCCCTGGCACACTTTGAAGCCTTCTGTCAAAGGCTTCAACAACCAGACGAGGTGTGCCAACCGATAACTCCAGAAGAGGTTCGAAGAGCTCTTGAGGGCTCTAAGAACTTTGCTGCTCCAGGTCCCGATGGGATAAACAACTACTGGTGGAAAAAATTACCCAGTACCCACCACCATTTGGCCAGAATTTTCAATTCATGGCTAAATGGGGAGCAGCAAATTCCTTCTTGGGTTGTCGAGGGGCGGACAGTGCTGATCCCGAAGAACGGAGATTTGTCTGACCCAAAGAACTACCGGTCGATAACCTGTTTAAACGCATGTTACAAGGTGTTTACGCGCATCCTGTACATGCGAGTGCTCCACGCAGTTGAACCGGTTTACGAACGGATATATGAGCAACGAGGGTCGAAGAGAGGTGTCGCTGGCGGCAAGGAGAACCTGTTGATTGACAGATGTGTCACGCAGGACTCCGTGCAGTATAAGCGGAACCTCTCCATGGCCTGAATCGACTACCGCATGGCATTTGATATGACATCACATGAGCTTATTGTTTACTTGCTCCGATGTCTTGCGGTACCCGGTCCCGTAGTGAGATGCATCGAAGAACTGATGCCGCTCTGGAGGACTCGCTTTACTATTACATCGGGTAACGATAGAGTCCAGACGGAGTCGGTAACATTCAGAAGGGGAGTATTTCAGGGAGACTCCCTCAGCCCCCTTCTCTTTTGCATCTCACTACTGCCATTATCCGTTTCGCTCCGGAAAACCCGTGGATACAACTGCGGTACCCCCGGCGATAGGAGGCATAAGGTCACCTATCTGTTTTACATGGATGACCTTAAACTTTATGCCTCCGGAGAGAGGGACCTACACCAGTCCCTCAGGGTGGTACAGGAGTACACGCAGGCTGTCGGTATGGAGTTCGGGCTGGACAAATGTGCACTGGTCCATCTCAAGAGAGGACGATGCGGGGACTACGGAGAGGACGCGCAGCTCGTGGACGGAAGCATCTTACATCATCTAGATGCCGGAGAGTCGTACACTTACTTGGGTGTCGAGCAACGCTCCACCCAAGAAGTGAGTGTAGTGAAAAACGCTCTCCGCGGCAAGTATCAGCACCGACTCCGACAGATCTGGTCTTCAGAGCTGTCGGGGAAGAACAAGGTGTCTGCTACCAACATGCTTGCCGTTCCGATCCTTCTCTACTCCTTTGGAGTAGTGAAATGGACTCAAGAAGAGTTGTGTCAACTCGACGTAGGAACCCGCAAGAAGATGCATCTCAATAGGAGTTTGCATCCTAAATCGTCCGTTCCTCGGCTATACCTCCCACGACATCGGGGAGGCCGTGGACTCTTGAGTTTGGAGAGTCTCCATAATAGGATGGTTCTGGATGGAGCCTGTAAGGTCATCAGGAGTTCGGATCCCCTCCTCTGCATGGTCCTAGACCATGAAAGTGCAGGAATAGGAGCCTTTTTGTTTAAGGCAGCACAGAGAGCAGCCGATGAACTTGGTCTCTCCTTCGACGTCGAGCGGGTAAATCCCGACTCTGTCACCGAGTTGGAACCTGCTCGACGAAAAGCCCAAATTAAAGCTGCAGAACACAACATCTTTCTGCAGCTTCACATGGATAAGCCAATGCATGGAGTTTTCTATAAAAATATAGAAAACCTTGGCTTATCCGAAAGGCTGACCTTTGCCTTTGCTCAGGGCCCTCAGCCGGGCTGAAGTCTGAGACCGAGGGATTCATAATGGCTTGCCAGGATGGTGTATTCAACACCCTCGTCTATCGTAGTCGTGTCATGGGTATAGGGGTCCCTGATGTCAGCTGCAGGGCCTGCCGCAGGGCGCCAGAAACTCTTATGCACTTGCTGTCGGCTTGCCCGACATATGCAGTCTCGGCCTATATCCAAAGGCACGACGGAGCATTACGAGTGCTTTATTACCATCTAAGGCACTCGTGTGGGATAGACGAAACACCAGTGCTGCCTTACGCTCCGGGAGATATTGAGTCCGTTGTGGGAAATGAGAAGTGTCTAATTTATTGGAACTACTCTTTTCCCACCGTCAGGCAAATACAAACCAACAAGCCTGACGTAGTACTCCTCGACCATCAACTCAAGACAATGTTCGTCGTGGAGTTCTCGGCTCCCGCGGAGAACAACATTGTCTTGAAAGAGGAGGAAAAACGGACAAAATATCGAGATCTGCTCTTCGAACTCCGCAGACTGTATCCAGACCATACTGTTAAGATAGTGGTACTGATTATAGGAGCCCTCGGTGGAACGAGACACACACTGCTTTCGGAACTCAAGATCATACCGGCATGCCGAAATTCGGCAGAGATCTTAGCCGGCAGAATGCAGAAGGCCGTCATTCTTGGTTCATTACGTCTGCTCAGGGCACACGATTCCCGGACCCAGTAGTCACTTACCCCACGGGCGTGGGGAGTGGCTACCGGTACTACCAGCTCCCCTCTGTGAGGGTCGGAGCCACAGAGAAGGGTGACTGGTTTTTAGCTCGCTAAAAAATAATAATAATAATAATAATAATAATAATAATAATAATAATAATAATAATAATAATAATAATAATAATAATAATAATAATAATAATAATAATAATAATAATAATAATAATAATAATAATAATAATAGAATGTCGGAGACACGGGAGAACTGTCCAGCATCGCGCACGCGAAAAAAAAAAAAAATAATAATAATAATAATAATAAACATTATTATTGTGTTATGCACAGAGCACTTAAACAAATCAGAGTACAAGGAAAATGAAACAGATAAATAGACTCGGTCAATAAGTTATTAAATCTTAAAGAAACACCCACAAAACTAGATTAAAACTAATACAAAAATTTAAATTAAATACGAGGAAACAGTTGTTAAAATTTTAATAAATCTACTACAATTGACAAATAGGCAGGGAGTTCAGGATGCGTAAATACCCTTTTAAATCGGGCAAAAGATTTTACTGTTGGAACCAGTTCATTATAGGTCTCTTTTAGTTATACTAATTTCCCCCCTCGTCCGCCTCCCGGAACCCCCCTAATTTTGGGGCAATATCGCTTAAAAATAATTTTTTTGCCAATGTCTCGTATCTGAACTGTCCTACCTAAAAAAAGATGATTATCAAATTTAAAGACAAGTAAATTCTCTGTCGAGAAGCTTCAAATACGTTTTTACATAGTATTAGTATTCTTGGAGTTATAGGCGGGGGAAGTCAAGCATCGTATCGTATTCGCGCTGTATATCGACACTTTCCTACTACTCTTTTAAATATCCAAAAGTAGTTGCGGATAGCATATTATTCCTCCACGCATTCAGTGGATGTGACACAGCTGCTGCATTTTTTGGCAAGGCAAAGCAAAATTCGTTAAACTATTACAAAACTCTGCAGGATTACAAAAAACGTGGAATGTTTTAAATACCACAATTCTCGCCCTGTTATAGATTACCAGGCCAAAAAGTTATATTAGCCCTTTATGGAGCAAAACCCGATCAGCATTCTTTGAATTAATTCAGGTACAAATGTCAGCGGCAAAAAGTGCATGTAACCTTGCATCGTTACCTCCTACTGAGTCTGCTGCACGCTAACATTCTTTTAGAACGTACTGTCAAATTCAGCAGTCCTCAAGATTAGGGTTGGATGAAAAAAAAATTTGTTTGTTTCCTATTACTATCAAAAACGAAGCTGATCCACAAGAACTATTGAAAACAATAAGCTGCAAGTGTACAAGAGGCTACAAAATCGCATGTACTTGTAGAAAAGCTAGACTAAGATATTTCGTTATTTGTTCTGGATGTCAAGAATAACCATGTAGAAATGTCGAAATATATGTAGACGACTTAGATTAAGCCGAAGAAACTGAAGATAGGGTACTAGCTTTTTTGGAATATGACACTCGCAGTTTTATTGAAGCAGATACTTTTTTGGACCTTCAACTTCAAAAAAATCCAAACTAATGTAATGAATTGGCAGTAGAGAATAGAAGAATTAGAAGTAAGTTAACCAAATGAACAAAAAGTTGATTAGGCCTATTGGAGACACTACTTAAAAAATAACGCGACAAACGTTCTACCGCAAGGTGGTGTGAAAACGAGCGCATAATGGTAGTAACCACCGATAGTTGTAGACATTTGTAATATCAAAATCGACAATAAATGTATTTACTTATGCTACGAAAGTAAAAATTAAACGTAATAGCAGTAGAAAGCGTGGAGATATAGAAAGTGTTGATATACAGAGCGAATGCGATGGGATGCTTGACTTCCCCGCCCATAACTCCAGGAATATTAATGCTAGGTAAAAACGTATCTAAGCATTTCGATAGAGAACTTACTTACCTTTAAATTTGATACCCATCTTTTTCTTTGTTGGACCGTTCAGAACCGAGATACTGGTGAAAAAATGATTTTTAAGCGATATTGCCCCAAAATTGAGGGTGTTCCGGGGGGCGGGCGAGGGGGAAAAATTAGTATGTCTAAAAGAAGCCTATAATGAACTGGTTGCAATAGTAAAATCTTTTGCCCGATTTAAAACGATGTTAATCTACCTAACGACTAGCCTAAAAGACCAACAATCACTTTAACAATAATTGTCAGTTATTGAAATCGGCCTCCATGAATTCCTCAATTGAATAAAATAACTAGGAATTTTCACGTCAAATTCCCAGTTATAACACGGAATTTTAAAATTCCGAATTTTAAGTCAGAATTTCAAAATTTCGAGTTATAAGTCGGAATTTTCCTCTATAAAATCAAACTCGAAAAACATATTATATTTGACTTTGGCTAATAAATGTTTCACTGGAAATTCAGCAAAATAACGACCTTTTCGGTATTCATATATTTTCAGAATTGGGAGGACGTAATGGATGTTTCGTTATGTTACCTTCTACGAACAGCTCTAGCGAAGTCTGAAAAAGACAGACTTCGAGCAGCTCATACAAGTTTTGAGGAAATCAAGGATATCACTAAATTAGAAAAACACATATCACAAGTTTTGGAAAGGATACCGAAGAAAGGAAAAGAACACATAAAACAGCCTAGTACAGAAGAAGGTAAGGAGATATTGTTGCTTCTGTTTGGAAAATGTGTTTTTATTTTTGCTCATAAACTTATACCAGTCTCAGGAAATGGAGTGATAAATAAACTATATGACCAGTAGTAAAATTTCGAATCAATCTTAACAAGGATTCTCATTAACGATGGAATCACATCGTATCATTGGCCTCGTTACTTTTTCTTAAGATAGTCGGCACATATCTAACTCACCTTGATATAAATATGCAATTTGCGAATATATGTCAATGTTAGTAAATTTAATTTCATTTAAAATGCAATATTAGGTAATTTGAATATTTAAAATGTATATGATTTTTGAAGGCACATTATCGGCAAAAGATATTTAATTTATTTTCATCTAATAGTTTTTGGGTTAAAAAATAATATATGTGACAAATACCATAAATTTGAATCAGTTCAGAGAAAAACAATTGAAAATAAAAGAAAGAAAATATAGCCAAGAAAATGACATTTCTAAAAATGTCACCTTTCAATGGTTGACGATAGTATAGGCCAGTAAAAATAGGAATTCTTGTTGTAGTGAATGGAACAAAGGACCCCGCACAAATTCTTATATAAAAGTGGCTTCCGTTAAATTGGCTAGATTTTTGATGGATGTTCTATATTTTGGACCCCTGATCAAATGTCTCAATGGGTCGGAGGTCCCAACCCACCAGGATTTCAAGGTAGAGCTAGTTAAAGTTGGGATTATGAGGTATTCGCCGTACATCGAACATTATTCAAATAATGCCCTTGTTCTTGGGTCTGGAGAGTTTTGGTTGGCAACCATTGACAGGAAAAACCTGTCAATGATTATTCAGTGTCATGCACTTGTCAGATAACGTCACATCGGGTCATTCCATGTCACATGCAGTCATATCAGGTCATTCTCTGTTATTGGGACAATTAGTCAACGCTAGGAGTAATTGTAGAGTGAGTAGAAGAGAGAGGTACTATACGGTACTTGGTGGTAATCAAAAACAATCTACCCCACACAATACAAGGCTGTCCGAGGGACGTACTATGGCAAATCCCATTTATTATTTGGGCTTGCCTATGGACATCCTAATATCCCAGTTTGTATGCTTTTCGGCACTGTTTTGGTCATCCCAATGTCACAACTCAGTATCAGATAAAAGTAGTACGAGGGACGTCCTGAAGGATATACCGGCACTTGTACTAAGGACGTACCAGGACATCCCGGGATATTTCAGGATGTCCTAAGTATTAGGAATAGGCTGTACAAATTACATACTGAAATGTCCCAGGATATCCTACGGACTGCAAATAGATATCCACGGGCAACTTAATTTTTCTGTTTCTTGGTGGGATCCTCTGGTACATGTTTTCTTCTAGAACAATGTCCGTAAAATCAACAAAATAATGCAATTATACGGTACAAGTATTTTACTGGAAAATAACCTATACGCCCGTGACTTTTACGTTATAGGAGTGTAGAGGTTATTTTCGAGTAAAATACTGGATAATTGCATTATTTTGTAGATTTTACGGACATTGTTTTAGAAGATAACATGTGGCAAAGAATCCCACCGAGAAACATCAAAATTAAGAAAATGCCACAACCAACATTTAGACAATAATGTTAAAAAAAATTGAATTGTAAGATTTTTAGAATTTTTGTCAAATATGCACATTTTTGAAATATTTGCACTTGTCTATTATTCCTTATAACTTATATGTAGTTTCTTGGGTTTATGGTCAGTTAAAAAATAAAATATTATTTTCTTATACGATTTGGTTTATTAAGCATCGTCAAAGATACTACAATTTTATAAAAAAAAACAGAACTATTTTGTATGTATGGAAATAAGTGCTACTTAAATAATAATGATATTTTAATAATAGAAATAAGCTAAACACATTCAATATTTAAAAGCAAACTTCTTAGAAAAATGTAAAATAAATACCTATATTACTTTTGCAAATTTAACAATAGCCGAACATGAATTTTTAGGATGTAGCGCACTCCTACTTCTCTCTTCTCTTCTCTTCTTTGCCACGGTCTTCTCTTTTGGCACTTCTCGGATAATCTTTCACCAGCTTCTCTGCTTCGTTTTCCTTAATATACTCATTCTTGGGTGCAGCTAAAATAAACGTAGTTATTATTATTTGAACCAGTATTATTAAAAAAATATATGAAAAATGGGCCAGATGAAAATAATAGAAATTATTGAAGGATATAGATATGACCTATAGCACTCAGTTAACAATATTTTACCGAATTATAAATTAAAATTCATAAAGTACTACGCTGGCAAATAGAATTTTAAGATAAAAGATTGTAATAGGTAATTGTACAGTGGACAGACTGTATTTTCATGCAGTCTGTCGACCTGTGTTCGACCTGATGTATCATATCTTTCGTTTAAAAGTGTAATAAAAGTTTGAAATAACTATCTTAAAGCACAATATTTACTTACTTATTTTCATCCACAATTAGTTGCTAGTTGGTTTAAATTATTAACTAAGTAGGCGCATTATTTGTCGTCATTCTTAAATTCAATTTCATCAGGTTTATAGATTTGACAATACTTTCACGTGATTCACATTTTCTCTCCAAGCTGATTTCAGTATTCAATTCTTGAGCCAAATTAATATTTTATTTTGTAGGTTTCTCAGTACTTAATTTTAAAATACGGGAATGCCAGTATAAATCCTCATTTTTTTTAGCTTCCTTTGGCATTCTGAAAGTATAAAAAATCATATTAAATTTTCGTGGTTTCGACATTAATAACTAATTAAATATTCAATCATAATCAGAATAATCAGGTAAGTTTTTCATAACGTGAAGTTTAATAGGTTATGTTATATTTTTATACATTTATACTCACTTTTTATAATCTGGAATGAAGATACTCGAATAAAGCAGAACTAAATAGATAAAACACAAAGATACAACTTTAAAATATTTCATACAGCCACTAACAATAATTATTATTTAAATATTTGAGAAAATAAAAACTAATAAAGCATGGTTGCTGTGCGTGTGGGGTATTTTCTAGTTGCTTTGGCCTGGCCAGTTTGGTCGGCCGGAAATCAAAATGGCGCTTTATTTAAATATATTAGAGACCTAATATTAGGGCACATTTTAAGGAGATTTGGGGCTCTTCATTGGATGTCCGTTCTTAATCCCGATGTTAGTCGTCATAGTTAATGCCAAAATGGAACCTATTCAGGACAGCCCATTGACGTCCATAAAAGGATATCCTGGGACGTACTAAAATGGGCTGTCTTGAGGATGTCCTAAAATAGGATATCCTAAAAGGTACATCCGCTTCTCTATTCATTTTACGTACCGGGATATCCAGGTACGTCAATTTGTCATCCCATATCCCGATTATGCTGTGTGGGACGGTACTATCGAGCATCGAGCAGTATTCTGAAGCTAAGTATGGGGCTGTCTACCGTAGTAGCTAGCAGATTTTCTATTTACTTTGTTTCTATATACTATATACCTCTAGGTGCTATATCCAGAGAGCAACCGGCACAGATATCAGACTAGAGAATATTTCCTTTTACCACAAATTGACATCGGTATAACTTAAGACTCGGCGGGTCTACATGAACAGCTATTAGCAGTGAATTCTTTCTCCCGTTCCTAATCATATCCTGCGCATCTCCCCGTTACTTGCTTTGTCGTAGCCTATTACGCGTTTCCCTTTTCGTGACCAACGAAATCCACGATCTGCTCTCGATTACTCTCCCTCCAACGTACATTTTCAGAATATTGCTCGATACTTAATATTACGGTGGATTACCCTTCAATACCACGTACCATAGAGTAGCTTCAGAGTACCTAAATACGGTAGAGTGCTATACTTAGCTTCAGAATATTGCTCGATGCTCGATAGTACCGTAGATTGTTCTTGATTACAACCAAGTACCGTACAATACCTCTCTCTCACACACTCTCTACTACTCACTCTACAATTACTCCTAGCGTTGACTAATTGACCCAATAACAGGGAATGACTTGATATGACTGCATGTGACTTGGAATGACCCGATGTGACGTCATTTGACAAGTTGTGCAAGACACTGAATAATCATTGACACCGTAGGCCAATCAAAACTATCCAGATCCAAGAACAAGAGCATCATTTGAATAATGTTCGATGTACGGCCAATACCTCATAATCCCAACTGTCTTGAAGCTCTGGTGGTTTGGGACCTCCGACCCATTGAGACATTTGATCAGGGGCCCAAAGTATAAAACATATAAAAAATCCAGCCAATTTAACGGAAGCCACTTATATATAAGTATTTGTGCGGGGTCCTTTGTTACAAGTTGAAAATTTTACCAGTCATTAGACTTAATGATCTTTAATAACAGACGAATGTGTTTCATTGACATTTTGTGACCATCGTAAAAGACATTAAAAAAATAATTGCCAATTTTCTCCTTTTCCTTTTGCGACCCATTGAGGATGTATACGAAAACGCGCAACGGTAGGAAATTGTAAGTTAAAACAAATTTTACAATAGATGGTGATGGTAACATGGTGATTCTGCAGAATACGTAAAACACCTAAATAACAGACTTTTAACACCTACCTATATTCGTTTTATGTTTGATAAGATTCCATAAGGGCAACACCTTAAGCAATTTTGAAACATACTTATTCTGAATACGAACATAATGGAACGTATAAAAACCAATTTAAATACTTAAAAGTCAAAGGAAATGCGCCTGCTATCGTTTCTGTTTTTTATATTTGTTAAAGTGGTTTCAAGACTGATGACTACGAAAGCGTAGAAAGTCCACGATATAAATTTTATTTTTAAAAGTTAGAATTCTAACTTATAAATCAAAATTATCAGTTATAATTACTAGTTCGGCAGTGTATTTTGCTTAAAGACCCTGTAAAATCTTTCTGTCAAAATCTGAAACATGTTTCTTACCTGATGTTATAGCGGGTTTATACGTGCATGGATTTAGTGGCGCCAGTAGATGTTGGCACACCAATAAAAATATATTGCACGTATAAACATTTACTAACGAGAACTGGCCAGTAAGTCTTGACCTTGCCTGCATTGATGCAAAAATGTTAGGAATGTTCAACTTGTGGCGCTCCACAATGAAGAAAAATTGACAAACTTTGCGTTGTCTAGAAACTCTATCCCGTCTAGACTTATATTTCGTCTATAGAATATAAAACTTTCTGAGGAAATTACAAAATTTCTTGAATTATATGAAGAGGCGTGTTTATGGGATGTGCATTCTAATTCTTATAAAAATAGAGAATCTCGAGAAATTGCTTATTAAAAAATAGTAACAACAACGGCGATTGATGGTTTTGACAGTGCGAATGTTAAGGCTAAGATTCGTTCAATGAGGAACGCATATACCTTAGAATTAACTAAAATAGCAAAAAGTAAAAAATCCGGGGCAAGTGCAGACGATTTCTGATATATCTATGTTTTTTCTACTTGCAATCCATTTTTTTAACCACATACGGCCTCTTCGCTTATTATTTAATTTTTTCCCACGTCGCTAATCATCTGTTGAACAATCCCTCGTAGAACCATACAGCACCCGGTACAAATTATTGTTTTCTTTATCTTATTACTTGACATTTTGTCTCAATAAATACCTGCACTCAGAAGTCAAAGAATGAGACTGGCTAGATAGAATTTAAAATTGTGTGTAAACCTCTACTGGCGCACAAGTTGGATTGGCGTGGCAATTGGCGCCACTAAATCCATGCACGTATAAACCCGGCATTATGTCAGTCAAATGTCAGAGAAATAAATTGGCGCCAAGTTTTTAATGCTTCGACTCTACATTTAAAATTTATGCGGTTTTAAAAATTGACAAAGTTTTAGATGGTCCGCTTCAATTGCATAGTATATATATAAACCGCTGCCCAAGGAATCACTACTTCCACATCCGGATTTTCTATCCAAGTCACTCACAACGAAAAAATTTTGTATGTGGAAATAATTGTTTATGGAACTTTAATAATAAAATATTTGAAATCCTCTACCCCAAAGACCCATAAAATGATACCCCATATCGGTAATGGGGTGGGGGTCGTGATGGGGGTGGTAATGGGGGTGGATAAAGTAAAAAAATATTTTGACGTTTCTGGTTCTTGCACACACACCAAATCACAATTTTTTTTCATCCCCTTTAATAACGGGGTGGGGGTAGTAATGGGGGTGGCTAATGCCAAAATTCTTTTTGAGACCTTAGTTTCTCTTGTAAATACTAAATACTAATTTTATGAACTCTTACCTGCTTGATTTACCTATTTACCCCAAATTTACCTCAATTTACCCCCAACCCTTCGACGGAACAAGATGAAAATATAATCTATTTCTAGATCTCGTTAAAGTACATATATGTACCAAATTTCAAGTCAATATCTCAAACGGTTCCAGAGTAAACGTGCGCACAAAAAAGTTATAGACCGAGAGACAGACAGAAAATTTTTTTTCGCTCAAACTTAAAATCTCGACGTTTCATGACATTCTAAGCCTATTTGAACAATAAAAATTTAAAAAAATTTTTTTGTCGTTACTATACTTCTACTGGATGTGGAAGTAAAATACAACTATTATGGCTCAAAAGGTATAATATGTTTTTAAAAATATAAAACGATTTTGACTAAAAAAGCCACACAGTGCGGTTATAAAGTCTAATGCCGGGTTTATACGTGCATGGATTTAGTGGCGCCAGTAAATGTTGGCACGCCAGTAAAAAAATATTGTACGTATAAACAGTTACTGGCGAGAACTGGCGAGCAAGTTTTGGTCTTGCATACATTTATGCAAAAATATTAGGAATTTCCAACCTTGTAGCGCACCAGTATCAATTTGTACGCAACTATAAATTAAAATTTCCCATGTAAATCTTTACTTGCGTTGTCTAGAGATACACTAGCCTGGCTAGTTACTTGTACTAGTAGCTTGCACATGGAACTATATTAAGGTAAATTCGCATATAGAACAACAACAATAACTAGTCAACAACTAGCAAAAAAAAGTGGAAAAATATATATTTTTTTAATTCATTTTATTAATTTCATTTATTTTAGCATTTCTCAAAAAACGCGCTCTAACTGTTTCGTTGACATAAAAGTTACAGGGGTTATTTTCCAGTAAAATACTGAATATTTATATTATTTTGTAGATTTCACGGATATTTTAGAAAAAAATACATGTGCCGGAGAACCCCGGAAAGAAGAATAGAAAACACACTGTATATTATATAATTTTGATATCATGTCCCTCTTCGTATTTTTGTGGGCTAAATCCTTAGTAACATTTTTCTCTAAGATTACAATAAAACACTGTCAATGAAACGTGATTAATTGAATTTACTACATCCCTTTCCTAATATTTACACAGTTTGGAGTTCATAATACTGTTAGAAAGTTAGTTGGTCGTCTTTCCATTCTCCTAATTATATCTATTTTGTTGCAGAAAATCAACTTGATGTGCAAGAAAAGTCACCAGAGGTAGAAACGAAACCGATCGGAAGCCAATTTGGGGAGTTCAGTTCACGTTTACTTTCAGCCAGAAAAAGTCTACTCAGAAGACGCCATAAAAATGATAATTAATTTCATTAAAATATAATATATTATTCTACAGTCTCGAGTATTCCTAATAAACATGTATTAAGTAGTAGGCAATTAAATTTCTCTTCTAAGCCTAAGCAAAGCTTTTCCTTTGTTGGGATAGCAAGTACCGTTTCGTTGCACTCACAGCACTTTCAATAAATAAAAGAGATAGTAAAATGCAAACAGGTAATTGTGCAATTCTCAATTACTTATTATTTCTAATTTGATTAAGAGTGAATGGAACACTTGACTTCAAATGGCAATTCATACATACATTAGGTTTCTAAACAAATACTAATAATTAGTAATATAATGTTTAGTAATTAATTACTGAGGTGTGTTGTAAATACGTGTACTAAGAAAAAATAATTTAAGAGTTACTTAAGTAACTATAATCAAATTTTAAGAGTAATAGGTACGAGGGGAATTTTATCTTACTAAATAGTTGATCAACAAAATAAAGCAATACCAAGCCCCTTTATTAGGGAGGATTTGAATTCAATGATCATCATGCCCACTGCTGCACAAAGGGTCCCAATTAACAAATTTTGTCAAAAATTCTGAAACTTATGAAACTAATCCAGAATATGCATGTACTTATTGGAAAAATAATTTTTAAAAATTCCATTGAGAAATTGTGTTGCTTTTTAGGGGATGGAAATCGAAATAACTAAGTAATTCTGAAATTTCGAATTTGTATTGAACTCGATCAACGAGCCACCAAAAAATTAGTGAATAATATCTCTTTAATCAAATGGGGTAGTTTCAGAAATCGAAATAAATAGAATGAACTTATAGAACTTCGAATTGATATAGAATTCCACCTCCAAATCAACGGAAAAATAGACAAAAAAATCCTTTGATGAAACAAGATGGCTTTTACGAATGGTAGTAAAAATAAACCACCCCTCTCCCAAACACAGTTTATTTGGGTGATTTGTTATGACCATACCCCGGCTCCGAGGTAGTTATGACATAAAAACCAGAATCGGCTTTAGGCGATATGAACAATATAAACATTTTCATGCACAATAATACAATATCGCACCTTATAATTGAATCTAGTAAATTTCATAATATTTAAAAGTAAATGGCTCCGAAAAGTTCTAAGTCATACTATGATGCATTTATGTAAATTTTGCTCATACTGTTCACCACATAATGTTTTCAAAGTGGATTTTACTATTTCTGCTACAGTTGCTGAATTAGTAACGTCCAGTACTTTAGATGCAATCAAGTGTCTGCGCATTGAATGTGTTGTTTCTTCCATTTCACCGACTCACATTTGCTATCTTCATATCACAGGTATTTGTTGTTTCATCAACGCAAAGTCAGACATGGTTTTCATTTAGCTCTGTCACAGAAGAGGAAACAATCAGAATATAAAGTCGGCAAAAATCCTTTGATCTCTTGTTGTAAATGCCCGCCATACTATTGTTGGGCGAGTTCAGGTCAGTACTCGATATTTTTTACCCTTTTTAGAAGGTCTCTTCTTCAAGACGACGTGTCAGACGTTTTCTTATTTTCTGATTTATGAATTATTCTCTGCTTACCGTCTAGCTTGTTAAGCGGCATCATGATACAAATTGTATCATGAGGCGACATCACGCCACACGCCATCTGCGCAGATGATCCGGTTACAGAAGAAATCTGTGATCCGGGGCTGGCACAATTTTTTACAATTCCGTCCGAGATTGACAGTGCGCGATGTAGATGCGCGAACTTTTCCCGCCAATGAGATATTGCATTCTGATTGTTTCTTCTTCTGTGGCTCTGTAAATATTTTTTCTTTCGCCGTGTCACAAGTCAGAGTCAATATATTTTTCTCACTGTAACTTCTGCTGGCGCTTGAACATTCTTATATTCCCCATTACCACTTTTGCAGAAACTGTCCAAAAAGGGGATTGCCTAGTTTTGTCCATAGTATGTTACACCCTACCATTACTTCTACCAAATCTAAGTTAAACTTTCGTTGACTATCACTAGTAACATGAAAATAGTTCTTATGAAGTTCAAATGAAACTTGTTTTAAAATGTTCGACTTGCGTGTCCACAAAAGAGTGCTTCTACAAATTTTCTTCTTTTCTGAGTCTTATGATTCCTCTGGGGATTCCTCCGTTTTGATTCTGGTGGAATATATATCACTGCTATTTTTTTTTGTTTAATTCATTTTTCCCCTCGCGTTTCTTTCCCAGTTCGTTTATGACCCTCTCGATTGTTGTTTTCCACATGTAACATGGTCTCCCTATTTTTAATTTGCTGCTGTTCAGTGTTAGCGCTTTCTTCAGTAGGATATCTGCTGTCCTTTTTGCTTTATCCTTCTTGATCCTTTCCCTTATCTCTCTGCTTACCAGGATATGGTCTATTTGTGAGATTGAGCTTCCATAACTCCAGGTGTCAATGCAGGTTTGACTTTTGCTCCATGTATTTCTTATTGTTAAGTCAAACATGTGTGCTAGGTTTTTCAGAGCGTTTACATTTTCGATAGGCCATATGTGGAGTAAAGCTTTTCTTATGATGCTTTTGTCCTCCTCCGTCTGATCGTCTTTTCCTATATGTGCGTTGAAGTCTCCTAATAGTGTAATGGACATTTTTCTTGATATTTCATAGCGTTGGTGTGTGCCGGGTTTGCTATGTTTTCTCCTTCTAACTGATGGATTAGTGCTCCATATAGATAATCCTCTCTTCGGTTATTACTGATTTCTTTCTCCTCTTTGTCGCCTGGTATGATTTCACTGCACTATATATACTATGATTGACTGCATTAGAGGCAGGGTGTATTAAATAGGTGATGCGACGACGACTCTCACAGTGGCTTCATAAGTGCTTACTTTGTACATAATGTAATAGATGACAGGACCAATAAGTTCTCTCATTACTTACGCATCGATAGATAATTTTATAGGTTCTGTGCATACGTGCATATAGTGTTGCATACATTCCCGGCCTATTGTTTTTTGTTTAGTGAAACGAGAGTCCAGTGACATCTGATATTAAGTAGCTAAATTAAAACATTGAAAGAATATATGCAACACTACATGCAGCATTGCACGTGTCACCACAGCTAACCTCAAAAATATATATTTCTTAAGATTTACAAGTATTACGCAGCTATTATTAAAATTTCTGCCTGGTTCCTGTACTTTCAACCAAAATCAAGTTCAACATAATGTGTATGAAGTTTTAAATAGTTTGTCACAATAAAATAAGACACTTTTTGCAGGTTAGGAATCTAAGCTATAATTAGCAGTCTATTTTTATTATTCAACAATATTGAAAAATTATTTGCGTGAATTTTTAAATATTTGCCTGGAGCCAGTATGACTCCAAGCTAAAAATGCCTATACAAACATTAAAAATGAGAATAAACGAAAAATCCTTAAAATTTAAGGTTATGTTAGTTATACGATGCACATGCCCAATTGTAGGACCTTATTGCCCGCGCCATCTACTAAAGTAAATAAAAACCATGCACTTATGAAGCCATTATTATAATAGGAAAGTGCCGACCGTCGGACCACCTATTTAATACACCGTGATTAGAGGGGAAGCACTGTGTAAAGTTTTGGTTTGTGTAAATAATTAAACACTAAATAATATTTCTTATCAATTACTGAAAATGTTCCGAGATATATATTATTTTACAAACACATCCACTTATACTTTAAATATATCTTCTACACGTTGTCACTATTTAACTTTTATGGGTGTCCATTGGTGACAGAGCACTATAAGGCACGTTTGGTCGCCTCGACAGCAAGATGACAAGTCCAATGCGTTGCCGCATTGTGTTCGTTATTCAATGCTTATGCTCCTTTTTTTGTGTTTCTGCTTCTACAGATTTTCTTCTTCTCCTTCTGGGTTTTTTGATTCCTAAGTTTCTGGTTCTGGTAGAGTATATATCGCTGCGATTTCTTTGTGGAGTTCATTTTTCCCCCTAGCTCTTCTTTCCCAGTATGTTTGGTCCTTTCCCAGTTTGTTCATGATCCTCTCGGTTGCTGTTTTCCACGTGTAACCTGGTCTCCCCATTTTTAGTGTGGAATGTATTGTAGAATTTTTCACTTAACAACTAGCGCAATTTTGACCCGAAAAGCCTCACTTGATGATTTACCTAAGAAAATATAATGACCACACTTTAAGAGTAATACTTTTGATTATTACGAGTGTTATGCTAATATGTACCACTTTGTAGAATTTTTCACTTGGTAACGGTTTTTGTCACCTTGTTTTCACTTCTTTGCATTGAAAGATTTAATCACCCATATTAATTAAGTACCAGCTATATCACTCAACGGTTGTTATGCCAGCAGAATTCTTCACTTAACAACGAGCGTAATTTCGACCTGAAAACCCTCATTTGATAATAAAATATTATGACCATACTTTAAGAGTAATTCATTTGATCATTATATTAAATTCGCCTGAGTGTTTTTAATAATTATGAAAAAAGATTATGAGAAATTATATATACTTTACGAATACTACGTTATTGATTATTTCGGGTACAATCCAAATCAAATTCATTTGAATATTTTTATGCTTGTTAAAAAATAATTTACTTGAAGGTTTACAGGAGGATATCATGGCCATATTTCAACAATATATTGCCCCCATGAACTTGTCGACTCTTCAGGTTTGATGGGCCTAAACACTTCAATGGTTATAAGTGTACTTAAAATTACTTAAAAATCTTTGCCTGTGTGGGGTAGTTTGTTTGTTTACTTTCTTTTCGTTTCTTTAAACACAGCACTGGTCACTAAATAACTCTGTATTAGTTATTTTCAATTATTAATTCTATTTCAACTTTGTTCTTTTATTATTATGTATCGATTTACGCCGAATTTTTTAAGCTACAATTCACTTAAGCTTTATCAAATTTGAGGAAGTTTTACCCGGTTTTATTTCGTTTTGTTGGGAGATTTTCAGGCACACCTCCGGTCGCTTCGAAGGCACAACCGACTATCTTATAAAAATAAATGTTATAACAAAAAACAAAGCAGTTGGTAGTTATGTTTGTATCAGCTACCAAGTTTCAAAAAATCGGTTTCCATAGCGCTTGTTTTTCGTCATTTTCTGTTAGTGACCTTTCACCTTTGACGGTAATTTTTTTAAATTAATTTATTTAGCGACGGCCTATTTCCGTGGAAAAGGCTAATCACCGACGCCAGGAGACGAGCTATCGCAACATTAAACTTTGCTGAATCACTTCTCAAAGAAAACTTCCCTCTCTATTTGACATCCTTCATTTATGAATTATTCTTTCTGCTAAAAGATCACTTTGTATATTTTTTAAATTATACCAGTTTTTTCATACCAATAGTGACAACTACACATCATGTATCATTTTCCTCTGTCGTTTCCTATTTTTTAAAGTAACCACCCTGTATATCTTTTACTAAAATATGTCAGGTTTTCTCCTTTTTTCTTTTCCAACAGTTGTGTCTACTACGTACAAAATAGCATTGTACTCCGTCAGATATATTTTATTAATTTTTTTAGGGTGACCACCCTGTATATTTTTTAAATATTTTTCTTTGGCAGTTATGTTAACTACACGCGAAATATTATTACGCATGCATGCAGTTAATACAACTGTCGAGGAAAATTACGAAAAGTATACGGGGTCATCTTAGAAGTGACAATATTGTGCAGAACGATAATAGTTGACATGTACTTAACACAACTACTGTCAAGAAAGAAAAAACCGCTGCTCAAGGAATCACTACTTCCACATCCAGATTCTCTATCCAAGTCACTCACAACGAAAAAACTTTGTATGTGAAAATAATTGTTTATGGAACTTTAATAATATAATATTTGAAATCCTCTATCCCAAAAACCCATAAAACGATACCCCACATCGGTAGTGGGGTGGGGGTGGTGATAGGGGGGTGGTAGTGGGGGGTGGATGAAGTAAAAAAATATTTTGAGGTTTCTGGTTCCTGTACATAAACTAAATCACATTTTTTTTTTCATCCCCTTTAATAAGGAGGTGGGTGTGGTAATGGGGGTGGCTAATGCCAAAAATTTTTTTGAGACCTTAGCTTCTCTTGTATATACTAAATACCAATTTCATGGACTCTTACCGGCTTGATTTACCCATTTACCCAATTTACCCCCCACCCTTCGACGGAACAAGATGAAAATATAATCTAGTTCTAGATCTCGTTAAAGTTCATATGTGTACCAAATTTCAAGTCAATATCTTAAACGATTCCAGAGTAAACGTGCGCACAAAAAAAAGTTACAGACAGACAGACCGACAGACCGACAGACCGACAGACAGACAGACAGACAGACAGACCGACAGACAGACAGACAATTTTTTTTCGCTCAAACTTAAAATCTCGACGTTTCATGACATTTTAAGCCTATTTGGACAATAAAAATTTTTAAAAATTTTTTTGTCGTTACTATACTTCCACTGGACGTGGAAGTAATATGAAAAATATGCAGAGTGGTCACCCTAAAAAAAGTAATGAAAATGTGTGACGGATGATAATATTTCGCATCTAGTTAACACAACATTATTGACAAATAAGGAAAAATATGATAACTATAAAAAATAATTATGGTGGAAATAATACTTTGACTGGTTCACACAATTATCGATGAAACTTGACATACTTTTAGTTAAAAAAGAATAGTTATTCTACAGACACATGATGAATAAATGAAAGATATTAATTAGGGAGACAAGTTTTGCGTAAATACTTTTACAGATTTTTTGTTATAATCATTATTTTGGAGAAATATATGCCTTACCAAGGTACGTACAATTTTTTGCCCAACCTCGCTTAGTTTTCATGACATTGACGAAAAGCCATAAAACGTTTTTTATTTCGTTGCTATCGCCGTTAATAACTTTTGAACTCGGAAAAAAAAGGGACGATACCCACCTCACAATAGGTTTGGAGCTTAATACAATTTCAGCCGTTCTTACGTCGGCATAGCATGAAGTCTCATGTCCGTAGATACTCCTTGAATTTAGTTAATGTGCTTGGACTATGAGATTTGTTGCAAGTACGCCTAAAATACGTACAAAATCCCAGAAAGAAGGTTCTTTATTTTACTTTTAGTTGGTTCAGAGACATCACGAGCGTCATGGAGGATGGAGATTTTCGACGGTTGCACAAGGGTATGTCTAAGAGTATATGGATTAACGGAAGCCCTTTTTTGAGTTTCCAATTTATGGAGTAACCAAGGAAAAAGAAGAAAAAACAAAAATAATAATATTTAAAAATTTAGGAATTCTATATATTTTGAAATCTAAATAAATATATAATTAATAATTTGACTTTTATTTCCCCAGTTCCTCAAGTTAACCATAAATCGTTTGTCAGTTCTAATATTTTCACTTGTGATTTCATATTTGTTGACAGAGGACGTTTTAAACCTACCTTCTCTCCTTTTTACGAGGGTTCATTTAAAGTTTTATTCCGTACAGATAAGTTAATTACTTTTAGTAAAAGAAATAAAATTGTAATTGAGTCAAATCTGCCTTTTTGTTAGTTGATAAATAATGTGATATTCCACCAACTCTTGTTAAAAAAGTACGTTTTGCCATCGATACTTTAGTTGGTTGATTATTCTTTTTATCAACGGGGGAGTGTGTGTAGTAGCTCGCTTTCCTCGATTAAAAGGTTTTTTGGGAGTTTTCAATTTATGGAGTAACCAAGGGAAAAGAAGAAACAAAAAAAAAATTTTAAAATTCAGAGATTCTATTATATTTTGAAACCTAAACAAATATATAATTAATAATTTGAATTTCATTGTAAGTTATGGATAAACCATAAATATACAGGGTGTTAACGAGATCACTTTCTGGCAGCCATTTCTTTTTATTTTATAACGGATCGAGATAAAACTAGGCATGCGTTATATGTTACCAAAACAAGGGCGTAAATATTTTTTTTGTAGGGGGAGTAACATGTGAAAAATTGAGGAGCGGGGGGGAAAAATCCGAAGAAATTACTGCTGAGCGGAGAGGAGAAAATCCAAAGAAAATTGTCCTCATCTCAAAATTTTATTCGAAAAAAAAAGCGACATGGAAAAACTATTTTAATATTCTAGCCCCTTTACCCCCCCCCCCCCCCTCCTTATCTACGCCCTTGTACCAAAACGCCATTTTCTTTATCCATATGTCGAGTTTCTACTTTCACCGGAACTGAGCTCTACTAATGATTTTTAAACCGAACACCATGTATATTTTTGGAATCTTTTCGCCATTTTGAATTTATTCAGCTAATTTTAATTTTTAATCTAATGTCTCGTGTCAAAAGTTATTTTATCAACTTTCGACCTGTCTGCGACATAAATTAACAACAAAAAAATTAAAGACGTATTTTTCTTCAATTATTGTGTATGAATATTAGAACAATTTCTGGTGGGTCATTGCACACTAGATTAAAAATTTAACAGGTGAATTAAAAATGTCGTTTTGGTAACATGTAACACATGCCTAGATTCATTTAGAACCGTTAAAAAATAAAACAAAATGGCGGCCGGAAAGTGATCTCGTTGACACTGTACGGTACTGTAAATTGAGTTTCTCTATTTTCGTAGAGATTCTTACTTAGTCATTATAAATAATATCGGAGAATTTCTCATTCCAACGGGCGCTACAGTATATTACATACCGATGTGAATGGTAAAATGACAATTTGTCACTTACATAAATTACTGTAAATTTACCGTAATATTACATACCACATGAATTGTGGTGCAATTTATGTCATTTATGAAACCTCTGTGACTACGTAAATTACGTAAGTTCCTGTAATTATTGTTAATTTACACCTAATTTTAAATATCGCGCCAATTTTACTCTGGCAGTTAATGTTTCATAACCTCACTTTTATTCTTACTTTGTGTCTTAAGGCGGTTAACATGTACCGTGTGGTTAGTGTCCTTTTATTAGACTATTTAGTTGTTAAAAAGTGAACCAGATACCCAGACCAGTTAGGTAAGCTGTAAAAATAACGTTTTAACTTTATTTACTGAATTAAATTTATAATAATATTAATGATTGTAATGAACTGTATTGTTTTTTTTTAATAGTACACAATAACGAGAAGTAAATTTTAAATTTCATAAATTACATAAATTACAAGCAAATTTGTAACTTTCGTGAAATGTTCCGCGTATAATTACATTTTCACAAATTACACGTAATTTAACATCACTGATCACGAGGCGTAAAGCGCAGAGGTCAGTTATATCGCGAAATGTTTGATTTGCCATCAGAAAACAGTAAATGTAGAAGCATGCGGTTTTAGAAGTCCACAAAATTAACTTTGAAAGTATAGACTCGCACACTTTAGTGAAATGGGTAAAAATAGAACAGCATTTGCATTTTTGGGGTGTATATATTCAATGTTTGGAACAATACTAAATGTGAGATAAGATTGATTTCGAAATTATTTGAAAAAACAGAATGTTGGCTATAAGGCTAAGATAAAACGTTTTCACTAAAAACATATTGACAAATTTTTAAAAGCCGGTCAATGGATTTTCTTGCGCTAAATATAGAACTCTGTACCTATGTATAATTATTCCTAAGCAGCTTTGATAATTGTCATTTCTGGTGCTCGACTCAAGTGATAAATTATTTTAACAAAAACAAATCATTGATATAGATTTTTCAGAAATTAAAGCTAGTATTCTGAACAGATTGCAATGTTAAACAATGTGTAATATTTCATAAGAATGTTGAAAGTGATAGACACAATGACGGTTTGTTAAAGTAGCAAAACTTTGTAACGACCATTTGCAGCGGGTATACTGTGAATCTGTTAATTTCCATTATAATATGAATAGGTTGGTAGATACCATATACCTGATTGTAGTAGTAATAGTAAAATCTGTCTTTTTAATAACAGAAGTGGTGATCATCCATATTCACGTATATTAGTTTCAAACATTCAATAATTACAATATACACATACTTATGAGCAAGAGTATTGCATATTTTTAATATCTGGTGCTACGTGAAAGGTCCTGTTTATTTATAAACATTTTCAGTCACAATATAGAAACACATTCCTTTGAGCCCATTTAAGGTAAGTGGACTTAAGGTAAACAACTAGATTCCCATTTAAAAAGAAATCAAATTCCACAAGATTACCTAACAAATTTGATTGTTGAAATCGGAAGACGTATGCAAGCTATATTATACCCTGGATCAGGTAATACGCGGTTCTAAATCGAACTTTAAGGATAGGATTTTGCAGAGTAAGATGCAAATATGCGTTTATTTTTCGATTTATTATAAATATTTAAAAAACCAAACATAACATAATATTTTAAAACTATTTTAGGTACTTACTAGTGTTCTAACAAATTCAACTATATATATGTTTTATTGTAAATTTCTGTTGTACTTGAATATTGTAGTTTGTCAATGAAAATAGTTCCTAATTTCATTATTATTAAAAACTGTTTATGGTTGTATTTCTTACAGCAATGGGAAGTATCTGAAATTAGTTTAAAGATTATACCATTTATGAACTAGAACTCTTCCTCTTTGCATCGCGGCATCGTACGGCCCTCCCGCAGGTGTTTTTCGAAAAATATGAACATTTTAAGATTGCATGTTTTTGCGCTATTTTCGGTTCCGAAATGCATGCTTTTCTTTAACTATTTTTCGCCGATATCTCTGAAACGGTAGGAGCTAGCCCAAAATAAAAAATAACGTAAAACAAGTTCGTTTCATTACGAATCTTTTGGTTCCATCAGAATTTTGATTTTTTTTTTTCGTTTCGGAGATATTTACTGAAATATGTGACGATGTCCAGCAAAAGTCGCACATTTCTTGTTCAAAATGTTGGCTCCTAGGCCAAAAAACTGCTATAACGAATTTAAATAGAATTGAATTTGCTAAGACATTTTTTTAAAAATTTTTTGTTTTGCAACAAAAATGAGGGAAATAGAAGGGGCGGAAGTGAGAACTTTTTTTTCGGTGAAATTTCGCCATTTTGTCACCGTAATTAATAGGTAATTAACTGAAATTGATCTCAATTACGATGTACTCTTAATATCATGTATTACCTAGACGCTCCATTAATCTCGGTCCTTCAAAGCAAACGCTTCTGGGAAAAATGATTTTTTTCAGATTCACATGCATTTTCTAGGAAAACGTGAAATTTCTTCCATTTTCCCAAGAATCTCGCTAATTATCAGTTTTCTCAAAATATTTGTAGACACCAATTCCAAAGAAATTTGATCGAACTTTCCGACGCTTTTTTTATTTTTTCTCTAACATAAAAAACAACAAAGTTGTGTCCGAGAATATGCGCCGCTTCTCACTTCCTAAAATTCATACAATATTTATTTGCAAATTGGAAAACAATAGAAGTCAAAGCATTAGTATTTCATTTGATATTGACAGGGCAGCAATAAAATTACCTCTAACCATTGACGTCACGCGTTAATAAAATATAAAATGAGTAGTATAGTTTGTATCGATTTATGAATAATTAACAAATATCAAAGTGATTTTAATTGCCATTACGTTATACTCGTATATTTTACTGTTCAAATTAGTAGGTATTTTTAAGTTTTTTACAAACATGAAATGACCCCATTACCCTATAAAAATGCATAATTACAAAGCAAAACAATTTTCCAATAAACAAATACTTAAGTATAAATAAAAAAAATAATAAAACAATTATAGAAATTTAATTTGCGCGCAATTATGATAATTATTTATTTAATTTGTAATTTCTGTAATTATAATTTTCGTCGGGAAATTTATGCAACATTCCTGCAAGAGTTTAGATGCTTTCACAGAACAGTCAGTAATAATTGTCGTGCTGAAATTGCTCTTATTTTATATCTATTTGCAACTTGAAGCTTACATTCTAATTCCTATTCAATCTCTATCGTATTGGTAGTGTGATGGACAATGCCGTGTTCTTTCTTAGATATGGCTTGAGTTCAAATCCGCCTAATCAAGTTGTTGCCACTTGTCACCTGTGTCACATAAAATAATTTGCCTTCTAATCATATTTTGATTTAATTTTGTAGCAAATTTAATATTACTTTAATGCTGTTTAGTGAATGAATAAGGGTTTAAAATTGCTTTGTATTTCTTTTAAAAAACCTGATATTTTTGCACTATAGACTGTTTTTAAACCAGGAAAACTGAATATAGAAGTCCCATTCTCACCATAGAAGTAACCAGAAAATACACTAGAACCTTTTTGGCGTTTTGAGCAACCAATAATACATCACTACAGTATATTTGTGTGCATTTTATTACATTATATAATGCATTGACCTCTATTTGACCTCTATGTATTTGATATATCATTTACACAATATAAAGGCACTAAGTAATTAGCCACTTTTACCTTCAGATTTATACAAAAGGGATTAAAAACTTTTATATAATGTGCAGACGACAAAATAGAAATTAAAAAAATAGCTATTTATGTAACCAGTTACGAAAGACGTTATTTTGTGTAACAAGTGGAATTTGCGGGACGAGCGAAGCGAGATCCCGCAAAATAACACGAGTTACACAAGATTGTCTTTCGAAACGTATTACATACATAATTTTTTCTAATTTTAAAAGTCTAAAGACCCTTTAAACATAAATGAAATAGGTGTATTTAAAGATCTTAAAAATTAAGTAATCTTTTTCATAGTTACCTTTGCTGTTATCATACATTATAATTTTAATGTCAAAATGACAGACGTTATTTAGCCAAGTAACAATATTATTTGAAATCCTAATTTGATAACGTAAGGTAAATTATATTAATGAAAACGTTTTGTTAGCATATCTTGAAGGAAAGAGGAATTTAGAAGCTTCCACTTTATGGACTCAGTATTCCATTTTGGGTTTAATAAACATAGTTTCTTTTTCTTTTTGAGAGTTGTTTATCTTTCCTAATTGATGACATAACGAACTTTTCGTCACCAGTTGACATGAAATTAAAATTTATTAGATGTCAAAATTTATGACTATTGCCCTGTGTAAAACTGGCGAAGGCGGATCCAATCACAGATGTATGATTTAGCGCGGTAAATTTCAAACGGTCCTCCTGGTTTACAAACAGACTAGAGTATAATTTATCGAAAAATTCACAAAGAAGGTTGATGATTGGTCAATCATTCACATTTGACACATGAATGATATTTTCGGTTATATACGTTCTTTATTTTTTACCATCGATATCTCGGTAATACGTGGACGCCTCATATCAAAGTTGCAGACAACAAAAACAATCGGCACCGGACATTTTAATATTTCATAACTGGAATACAAATATCCCACGGATACAAATTGTACAAAAATATATTCTCTATTTCACTGGTTATTAGCTAAAAAAATGTCTTCAATATATGAAACAGTTCCAGAGTTATCGATAATTTTTCTATATGGTGTCGAAAAACACCGGCAAAACCCATTCCTTCTTTTCTGCCATCTGCATAAAAATAAATTACCAAATGGGCAAATACAATTGACATCGGCACTTTAGAAAAATTAATATCAGAGTTCAAGAAATATATACTTTTTTATATTATTATCTATTTGATAGGTTCCATTTTCAAATGTATTTTGTTTTTCAATAAATATTGTTTGCCTAATGAATGCATATTTAAATTGATTAAATCTTTATAATTTATCCTTCATTTATCCTTCAGACAATTTAAAATAGAGAAGTTGCATTTTTTATAATGAAAATCGATACAGCATCAAAAAAAAGTTATAAAAATGTAAAATTTACGATTTTTTGAATGTTAATACAGCGAGAAAATAAATAATTTAATCGATAAGGAATTTGGATATTTCAAAACGGCAGTTATTTGGCGCCATTAACTGTGACGTTTTCCGTTATGATTTGTCCATCGAAATTAATAATAAAGTGTACTAGAGAAAGTGACACAGGGAGAGAAACTTGCGTGCACTATTCCATACTTTTTCTCGGTCTATGTACAGACGGTTAAGCCAATCGGACGTTTTCTTCAACCAATCAGATCTTGTCAGACAAGGACGGAATAGTGAACGGAAGTTTCTTTTTCCATATAAACATGCCTCAGTAGTTTCGTATATCTAAAGCAATTTCGATGGGTTTGTCAAATGTCAATTTACTGTTTATTGTTTACAGTCAGTTTACCAAGTTCTTGCTTGTGGTGTCATTGTGTTTTTATTTGGTTAATGAGCTAGTGAACAACATTATTATGACTTATGAGTTACAAATACTGCATTGTGCCTAAATGTAAAACTAAGAGTATCACTACAAATATGGTAATTTTACATTCAAGATTGTGCAAAATTAGTTCGTAGACAGGCGTCAGCAAGAGGTTAGGACACTGCGTCTACTTTGGACAAATTATCCGACTAACGGATGTCGTCATTGACTTCACGCCAATAAGAAACCGTTTGCAGTCACGTGGTTTTGTTTACAAATTATGGCATAATCTAAATATTAATTTTACGGAAAATGAATTTTATTTTGAATTTCTTTTGTTATAATCATTTTCTGTGTAATGGAAATTTAGAGCAAATCACTTTTTCAAGCATTTTAAAATTTCATGCATCTTCCCTATTGTGATTTTTGCCACTTGGAACCTTTTGGTTTTTAGGACACATCGCATTTAAATTCTAAGCACACGTTTTCTATTATTTTTTTGAAAATGTACTACAACTCGAAAATTTCAAATTAATATAATTATTTCCATAATCGAAATGCTAAACTTTAACATTGTTTTCCTAAACAACTTTAGATTTAGCGCTTAGGACCATTTGATTCTCAGTCTACGAAGTCGTCAAAGGAATGACCTCTTGCATTAAAATTTAACGTATTCTGTGATTTATACAGCACAAACTTATAAAAAAGCCTTTCTTTCTGAATTCTCTATACTAGATAACTTGACAGATTTATATTAATTATATTAAAGAATGAAAGTGAAAGTTTAAAGTGTTAATCAGTTAGAATGTTTCATTATTTCTGTAAAACTGGTGATAAACCAGTTACATTTAAAAAGACAAAAGTATACCCGTATTACCTGTATTTACAGTTTCTCTTTTATTTTAAGTATGACTTCTGTTCAAAGCAGATACCACTCTACATTAATTAACGAAATAACTACATGCCACTTGGCTAGTAGTTGAACAGTTTGATAATATTGAAAATATTCACTGTATTTAAGAGATATTTTTCGAGCACCTGTTGCCGTAGTTTAAACAAATCTGTGTTAGAGTTGGCTATAAATTAATTTTTTTTTTCGAACCATCGACTTGGATGTCAATGTAACATATTTTATTAACAAATTATGTTCAGGTTTACATATTCATAAGGGTTTGTCATCTTGTGATAGGCAACAGAGTCTTCCTAATTTGTTTGATAATAGTTTTAATCCACCGAAATCTCAGAAATATGAGTATTGGCCAGTAGCAAAGAACCTACTTGAGAAAAACGCAGCGGCGTGCCTATGGAGCCCTGTTTATTAATGGTGCCCTAGCGCCCCAAAAATACTTCCTGAAAATTCCTCACGAGCAAATAGAGAAAGAAATCGTTTCAAGTTTCAACTTTCACTTATTTGGACATGGAGCTATTACCACAAAATGTACGTCATACAAAAAAAATGACTCCTAGATTTAGTGTGCATGGACAAGCCATTTAAGGTTTTTTTTACGCTTCAGACTGGGGGCGTATAGTCAGTAAAGAGCCCTAACTTAAAAAAAAACAACTTCAGTTTAGATTCAGATTCGAAAAAAGGAGCTGGCTGATTAGCCTCAACCACCACGAACCTCGCAGATCTATTGTGGTGCTCCTGTTCTAGTTTCACTTAGAGCTCCTTATCCAGCTTTGACTTTAGTATTAAACTCCATAGCTTTGATAAGGACTCCTTAGTGTAGCTATCTGCCCTTGGTTCTTTCTCACCAAGTAGTTGGAATCTCCGTCTGGCTAGGCCTTTACAAGGGCATAACAAATGTATGTACTGAGGTTCCCTATTCTTTTGTACAGAAGCTGCATTTTACATCCTCTGCCAGGTCCATTAGACTCATATTAAGTTTATAATGTCCATTTATAAAACCCAGAATTATCCTAATGGACTTTCTGTTTTGACGTAGTAGGTCTTTCGTGAATTTGAAAATGAACCCTTTGGTCTGTTTCTGTCGTCACTCTAGAAATTTGTTTTATATCCATTTATTCATGGATGCTTGTATGCATAGCTTAGCCACATCGCAGAGAGTCCTTCTAGAGCCTTAGACGCACCTTCCAACTTAACGTTATAAGATATATGACTATATGAGAGAAACCAACGAGGCTTCTTGTGGAAGGCCCACCCTTGTCTCAAAACAGAACAATAAAAATTTAGAGGCTTTTGGTCAATAAGACAAATTTGATTTTCAAAATAAAGGGCCAAAATTTACGTCATAAGGTACACGAAAATTTATTTCGGTAACTTTTCATTCAAATGTTTTATTCACTAAACTCTTACGTAACGCATTATTTTTGTGGAATTAACTCCTTCAGGACAATTTTGTTGTCAAAAATTTACCTCAGAAAGTATATGAGATGAACCAACGAGGCTTCGTGTGGAAGACGCTCCCTACCTCAAAACTGGTATTTATTAACTTTTGGTCCATAAGGCATGTTTCAAAAAAGGACCAAAATTCACATCATATGGTACATGAAAATTTCTTTCCACAACTGCTTTCATATTTTATTCAGGAAACTCTCTCCCAATTTTTTCGGGCTTAAGCGCTTCAAAGCAACGGTTTTTGTTGAAAGGGCTAAAATTTAAATTAAAAATTGAAATTTAAGTCAAGACATTCAGTTTTGGGTCTATATTACAAATATGAGATTTCCAAAAGGGATATGAATTTATGTCAATGGGTACATGCAAATTTTTTTCACCAACTTGCTCGTTTTAGTGTTTTATTTTGGAAACTCACTCATGAGACATAATATTCGTGATCTCAACTCTTAAGACAACTGGGCAACCTGGGCAATACAAAAAAATGTATAAAAATGATTTCTAAAGTTTGATTATGCAAAGGTTCTAGTGTTTTGCGAGAAACTAGAGTTTTCTCATTCTCGCTCTCCATCTGGCCCTCGCCAATAGTGTTAACTACATTCCAAATATTATTTCCAATATTATTTTTTTTAAATTTTGGCTGACCACCCTGTATATTTTTAAGGTGTCCATTTATTTATTTATTTTTCACTAAAAGTGTATCAGGTTACTTCCTTGATAATTGTATTGTTACGTACATGGAGTTTTTCCAGTGAGTGACTGCTTTAAAATTCGCTTGGCTTACGAGAGTTTAAATTAGTTATTAAATAAATAAAACATCACAGTAGAAAACAACAAGGTACAAGTTTATTATTGAAACAATACAACAAGACAGAGTAATTTCTACTTTCATTCATTTCCCTCTAGGGGCTACCCCTAGGAGCCACGAACCTCGTCACGAACTATCAGCTCTAAAATCCAAAACCCAACTACTTTTGAAACTAAAATATTTCTCAGTTGTTATCTTTTTGCAATTCAGTATTTCCCCATAGTTACCAAGTAGCTAGGGTGAATGTACCAGCTTGTTGCTCTCTCATCAATTTCTGTTACTAAGTGTAACGATATTAATTTCCATGGAAGAATAAGCGTCATGATTACAATACTTCCTTTCGGTAAGCGAGATAAATATAATATTTCTGGATGCTCATATCTGGAGCTTTTTTCAAAATATTTTCTTCGAATTTAGCACACTGGGGTTTCTAAGGGCGCAAACTAAGAACATGGTACTAAATTCACAAACAGATCTGTTAAGAACTGGACAATACTCGCTTCGTTTCAGTCTTAACTTAACTACAATTAAGTTAGTGTCGTTACAATATAAAGCGAACACTTATAAGAAATACATGTGAAAACAAAGAGAAGGTAACATCAGCAGCGTGCGTTTTCTTGGTATTCAGTTGGATGAATTTCTTAAACTCATTTGTAAAATGAATTCTCTGAAGTTTCTGTTTATTCATTTGGGGACGGTACTAAAAATACATCGGTTAGTGCAGGTTTACTTCGACCAAGCAGATTCAAGGCTTAGGTACGGAATTTGCTCGTGGGGAAATTCTACCCAGGCAACTGATGTATTTATTGCACAAAAAAGAGTAATCCGATGCATAACAAACATACCGCAGCGGGAATCATGTAAAGATGGTTTTAATAAAGTTATATAAAAAAAATATTTTTAAGAAAAAGCTTTTATTTGAAAAACTACTAAAAAGTAAACATATTTTTTTTAAAATTCATACACCTGGAAACCAAAAGCTTTGGGGACGGTCATATAGCGCTATTGCATAGTTACTTTGTTCATTTGACCGCCCCCAAAGCTTTTGGTTTCCAGGTGTATGAATTTTAAAAAAATTATGTTTACTTTTTAGTAGTTTTTCAAATAAAAGCTTTTTCTTAAAAATATTTTTTTTTATATAACTTTATGTGTTACTTTTTAGTTTACTTATTTTACAGACAGACAAAACCCTTTATTGGCGACCGACATCCATCCCTTCCCTCTCCCGTCTTCTCATCAACACTACTTCTCACTTCTTCCCACCCCTTCCCCTCCCCTTTCCTATATCTTCCCACCTCTTTCCACCCCACCCTCACCTCTTTCTAACCCATCCCCAACTCTTTCCACCCCTTCCCCTCTTTACCGCCTCTTCCCGCCCATTCCCCTCTCCTTTCCCTCTTCCCACCCCTTCCCCACCTCTCCCACGTCCGCCATATTGAATTTAGAAAGACGTCACATAGTTTATCGTATTTTACTAGTCAAACCCTTTCATTTGATACCCATATTAAGGGGGTTGTGAAGAAAAAGGTAATCCGCCATCTTGGGACGTCCGCCATATTGAATTTAGAATGACGTCACAGAGTTTGTCGTATTTTATTCGTCAAACCCTTTCATTTGATCCCATATCAAGGGGGTTGTGAAGAAAAAAAAAGGCGATCCGCCATCTTGGGACGTCCGCCATATTTAATTTAGACCGATAATGGCTATACTATGTTGCATTGTCACCGGACTTATACACGTGTGCCAAATTTCAAAGCTCTAGCTTAATTAGAACTAGTCGAAATTCAGCTTGCAAGATTTTACCTAAACAAACATATTTACAAACAAACATTGCAAGTTAAATAAAAACTTTTAAAAAGCTGAATATTTTAACTCTCCCGTGTTTATATACACAGTTATAATACGAGGCATGTTGATGAGTTTCATGTGCCGTTCCCTAGACAAAAGCTTAGGGTTGATGCTCCTAACTGTATGGGACCTAAGATGTTTAACTGATTTCCTCAAACAGTTACAGACAGTAAAAATTTGTATATTAAAAAAAAAAATTAAAAACATTTTTAATTGATAAATGTTATTATAAAGTGTCTGAATTCTTGTATTAATTGACGAATTCCATACAATGTACATTGTCACAGTGGAAAATAAATCTTATTATTATTATTATTATTATTTTTTTTAGCTAGCTAAAAACCAGTCACCCTTCTCTGTGGCTCCGACCCTCACAGAGGGGAGCTGGTAGTACCGGTAGCCACTCCCCCACGCCCGTGGGGTGAGTGACTACAGGGTCCGGGAATCGTGTGCCCTGAGCAGACGTAATGAACCGAGAATGACGGCCTTCTGCATTCTGCCGGCTAAGACCTCTGCCGAATTTCGGCATGCCGGTATGATCTTAAGTTCGGAAAGCAGTGTGTGTCTCGTTCCACCGAGGGCTCCTATAATCAGTACCACAATCTTAACAGTATGGTCTGGATACAGTCTGCGGAGTTCGAAGAGCAGATCTCGATATTTTGTCCGTTTTTCCTCCTCCTTCAAGACAATGTTGTTCTCCGCGGGAGCCGAGAACTCCACGACGAACATTGTCTTGAGTTGATGGTCGAGGAGGACTATGTCAGGCTTGTTGACTTGTATTTGCCTGACGGTGGGAAAAGAGTAGTTCCAATAAATTAGACACTTCTCATTTCCCACAACGGACTCAATATCCCCCGTAGCGTAAGGCAGCACTGGTGTTTCATCTATCCCATACGAGTGCCTTAAATGGTAATAAAGCACTCGTAATGCTCCGTCGTGCCTTTGGATATAGGCCGAGACTGCATATTTCGGGCAAGCCGATAGCAAGTGCATAATAGTCTCTGGCGCCCTGCGGCTGACATCAGGGACCTCTATACCCATGACACGACTACGATAGACGAGGGTGTTAAATACACCATCCTGGCAAGCCATTATGAATCCCCTTATTATTATTATTATTATTATTATTATTATTATTATTATTATTTTTTTTTTTTATCTAGCTAAAAACCAGTCATCCTTCTCTGTGGTTCCGACCCTCACAGAGGGGAGCTGGTAGTACCGGTAGCCACTCCCCACGCCCGTGGGGTGAGTGACTACAGGGTCCGGGAATCGTGTGCCCTGAGCAGACGTAATGAACCGAGAATGACGGCCTTCTGCATTCTGCCGGCTAAGACCTCTGCCGAATTTCGGCATGCCGGTATGATCTTAAGTTCCGAAAGCAGTGTGTGTCTCGTTCCACCGAGGGCTCCTATAATCAGTACCACAATCTTAACAGTATAGTCTGGATACAGTCTGCGGAGTTCGAAGAGCAGATCTTGATATTTTGTCCGTTTTTCCTCCTTCAAGACAATGTTGTTCTCCGCGGGAGCCGAGAACTCCACGACGAACATTGTTTTGAGTTGATGGTCGAGGAGGACTATGTCAGGCTTGTTGGCTTGTATTTGCCTGACGGTGGGAAAAGAGTAGTTCCAATAAATTAGACACTTCTCATTTCCCACAACGGACTCAATATCCCCCGTAGCGTAAGGTAGCATTGGTGTTTCGTCTATCCCATACGAGTGCCTTAAATGGTA